>JAOXOE010000405.1:22669956-22687863 GCA_028565055.1 Phoeniculus purpureus | reverse complement strand
CTTCTCTGGAGACATTTAAAACCTACCTGGCCATGTTCCTGTGTGACTGGATCTAGGGGATCCTGCTGTGGCAGGGGGATTGGACTGGACAATCTTTCAAGGTCCCTTCTACTCCCTAATGTTCTGTGATTCCATGATTGTTACAGCTTGGCTCAGCACTCAGTTTGCCTAGTGACATGTGTATTGCTCCAACAGTATATATTGGAAATAGGTATCTCATTAATAAGTTAGACTTCTGCAGAAAAGTTACTGATAAACTGTTTCCACGAGTGGTTTAAATAGCAAGTTCAGGGCTATGCTGGCAGGATTAGAAAACAAGACCTGGCAATTCCATTAGGGAATTGAGAAAATTCAGCAATACCATCATTTTAAAAGTAATGAGCTCCAAAAGTGTTAGTTATATTGCAGACTTGAGATGAAAAGCAAACCCGAGACGAAAGCCAACAACAGAGCAGTTATGCCAGCTCTGGCTGTGTTAGCTTTCCTTCAGGAGCACCCCGAGGAGCTGTGTGAAGTGCAGCACCATTTATCCAAGCCAAAACTGGGCTTCTGTATCTTTCAAGGAAGACAGCACCTAAGCATGGGGTGAAATCACAGAATCACAGAACATTAGGGACTGGAAGGGCTCATCCAGTCCAATCCCCCTGCCAGAGCAGGATCACCTAGACCCAGTCACACAGGAACATGGCCAGGTGAGTTTTAAACGTCTCCAGAGAAGGAGACTCCACAATCCCCCTGGGCAGCCCCTTCCAGGGCTCTGTCACTCTCACCATGAAGAAGTTCCTTCAAAGCTCCGAATCACATTTATTCTCTTTAAATTTTATTCCTATTCAGCACTGATGGCCTCTATTGGCAACATCCACATGGCCTGGCCTCCTCAAGAGGCAGCTGGGGCCTTATGTCTGCTCCACTTTGTCTTTTCTGCAGGAATAATCTCCTGGTCAAAATGGAGTCATGAGGACCCCTTCCATCTCAGAGACATTTCGGATGGAGCACAGAGCTTACGATGATAGTTAACAACTTGTCCCAGTAACAGACATCATGTCATTCACCACTGAAGCCAACCTACAGTTGAATTAGGAATGGGAAAGGTTAACTCCCCCATAAACATGTGACACTCTCTTTCTTTACTGAAATATACTTTCAGAAAGTTCAACTATGACCAGTCACCAAAAGCACTTCTGAAAAACACCAAACAGAACTGACACAGTGGTGCAAAACAGCTCTGGAAGTGAACTGCAGAGACAACGCTACCTCCACGGTGATCCTGCTGTGGCAGGGGGATCGGACCAGATGATCTTTCAAGGTCCCTTCCAATCAATCCCTGATGTTCTGTGATTCTGTGGTTCCACCTCAGCAAGGTTCCGGAGAAGGGAAAAGATGGTTAGATGTGCTCTGCGTGTCCTCGCAGCTGTGAAACGTGGATGGCAGCACTGCTGGAACAAACTCTCTGGTGAGGTTTCCTGTACTTTCTGCTTGCAGTACTGCCAAGAATATTCCTCAGGCTGCTTTTTCACAGCGACTTGGAATTTCACACTCAAGATGAAAGTGATGCAAAAGCAAACGGGACGCAGGGTTAACAAGAAAGAGAGTATTTCAGGTTTGCTGTTACGTTCGAGACACAAGTGAGGGTAAAGATTCTCTCCTCTTCCCTCCTTTCACCAAATGATCATTTCCAACTTCTGATTTCCCTGCCACCCGCCAACAGCAGCACAGAAGATATCTGCTACTTGCTGGCAACTGCATCCTGAGCTCTCACGCAAGAAGTCCATGAACGTGCAGTTCATGTATTTCAAACAGCCTCTGGATCTCTGCTTAGCTGGAAGCAACTGTAGTGGCACGTTAGCATGGGCAGCTTATCCTTCTCAGTTTTCAAATGTACTGTCCCCTCTTAGCATGGGGAACGTGAGTCCTGCAAGACTTCAACCTCCACGTGCTAAAGAATTCAACACCAAGCACCGGCTCGTGCTTTACTCACAAAGCTCATGGCAGAGCACAGCAAGGCAGCCCTGGAGAAAAGGCTGGTGGCCTCTTGAGAAATCTAGCAGAGCAGCAACTGCTCATATGAGGAATTATTTCCACCTTCCACTTCTCCAATGACATCTGTTTAACTCTGGACTCTTTATTTTAAAAGTACCTTTTCTTCAGCAGCTGAAAAACAAGGAGACACGTTCACGTCGGCTCTGGAACTGCTGCCGAGCTCTGGCGTACGCTGTGCTTGGTGCCAGCGAGTTGGGGCACTTGGGTCTCTCACGCAATACCCTCTGCGGTGTAACCACAAGAACAGCTTCCAAGCCCTGCAGATTTCATGAGTCTGAGCACACTTCTCACATCCCAAAGCCGAGCAGCTGGAACCTGAAACAATCAACCAAAGCTTCATTTCCTCAGGACCACATGCACGAATGGGCCTCATGCTAGAGATAAACACGCGGAAGGCAAACTAGATGATCCCTGAGGTTCCTTCCAACCCGAGCCATTCTGTGGTTTAGGAGGACTTACGAATGGAAAAGTAAAGGTGTGCAAAACCGAGGCTCAGGTTGCTTAACACAACTTTGTCTCACAGTGCTTTGCTGACATCACATGATAATGCCTGCAAGACTCTCTGCTTATCTGTCATTGCCTAGCTCCTTGTTGTGGTACTTCTTACACACACAGACAGGGCTGAGCACTGGTGTTTAAGAGAGTCAGCTACTGCTGTAACAACCCAGACAAATGCTTTTGCTGTTTGGATGAAGAACTGGATGAAGGACCATCTGTCCTGCTTTGCACAAGCCATTTCTATCAGTGTGATAGAATCGCTGATGGTCTTTTTTGAAGTCTAAAGCCTTCGTTGCAGGGAAATGGAGACAACTCTGTAGATAAGAAGGGGGGCCCAAGTAACAATAGACTGGTGAGCCTCACCTCCATCCCAGGAAAGATAATGGAACAATTTATCCTTGATGCTGTCTCTAGGCACAGCAAGGACAAGAGGGTCACTAGGGACAGTCATCACAGCTTCACCAAAGGGAAGTCATGCTTGACCAAACTGAGAGCCTTTTACGAGGGTATAACCAGGTGGACAGATGATGGCAGAGTGGTGGATGTGGTCACTCTTGACTTAAGTAAAGCATTTGACACGGTCTCCAAAGCATCCTCACAGGCAAACTGAGGCAGTGTGCTCTGGACAATCCGGGAGTGAGGTAGATTGTGACCTAACTGCAGGATAGAAGCTAGAGAGTAGTGGTCGTTGGGACAGAGTCTAGTTGGAGGCCTGTATCTGGCAGGGGGATTGGACTAGATGATCTTTCGAGGTCCCATCGAACCCCTAATGATCTGTGATACCTTCCATCTCTTGCTTCTCTCATTTTTCCACGTTTCATTGTTCACAAACTTCAAGGTCCAGCTGAACAATTCTCAGAGGGTGTTTCCTTTTGCCAAGAGCTGATTATTATCATCCAAGAGGTGCAGAGAGTTGGTTCCAGATATACCAGCTTCTCTCTCAGGCTTCTCAGATACCTGTTCTTTACAGCAGCTGCTGCTGGACTTCTCTATGAGAATCACAGAGCATCAGGGATTGGAAGGGACCTTGAAAGATCAGCCAGTCCAACCCCCCTGCCACAGCAGGATCCCCTAGATCCAGTCGTACAGGAACATGCCCAGGTGGGTTTTAAACATCTCCAGAGAAGGAGACTCCACAATCTCCTTGGGCAGCCCCATGTGAAGCACAAGAGAAAGAAGTCATAGTCACTATCTTCATGGGAATTTGGAAAGAAATAGTGTTCTTATCAGGGAAGAACACAGCTTGGGGGGAAGGAGAATGAATCATACTCAATCATTTCCGCTCACTGAAGATAGGAGAGAACTGGAGGGGGAAAGAACGTAAAGATATTTGCCTTTTTCTCTCTACAAGGTACCAGCTAAACCTTCTCAGGACTCCTTTAAAAGCTGCATTAAACATCTAGTGCAGATGCTCTCTCTGTACAGCCACTCTGTAAAGCTAAATCACATAGGACAAAACCCATGAGCTGATTTAACAGCAGCAATGCTGGGATGACACAATATGGGACATGGCATCTAAGGTCAGGGCATTCTGCAGAGAGATAAGGACCACATAAATCATTACGTTGACACTACTAGGCAAACAGATCAACACAACTCAAAGGTAAAAGACAAGTGCTGTGACGGTCAAGCACTTTCCAAGGGTGCAGGGAGATGTCTCCTCCTTCTGTCAAGCACAATTTACTGTAAGGCAATTTGTCCTGTGAGAATATCCTTATTCTGTGTAGGAAGCAGTGGAAAAGCCTGTTGGACTGACTTGTTGGAGAGCAGTGTAGGAGAAAGGGATCTAGGGGTCCTGGTGGAGAGCAGGATGGCCAGGAGACAGCAATGGGCTCTTGTGGCCAAGAAGGCCAACGGCATCCTGGGGTGGATCAAAACAGGAGTGGTTAGCAGATGGAGAGATGTTGTCCTCCCTCTCTACTCTGCCCTGCTGAGACCACATCTGGAATCTTGTGTCCAGTTCTGGGCCCCTCAGTTCCAGAAGGACACAGAGCTGCTGGAGAGAGGCCAGCACAGAGCCACAGATATGTTGAAGGGAGGGGAACATCTCCCTGATGAGGAAAGGCTGAGGGAGCTGGGACTCTTGAGCTTGGAGAAAAGGAGACTGAGGGGTGACCTCAATAGTGTTGATAAATATGCAAAGGGTAGGTGCCAGGAGGATGGAGCCAGGCTCTGCTCATGGGCATCTAATGATAGGACAAAGGGGCACTGGGTGTGAGCTGGAACACAGGAGGTTCCACATCGATATGAGGACCTTCTTCCCGTGGGAGTGACAGAGCACTGGAAGGGGCTGCCCCAGGGAGGTTGTGAAGTCTCCTTCTCTGGAGACATTTAAAACCCACCTGGATACATTCCTGAGCAACTGGATCTAGGGGATCCTTCTGTGGTGGAGGGATTGGACTAGATGCTCTTTCAAGGTCCCTTCCAATCCCTAATATTCTGTGATAGACAATGGCAACCTGGCAAGTTTGTGCCTTTAGCAAGACCCTGTATATTTAACAAACCTACTGCACGAGCGAGAGGACAATGGGAACAGTTATTATTTGTTTATGAATTCAGCTGAATTTAGAGTTTTCCGTTTTATGGAATGTTTTCCTGCCTACCTGTGAGGAGAGACCAAGTAAGACATGACTCTAGCTGGACTTCAAGGACTGTCTTCTAGTACATGTTCTCCTGCTGGTCTTTGCTGGCCTGGAGAAGAAGGGAACAGATGCCAGTGAGCTCTCAGCCTGCTGAATCTGTACTAGGGAAAATCTTGCCCTGATTTTAACACAACCATCCCACAAGTACAGCACGTAGAAGAAAATCATAAGGAAAGCAAGGACCGGAACCAGAAAAGGAACCTTTTCATCCAAACCCGCTCATTATCTGCAGATAACTCTTGGGTCTTGGCATACTCACACACTAAAAAGTTTAATGACTTTCCTGTTAATGACTCGGTAGCTGGGGCTGTGGGAGGCTGAAGAGAGCGGTGGGAGAGGAAGCAGCACGGCGTGTTCCTCCTGACACAAGCCAGGCACTTCTTGTTCTGCTCCTGCTGCCACTCTACACAGGAGGGTTCCAAGCAGACTTTCACATCCAATGTCAAAAGCAGAATTAATCATTTAGCCATTTCTCCTTTTCAGGAGAAGGAAGAAAAATCTAGTGGCAGTACAAATCTCAAAGAAATCATGTTTAAAGACAGAGGGCCATAAGCTGCTGAAGTCATCGGGGCCGATGGCCAGGGCTGTGAGCTCCCTCTGGATCTCTGCAAACCCTTCTTTGCCGAGGTTAACGTTTATTAGCTGCAGATAGTTTCCCCTGCTGTGCAAACAGAATGGGGAGAATTCATTTCCAAATCCTCCACAGCTACACAGTAATGCGAGATTGATTATTTAACTATCTGAGACATGGGTCCTGCCAAGAGATCTCTTAGCCACTACCTGAGAGCCTGAGCAATCTGGTAAAGCTAACACCAACCAAAAGTCTGTTCTTCAACTAACTACATTCACTCCGTCCAGAGCGACCAAATGTAAGGAAATCTGCCAAGGAAAACCCCAACAAAAGCACAACCAAGCACTAGAGAACGGTTCCCTGTCCGGGAACGACTTACAAGTCCTGTTGCCCAAAGGTAAACGTTCCTAGTCACACTCTTGGCCCTGACGTTTTGCTGACATTCAGAACTTTGAAGGTTCGGGTGTTTAGAGAATGATGATAGATGAAGGGTTTCTCCAGTGACACTCAGCTCAGAATCACAGAACCACTCTGGTTGGAAAAGACCCCTGGGATCATTGAGTCCAACCATCTACCCTGCCTTACAAGCTCACCCCTAAACCAGATCCCTCAACAGCTCATCCAAGCGATCTTTAAACACATCCAGGGATGGTGACTCAACCACCTCCCTGGGCAGCCCATTCCAGTGCCCACACTCTCAAAACCTTCCATTTAAGCATCCTGCAGTATCTCCGTTCCGTGTGTGGTACCAGCCACAGCTTCATCACCTTAAGAACGAAAAGTGTACCTTGGTTATCTAACAGGAAGCAATTTATCTATCACATGAGCTTTGGCACATGTAGAGGGTCCTGATAAGGAGAGACAGTGCTTTCCAGCCTGTGATTTTTGCCATGAGGAATCACTTTTAGAGTCCCTTGGAGCTCCCCCGATCTGTGCTGGCTGCTCGTCTCCACTGGCAGAAGCACCATTCCATCCGAAGGAGGAATAAACACAGCCTTGCCAGGTAATTCTCAGAAGCGATCTTTACGAGCGTATCTAGGGAATGACAACAGACATCACGGCCCGCTCTGATTTTAGGTGATTAAATACTTGACTTTTACCAAGGCTGAGATGTTTACAAGGAATTTCAAAAGCACTTTTTGCAGGCTGTGCCGGGGTGACATTTCAGGACCCTGTTCTCCACTCGCTGCAGAAATTCACAGTCACAGCCACTCACCAGTCCTGTAACAGCCACCTCAAGATAAACTTTAGCAAAGATGCCCTGACTGTAATTGAAAAGATCAGATTTATAATCGAGGGAATTTTATAACTGATTGTAATTGAAACAGAATTTATGGATTAACTTTTAATCACATCAAGGAACAGTCTTCTGTCGTGACCTTCAATCAAACCCAGGCTCTCCCTTAGATCTTGCTGCGTGCTGTTCACTGCATGGGTAGCTGTTGTTATTGGCTTGCTTGGCAGAGGTGAAAACAAGCAGAACTCAGGGCAAGAGCAGGTTGTTCTATACTCTCACGCTGGCTGGCCTGTTACACAAACCCTCCACTTCATCGAGATCTCGACAGATGTTCCACAACAATGAAGTGAAGTACGTTAGTGAGAACAAACAGAACTGGAATATGAGGTGAAGCCTGTGCTATTCAGCTGCTACATTAAATCTTAACTCTGGGGTTGATTTCTGTGGCAATATGTATTCTCCGCTTGGTCGTGGAAATGAGGAAAGAAAAGACTTGAGAGCAGCAAAAGAAAAGTTAGTGCTGCCTTGAGAGTACAGCTCATTAAGCCAGTAGTCAACAGGTACACTGTATGTTCCAGAGTGTTTCCCTGAGCCAGCAGGGGACTTAAAACTTTGAGTGTAATTCACAGGGGATGTAGGATGAAGTCAGATTGATTTTACTTACATTGCTTGGACATCACTGATGAATATTCACTGCAGCCAGATGACGAAAAGAACCTGCAGTTAGTCTGTCAACATTACATATTGAAAATTACCAAGGCTCTTTCCCAAGACTTACTTAAAGCACACAATGATAGTCAGCAAAGGTACAATCCTTCCTTCCTAGCTCTCTCTGTATCTGGGGAAAAAAAATCCTATACAATACATTATGTTATCATCATCTTCTTTTTCCTTCTGAGAGTTTTCTGAAGCACCTCTGGAGTAGAAGTTGGTAGGCTCAGCACCCCCCATCTGCACTAAAGAATGCCACTGGGAGGAATTCATGACCCTGCTCTGGCAGGGGGATTGGACTGGATGAGCTTTTGAGGTCCCTTCCAGTCCCTAATGTTCTGTGATTCTGTGATCTCCTTGTAGTTTAGGAAGAATTCAGACATGCTCATTTCTTTTGTCTAAGAGCACTGAGGCAACTACTCTTATTCTTTGCCATCAACCAAATGTGCTCCTCAGAATCACTGAGGCTGGAAAAGACCTGTAAGATCATCGTGTCCATCCTACAGCACCACAACCAGCTCTGATTGGACTAGATGTTTTGAGGTCCCTTCCAATCCCTAATGTTCTATGAAATTTTAACAACACACCACTCTGAGCTTATTCCCCAATGCTGCAGTACCTGACCTTGTATGGTCTCACTTTGGTTGCTGCCTCACTCTCTGTTGCAGGATGCTCCGGTTGTTTATAACAGGCAGCTTTCAAATGGTGGATGGTGCTGGTTGCTGAACGTGCAGCGCGTGACACACAAAGGAAAAGCAGCTCGTTCTGTGCAGCATTTCCATGTTGTCTAGACAGCACCTCAGAGAACCCATTAGGTAGAACCCTGCACAGATGAAACATGAGTGCTCTTTCATCAGCACAAAACCCAACCAGCACCCATTACTTCCAGGGAGAAAGAGAAAGTTGCTGGGTTTAATGGCCTAATTCACTTTGCAGAAAGCCTCACGTCCCAGCAGACAGAGGAACCTTTTGGTGTCTTCAGTCACTAATGACTCCATTAGCTGTGGTAGCTCTTACTCTCAGGACTGAGCCGCACAAGCACATGGACTTTCCCTCACCTCTCATCCTACACAAAGACTGACATTTTAGATTTACTTACCATTCTCAGCACCTCCTTCCACTGCTCTTTATCTGTAGCCAGGAAAGTGTTTCGTCTCCAGCTCTACGTCAAAATAAAGAACAACACAGCATCCACAACAACAGCAGTAAGTTAAAGGAACAAAATCATCTACCCATTAGAAAAGTAATTCAAAGAGCTTTAGAATAAAACTCAGAAAACCTGGAAAGGACAACAGGAATATTCTTCAACACTTACAAGACTTCACAAAGCAATTGAGCATGAAATACTATGTTCAGGGAGCAGAGGGCTTTCTTGCTTCTGTTTTGTTTTGGCTGACTTTTTCAACTTTCTAAAGTTTTATTTCTTCCTCTCTTCCCTGCAGTTATCTTCCTCGTTCTTCGGGTTGCCTTGGTGTAGAAATGATGGTCCAGGATCACAGCTATCAACAGCACTCAGAGAAGGAAGAAATACCATCTCCCTGTTCAGGCTGGTCCTCCCAAAGGAGTGGACACCACTAAGACCAGACCAGAGAGTTACTATCAGACTTACCCTTTTCTTGTGCTCATAGAGCATGTGGAGAACAGGAGGCCCGAGACAACCTAAAAATAACGAGTAAATCCTTCCTGCCTTTTCTCCCCCCAACCCAGGCTTTTTCTAGATCTGTTAAAAATGTGACTAGAGAGGCTGGTTACTGACTTACACCAGGCATCAACTAGTTCTCAAAGGTGCCTTTGCACAAATGTATCAGTGAGAACTGCCTCGCTGTGTCTGCCCTGCAACTAGGAGGACTGCTGGTCTTCCTTCAGAGCACAGGACTATGGTTTCTAACCCTGTCCTATCTGTTTGCAGAGTTGACCTGTCGTACCTGCCCTGAGACTGGGCACCTAACACATTCTGAGCTATAAATAACCTGTGAAAATCCTGCTGTCAGAGAGTATGAACTACTTTAAAGCTCTGTAAACAGAGAGTCATGTTTGAGAGCTACATGTTATCACCAAAAACTGGAGACAACTGTATTGCTGGAGTGAAAAAAAAAAACATGGACTGCCTAAGGGTAGACAGGAAAATTGCAACACAGTCCTTTCACATCAGGACAAGATGCTGGGTGTTTTCTAACTCACTCTATAGCCAACTTTTCACAGAATCACAGAACACTAGTGATTGGAAGGGACCTTTAAAGATCATCCAGTCCAATCGCCCTGCCACAGCAGGATCCCCTAGAGCCAGTCGCACAGGAACACATCCAGGTGGGTTTTAAACACCTCCAGAGAAGGAGACTCCACAACCCTCCTGGGCAGCCCCTGCCAGTGCCCTGTACTGGATCAAAGCACAGATTTAAAGGGAAGCAGCCTAACTAAGAGGCAGTGGAGCCTTAGGAAACACAGTCCCGCTATGTACTTGACAAACACTCTTGTGGCACATTCATTTAACAAAGAGGCATGCAGGAACTGATCCACGGCTCTGCTTTGCATTGCTTGCTTTCAAGGACTCCCATTTTGCCTGAGAGAGAACAGACGTAAATAATTATCAAATAAAATGTCAGAGAAGAATACTCTTGTGTTGCTTCAGTCCAAAGCAAGGATAAAACCTTCACAGAAAAGGGGACAGCATTGATTTTGTGAGTCTGACACCATTGCAGTGCCTTGCTTCTATTATGGCAAAACAAATGACAACAGTTTAGTCCTTTACCTGGAGTTTAGCTCACACATCTAATTTTTAGCCTTTTTGAACTGACCACGGAAAGTCAGAAACCTTCCTCTTTCTAATGTGGAACTTGGTGTCTAAAGTGGAATGCAGGGGTGTTTCAAGTATCAACATCATGATTTATCTGTGAAGCTGTAAACCAGACAGGACAATGTTTCAACAGCAGTCACTGCTTCCTTCACTCCTCTCTTCCTGCTTACTTCTGAAATGCAGAGCTAGAAAAGGAACTGTGGATTTGCCCAAAACTTTCGGGTAACTGCAATCACAAAACAAAGAAGCACAATCACAAAGAGCCACTGGTTCTACGTTTGTCCCACTCCTGCAGTGACCCAGGCTAAGACACAACGTCTCCCTTTTCCCTACATCAGACACTAATTTCACAGATCACATTTTGGATGAGAACACTTTGGGGTGCTATTTGTATCTCTTTTAAGGACAGTGATGGTACATTTAAAAAAAACACAAAGTGAGAAAGCAGAGAACATGTGAGTTTCTGATTACTCATGGGATAGGCTGGATCTTAGGTAAAACCAGACAGATTTCTGAGAAGATTAATTAGTTCTCTCAAGGATCACACAATATGAAAAATAGCAGCAACAATATTATGCAAGTACACATCATCCTTTTATCACAGAACATTAGGGGTTGGAAGGGACCTTGAAAGATCATCCAGTCCAATCCCCCCGCCACAGCAGGATCCCCTAGATCATGTCCAGGTGGGTTTTAAGTGTCTCCAGAGAAGAAGACTCCACAACCTCCCTGGGCAGCCCCTTCCAGTGCCGTCACCCTCACTGTGAAGCAGCTCTTTCTCAGATTGATGTGGAACCTTCTACACTCCAGCTTATCACTGTTATTTATACATCACTCTTCGAGACATCCATTTCTCTCTTGTCCCCACACATTTGCCCATTACAAAGTAAATTTAAAACATGACCATTTTATTCCTAAGTTTCCTTAACGACTGCTTCACTCTGCATTCCAGCAGAACGTACACCCTGTACCAGAGTTCGGCACCATGTCTGCAGCTCATTTCTTTTTAGACAAGGTCTGGGGGTGCTGGAGCACTGGACGTGGTTCAGGTTTTAGTGTGCACTGATTTTACCGATGTTTAACTTTTCAACTGCAATCCGTTCATATCAGTGTGACTTCCGAGCCAGCTGAAAAAGAATGCCGATTTTCAATTCTACCAAGAGATCGCTGTTTAACAAAGAAATCATCAGTTTAAGGTAATTCATCTCAAAACTTACCGGTCGTTGTATCACAGAATCATAGGACATCAGGGATTGAAAGGGACTTTGAAAGATCATCCAGTCTAATCCCCCTGCCACAGCAGGATCCCCTAGATCCAGTTGCATAGGAACACGGCCAGGCGGGTTTTAAACGTCTCCAGAGAAGGATCAGTTATGACAGACACCAATCTCATTCAACATCCAGAAGAGCAAAATTGTGTCTCAGATGCTAAGCAGAGTGGAGGAAGGAATCCAATTTCACAAGCAAAGATGACAATAAAATCAAGCTTACTGAGTTTGCTGAAGATCAGCAAGGCCAGAATTGCTACCTGGGATGCAAAAACTAGGGAGACAACTTTGCTGAATGCCATAAAAATAAACTATTTTAATAGGTACATAAATAAAAAGGTTTAAAGTAGATTTCAACCCCCCCAACAAAAAAAACCCTTAAAGGTAGCCTAGCTTCGGTACAGAAACCAAACAAACTCCACATGGCTACGGAATTAAATAGTCTGTTACATTCAACATAACTGGAGACAACTACACAACGAGGTGATGCACCCAAATCACTCTCCTTTCTCGTCCTGGCAGTGCGTACAGTACCTTCTGGTTTTACAGTACTCTGACGATATGGATCCATTAAATAAAACTCTGAAGGACAGAGCAGAAACTACATTAAAAATCAAAAGAAAAACTGAAACAAACGAGATCAACCCCAGCACCCAAAGGGGTGGCTTGCGACCCCCTGACAGCAAGAGTTTCAGGGGAAGAGAAATCAGTATTGTGCTGTAAAATAAATTATGTCTTTTATATGTTGTCGTCGAGTTATTTAAAGTGTTTAAATATTACATTCACTTTGGTGATGTGTTTTCTGCCTACGCCTGGAATAAATCCTACACGGCGTGTGCCATCTGCTCACGTGTGTTCAGTCACAACCTCCTGCGTTTCCCGTGAACAGGGAGGGGCTCAGCACATTGGAGACATTTCAATCATGTTTGTGATTCGTGTTAAGACAGACAAAGTCTAATTCGAAGCAGCTTTCCTCCCCATCATCTCCAAAAAGCTCCTCTGATGGATCATAGTGTTGCTGTGTTGCATCGAACAAAAGCCACAGGTCGGAGACTCTTTGACGCACAGCAGTTCTCAAGCTTTGTTCTTCCCTCCTATGAACCACCTGTCAGTTTGAGAACATCTGCTACTAGCATCTGCAGACTCCTCACAAACCCCAACTCATCTAGGCAAGGACCCACCACTTGTTCCCCTAAAACGAGTTTCCTGAAGGTAGTTGTTATTGCTGTTGCGACGTGGAATGTAGCTGTGATGGGCGAGCACCATTCATCTTGCAGAGGAGAAAGTTTGTCGCGTGGACGTCTACACACACACAAGGCAGAGACTTGAGAGATTCTGTGCTGGTGAAATCAGAAAAAAGAATTAAAAGATGACACCTTTTGTCCATAGTGCAGAGCTGGCATATGTAGTCTATTCCATCACAAGTTCAAGAGAGTTGGGCCAAGATGGCTTGGTGAAAGGACGCCTTTACAGTCTATCCACCAGCCAGCCCTGAGCGGCAATGTGCCGACTGCCCTTTTTTCCGACTTGCTTTCTTCTTGTTCTTCTTTTGCTTCTTCGCACCTTTACTTTTATCCGGTTTCTTCTTCTTTTCATCCTCCTTAAACCACGGACCCCAGACTCCTCCATTCAGCTTCGGGTTACTCCGAGGGTCCTTAGGTGGGTATCGAACGGGAACAGCTGTCTTATTGAACTGTGAAAGCCTCCGCATCAACTGCTTCACTACATCAGGATACTCTGCAGAGAGGTCCACTCGTTCGTAGGGGTCAGCGGTAATGTTGAAGAGCCAAACCGTTTTGCCAGCTGACCAAGAAACGCGCTCATTGTGCCAGCGGTTGGGGCCCGCGTTGCTGAAGGCCTGCGGAGGGACCCAGTCACTGTACCCCGGATTGCCCGTCAGCAGTTTCCAATGGTTGACCCTGATGGCCGACTGAATCGCCGTGTTCCAGATCCCATAGCCAGCTGCCAAGGAGCCGTTTTTGGCTTTGGTGTAAATGGGGTCAATGTTGTGTAAGATGTCCACCCGTGGGGAACGTCTGCCCTCGCTAATGGTTTCCCATATATCGTAGCCATCCAGCTGGATGTCTTCATCGATCTGCCCTTCTGCCAGCGTGATCAAAGTGGGGAACCAGTCGGTGATGTGCACGAGCTCCTTACACACAGACCCTTTGTTTTTCAGAAGGGGACTATGGACAAACCCAACGGCACGGATACCTCCTTCCCAATAGGTCCCTTTGCTTCCTCGGAGAGGCCAGTTACTTCCTCCAGCCATCGGCTGCCCTCCGTTGTCTGAAGAATAGATGATGATGCTGTTCTCATAGTACCCATACTTCTTTAATGTGAGGGTTACGTTGTTTATGGCTTCATCCAGACAAGCCAGCATCGCCGCGTATCTCCGCCTGTTGATGTTATTTATTGACCGATAGTTTTCAAAATACTTGCCCGGGGCTTGAAGAGGCGAATGAACAGCTTGGTAAGCAATATACAAGAATATGGGCTTCTTGGGGTTGTGAGACGCCAAGATCTGCTGCACTTTTTGGGTATACATCTGCGTCGAGTAGATGCCATTGTCATGGTCCCAAGCTGCGTTGTCGTTCTCATACAGGTCATAGCCGCATATCCCAGGGCTGTCACACTTGAAGTGAGTGTAGTAGTCGCCGCTGCCTAAGAGCGAGCCGAAAAAAGTGTCAAAGCCTCTCTGCGTGGGCATACATTCCCTGCGGTAAAACCCCAGGTGCCACTTGCCAACCATATGCGTCGAATAACCAACCTCCTTCAGCTTCTGAGGTAGCGTGACGTTATCCAGAGGTAGGCAGTTGGGCTGAGTTGGCCGTATAATCGAGTGCTGAAGGCCAGTGTGGATCTGGTACCTGGAGGCAGGAAGGGTGGGAAAGAAATGCTCAGGCCTTTGTGCATAACTGCAACAAAAATATTCCTACGCATGCAGCAATTTTCCCTGGAAGTCTGTCAAATGCAAATGACATCATGCTATAAAATCAACTGAAGCAGGAGAACAGCATCTGTTTCGCCCCACAGGTGTTTATGAGCGGTTCCCCCACATCCTTTGGCCAGTGGGCAACAACACTGAACAAGAAACACGACGCAGCAGCATCTCTCACTTCTCTCTCCACCGGCCTCATTTTTAATGGTTTCATTTCCTTGTAGCTGTGGAGCAAAGTCAAAGGATCACGGAGATGAGGTGCTGCCTGGGAACCATTAGTTGAGCACTACTGTTCTAGAGGCAGCCGTCTCACAGACCTGTATGGAATCCCTCATGTAAAACACAGGCCCTAAGAAGCTGAACAAATACACTGGGTTTTCTTGAGCATGAACAAGTACTCACTGGGGAGAACTGAAACCCCAGTGGTTTCATGTCTACTCCTCCCTCATGAGATACGGGCTACAACAGCAGAGATCAACTGAGTCAGCTAGCCCAAGTACCTGTATATAGCATCATAGAGTCATTCAGGTTGGAAAAGACTCTTGGGATTATCAAGTCCAACCATCAATCCTACTCCACACGTTCACCCCTAAACCAGATGCCCCAACACCACATCTAAGTGTCTTTTAGGAGCACAGATATTTTGAGGGACTTATTTTTCCTCCACAGAAAGCTTTCACATGTCCCCATTTACCACTCCTTATAGCAAATTATGTGGCTAAATACTATTTTCACAAGGCCTCGTAATTTGCTAGCGGTAAACGTATCTACAGCACATAAATGCACTGGACTTCAAGCCTGTATGAGCAGTAGACTTAAAGGGTAGGATAATAAATTGTGCAGAGCAGTAGAGCCTCTGTGTAAAGAAGACATATGGCCTCCACATGATTTGAAAATTAGTTCGGCATGGGCAGTACTACGTGTAAAACAAAAATCAAGGAGAAGTCCATTTATATCAGTTTTACACTAAAGAACAAAGTGTAACAGCACATTGTAAACCCAAGACAACTTCTCCCTGAGTGCAAGAAGAGATTAAACTCTGGTATGAACAGAACAGTGAGGTCCACCGATACCGTGAATCTTCCCCAAAGCCACTTTGCTATTAATTTGGGGTAGGAGCTGGAACTTCCTGACATATTCTGCTGGTCCTGCCAAGCTGACTGGCCTCCTGAGCTATCTATAAAATGAAAAACATTAGGTTCTGTCTGTCCATAAATAACTTCAAGTCTGCTTTTGTAAAATGTCTTCCTGGCCAGGATCTTAGGAGGCACCAGAGATGCCTTCAGTGCCTGTCAATCGGTAGGAAGTGTGTAACTCCCTTTTTACTCTTTACTCTTCTTCCACAGAACCAGAAGCTCCAGCCTAACTAATTTCTTGCAGAAGCTTTGGGTGTTGCACTCCTCTGCTCTAAGCCAGCTCGGACTCGGTGCTGCTTCTCTCTGTCTCTCTGGCAGTTCTTTCCAGAGCTCTGTCTCCGTTACCAGTCTATGGGTCTGGAGCACTGCCATCCAGTCGTCCCCAAATGCACAAGAGGGTGCTGACAGAGGAGATTCTGCTGTAGTTATCGCACACTCTCAACATTACGGGTTTCTGGGATCTACACTTGGCTCGTGTCAAAGAAATGCTGAGCACACGCAGACACGCACAGCTCTGCTGTTGCTGAAGAGCAATGTTCCTGTCTTTTCTGACAAGGTAAGCGACAGTAAGGAAACCATGCTGACTGAGGACTGTCCGTACCTCAGTTCTGCTCCAGCTTCAGGAGTTCTCAGGGATTTACAGTCCCACTTTGTTTCTTTACTCTTCTCCTTCCTCCAACTTGTTCAAGTCTTTCACAGAATCACCGAACATTAGAGATTGGAAGGGACCTCGAAAGATCATCCAGTCCAATCCCCCCACCACAGCAGGATCACCTAGATTCAGTCTTGCAGGAACATTTTAAATGTCTCCAGGTGGATTTTAAATGTCTCCAGAGAAGCAGACTCCACAAACCCCCTGGGCAGCTCCTTCCAGTGCTCTGCCACCTCACCGGGAAGAAGTTCCTTCTCAGATTGATGTTGAACCTCCTATGTTCCAGCTCACACCCATTGCCCCTTGTCCTATTATTAGATGACACTGAGCAGAGCCCAGCTCCATCCTCCTGACACCCACCCTTCACATATTTATCAACATTAATGAGGTCACCCCTCAGTCTCCTTTTCTCCAATCTAAAGAGATCCAGCTCCCTCAGCCTTTCCTCATCAGGGAGACGCTCCATTCCTTTAATCATCTTTGTGTCTCTGCGCTGAACTCTCTCCAGCACTTCTGTGTCCTTTCAGCAAATACCCCTTATTTGATCCAACAGGAAAAGTCCTTGTTCCCACCCTGGTCTTTTAGTAAATAGCTTCTGTCTTCTTCAGTGCTGATGGCCTCCTCTATCTTAAGATCAACCTCAGTCCTAGCTAGAGAGTTCTCCCGGATAAGCTAATTTTCCTGGAAGTCAGGATTTTTTCTAAAGTAGTGTCTTAGCAGCAGAGATGATTCCACCCTTCTCCTAGACACAGAAACTGAGCCTGGAGGGAACAGGCACCACAATTTGCAACACATTGCAAACCAGTTTGCCTCTTGACACAGCCTGCACAGAAAGCAGGATAATCATACAAAGTTAGTTCTCACGACATATTCACAAACAACAGGCAGATTCCCCAGAGAGGGCTTTGCAATGATACATCCAAGCATGAAACCCCTACACTGTTAATCTGGAAAATTCCTAACCAAAAGAACATTATCAAGAATCAGCCCCAGCCGTGGTTCTGAGGAAAATATCTAGTGTACAGTGATGCGTCCTACTTCAGCAGTCCCAGTCAGTGCGCTGGCTGCAAGGCACAAGGAGCAGTCTTGCTCAATTCTCTGCTGCTGTCTGGCTTTTTTTCTTTCCTGAGCCTTGGGTGTGTGTCACTCAGAACCACAGAACATTAGGGATCGGAAGGGACCTTGAAAGATCATCTAGTCCAATCCTCCCGCCACAGCAGGATCACCTAGATCCATGTCCAGGTGGGTTTGGAACACCTCCAGAGAAGGAGGCTCCATAACCCCCCTGGGCAGCCCCTTCCAGTGCTCTGTCACCCTCACTGGGAAGTTCCTTCTCAGACTGATGTGGAACCTCCTCTGTTCCAGCTCACACCCAGTGCCCCTTGTCCTATCATTAGATGCCCCTGAGCAGAGCCTG
>JAOXOE010000405.1:22646541-22669856 GCA_028565055.1 Phoeniculus purpureus | reverse complement strand
CGGGGCCTCAACAACCTCCCTGGGCAACCCATTCCAGGCTCTCACCACTCTCACAGTGAAGAATTTCCTCCTCACAACCAGTCTAAATCTACCTCCCCTGGCACAACTTGAGGCACTTTAAAACATGGTTTAGCTGGCAGGGTGGAGTCTCTTCCAACCTTAATGATTCTGTGAAAAGCTCCATGTGCTGGAATGAAACCTCAGCAGGTACTGTGCAACCCATCCTTTAAAACAGCAGTAAATACTAAAATGCCCCGATACGCTGCTCCCAGTTGCAAGATCCCAGAGCGTGGGGCACTATGAAGCCCCTTCTCACCATCCTGATGCACTTTTCCCTTCCCCTTAGTCTCTTACACCACAGGAGAATACAAACTAGAGTTAACACGAGCTAGAGGTTAACAGCACGGCTGGTTCTGGGCTTCTGCATGACTGAATAATGAAGTGATTTGGATAAATGCTGGTTTTGTTCCCTTCCTAAATCCAGCTTAGCAAAACAAGTAGGGGCTATCTTGGATGTCACTGCTGAGCTCTCTAATCCTTCCTAACAAGGGCTAATTTCTCATTTATACTGCTCCTCAATCGTGTCTTGCTTTACTGTTTGCATTGTGGGACTGTCTAAAAGCCTTACAGAAAGTGAGGCCGCAGGACAACAGCCCTGCCAAGAAACCGGAGTGCAACACAGAGGGTCAATGGAAATGATGCTTTGGCATTGTTAGTCCTACAAAATCTAGAAACCACATCTCAGAATCGTGGAATCATTTAGGCAGGAAAAGCTCATCAAGATTGAGTCCAACTACTGGAAGGGGCTGTCTGGGGAGGTGGTATAGTCTCCTTCTCCGGAGATGTTTAAAACCCACCTGGACATGTTCCTGTATGACTTGATCTAGGGGATCCTGCTGTGGCAGGGGGATTGGACTAGATCTACACTGGATTTACACTGCTGTAAATTAAAACAGTGAAGAAAAACCCAAAGTCATTTAAATTGCAATCTTTTCAAATGTGAGTCATTTACTTTGTCAAAGATTTCTTTTGGAGCCATGAGAAATTATAGTCTCTATAAAAATTAACAGAATAAAAGATAGAAGTAGTGATTCATTGAGAAACATGAGTTGTTATGGAGAAAGGGAAACACATTCAGCACTTATCAAGGAGTTCATTAAATAGCTATAGAGCTCTGACTCAGGAAGATTGATTTGTATGGACAGACCTTCCACATCTCCTTGGAGATGGAAGAGCTTTCTTGACCAGGATGGATTTAAACTGCCTGCTATTCAGCTGACAAGTGCATAGCACAGCAGCCTTTTTATTAGAAGAAAGGAGATTTCAAAGGTCAAATTCTGCTTTCTCAGAGGTTCCAAACCAAAACTATCACCATTACAGAACCACAACTCCTACACATTTGATCTTCAACCTTAGGGTGTCTTGTTGGAGCCGAGTATTTACATTTGTCATCCAAAAGATGACAGTGAGACCATAAGTCGTCGCTCCTTTTCGAGCACACTTAGCTACAGGGAACATTACTCAATCAGTGGCACACAACTTGTGGTTCCCAAATCACTTGTGCTCTTGCAAGAGGGGGAGGAGAACGTCAGCGCTGCAATGGCAAACAGATGGAGTATCTCACCATACAGAGTGCTCTTATTATTGACATTTATCCCTGTGTGGGGAGAGGAATATGGGGACAGTGGGGATTGTAAAGGGAAAAGGGGGAAGGAGAAGAAAGGTGGTGCAAGCATGCTTCGTGTGTGTCATGAATATGAAGATAAAGTATTTCTTTCCTCTCTAGGAGCCAAGACAGTTGCAGGAGGAGAAACTCAGCACAATTGAACACCATTTGCTTGCACGGTACAGTATCATCTGCATTATGACTACACAATCCCAACCAGGGCTGATGAGTTGTGACAATGCTACAGATACATCTTCTGTCATGAGACCACAAGGACATTAATAAAGCTGCTGAATATCAGAACATCTCATCCGATCATTTTTCCTACAAAACTTTTCCATTCACTAAGCAAACCTGTGCTCTTTGTGTAACTCCAGGAAGTCCTATCGGAGGGAAACCACCCAGAGGAAGCTGGAAACCCTGCAGGGAACTACCAGATAGCCCTGTAACATACTCTTACCTGTATTTTCGTACAGTAATAACAATGTCTAACTCCTTTACATAGCTTTTCCTCTTCAGTCTCAAAGCATCCTACATCACAGAGGAAGCAACATCTCTATTTTACATTTTTACCCCTCCAAGATACAAAAAATAAAGCATCTCACAGAACTTGGGCTTGCCAAGGATCAGGTTTCCTCAAAACACTAAAGAGTCACCAAGAAAAGGTAAGAACAGCAAGATGAAGGGAGACTCATAGAATTATTCACGTTAGAAAAGACCGCTGAGATCATCGAGTCCAACGAGCAACCCTACTCCACAAGGTCACCCCTAAACCAGATCCCCCAATACTACATCTAAGCATCTTTTAAACTCATCCAGGGATGGGCACTCCACCACCACCCTGGGCAGCCCATTCCAGTGCCTGATAACTCTCTCCAGAATGAATTTTTTCCTGGTGTCTAGTCTAAACCTCCCCTGTTGGAGTTTGAAGCCCTTCCCTCTGGTTCTGTCACTAAATACCTGTGAGAAGAGACCAGCACCAACATCTCTACAGTGTCCTTTCAGATAGTTGTAGAGAGCGACGAGGTCTCCCTTCAGCCTCCTCTAAAGGAGGCGATCTGTAATGCCTGAGCTCACATTTCTTGGCAAATTCCAAGTCTGAGCTAAATACACATTTTGGCTACAAATTAGGAAAATGAAGGTTCTTTTATCTGTCTGACAGAATTTATTTAACTCACAGGGTCATTTGGGGAAACTGCATCAATCTCGTATCTTAAGAATGTTAACTGCTGCCCCACATTAGGAAGACAGGAGATGAAAGAAGGAAGGGAAAGATTAAAAATGCACAAAAACCACATTAGAATCAGAGTGGAACGTAAGTGATTTCATTAGGGCTTGATCCAGTTACTAATATCAGCCGATGACATGAAGCCAGTAGCAATTATTGTTATGTAAGAGCAGCATTTTGCAAGGAAATAGCTACTTATCTGAAATAAAATTTGAAAAGCCTCTAATGTAGGCCTGACAATCTGCAAAACCAGTGTAAAGGATAGCATGAGCTAGCTAGCAGTCAATATCAACTTTCTTTCCTGCTTTGGGGTGGTGGTGAGAATCTGGGGGTTTTTTTGGTAGTGTCATTCAACTTGAAACCATCCAATAAATTGCACATAATCACTCTGGTTGGAAAAGACCCCTAGGATCATTGAGTCCAACATTTACCCTACCTTACAAGTTCAACCCTAAAATACATCCCTCAACACCTCACTGAAATGATCTTTAAACTCATCCAGGGATGGGGACTCAACTCCCTCCCTGGGCAGCCCATTCCAGTGCCTGACCACCCTTTCTGTGAGAAATTTGTCCTAATATCAAGTCTAAACCTCCCCTGTTGTAGCTTGAACCCCTTCCCTCTTTTTCTGTCACTAATCGCTTCTGAGAAGAGACCAGCACCAACCTCTCCAAAATGTCCTTTCAGGTAGTTGTAGAGAGCAATGAGGTCTCCTCTCAGCCTCCTCTTCTTCAAACTAAAGAGCTCTTTCAGTCTTTCCTCATAAGATTTACTCTCCAGGCCCTCCATTAGCTTAGCTGCCCTCCTCTGCACCTGCTCCAGCATTTCAATATCTCTCTTGTATTGAGGTGCCCAAAACTGGACCCAATACTCAAGATGGGGCCTCACCAGTGCCAAATACAGGGGGACGATAACCTCCCCACTCCTGCTAGCCACACTATTTCTAATACAAGCCAGGATGCCACTGGCCTTCTTGGCCACCTGGGCACTCTGCTGGCTCATAGTCATCTTGCTGTCAATTAGAACACTCAGGTCCCTCTCTGCCAGACAGCTCTCCAGCCACACCTCCCCAAGCCTGTAGCATTGCAGGGGGTTGTTGTGGCCCAAGTGCAGGACCTGGCACTTGGCCTTATTGACGCTCATGCCACTAACACTGGCTCACTGCTCCAATTTACCCAAGTGTCTCTGAATTTTCTGAGGTTGCTTCCCTTTTTAATTTGCAGACTGCATTAGGAAAAAACCAAAACAATCTTGTGGCAAACTTGGTCGGAACGAGCACAGCTCAGAAATTGTGCGGCAGACCAAGAACAATAGAAGAGCAAAACAGTGGATTATTATATTGGGAAACAGCTTAGATCGTGGGATGGCTGCAGAAAAGCCACGGCTGGCCAGACTTTCTCTTAAAATACATAAGTTAGGTTCAGCTGTGAGCTGTGCAAGAAAGTTTTATGCTGATTCTTCAAGTTCTTGGGTACGTTACATAAGCTCCCTTTCCCCTTTTATTTTCATAATGGTATGTAAATATTTTATGAACGATGGGTCTTTGAACTGGGTTTCTCCAGACCAGACCATTGACCAACTCTTGTAAGTCTCTTTGAAATTGTATTTCATATGTTGCAAGAAATTCATCACCCTCATCCATAAAAAAAAACCCCCAATAGCCCAGCACCACCACCTACAGTCAGCACTGACTCCACTTTCCAGAATCCTCCAAAAACTTTTCCAGTTCAGAAAAAGTGCCTTTCCTCCACCCCTATCCACTTCTTCCCCCACATCTGACTTCGTTCTCATTCCTGGAGGATGAAGACACAAATCCCATGCCTGAAATGAAAGTCAACTGTGATTCTCAAACCTGAGCCAGTATGATTGGTTTGACAAGGAAATATCTACTTTCCTTCTGAGACTACCTGCATCCCCTGTGCAAGACCCAGAATAGCTGTTCCAACTGATTCTCAGCTGAACTTGGAATTAAGACACTAATTTCACTATGATTTAGAGCACTTGACTACGAACAAACCTCCTTTTGATTTCATTTGCTCTGGAAAAATCTCTCATCAGTTTTCCTTCTGAGCATATAAATATCCTTTGCATCAGCCACAGCTTTAATGCTGGAATAAAAGCTTCACTGGGGAGCATCACTGGGGTCACTGGGACCAAACTAATAAAAGCTTCACAGATTCACAATGACAAGGTCTGGTTTTGTCGCTTGCTCTGGGAGGTGTTCCACGCCCTTCATCATCTCTATGGCTCTGCGCTGGACTCTCTCCAGCAGTTCTGTGTCCTTCTGGAATTGAGGGGCCCAGAACAGGATGCCACTGCTTTGCCAGAGTTCACCTACTCAGGTCCAAGCCCAGTGGAAACTCCTTGTTTTGCGCTTGGTCTCATGGATCAGTATAAGGTGGGACTCTTCAAACCTCAGAACACAAACGAGAAAAATACCTGTCACTCTGCTAAGACAGAAGGACATAAACAGAAATGAGAGAATAGGAGGAAGGCTTCCGACTGAGGAAGGCACCATTCAGGCATTTACACAAGCTCTCAACCTTCATCAGAACCCTGTATTTTGCTCATTCACCTGTTTTTCATCTGCTTTTCTAGCTGAAACAAGATTTTTAATCTTTGTTAGCTTCTCTATGGATGGAAAAAACCCAGAAAAACTCTTATTCTCTCCCTTAACCTGCACTTTCCAAGGTTTCTTACTGAGGCAGGAAACAGGACACAAAGCAAGAAAATCACAGTGAGAAAACGTGTGAGTGCATGACTATCCAGGGAACTCTTGACTAGTCCAGAGATACACAAAAAGATTTAAATTAGCTTGCTGAGCAAGTGGAATCATGCAAGGCATACTACACTTCTTGTTAAGGTCCCCAAATGCATAAACACTATTTCAGGCTCTCACCCAGAGCTCTCCCACTCGCTCCCTCAGGAATGTGCTTGCAGAATTTCACTGCTCCTGACTCAAGAACTCCTACTTCAAAATTCTTCAGTTACGGCTGTGTTTTTGCTGCTTGTTTAAAAAGCATTTGACAGCTTTTAATTACCTGCAGATAGTTCATTCTCTAGAAAAGAGATCCCCAAAAGCGAGCCCTCTGCCTGCATGCTGCGGTTTTCCATCCTAAAGTAAACTGTCAGCTGAAGAAAAAAAAGTACAGATTTAGAAAGGTTTCATCTCTCTTGATTTTTCTCAGACTTCCCTTGAGACATAGGACAAGGTACACAGGACTCTGTGTAACAAACAGTAGCATCCTCCTGAGATCTCCAACTTCCTTGATTCTCCTGACTTCCTCTCAGCAGTTGTCCACCCTAGAGACAACTGGCTTTGGTCCTAGCAGACAACTACCTTCAACTACAGTTTAAGCTAATCCCGCAGACTGTGGTCTGAGTTGGCAAAGCCTAACTTAACGCTCCCTGCTGCTCCCTCTGGTACCTGAGCAGTAACCTCAGTGGGATAGATCTGACCAAGACAAACTATCATGAACCACACAGCAAAGCTGGAATGAATTTGCCCACCACAGCTATGCATTTTCTCAAACTAGAATATTAACTTGGTTCTCCTCTCTCAGAGAGATGTGAAGCCAACCTCACTACCGTCTCTAAAGCTGCATGAAATCCTACAGCTATGGGGGGGCCCAAGGCTTTAAGACTGACGTAGATGCAGTGTCCATGGGGTTCAGTGACTTTCTCAACTGCCTGTAATGACAATTACAGATACTGGATTTCTTGTACTTTATCCCTCTGAAAATTGCTGTCAAGACTTCTCAGTGCAAGCCCAGAGTGGGAGAGTAAGGTACAATGAAGCAGGACAGAAAGCCAGGTCCCTCCTTCCCTCCCATTTCTTCCCTTTTGTCAACTACCCACATCACCAACCAGTGCACTGGTTCTACTGAGGCTTATTTCACCCTGTGCAAGGCCAGGCAGCACATTCTCCCTCCTAGAAAAGTGTCTGCTCTTGGCTCATCAAGCCGCAGGTTATCCTCTTGCCTCTCTGGCTCTTGCATTATCATCCACCTACATGAATTCAGAGAGAGTTTCTTTCTTCCCTCACTTTCTTAAATAATGGATGGATGAGGGGCAAATTTAGAAGCAAACACTATCAGCAAACACTCAGCCTGGGATCTCTTCTCCCCCCACCCCCCCAAACTCCTTTAAAGGTTAAATCAAGTATTTCAGAAGCAATCTGTTCTCTCCCCATCATGCTTGCTGGCATGCCCATCTCCGCTTGTACCACACCAACTGGGAACGCTCTGTTTTACCACCAGGAGAGAGCGGGAGGGGACGTACAGTCATATCATGTTCATTAACTGTGGCAATAAAACATGAACTCAGATGTAAGTAACAGCTTCCCTGGCTCTTACATTTAGTTTTATCTAGCTAACAGAACAAAAGACACATTAGCATACAAACACACTAATGGGGAAATTATGTAGATGGCCAAACACTAGGAAGAGTGGGGTCATTCACAATTAAGAACATTAGTAGATCATCTAATCAGGACTTTGGCTCTGGAGATGGAGGAAGTTCCATTTCCTGTGTATACTATGCAGAGATGGGTCTCTGTGTACCTGATGGTATCACACTCCATTTGCAGTTCGTTGACCAGCTTCTTACAGAACCATAGAACATTAGGGATTGGAAGGGACCTCGAAAGATCATCTGGTCCAATCCCCCTGCCACAGCAGGACCACTCAGACCAATGACACAAAGTCTGTGGTGTGTGGGCTATTTCCATAAAATAATAGTATTTAAAAGGACCCCAAGTTAAACTTCTGGTCTGTGTCTAGCTTGCTTAGACTCAGAATTTGAGTCCTTCACAGCATGTCTGCTCTGGATCACTGCAGACCTGGAGTATTTCCCTCCATGTCAATGCAACTGATGTTAAGTCGTTAATTGTGAAGGACTGCAATTAAAACGTGGTTGGTCAAGCCCAAACTGCTGAAAGATGTCTTTGAAAACTGTGTAGGAATCTATTTTAGGTTTGGATCAGTGTACTGGAGACAGGCACAGTTTCCCAACGGCACTAACAGCTGATAAGCCTGGAGCAGAAGGCGGAGGGGAAATATTTGAATTCCCTTGCTGCCTGGCCAGTGTTGTACCAGCACCAACTGTTTCAGACACTTTTTGCATGGTAATATTTGCAAGTGTTTCCTTCAAAACCTGTGCAGAATTCAGTTCCAAACATGCAGGACTGTTTTGACACAACTTATCAGCTGCTACCAAACAGAGCAGGCTCAGACCACGCTCGTTCCATTTGCTAAATTCAAAGTTTCCCACGTGTAAGCCAAGGGAATTAGAGTTTGTGTAGCCCTCTTTTTTTAAAGCCAATTACTATGGCCATTTACTTTCGTTGCCAGCAGATTGAAAGTTCAAGTGAGACAGGAAATTTCTTTTCCATAGCAGAGCAGTTGTAGAAAAATCAAGAACTACTATGTCTCCCTTGCTAATCCTTTTCTAGATACCACAGCTTTACTTGGCACCCAGTATTCCATCATTTTCCCCCTTAAACTGGACACAAGACCCTTGCTACTTGCAATTACGTCCACGATCATTAGGTATAAATAATTTGATAACTCGAACCCTCCTGCCATCATTTTAATTTGGATGATGACTCCTAATACAGTAGCTGCCCTTCAGAAAATTCAGGTCAGGCAATATGTTAAGAAAGCCAACAGACATCTCTGTTCTATCATCACCGCAGGGAAACCACAGTGCCTGACCGCTCTCTCCATGAAGAATTTTTTCCTGATGTCCAATCTAACCCTCCTCTGTTGGAGTTTGAAGCCCTTCCCTCTAGTTCTGTCACTAATGACCTGTGAGAAGAGACCAGCACCAGCATCTCTACAACGTCCTTTCAGATAGTTATAGAGAGCGATGAGGTCTCCCCTCAGCCTCCTCCTCTTCCTCAAACTAAACAGCCCTAACTCTCTCAATCTCTCCTCATCAGATTTATTCCCCAGGCCCTAATCCATCATAATCTGTGTTCTCTGGAGAGGAACCTTTGGTGCACAATTGAGAACACACATGGTTTGTTCCTGAACCCAAAATGCAATTTGCTGCTGATGAGGGACAATTCTGGTTTGGCAGATGCAAGTCAAGAGAAGATAAAAGTCATCTATCTAAGCAAAGCAGGCATTAGCTGTAGCAGAGAATACCTGGAGCATGCCCAGCTGCTCATTTCTAACCTTTAAAACCTAATGAGGCCCCAACAGTAATTTTGCAGTAAATGTCCTTGCTGCTAAACACCATGTGTCTACTTCAAAAGACCCGAAAGCTTCCAAGAGTCTTGAATGAAACATTTTCATAAATGTCCATTAATTCATTAAACTGGTCTTTCCTTGTCAACGAGCTCCAAGGATCAGCTTCCTCTACAACTTGTAGAGGACAAATCCTTCCTTGCTTGCAATCAGAAACACACAAGGAGATTCAACAACACGACTACCGAAAAGGTCCTGTCCACTCCTTTTGGTAATCATTCATCGCATTTCTTCAGAGAAATGAAGAAGCAAATTAAAACTCAACAATCAACCCATTCCTACCTTCCTTTAATAACCGCAGATGACATCCCATAATGCTCCAGCACAGCGAGATGCATTGCCAATGGCACGGTTCATTTGACATTGTAATGCCAAAAACTGAGGTAATTATTTTGTTTGATGAACCAGAAACATAGAGAGGGGAGAGAAGAAACACAGTGAAATCAAACCAAACCAAACACCCATGACTCCAAAAGCCTCAGGCTGAAAAAGACATCGGAAATACCCTTCTGATTTCCTTAACTAATCAGATTCAAGTTCTGAGATAAAGAATTTGCAATAAATATATTCAAGCTATGGGCCTCTTCACTCTTAAAATACATCTGTGAGGAATAAGCAAAAGCAACATGGTTAGTGACATTTCACAGAATCACAGAACATTAGGGATTGGAAGAGATCTTGAAAGACTATCCAGACCAATCCCCCTGCCACAGCACAATCACATAGGAACAGGTCCAGGCGGATTTTAAACATCTCCAGAGAAGGAGGCTCCACAAACCCCCCCGGCAACCCCTTTCAGGGCTCTGTCACCCTCACTGGGAAGAAGTCCCTTCTCAGATTGATATGGAACCTTCTGTATTCCAGCTTACACCCATTGCCCCTTGTCCTATCATTAGATGACACTGAGAAGAGCCTGACTCATCCTCCTGGTACCCACCTTTCATATATTTATCAACATTCATGGGGTCACCCCTCAGTCTCCTTTTCTCCAAGCTCTAGAGACTCAGGTCTCTCAGCCTTTCCTCATCAGTGAGATGCTCCACTCCCTTCACCATCTCTGTGGCTCTGCACTGGACTCTCTCCAGCAGTCTGTGTCCTTCTGGAACTGAAGGGCCCAGAACTGGGCACAATATTCCAGACGTGGTCTCACTGGGGCAGAGTAGAGGGGGAGGAGAACCTTTCTTGATCTGCTAACCACCTCCTTTCTGATCTACCCCAGGATGCTGTTGGCCTTCTTGTCCACAAGGTCCCATTACAGCTATTTTCATGTGGGCTATGAACACATTTTTAAGGGCAGATTTATACACAGTAGATGTGCAGACAGTGAATTTGCACCAGCAGAACTGCTCCACTTGCTTTTAGAAAGGAGAGATTAAATTCAAAATGAACTTCAATTAGAGAACCAGCCTGAACTAAACAGAAAGCAATTCCCCTACAGCAACTGCAGAGCATTGCTTTTAGTAGGCATAACCAACAACACAGATTTCTTTTCTTACTGTATAAGAGATTTGGGGTTTGCTGACAAATCAATGTGAAGACACATCAGTAATGACTCCAGGTTGTGGGAAAAAAAAATAAAAAAAAAAATCAAGATCTATAGAAGCTATTTGTTAGCTAAAACATACAACATTCTGTTTAAAGGCAACGAAACAACTCTCACAGGTTATTCAAGTCCATCAGAGGAAAAGGAAATTATTTTGCTTCATTCCCAACCATTCAGACCAGAGACAGGAGCACACCTCCAACATGACTGTCATCTTGTTATGGTCTAGAGGGACCTGAGCACACTTTGACCTGCTCTGCACCAGACTTTGGGTGTTGTAACAGGAACAAACCCAGAAGGACAATCATCTTGTTTTAATTTGCAGGTCACAGCTTCACTGGTAAAAATAGCACAAAATCTGTTGTTCTTGTGAGATTTCCTACTCATCGGCAGTGGAAAGAGAGTCAGTCACTCTCTGAGACACAGATGCTTTCGCCAGATTTTCTGCTAAGGTGAAGTCATGCCAGTAAAAAAGGAGCCACTGCCTTCCAGTTACTCAGAGAAAATATTTTAGAAACTTCAGGATTTAGAACAAAACATCGAGGCAGTACTGGTCAAGCTTTAACCAAAACTTTGTGTCCTGATCTGGGTGTCAATCATCACTTTTCATGACAAACAGGCCTAAACTTCAGTAAAACTTCAGAAGAGAACAGTAACAGTGATCAGACATAACCAACCAAGATCTCTGTGGAAAGATGCAAAGAGCCTAATTTACACACACTAGAGAAGAGTAGAGACATGATCTTAGATTTCAGACGTGTACAAGATTTACCGCCTTATAAAAGATTTACTGTAGTGCATGGGAATTGCCAGGAGATCACAAGCTGCAAGAAACATGGAAGTAACACAACTTAAAAGCTCTGCAATTGCAATTGTAGCTCAGACTGCCTCAGAAAAGCCTGAAAATCTTTGTCAAAGGTTTTTAGAAACAAGTTATTCCCACATACTTTACTGTTTTGGTTACAGTTTCCTCAAGCAGGACAGACCAAGTACTTTATTAAGATTTCTTAAATCCCTGTTCTCTAGAGGAATCCATGTGGATACAAAGCGGCAAATACCAGTTTGCTCCTTCCATTCCTAACTGGGACAGAAACTCCTCACTTCAGGAGCCGTAAAGAAAACCACCCAGACAGTTGGCTCTCTTCACAGTGACAGAGCCATGGAAGGGGCTGCCCAGGGGGGTTGTGGAGTCTTCTTCTCTGGAGACGTTTAAAATCCACCTGGATATGTTCCTGTTCGACGGGACCTAGGGGATCCTGCTGTGGTGGGGGGATTGGACTACATTATCTTTTGAGGTCCCTTCCAATCCCTAATGTTCTGATTCTTTGCAACAGCAACTAGTTCCACAGAGAATAGCTGAGAGAAAACAGTCCGAGTAGCAGAGAGTTCAACATACTCCTTTAGCAAGGAGACAAGTTCCTCCCCACTATGGGAGCGCTGGCAGCACCGGCAGGAAGCAGGTCCAGCCAAGCCACTGTGAAGAGGGGCTGAATCCAGGGCGCCGCGGCTGCAAGAAGAACATCTGCTTTACTGATAACACCTTGTTCTGCTATCAGATTGCAAACCAAAGCGAGCAGTTTTCCCCATGCTGCTAAGACATGCTGGAGGTAGCAGAGCACTGAACTCCAGCACTTGCAGTAAATCAGCAAAGTGTGGTTTGGTTTAAATAAAGAGTTAATTTAAAAGGTGAATAATCTTGCCTATATATCACGTCACATAACATGTCATAGCTAAACAGAAACCCCTGAACTGTTTCCAAGTGCCTTAGGTTTGTTTTCCTGTTCCAGCATTCTCAGGAGCAGTACAACCTCTGCAAAGTTCCTCTTCTCACCGCTACTACCATCTTCTCTTCCCGTTTTAAAACACTACGCCAATAGAAAGCCGCAGGGTAAAAACCAAATAGCTATTAGAAAAATCACAGCAGGCTTTTCAACTCTTTGGAAATATTTTCAGGGGTATTATCCATGATAATCCTTAAAGTGTATTTACCATTGCGATCTACTTTAATTAATCCAGCATTAAAATAACCCTGGTAAGGCAAGGATAAATAGCTTAGCGCAGACAAACACCACGAGCTGGTGAATAGGAGCACAATTGCTGACTGAGTCTGAAAGATACCTGGAAAAAATACCTGAGGAATGAGAGAACTAAAGGACAGGGTGAAATGAATCTTGCTTGCTTTGGCTCCCACCTGCTGCCAGAGACAGGATAAAATGAAGAAAATGGATTTCAGTCTGGGCAGCTGAACTGATTGGCCTTGGAAGCAGACAGAAGGCTCCATAAGGACAACCTGGTGGGCTGCTATCCAGGAAAGCCTGGAAGATGTCTGTGAGACTGCAAAGCTTTTAAAAACTGTCTCTGGAACAAATCAAAAGCTTGAGTGTTTTTTGGGAGACTGTGTGAAAAAGGTCAAAGAGGCATCCTGAACAATGGAAGTGAAGGGTTGCCCAGAGAACCACTGAGCATAATCAGGTTCTCTGCTTTCCCTCTTGAAGGATAGGAGACTATGGAAGGAACTGGCAACTGAGCCAAGTTAATAACTGTAGATTAAATGCCAGAAGCCTGCCCTGCTCCAAACCTGTAACAGCAACGTCATAAGAAGGCTCACTTATGTGGATGAGCAAACTGAAGCTTGGACACGTTCTGCTGCCTGCAGCCCTAAAGGCAATCCAAGAGAAGATGTAGATGTAGCAACACCTGTAGTAAGCTCTAGCTCCTGTCCCACTCCTCCCCAGCTCCAGTAAAGAAACATGCCATTGTCCTTCTTGAAAGGACCTTATCCTGTACTGGATGCCAGCAGTAAGGTACATGCAGTGGCTTGATTAATCCCCACAGGGTGAACACACACAAAAAAAGCTGCTCCGCACCTTGCCAGCTGTATGATTGCCTATCAGCTCTGGTTCTCTTACACAGAACTTTGCATGATGAACACCAAAATGAATTTCTGGCAAGAATAAATGAACCTGAAAACAACCAAAATGCTTGGGCTGGGGTTTTCTCTGTTCATTCACACATTCTGCTGAACAATTTAAATCAATGACTCTAACACAGGAACTTATTGTCAATTTACAGTTGTCATCGACCTAACCGCATTCCATGTTCACTAGAAAAAAATACCTCTTCTCACACAAGCATCCATCATGACTATGCAACTCTGATTCTCTAAACCATGTGTACATCACAACAGAAAGGCAAACAGGGAAAGAGCTTTCTTCTAGCTAACTGAGAAAGAAGAGGGATTCTTCATTATCCTAAGACCTGGAGAATAAATCTGATGAGGAGAGATGGCAAGAGTTGCGGCTGTTTAGTTTAAGGAAGAGGAGGCTGAGGAGAGACCTCATTGCTCTCTACAGCTATCTGAAAGGACATTGCAGAGATGTTGGTGCTGTGCTCTCCTCACAGGTCATTAGTGACAGAACCAGAGGGAAGGGTTTCAAGTTCCAACAGGAGAGGGTTAGATTGGACATCAGGAAGAAATTCTTCCCAGAGAGAGTGGTCAGGCACAGGAATGGGCTGCCCAGGGTGGTGGCTGAGTCCCCATTCCTGGATGAGTTTAAAAGTCACTTAGATATGGTGTTGGGGACCTGGTTTACTTGGGTGAACTTGTAGAGTAGGGTTGATGGTTGGACTCGACGATCCCAAGGGTCTTTTCCAACCTGAATGACTCTCTGATTCCCCTTTCTGTGCTAGGTACCTTCACACTATAGGGAAGGCTTCCACATACGGGAACATGAGCAAGTAATCCCAGAGTCAGAAAGGAAAATCTCTGTCATGTGACCAATGGCTGACTTCTTTTTCTCCTATATCTTCTTCTGACCCTAAATAAAACCATAGAATCATTAAGGTTGGAAGAGACCTCCAAAATCAAGTCCAGCATGAACCCAACCCCACCCTGCCCTCTAAACTGTGCTTCCAAGCACCATATTTTAACACCTCTTGGGATGGCGACCCCACCAGTACATTTATTATGAAGCTCAATCATTTTTTTAAGGATCAGAAATACCCCCCCAAGTTCCCCCAAAACTATGACACAAAAGCTTTTCACACAAAAATGCATTACTCTGTTTTTTTTCCCAGGTAAAGTGTCTTAGACAGCAACTTGTTTATTAAGAAGAGCAGAGCAAACCAGCCCACAAACAGCATTTTGCTTTACCTGCGCTGACTCACCACCGCTAACAGCAGCAAAATGTGTTTGTATTACTGAAGTAAGCAATCTCTCAGATTACTGCAGAGGAAGCATGTTGAAAAATAAAGTCATCTCGACAGGCCACTTTTCCAGCTTCAAAAGCCCTACAAGGACTTGCCCACAAAAGCTAGTTCTATACAAAGACACGTGTTCAATCAGCTGACTGGTAAAGGTCAAGCCTAGTTAACAAATGCCACATGGGAGATAACAGCTACCCTTCAGACTGTTAGACTCCAGTGCACTTCGAGGGAGCAAAAGCCACTTGGCTTCTAGGAAAAGCACAGCTAAGAACCTTGAAGTTAGTAGAGAGGGCACTGACATGCTACTTGAACAGCACTTCCCTGGTGGAAAGCAGTCAATGGTTTGCATAGAGAAAATACAATGTACTGCACAGTAAGCTCTGAGTTTGAAGCAAGTAGCAGCAGTTCTACTCAATCTGATTCACAGAACATTAGGGATTGGAAGGGACCTCGAAAGATCATCTGATCCAATCCCCTTGCCACAGCAGGATCGCCGAGATCCAGTCATACGGGAACATATTCAGGCGGGTTTTAAGCGTCTCTAGAGAAGGAGACTCCAAACCTCCCTGGGAAGCCCCTTCCAGTGCTCTGTCACCCTCACCGTGAAGTTGTTCCTTCTCATACTGATGTGGAACCTAAGGCTGGTATAAACCCTGCTGCTGGTGGGCACCCAACCCTGGCTAGAGTCATTCCACAGTCTCAAGCAGAAAAAGCCATCCTCAAATCTCAAACTGATGCAAGGAACAGAGACACAGAAGCTGGTAAGCAGGGAAACCCAGCACATAAACCATGTGATTGTCTCAGGTGGCAAAAACACACTAAACTTGGAGATCAACAGAGAACCCTCCAACTCCCAGAGATGCCTCTTGCAGCTACACAGTGGGAAGCAGCTTGTTGCCAAAGGTTATAAACGGAAATCTCTGACAGAGTCAAGACTCAGCAGGGCTGTAAGGGTGCCAAACAGTGTTACCTAAGCACTTAATCATTCCTAAGACTGCATTGCTTAGAGCATACAAGCCTAGTATTACCAAATACTCCTCAGTTATCACAGAGCCTCATTCTTTTTAATGTTCAATGAAACCTTAAAGGTTTTGCAGTGTGAAAAGGGACCAAATTGCGTAGTTATTAAATGAAGATCCAAGGAAGTGTTATTTTCCTTCTGTACTGCACACAGGATCGAATTCTCCTCTCCCTATTCAAAGCAGAAAGGGATAGAAGAAAGCACATCAGTCAAGAACCTAGTGAAGGCAGGGAATCCCCTAACTACAGGCTAATGCCAACTGCTTGGCTATTGTGCAACACTTCCTTAGTTCCAGGAGGAAACAAGCAATAAAAGAGTTGATAAAGTCACTGTGTCCCTGCTGAGTAACATCAGTTGGCAAGAGGCCTAACTGGACAATCTCTGGAGGCCCCCTCAAATCCAGTCCTCTGAGTCTACAAACTATAAAACAGGACACCCAAAACCAAGCACATAAACCGCGATGGCAAGCAGTGCTTTGACAAAGCTTATTAAGCTCAGAGAGGCACAATTTGTCAGGTAACCAGTATCTATTAGAGCACATTTCGTCTAAAAGTTCTACATTGCTTCCCCTACCTCGAGACTCATTTTCTCCAGTTCCTCCAGCTTCAAATTTTCCTCAAACGATAACATTTCTGCCTATTTGTAATTTTCTCCTTCAAGACAAAAGCGAACTTATTTCTTAAGAAGGTTTATTACTGCAGAGATTGCCTCTAGAGCAGTACCTTGGTATCCACTTATCTTTCTACAAACGTTCACAAAAATGTGCAGAACGTTCGCATAATGGTACAATAGCTTCTTGTTGGGGAAGAGGTTCTTAAAAATGTCTACATGAATGGAATCACAGAACACTAGGGATTGGAAGGGACCTTGAAAGATCATCCAGTTTAACCCCCCTGCCACAGCAGGATCCCCTAGATCCAGTCACATAGGAACAGTCCAGGCAGGTTTTAAACATCTCTAGAGAAGGGGACTCCACAACCCCCCTGGGCAGTGCCTTCCAGTGCTCTGTCACCCTCACCGGGAAGAAGTTCCTTTTCATATTGATGCGGAACCTTCTGTGTTCCAACTGACACTCACTGCGCCCCTTGTCCTATCACTAGATGACATTATCTGTGCATGCTGCAGACAGATATATAAATATATAGACAACATCATCCCTAAGTGAAAGGCATAAGAAGAACATGGAAAAAGATACCTCAACATCTCTGGCAGCAGTCCCACAAATTGTCCTGAAAGAAGTCAGCAGGAATAAATAATTACATACCGCAGGAGTTACAAAGGCCTTGGGGGGAAACAACAAAAAATGCTGAAAATTTGCAGAGCAAACGAGGCTACGGAGAACAGAGATCACCAGGAGAAAGCTGCAACAAAGCTTTTGCACAGACTGTGTTCTCTCAGAACAAACGCTGAAATCATGGCTAGTGCTTAAAAATATTTTATGGATGTTCTCCTCCAGAGCGCCTTCTGTTCTTAATAGGAACTTCAAATGAGCCACAGATGAATAAGAGTTGGAAGAGAAGTCGTCCAGTCCAACCCTTTTCCCCGAGACAGATTCAACTACATTATGTCATTCCTGACATATTTGTCTTGCCTGTTCTTAATGACTACAAATGAAGAAACTCAGCAATTTCCCAAAGCCAGCTCTCCCAGAGTTTCAGAGTCTTCAGCATCTGAAAGTCTGCCTTACTCTCCAATCTGAACCTTTCTATCTGGTCCAGAAAGCCCCTCACCATCCAACACTACACCAAAACCACAGGGTGCCCTTTCTCTTAAACCTTTGGAGACTTACCACATCCTTTCTCAACTTTCTCGTCTCTAGACTAAACAACTCCATTTCTCCTCATTATTCTCCACAGTTATCTGAGATATCTGATCACCCTTTGCTGGCCACTGGCCAGCTGTGCACACTGATCTTGGAAAGCGATGCCCAAGTTTGGGCAAAGTGCTCCAGCTGTAGAGCGTAAGGGCTGTTTCACAGACCTACTGGGCTCCCCTGCTTCTCCAGACTGGTCTGATATTTGCCTTTTTTGTACTAGCAAGACATTGTTGACTTTATAGTCAGGGCATGATTCACTCTAATTCCAGCTGCTTTGCTAAAGAAACGCTGTCTAAGCACTTGGTCACCATCCTCTGCTCATAAAGTTATCCCTGCTTTAGCACGGTGTCTTGTATTCATCATTTTGGACTTTAATCCTGCTTTTTTACAGATTATTTCTCAGATTTGTCAAGATGATTTTCAGTATTGCTCCAGTTCCTCAATGCTGGCTGTTCATCCCCTTTTAACAACATACTTAATCAGAGCATTTGATTTCATCATCCAAGTTTTTAATGGAAACACTGATCAGAACTGAACTCAGGGCTGACTCCTGCCAAGTCTCTTTACCTCAGAGCAGACCAAGAATCAGACGATCTCCTGACGCTTAAGGCTGATATTCTGCAGCCCCCCAATTCATTGTTAACTACAAGACAGGGAACACACATAATGGAGTGTTACTTACACTGCCCAGTATTCCCAGCAAGTCTCCAAGACCCTTCATGTGTATTCAGAAATGTGTAATATTTAATTAGATAACAGATACAATTATTTATATCTAAATGACACTTGGATTTTGGCTGCTGGTGACACAATTTACTGCTGTTTGCCTTGGATGGGCAAGTTCTCGATATTTCTTTTTATCCCAATAAAAAACAAATAAAGAACTCTTTCCCCCCAGGTCTTCAACATTTTTCAGCGTCTTCCATCTCCACATTCCATCCATCATGCAACGCTCATTTTTAAGATTAGTGCGGGACTTCCATGACTCATAAAGGTTCACTGCAAAAGGCAGTTCAGATTCCTTGCTGATCTGTAATCCTGGCTGAGCGTTGGTTTCTACAAACAGAGATCCCTGCTCTTGTATAGGAAGAGCCTTCCTGTGGCCCTAAAGGGATAGCAGTGCACATAATGGCCCTATGGTTGATGGCCAGAAATTTCTTCTTATATTTATGTAGAACCTTCTGTGTTCCAGCTCACACCCATTGCCCCTTGTCCTATCATTAGATGCCACTGAGCAGAGCCTGGCTCCATCCTCCTGACACCCACCCTCCACACATTGATCAACATTACTGAGGTCACCCCTCAGTCTCTTTTTTTCCAAGCTAAAGAGACCCAGCTCCCTCAGCCTTTCCTTATAAGGGAGATGTTCCACTCCCTTCATCATCTTCACAACTCTACACTGGACTCTCTCCAGCAGCTCTGTGTCCTTCTTGAACTACTACAGCTGTGCCATGTAATACTCTGGACACTTGGGTCAGCTGCCCCAACAGATGTTCTTCTAAGCTTATAGCCTGCTTGTCTCAATAGCTCAAAGGAATATTCCTCCTTTGGGTCATAATCTTAAAAAACATCTTACAAAATCCTCTAGGAAACTGTCCACAGACTGACTGTGCTGCAAGAGTTCTTCATTTAAAAAGGAGAGGTGGCTCTTCATGACAATGTACTTTAACAAATTGTCTAAATAAGAACTATCATAAGTGACCCTGACAAATCAAACTGAAGCTCCCCACCTCACCTCACACATGTAGACACAAAAGATTTCACAGACAAACATTCTTATGCTTTCACAGAATCACAGAACATCAGGGATTGGAAGGGGCCTTGAAAGATCATCTAGATGCTTTCTTAGTACGTGATCTGTACCGTTCCATATACCAACGTCGTCTTCAACCCTACTACCATAACTGGTCCCAGCACCAGCTTAAAAGCAGCTTCCCCAAGCTATTCTGCTTCTTAAGTTTACGGAGGCATTTCCAATGAGAAAGCAACAAAAAAAAATACCGAACCACACAACACAACTGTTCTGGAGGACAAGCCACGCTCACTCTGAGGGGGAAAAGCCAAGCATACCTACAGCCTTTCCATAGTCTATCAGCAGGTCACCAACCTCTCAAGTACAGGCAGGCCACTGCCTTGGGACTTCGTCTCCAAAACCCACCAATTACCAAACTTTCAATCCAGCTGTAGGAGCTCAGGCAGGAGGTCCCAGAAGAAGCGCAAGGCAGAGCAAACTCTCTCACCCAGGTCATTCATCAATCACCACTGTGCACCTGTGGAGCAGGGACCAAGCGGCTTCCCAAAAACCACCTTCCTTACTTCCCCACATTGGCCCCAGCAAGGCCACAGGGAAAGCACGTTGCCTGTGGCACTCAGCCCACTGGCTCATGCTCTTCTTTGCTGTTCCCAAGAATCAGCTCAGCTGCAACCCCTTCCCCACACCCACAAATAAAGCCCAAAATAAAAAAGCTGTGGAAGCCAGCCTTATTATTAGCCTAAAAGCCATAGCTTTGGGTGGAGGCAATGGGGGAAGGGATACTGGTGGAGAGCAAGCAATCAAAGCAGGGCAAATCCTCAAGCACAGAACATGACAGTGGTCAGAAAGACTCCCAAGCTGTTGTGCTGTCATACTGCACAAAGTGAGGGAGAATGAACTACTTCTACCTCTTCTTTTTCACGTCAACTTCCTTACCCACGTTTATTCACAGGCATAGGGCAGCTACCAAAAGAAGGGGCTCTTTACTGGCACAACTCTTAGAGGGACAGTCTGGAGACAGAATTTGGTGCTTCCAAGCTTGGCCACTTGGCAGTGTGAGCCAATTTGCCTGGAACTAACACCTTTTTGAATTCAAGAAACAGCGGTACTTCTAGATTAGAAGTTTCTGAGTTCTGGAATTTCAATTCAGGTGCCTCTGCTAAGAAAGCACTAGAAGCTGTTATCGCTGGTATTTGTTTTCAGACCCAGTCCATAACAGTATCCTCTGCATCCTTTCTGTTAACACTCTATCTGAACTTATTAACCCCTCATCACTCACTCCCTTCTTCCTCAGTCACTCCAGGCAGTTCTTGCTCTCTGTCTGCTGCTTTTTTTTTTCCCCTGAAGTACAAGAGAAAAAAAAATGTTCTAAGGGTTTTAGGCCAGCAAACCAATAAAAAGCAAGTATAAGCAAATTTCTTTTTTCCTATAAAAGCTTCCAAAACCAAAGAAGGCAGATTTGCAGAACTGTGTATTTTCTCCTCAGGCTTCCTCAGAACATGCCTACTATCAGTATATATTTACACACAAACATGTTGAAAGAAGGATTAAAATAGTCCATCTGAGTTGCTGTTATTCCCCGCTTTATTCTTTTTCATGTCTCTGAGAGCCAGAGCAGCACCCTGGTTCCCCTGGAACCCAGTCGTCCCATCCCTGCAGCTGCTGTGTGAGTCATTACTGTGCAGCACGACATTCCCTTTGTAAAAGCACTGGTTCCCAAACCACTGTCCTCAGAAAGCTGGCTGGCTGTGTGCTGCTGGCGCACATCCTCGCTCCCAACTGCTGCGTGGCTTTATATGTGGACAAGACGCACTCAGCGCTACCCTCATACACCCTGTAAGCTGCTACTTTAGTTGCTGCAGGGCAGCTACGATCTAGTGAATGAGTAAGTAGGAGCCTCAAAATAACAGTTCTAAGTCACCGTCCACAGGAAGGAAATAGAAATCAAGACAAACCAAAATTCCACTTGGGGAGGTCCTGCTCTAGATAATGTGTCAGCTCTCCACGCAGATTTCCCCAGCTTAGCAAGTCCAGGAACTTAGACCGAGACCAGGAATTATGCCCAGCCCTGCCACTTGGAGATGCAGGACACTACCAGGCCAGCAGCTTGTTTTATTGACATGTGTTTCTTTTACCAGTGATACCAGCATTGCCGTGTTCCTGTTTATGTTGAAGGAGAGGGGAAAATAAACTAAGCAACTCTTCCCCTCTCGTTTTGTTTTGCTCTTTTAAGTGTGCCCTGTTCCTGTCAAAGTCAGTTAAGGCAAACAGAAACAAGGCGGGTTTGTTCCAGTTAATGCATCCACATTTGGAGTTACTTGGGAGCTGTTCCTACAGAGCAAATGCATCTCCCTGCCCCATCCTCATTAACCTTCACACTTAAGAAGACCCTTAGGCTTGGTTATTTACTCAACAGACCACAATAAAACACCGTTTACCAGAGAGAGCAAAGTGCACACTACCACTCTGCTGCTTTCACCTTCTTGGTGAGGCACCTATTTAGCGGCTTAAAAGTTTATAACCATCTGCAAAGCGGCAGCCCCTTTGTGATGAGATACGGCAGCTCAGAGGATCCTGAGAGTCTGGATTCCCCACACACGCTGAGGAATCATCTTATAAATCCCATAAAACCTCTGAAGGAAACCTGCACTAAGCCAAGGTTCGACAAGATACAACAAATGTGCGGGAGGAAACGTAACGCTCTCGGCTCCCTCACCCCGGCTGCTCTAGGTCCCTCTTCACAGCACACAGCCCATCGCAGCCCAGGGACAGCCCCAGACTGGACAACCAGCCCGCAGGTTAGTAAGGCAGTGACTGTGAGTGTCCTTGGAGCCCCACACAGGGGTAGCTCTCGGTGCTGAATCCTCACCAACTTGCAGAGCAGGACTTTTGATTTTGTTACCACAAACACGCTAGAAAGTCCCTTTGCTGCAGGTTTGGAGTGAGAGCAGCCCCGGGGAGTGAAGCAGAGGCAGAAGTGACCGGCCAGGCTCTACCTGGGCTCTGCGGGCCAAGGGGCAGCGGCGAGGGAAGCGATGAAGCGGCATTGAACTTACTTTCCAGTGATAAATTGGCTTCGGGACGGAGTGCACATGGGCTGCACGTAATAGTTCTCCAGTTTAACCCCTTCGGCAGCCAGCTGGTCCAGGGTGGGCGTCCTGATCTCCGAGCCGTGGTACCCCACGTCTCGGAAGCCCTGGTCGTCAGCCAGGATGAAGATGATGTGAGGCTGCGTGCTCGGGGGGCTGGAGCCCGGGCCGCTCCCCGTGTCCCCGGGCCGCTGCCCGAGGCTGTCCCAGGCCAGGTAGCCGTAGGTGAGGAGGCTGAGGAGCGAGAGGCCGCCCAGCACCGTCCCCGCCGCCACCATCTTCGTTCTCCTCTCCCCCTTGCAGAGGCGGCGGGTCCGGCTGCGCCCACCGCGGGCCATTCGCCTCGGCTGCAGCGCGGGCGGGACGGGAAATAAAATCAGAACGAGAATAAAAAACAACAAAAAAAACCCCACCCCAAAACAACAATAAAAAATAATCCCACCCACCCCCACACAGCGAGGGAGTCCGTGTGAGGCGGGGGCTCGGGCCGTCAGGGGTCCGCCTGAGGCGGGGCCCCGCTCATGGCAACTCAGGGGGAGGCGGCGAGGCCGGGGCTGGAGCCGTTGCGGGGTGGGCAGGGCCCCGCCGGGGCTCCCGGCATCTTCGTCCCGCCTCCTGCCCGTCCCACGGCAGAACGAGCCGGGCCGGGCCGGGCCGGGCCGCCTCAGCCCAGCGCGCGCCCCTCCTTCCCGCCCAGCCGCTGCCGACCCCGCCCCGTCCCGCGTCCCCCCAACCCCCCCCC
>JAOXOE010000405.1:22628367-22646441 GCA_028565055.1 Phoeniculus purpureus | reverse complement strand
CCACCTCCCTGGGCAACCCATTCCAGGCTCTCACCACTCTCACGGTGAAGAACTTCCTCCTCACATCCAGTCTAAATTGTCAAACTTGTTAGCCAAAGGTAGGTACTAGTAGTAAAAGGTCCTAAGGCTGGTACTTCTGTGCTTCAGGGCATCGGTGGAACAGGCATTTTGATCAAAACCCTGCTTTAAACATTAGAATAATGGTAATGGTGTGTAGATGCACATCTGGCTTTTGAGCTGAAGTTGGGGTGTGGATGAGGAGCCCATTGCAGCACAGTGGGGTGGTCTTTCCTCTTAGCTACACCTACCCTCCAACAGATTGAGAATGCGGAGTTAGTTATGAGTTCAGATTTGTTTTGCTTCATAGAAAAACAGCATTCTCTCTTTTTCCCACCCGAGTTGGTTATATATTTTTGTCAAAGATGAAATGTGAGGAGACACCGCAATAAGAACACAGACATAGGAGAAGTGTATGGAGATGTTTATGTGTAACCGGATATATAAATGTTTCATACTGTTGGAAATTCTGTAGTGTAATATATTTCAGGCAACTGCTTGGTTACTCCCTTCTCATTTTAAAAGCTGTGCTAGTGCTACTTTGTCTTTGCTTCAGATTATTAAATTATTATTATTTGCTTATCAAATTGGGGTAGTTGCTGGACTATGTAGGTGCTGCATGCAGACAGTGAAATGTTTATTTTGTGAGTTTGCTTGGGAAACCAGTTCTGCCAATTTATCAGTGCTTTTTCCTTTATGACATGGGTGTGCTGAGACACAATGACTGGACCTTGGTAGCAGTATCTAGTACAGCTTTCTTGATGCTTATGAAGAGCTTGTGGATGAGGTCTGGCTTTGGCAGTGATGGGGGGTTATGTGCTGCAGGAATTGACCTTGGGAGAGTGAAAGGGTTAACTAACTCTGGTGCCTACAGAGTTAGTAGGTCAGACATGTTGGCTAGAAGGGTCTCTGGAAGGTCATAGACAAATTTTCACTCAATACATACTAGGTGGTAATGTAAGATGAGGTCAGCCATGGCTGCTTCTTGTCCAAGCCCTGAATACCTGTGAGGATGGAATTTTCCCTGCTCATTGCTAACCCACCCCTCCCAGTGCCACGCCACACACTTCCAAAGGAAGAGATTTTTCTAGTCCCAGGCTTAACTCTTGAAGCTGCAGTTACTGTTCCCTCCAATAATGGCATACAGTTAGCCAAGGGATTTGGCTTTGGAGCTAAATGGGAAGATCTGACAAGGTGGATTGGCTAAGCTGGAATCAAATGTGTACTTGGATTGTTTCTGTCAGTCCCTGCCAGGTTACCAAACCACTCTGGTGGCTGTTCCTGGTGGTCCCAACTGATCTTGTGTTTATAGCTTGCAGCCATTAGATACTGCTGGTTACAAATGTTGTTGTGGTGCAAGATATGGGGCAGTTTTTTGTGCTGGAAACCTGTGGTGCTGGTTCTCCATGAAGCTGCTACAGGCTGTGGGAATCTTGCTGCTGCTCCTCAGCAGAATAGATCTCAAACTCTTCAGGGTTTTCATAGGCCAGAATCAACTTTGAGCAGACTGGTGTCGTCACATAAATGGAACTTCCAGACAATTGTACTGTAATAACCAAGAAAGACTTGTTGGACGGTTAGACCTTTGAGTTTTTGGAGCCTCTTTCGGAAGTGTGTTTTGATATGGTGTTTGGGCCCTGGGCGCAGAAAGCTTGTACATTTTTCTTCCCAGCACTCTAAAGTGGAAGACTTTGTGTGGTGGCCAGTAAAATGGCCAGTCTGGCGCTTAGGGCTTGAGTTGCTTGAGGAGCAGCCTAAAGCTGCCATTTTTCTTTAACCGTCCGCAGTGATCAGTCTTTAATTGCTCTCCTTTGTGAAGCTTTGGAAATTGATTTATTAATTGACTTTCTTTTCAAGAATGTCTGCTCAAGGATGTAGAAGTCTACCAAATAATGTAATCTCAGGCTAAGCACATGGGTTTGTTTTGATTTGAATCCCCCATCATTCTGTCAACTGTAGTCTTAGAGCTGTGAATCATCTTCACTGTGGCCTCTTGGATCTAGTGTCTCTACATGTTTGTTAATTAATAAGTTGACCTTAAGTCTTGGATTGGCTTTGAAAATCCACAAGTCCTTAGTTTAGATCCTTTCCGAAGTTATCCAATTTTAATCAACTACAGCTAGTAGAAGTTGGCAGGAGGTTTCTATGTATTTAAAAAATCACTTCACAGCTACTGCAGAGGAAAGCCCCTGACCAGTCTTGAGTCTTTTCTGACCTCTTCCTGGAGTGCAGTCTACCTCTTTTTAGAAGGTTGCCAAGTTGATTTCTGTCCCTTCACACAGAGCATTAGGGATTGGAAGGGACCTCGAAAGATCATCCAGTCCAATCCCCCTGCCACAGCAGGAACTCCCTAGATGCGGTTGCACAGGAACATGTCTAGGCAGGTTCTAAACGTTCCCAGAGAAGGAGAGTCCACAGCCCCCCTGGTCAGCCCGTTCCAGTGCTCTGTCACCCTCACCAGGAAGAGGTTTATTCTTGTATTGATGTGGAACCTCCCTCTTAAGTGATGTGGTCTTGCTTGTAAAATCAATGTGAGGAGAAGGGGAAAAGCTGTTATGTTCAGTACTTTCATTCAAGATACTACAAATCTGGAAGCAAAAGATGATAAATTTCTTTAAAAACCCCTATCTGCTAATATCAAAACAGAACCTAATGATGAACAGATTGAAGCAGCTCAGTGTTGTTGCTGCATACAGTCACGAGCAATTAGATTGTTTTAATTGAGCTGGATGAGAGCAAAACACTATTAACTCAAGTAGTCTAACTTTATTCCAAGTTGTCTTTCCCACTGCAGGGACAAACCTGCTGTAGTTTCCCTTGAGGTCCTGTTTGTGTGGCTTGCAGGGATGTAGTTCTTTGCTATGAGATGAAGTCAGAAACCAAACAAAGAAATTCATTCAGGGCTTCGAGGTGTCATGTGATGGTGTGACTGGGGAGAGCTTGTACCAAGCTGAAGCAAGCTACAGAAAACTGAAGCATCCCCTCAGACCATCATGAAAATTCAAGTAAAATTCCAGTGAAATGTTTTTAATGTTGGCGGAGATCCTCAGGCTTGTGCATGAGGCCAAGTTCCTGTTGGTGTGTCTGAGTTTGTTGCCCCAACAAATTAATCTCACTATGAAGTTGTGCTCTGAGATTCCTCCCAACCCTTTCTTCTGAGAGTAATTTTAACAAAGAAGGATCTGGCAACAGTGAAAGGAAGGAAAAATGAGGCAGAGTTGGATTTTTCTCTTTTTTTTTGATGCTTCATTCACCCAATATTTCAACCAGTCTTTTGATGCTAATGATGGAGGTGGTTTCCTCGGCAGCTCTGACCCTGCTGCGGAGGCCTCTTTGTGCCCATCAGCTGCAGTGGTGTTTCTGGCCCTCCTCTCTGCAGGTGGAAGGTTTTCTTCTTTTTTTTCCTGCTCTTAGTGCCTGTAGCTCTTCACTCTGCAGCAGGTAAATGGCATCTTAAACAGCATCTCTTGGAAGTGTGAATTCACCCTTTGATTTCTGTGTTAGTACTCCCACCCCTTGATGTCACAACATTGTGGTTACTTCAACATTGTGTGAAATGGCTTCAGCAGGTTGAGAAACCAAATTGCTTCCAGATGTATGTACTGGGAGGGGAGGTCTCTAGAAGTTGAGGGGACTCTGAGGTGCCACAGTACCCTGCTCTGAATTCATGGGAGCTGAGAGGAAGATGAATTTGTCAGCAAAATTCTCATGTTGTTTGGGATGAACTGGACAAAACTCTCCCCAAGGAGTTGACCATGTCTCACTTTCAAAGTAGACTTTTTTCCTACTATGTAGCCAGCAGTTTTATTCCCAAGGTGCTGGGGATGGAGCAAGGAAAAGACCTGCAAAATGAGGCACACTAGTGCAGAGAAATCTGAGTCGCTTGCAGATTGGCTCAGGTTGCTTTTGCTTGAAGGCACAGAGGGTTTGGAGCAACCTTTGTGTTACTCAGGTTTCTGTCCTGTGCTTCCTTTCCATCCTGAGCTCTGTATCAGTGCGTCAGCTGAGTTGCCACACCACGTGTGACCTCCCTGCAGGTAGTCGGACTGACTTGTGAAAATGGATGTAAGTACAACTGCGGTGTTTGATCAAATTCATGTGTTGCTGAACGCTGTTTGCTTGGGTCTAGTGCTCAGAGTTAAGCAGAGCAAGTCATGTGAAGGGGACTGTGTCTTTGCCCTGTTGTCACGTACATTATGAAAACATTTAATTAGATTTTAATCCCTTACTGTCAGGTAAATCTCTACTTGACTGATGCTGTCACTACTGCAGTATTATTATAGCAATGTATAGAGGTCAATAATATTAGTAAACTTTTAATAAACCTTTAATCCTTCTAGATATGATTTATCTTTACAGAAGTTTGAGATTACATGAACCTTCATGGTTATGAAAATAAAGCTTTTATTTCAGAAAAACAGAACATTAGGGATTGGAAGGGACCTTGGAAGATCATCCAGTCCAATCCCCTTGCCACAGCAGGTCCACCTAGATCCAGTCACACAGGAACATATCCAGGTGGGTCTTAAATGTCTCCAGAGAAGGAGACTCCACAGCCTCCTTGGGGAGCCCCTTCCAGTGCTCTGTCAACCTCACTGGGAAGAAGTTTGTTTTCATGTTGATGTGGAACCTCCTATGTTTTAGCTCACACCCATTGCCACTTGTTCTATCATTAGATGCCAGTGAGCAGAGCCTGGCTCCATCTTTGTGACACCCACTCTTCACGTATTTATCAACATTCATGAGGTCACCCCTCAGTCTCCTTTTCTCCAAGCTCAAGAGCCCCAGCTCCCTCAGCCTTTGCTCAGCAGGGAGATGTTCCACTCCCTCCATCATCTCTGTGGCTCTGCAGTGGACTGTCTCCAGCAGTTCTGTGGCCTGGAAACTAGTGGTCAGGTTCTACCAGGAGTGTTATAGCTTGGTCACTTGCTAGAAATTCATCTTAATAAGGTTCTGTACCAAGTACTAAAGCTTGAGAAAGTCCCTTGGCATTTCATCAAACGTGTTTCACAAATCAGTTGCTGTAGGGGGTTTCATAAATTGTGTATTCAGCTCTTTCTTATGCACAAAGCAATGGAGTTGACACAAGTGTGTAGATGTTGATGTTTTGCTTCTTGAAATCCTTCGGCCACCGGATATGGGGATGTAGTTGTTCTGGAAATTGCAAGGAAAATGGAAGGAGCCTGCCTTTGTTTATGTGTACGTGGTGTTGTACTAGTAATTCCCATGAATTTCTGGAACGTAAGAGGATCCGCATAAACATGAGAAGCAGCTTCTTCCCAGTGAGGGTGACAGAGCCCTGGAAGGGGCTGCCCAAGGGGTTGTGGAGTCTCCTTCTCTGAAGACATTTAAAACCCACCTTGACATGTTCCTGTGTGACTGGATCTAGGTAGTACTGCTGTGGCAGGGGGATTGGACATGACGGTCTTTTGAGGTCCCTTCCAATCTCTATAATGTTTTGTGGTACTGTAAATGTATTCTTTTGGTTGAACTAGAACCCTGTAGGTAGAAGCCAAATCTTCCCTAAAACATTGCTGGACAAAACCCTACAGAGTATGTCTGGTACAGCAAGCAGTATGTAATTTAAGAACGTACTTTACTATTGCCAGTTTAAAGGGTTCAGGAGTTGAGTTGTACTTTGAACTTGACAAACATGACTTTCCTTGCTTTACTCATGAGTACGTATTTCTGTATTCAATATCAGTTGCTTGCACGTGGCCAAGAGAGCTAAGATTTGGTTTGGGTGCTTTGGTTTTCATCACTGAATTCTACTGTAGCCACTGTTAGAGAACCTTTTATTTGTCTTGGGATGTTTTCTTTTAGCTTTGTACTTCACTATAATTAGTTTTTGGTTAGTCATTCCTGCCTACCACAGGTTTGATAAAGTGCTTTGCTTACAGGACCCTTGGTCATGCAGGCAGCACTGAAGGGCTTGGTTCTCTATTTGTTTAAGTGAAATGTCTCCAAGCCTGTGAAGATTGGGCACCACACTTTCCCTGTAGAACTGTGTTTAATAACAGCTAAACCAAACAGATTAGCACGTCAACTACGTTAATGTTGTTGGGGTGTTGAGTGGGCAGGGCAGAACTGGAGCTTCAGTAACCAGCTAATGCACCAGGTAACTGTGTTGTTCTTGCCTGTGTCTTGACCATGTATCTCCTCGTAGAGCTATGGCACAGTATTGTGAGAGAAATGAATGTAATCTGTACATTTATGTGGGGTAGGTGCCCCTGGTGGATGTGGTCAGGTGGAATTGGCTGCTTTTTTGACCGTAAGTACAAGCAGGTGGAGTAACTGCTGCCAAGTTTGACTTGGTGACCAAAAGCACTAGGTTCTGCGTCAGGCTGGCCTGGAGCCCACTGCAGGCAGTTGGAGTGTGTCACCCGTTGAAATCCACACTCCCTGTATGGAAACTGCATCCGATTTGCAACACTTATTACAAGTTATAAAAGACACCTTATTTTCTCCCAAATGCTTTTTTGTTCCAGTGTGAAGTGTTGGATTTGCATCAGTAAAGCAGGGCTTATGAATTTGTGAGGTTTGTAGTTTTGTGTACTGAACTGGTAGTAAAGAGAGGACAGAACTGTGAGCAAGATGAAGTGATAAATCTGCCTGCAGGCAGCTTGCTGTACATGATGTTTGCTGAAATGCAGAAAAATATCAATTTTCCTTCTTATTTCCTAATTCTAGTCCTTCCTTTTGAACGCAGTCCTTTCAGTGCTAATTAGCATCCACCCAGGGCCCTGCAGAGGTGTGAGTCTGCTTGGTTATCTGGCTCCTTTTAAAGTGCATCCCTTACTCTCTAATGAGTAATGTGAGCTCTTGGGGAAAGGTGAGACTGATCTGCAGCTGCAAAGATTGTTCCTCTGTTGCCAGTGTTTTGTGTGAAGGGCACCTTTGTTGACAGAAGTCTTCTGACCCAACTGCCCACGTAAACTTGACGGCTGTTGAGCAAATCAAGAGACAAGGCTGAAATGAAGGGAAGGACTTGGGAGGAGGAAAGCCAACCTACTAGTGTCAGTGAACTCAAGCTTAGCAAAACCTCATTTGCTGCTTCACAGAATCCGAGCATTAGGGATTGGAAAGGACCTCGAAAGATCATCTAGTCCAATCCCCCTGCCCCACAGCAGGATCATCTAGATTCAGACATACAGGAACGTTGCCAGGCAGGTTTTAAACGTCTCCAGAGAAGGAGACTCCGCAGCCCCTTCCAGGACTCTGTCACCCTCACTGGGAAGAAGTTCCTTCTCTGATTGGTGTGGAACCTCCTATGTTCCAGCTCACACCCATTGCCCCCTGTCCTATCATTAGATGCCACTGAGCAGAGCCTGGCTCCACCCTTCACATAGTGTTAGGTGCTCCTAATGATTAAAGAGGGCTCTTGGATTGTTATGGTGTAAGTAAACACCTAAGCACTTATTTAAAACCACGTCTACCTTAGATGTATTAATGTTACATAACTGAACTACATTTATTTAAATATTAAGATTTTTTTGTATAATTTATGTAAACCCAAATGTTACTCAGTGGGGCAGATTCCTCCTCCTTTTTTTCCTCCAAAAGTCACCAATTTAGGTACAGTCACATGTCTTGCTCTAGATTTTGCTTGGTTTTTCTGGATGAATGGCAAATAAATCAGGATTTAAAACTGTTTTGAAAATATCCCTCCAGCAGTCTTCTGTGGATCTGGTTGGTTTTCTCTCAAATACTTTAAGGCTTCTGCTTTCTCTTTCTCTTGGAAAAAAAAAACTAATGTAGGTCATTAAGAGCAACTGTTGAAAGAGCAGTTTAATGTTTAACATCTTGATGATTCTTTACCTTCTCCTTGCTGCATTCCGATAGGTGAACTTTGCAGTCTCCAGATGCTTTTGCTGTCATAAAGCCACTCTGCGTCTGGTTTGCTTTTTGACTCAAAGTAGTGGTGGCTTCAACTCAGTCATCATTGAGTGGGGTATTTTTTGTTGGTTGCTTGGGAGTCTAAACATTTTTAGAAGGTTGGTTTTGCCCTTTGTTATAAACAGATACTGTAAACTAGCTCAGACAGCAAAACAGTTTTATTTAATGGAGGTAGATCCTAAACAGAAGACCTTGAGGTAGAAAATGGTTTGATGTTGTTTATTACATCACAGATTTGGTATTTATTTTATTACTACCTTGAAAAGCAGCATCCTCAGGCTTTGGGATTTTTTTTCCCTCTTGGGTCAGGACACTCAGTAGCTCTTTTCCATGCTCATGTTCAGAAACACAAAGCAGTTGTGTTGGACATCAATCCTTTTGGATTTTGCAAGACAGTGATTCTGTGAATTCACCCCTTGACTGTGAGTTATTGGGAAGAGTCTCTGTGCTATCACAGAATCACAAAACACTTAGTGATTGGAGGGGACCTTGAAAGATCATCCAGTCCAATCCCCCTGCCACAGCAGGATCCCCTAGATCCAGTTGCACAGGAACATGGCCAGGTGGGTTTAAATGTCTCCAGAGAAGGAGACTCCACAACCTCCCTGGGTAGCCCATTCCAGTGCTCTGTCATTCTCACTGTGAAGAAGTTCCTTCTCATGCTGATGTGGAACCTCCTGTGTTCAGCTCACACCTATTGCCCCTTGCTCTGTCATTAAATGACACTAAGAAGAGCCTGGCTCAAAAGCTTTAAGAGTCTTAAGGAAAGGCAAAAGTTGTGGTTTGGACTAGCTGATTTTAAATTAAGAAATTCCCACTGAAACAGGGAAGCCCTGCAGCTCTCCTCGTCCTGGTGGAAGCACCTGCTGTTCCAGAGGAGTTTGTTGCTGAGGCTGATCAGAGGGAAGGGGCAGATGGGACTGAGCCTGGAGCTTGTGTAAGTCTGTGGGGTTGCCCTGCTGATGGCATCAAGCACCTACTTCTTACCCTGTCCCAGTCTGCCAACTGGGAATTATGCTTGAGACTAACTGGCTCACAGAATGTTGTTACCTATTGCCTTTTTTCCTGTGAAATACAAGCCTTTCTAGCTCTCTGCTTCTGTCTGGCCACGGGATGAAAGGATGAGGCTTCATTCTGCAGGTTCCTGCCAAAGGTTCAGTCTAAGGTCAATGCTGTTTTTCCCTGTAAAAATGTCACTTAATCAACCTTTCTGTAAGAGCAGCATGTGTTTAGTACCTCTGTGGCTTGGCAGGTCCTCTACGCCTGTTTCCCTCTCCCATTGCAGAGTGAAGTTGCATAATGCATTTGGAGAAGCGATTATTGTTTTGTTGTTAATCAGTTCTGAAGATACTCCAGGCTCCTGGGGAGCTGTGGTGTCATCACTTCACACAGTGACACCTCAAGAGGAGAAAAACTAGGGGCTGGTTAATTACTTGTAGTTACAGTGACAGGCGTTCATGTCTGAATGCTTTGTAGCACCTTCATAAAGGGGAAAATAACCACCACAGCTGCTTGATGGGGTTGGGAAGCAGAGGGGTACTGTCACCATCCCAGGGAAGCACAGCTTTTGATGGTGTGTGCATAACCCCAGCTGTGGAAAATACACCTTGAGGGCCAACGAATGTGTCTTCCTGTGCTGGGCTCTAGGCCTTTGCTGCATCAGGAGATACAGGGGTATCCTGGGGCTCAGCTTTATCTGTCAACCCACTGGATCATGACTGGCTCTTAGTTTCCTGGTACCTTTGATTTGTCTTGCTGATAGCAAGTTTAACTGGTGCTGAGTTTCCCAATCCTACACCTTCATTCATGGGTTGGCAGTATCACTGTTACTGACCAGAGCTGGAGCTTAACAGTGTGGGACTGCTGGTAGCATGGGGAGATGTAATCAATAATGGGTTTTTTCCAAGTCTGATCATTTGTCTTGGATATTTCATTGACCAAACCATTCTTTACTTTTTTTTCCACCGTACTTCCCTAGTGAGTGTTCTGCTTCTCCTGAAGACAGCTGAGCACAGCACAACATTGAATGCTGCTAGTGCCAAGCCTGGTTACTCCTGCCCTTGCACAACCCTCTGCTGCCACTTGAGACTTATTGGTTCTGTGGATAGGAGCAAAGTGGGGGTTGAGCAGGGCTTTATGTTGGCACATCCTTCAGACTGGAGCTCCTGGGAGGGCAGCTCTGGAGTGCTGTGCTTTCTAGAAAGCTTCCAGTGGAAGTCAAGGCCTAATCTCAAAAGGCTGTCCTTTAACACCTCCAGGGATGGGAACTCCACCACTGCCCTGGGCAGTCCATTCCAGGCTCTGAGCACCTTCTAATGCCTTCAGGGTAAGCAGTCTCTTGTGTAGTAAGAATGTTTTTTTCCAGTTTTATTGGAAGGTGAATAGGGTTGTTGTTGGATTTAACTGAGATGATTTCCCTAGGAGATGTTTTGGGGAGATCTCAAACACCCTAATTGAAGCAACTTACACAAATGGATCTCTGATGTGACAGGGGTGTGGTGCAGAAGATCTCATGCTGCTAATATTTGCAGTAACTCATTTCCCTTCTCTTCCCCTGAAGTCTTAGCTCTAAAATTGAACTTTACCTGGAAATGTTGAAGCCTCTCACTGCTTCCCAGAACGCTGTATCAGTCTGTGAGTGTGGTGCTGGTGTGCAGGTGTCAATAGCATTTCAGTTCCTCACTGCTGGTCCACAGGTGCCAGAATGTCTTGCTGTTGCACCTTCACGCTGTGGGCTTTGTCCAGGGAAAGAAACCACCAGCCTCCACAAAATGAGTCTGCCCAGATGAGCTTGCTGTGCGTACTGTGTGACTGTACTCTAATTAATGTAGAATTGATGGAGTTCTCCAAGTGATGGTCAGTTTTCCCTAGGTAGTGGCTAACATGCTTCGAAAACAAGTAAGGAAACTTTACATGTAAGAAACTTGGTTTAAATATTAGGGCTGTAATTCTCTCTCTCCTGGGTTCTGATGAGGCCTCACCTTGAGTACTGGGGGCAGTTCTGGGCCCTTCACTTAAAGAGATTGAGGGGCTGGAGTGGGTCCAGAGGAGCAAAGAGGCTGGGGAAGGGACTGGAGGGAAAGTCTGGTGACGAGGGGCTGAGGGAACTGGGAGTGTTTAGCCTGAGGGTGGGAACCTTCCCCTTTTCTACAACTACCTGAAGGGACACTGTAGTCACGTGGGGGTAGGGTTCTTCTCCCGGACAACTGGGATGAGAGGTCAGGGCCTGAAGCTACAGGGGAGGGTTAGGTTGGGTGTCAGGAAGCCCTTCCTCATGGAAAGGGTGATTAGACCCTGGACCTGACTGCCCAGGGCAGTGGTGGAGTCCCCATCCCTGGAGGTGTTGAAGGGCAGATGAGCTGTGGCCCTTAGTGCCCTGGTCTGGCTGATGTGATGATCTTAGATCCTGGGCTGGATGATCCCAGAGATCATTTCCAGCCTCAATAATTCTGTGATTCGGTGTACCTGGTGGTGGTTGTCCAGGTTTATTTGGGCTTGGTGCACACTGGAGCGTTTCAAAGTCAAGCCACGTGCAGAAACTGGAGCAGATTGGGGAATCTTTCAGTTAGTTCAAAGTTTTATAGTAGCAATAGAGATAGGAGAGGCTGTGGTGAGCTGGTAACGTACATGAAAAAGCCAATCTGTTGTAGAAGGGTTGTAAACCTACCCTGTAAGAAGATAAGCGCAGCAAGGGCTGAGTAGCTGCGTTATGAATAAAGGACTCAGCAACGGCCTTGGGTTTCCATGTGGATTGGTTTGGCACGAGAAAAGAGCAGATTGTTTGGTTTGGCTGGTGCTTGTTCCTCTCTCCTAGGAGGGTTAAAGTGATTGGGAGCTTTCTGACATGCCCTCTGTGTGCTTCTGATGGACTTTGCTTTCCTCGGGCACACAGCGATTTATAGCCTTGGCTTGCCAAAAACACAGGGTGGGAGAGCAAGAAGTATTTTCTCTCTTCGCTGGCAAGCTGCTACTGTCAGGAACTGTGTGTTTAGGATGGCAGTGGGCTTCTTGGCATAGGTTAGGGTTTATGCTGATTTAAGTAGGTTCAGAATAGAGCACTTCTGAAAGTGCTTACGTTACAAGTTACGATGTTCATGGTCCTGTCTGACGTTATTTCACTTGCTGTGGTACACAGTGTCATTTTTGAAGGCTGGAAGTAGTTCAATTGGTGGTTCTTGGTCTGATCAGTTTAAATGCGAAGGAAAAACACTGCATGAATTTGCAGGCACTTCTGAGGAGGGGGAAAAACCTTCTATTCCTTGTGGTGGAAATGCTCATAACCATAAAGTAATCTGAAAATCACCAGTGCGTCCTTTGGGTTTCATATGTGAACAAATATGGGATTTTAGCCTTTGGGTTTTCAAACTTAGCTGTATTTTTTTATTCACTTAATACATTGCAATGACAGTAGTGCTGTTGTGCTTTTAAATATAATCCCAACTGTAGCAGGATTGGGCTTTCGGAGCTGACCTCAAGATTTAGAGTTGACCTTTCCAGCAGACCTTGCTGGAAACCAGCCGCTACTAAACGTGCTCTGAAGCCAAGTGGCCCTTTGATCACTGCAGAGATGTCTTCAGGGTAGGGAGATGTGCTGACCTTTCATGGGACAGCCGCATAATAACCTTTTTTTGATTCCCAGGAAGCTTCTACACCTGTTTTCTGTTGATATAATGCTTTTATTTCTCCTTCCAGCTATGAAGCTGTACGCTCCAGCTTTCCTTCTCCTGTGGAGTGCTGTCGGGATAGCAAGGGCTGCCAAAATTGTTGTTGTGCCGCCAATTATGTTTGAAAGCCATCTTTATATTTTCAAGACTCTGGCCTCAGCCTTGCATGACCAAGGTCACCAGACAGTGTTTCTCCTCTCTGAGGGCAGAGAGATTCCTCCATCTAATCACTATAGACTTCAGCGCTACCCAGGGATTTTCAACAGCAGCACCTCTGATGACTTTCTGCAGTCCAAGATGAGGAGTATCTTCTCGGGGAGGCTGACAGCCCTCGAGCTCTTTGATATCCTGGACCACTATTCCAAGAACTGTGACATGATGGTTGGCAACCAAAACCTGATGAGTGCCCTGAAACAGGAAAAATTTGACCTGCTCCTGGTAGATCCAAATGAGATGTGTGGATTTGTTATTGCTCATCTTCTAGGGGTGAAATACGCTGTATTTTCAACTGGCCTCTGGTATCCAGCAGAAGTGGGTGCTCCAGCGCCTCTGTCCTACGTTCCAGAATTTAACTCTCTGCTCACTGATCACATGAACCTATTTGAGAGGATTAAAAATACTTTTGTTTATCTTATTTCAAGATTTGGAGTCAGCTTTTTGGTTCTGCCAAAATACGAAAGGATAATGCAGAAACACAAGGTTCTGCCGGAACGTTCCATGTATGACTTGGTTCATGGCTCCAGCCTGTGGATGCTTTGTACTGACGTAGCACTGGAGTTTCCAAGACCTACACTACCCAATGTTGTCTATGTGGGAGGAATCCTCACCAAACCGGCCAGCCCTCTACCAGAAGTAAGGTTTGCTGAGCTTTACAATCACTTCTGTGGTGTCTGGTTGACCTCATAGGATGAGTGATGGGTTTTAAGTGGTGAATTTCAAATGAGGTCTGGTGTCTTTGAGGTGCTACTGAATGAAGCAGCATTAGGAAGGTGCTTGGGGTGGTGGTAAAGGGAACTGTGAGACAAACTCATCAAAATGAACCCTTGGTGGGTGCAGTAAGGTCTTTTGCTTTTGAATTAGGGTTTTGCTTTCAGGTAAGGTGCTTAATCGTTCAACAGAGTTAAAATACAGTGTGTGTTACCTGGGAAATTAGCCTGTAGCTTCTAACCAAGTGTGGGTTGCATGGGAATAAAGCAGAGTGGATGGGGAAAAAAGAAATCTACTGCTGGTTAAACTACCAGATTTCATTGTATGAGTACTCGTATGGAGAGTTTGCCTTCCTTGGTTTGACAAAGCTTTAAAACTAGGGGCATGTAAGCACAAAGAACATGTGTATAGGCTGAGAAATGGAGATGATGCAAGCTGACAGAGGTAAAAATAAAGTGAGTATGTTGCTGTACTCAGACCTGAATTTTCACCCTGCGCTTACCAGCCATCAGGTACTGAACTTCAGACTGGAACACTGATAGTGACTGGCTCCATGCCAGAAATCCGGGCTGTGCAGATTAATAATTAAGTTTGATTACTTGGGTTGTACCATGTGAGCACAGATACCCGATAGCCAAGAGTGCCTCTGTTTAGCAACACAATGGTGAGTGACAGGCAAGACAGAATTTCACAGAAAACCCTGTCATTTGTGCTTCTATTTTTGCTCGTGTAAACAAATAGATCTTGATTGGGAGATGATTATTAATGGACGTTGGGGACTGGGTGATAAACAGATAGTTAGACCTGCAGTGCTCAACAATTTGCTTCTAAAAATGCCTCCTTCAGCCTTCACTTCTGGCACGAGAACTGCCAGGCCCCACATTTCAGTCTCAAAATTGGTGGCACAAGTTGGTGGGTTCTTTTCTTTTCCCCTTTGCACAGAAACATCTGTATTTATACACCTTTACACATGAAAACATATATCAACTTATATTTACATAAATTTACTCTTGAAGCCTCTTGCTACCCTTTTACAGTATCTTATTGCGTAAAAAGGTGGAGCAGTAAAACGTTCAATACAAGCAGATGGCCTGTGCCCTTGAACTAACCCTGTAGGTAATGTGCTGACAAATACTTGTAGGAAAAGGGGTGGGGGAAAGACCCCAATGCAGCAGTGATATGTGAACCAAATAATTATTTGCTTTCTCCTGTTTTAATGGGCAGTTCATTCTTAAAACGTTCTGAGTATGGGATTTGATAGACTGTGAGACCAAGGCAGCATGTTCATCTTCTCCTGTATAATTTGTCCATGTCTGATTTGCTGTGGTGTGACTGTAGGTAAATTGGTGGGCACTCCATTCACTTTTACTGACCAGTTAGATAAAATTCACCACTGTCACTTTACTTTGTTGGATTAAAATTGGATGGTTCATGTTGGACGTCTTTTCAGCTGCTGCTGAGCCTCCAAGGGAGGAGTCTCTGCTAATTGCTATTCTGCAGCTTTTCATCTTGTGTGTAAAGGTAATGAGGAAGCAGAGCTGGGTCTCGTTTGTGTTCTGGGTTATGATGATGCTTCAGGAATTGTATTTTAAGTCAAAGTGATGTTCGTCCCCAGAGATCAGAATCGCAGAACAGTTTCAGCTGGAAGAGACCTTCAAAATCCTCAAGTCCCACCTTTTCCTAGCCCTATCAGCACAACTAAGCCCTATCCCTCAACACAACATCTACCCTTCTCTTCCAACACGTCTTCAGAAGGAAGGGTCATGTTACCTGGACATATCAGCTTTAGCAGGCAAATTCAATCTATTAGAAGCCACTCAGGTCTTCGTTCCCCAAACGTAGTTTGAAGTAGCCATATTGACCTTTTTCAGATGGTAGAGTGTTAGGAAAAAAATAATCCGTGGTGTTTTTTCCAAGTCTTAAGTGCCTGATCAACACAGAACACCCAGATACCTCAGCAGCGGCAGCCAGAGTTGGTTATTTTAGGTGGGGGGAAGTGAAAAAGGAAAATGCAGTTTGTTTAACCATATTAGAGTTTCTAAACATTAGCACAAAAAGAGAGCTTTTAAGTTACAGGCAGCATCTTAAAGAAAAGGCAGAGAGTAATAATCAAAGAGGAGACAAAGGTCAGGGCCTTTAAACCATTATGGGATGTGCATTGTTTAATTCTAGGGGATGGGTAGCTCTGGCTTGTGGTGGCCTAGAGCCTTTACCTGTGTTTTCTTGTAACTTTACAGTAGAGAACGTTTAAGCACAGCTTTGGAGGTAGCACCTAGCAGGGGGTGCTGAATATTCATGTCATGTATCAGTGTGTTTGTCGTGTGAGGGGAAACAAACCTGACTGCTGCTTTGCTTTCATGAATATTTAGGCTCAGAGCAATGGAAGAGCTTTGTAAATTCCCCACCCCCCACCCCTTCCTGCTTAGTGCACACAGGTTCCCTTTGTGGAGTGTTTTTGTTGCAGCTAAACTAGATTTACTGTAGAGGCTATTAAGATGGAAACTGTGTATTACCTGCAACCTCAGTGCTTGCTGACAGGAGAATGTCAGGGTCTGGGGCAGCCTTCTGGATGGCTTTTAGCCTTGTGCTTCATGGAGGGACGTGCAGGTCGAGGACCACAGGCTTTGTAGCCACAGTCAGGGTACTGGAGTGAGCGCAGGATATATGCAGAGCCTCTGCTGTGCTGGCACAGGGCTCAGGTAGGACCAGGCTGCAGTCCCTGCAGGGACCGTATGTTACCTGTGCATCACCCGTGAAGGGAACTGACCTTACTGGGATGGATCTTTAATGCCCTGCGCAGGCTGGAACCCAGCACTGAGCTCACGTCGTGGGTATCATTTTTAGCTGCTGCTGAGCCCTAGCGCTTGCGGCTGCGGCACACAATCTGCAGACGCCTCGGGAAGCCTGTGTCAGGCTCCCATCCTTCTCTTCGCGCTCCGAGGCTACGGGCCGATGTCCGTGTGTGCTTGGCGCAGTGTCCCTCGCACGGTGCAGCGATCAGCCTGCCCAGGGGCGGGAGCCAAGAGCCAGCCAGGAGAAGAGCAGCGAGTCCTTGGGAGGTCACCGCTCTGCCCGGCTCCTGCAGTGGCTTGCGGCAGCTTCTCCTCAGTGTAACAGGGCTTGTCTTGCCCTTTACAGTGTGTCAGTCAGGGACTGAAATGCCTGATGATGGCATGTCTCCTCCTTGTGCTCTTCTGTAGGTGGATGAAGCTGAAGATAACCTGTGCTGCTTGGTTCCATGCATGTGGGAACGTGCAGGGCTTGGCTAGCTAACTCTCAAATAGAGTATTTTGGGCAGTACTAGCAGAATTCACCTTAAAAGCTCAAAGCTACTGTATGGTTCAGGTCATCATTGACTTAAGCTATTAAGTGTATGGTGTTACCTAGCAGTGGCTGTTAAGCAGAGGAGCCTTTTTCTTTCCTCTTTGTTACGCTTCTCCAGAGGGATCTTATGAGTCTGAACAAAGTTTCCTTGTTGAAGTAACCCACATTGTAAGAAGCAGTGGGGAAACCTCTGCAATAGCATTTGTATCATGTTACTACATTGGTACATAGTTAGGCATTAATCAGCCTGATAAGATATGTCCTTAAATCAGGGTGGGAACCCAATGGAGTGCTGTGAGCAGCTGCCTCAGGAAATAACCAGTCTCTGGGGAGGAGCTGTAAGAAAACCAGCTCAACAGTGTCTCAGACTGATTCTTGTCATAGAATGACAGACAGGTTTATGTTGGAAGGGACCTCAGAGATCACCTAGTTCCAACATGGGCAGGGACACCTCACCAGACCACGTTACCCAGATCCCCTCCCAACGTGGCCTTGAACACTTCCAGGGAGGGAGCAGAACTAGTTGAGCTTACGGGTACTTTTGGACATGGGTTGGGTCCTGCAGTTTGAAAGAAAACTGGAATCACTTGTAGTCTGTGGGTTGAGCTGCTGTTTTTCCTGTCAGCTTAGTTTTTAAAGTTTCAGAGCTGCCTGTGTAACACTGCTTATTTCAGTGCTGATCCTGAGGTGGTACTCTGGACTGAGCCCATTTATTGTTGATAGCAAAAGAGAAATGACTAACATTCCGGTTTTTCCTAAACTCTTTTATCCCTGGGTAAACTGAACTGATGCTAGGAAAGATAGAAGAGGTAGAAGCTGCCCTTTCAGACGTAGCTGTCAACAAATAGTAATTAGAATAGCTTGCTTCTCCCTGTGGGTTTCTTATCTAATCTTGTTATTACTGTAGAACTAATCTGGGTAGCAAATTGGTGTCTTTGAAATACCTTGACTAAAATGTTGGGTTTTTTCTGAACTTGCAGACAGTTTTATGTGTACTGCGCCTGTGTTAGCTGATACTGAGCTTTCTCTTTAAGATTAGGTGCAGTAGAATTCTTATACTCCTTTGATTAAGTTTTTATTCTTCATTCAGTTTCACAGACTCACAGAACATTAGGGATTGGAAGGGACCTCGAAAGATCATCTAGTCCAGTCCCCCTGCTGGAGCTGGATCACCTAGATCCAGTTGCACAGGGGCATGTCCAGGTG
>JAOXOE010000405.1:22598726-22625697 GCA_028565055.1 Phoeniculus purpureus | reverse complement strand
ACCCTCACTGGGAAGAAGTTCCTTCTCATATTGATGTGGAACCTCCTGTGTTCCAGCTGACACCCATTGCCCCTTGTGCTACCATTAGATGCCACTGAACAGAGCCTGGCTGCTCTTGGCCACAAGGGCCCATTGCCTGCTCCTGGCCACCCTGCTGTCCAGGACTGTCTATAGACTCCTGCAGACTCTGGTAGAAGATTTACCCATGGCATGGTACTGTCAGTTTATCTTTTTTTTTAAGCCTGGAGAATAGTTCTGAGAGCTGCTTCTGACAGTAAATTTCTGGTAGTGTGAAGAAGGTGTAGAGCTGTTGTAAAATACATCGGAGGGTCAGTTGGAGGCAAAACGTCTCTTAATGATGGTAGTGATTGTGGATCACTGTGTAGATTCTGTGCTGAACTATATAATCATGTTTTGTCTCTGAAAAGTATTTCCACAAAAGTTTCAGATGCTCCAGTATGGCTGTTTCTATTCCTGCTGTACTGCTGTATCTTAGGTTTGGGAAGACATGCCACTCACTTTGGGGTCTTGCTTAAGTCAGTTTAAAAGCCCCAGAGGTTATCTTACTACAATTTACTCATTAGCTTACATTGGACTGATTTTTTTTTTTTTTTTAGCAAGTATTATAAACAGGCTTTATGGCTTTTAATAGTTCAATTCATCATCTTTGTGTTGGAATGGACAAATCAAGATCTATTAACTTTGGCAGTGTGCAGCACTTTAACTGTTTTAAGACTGACCCGGATGTAGGATAGATCAATGTGCTGGTGCTTTTTTCCCTGGTCCTGCTTCTCCAGCACTACTTCTAACACAGAAATAGAAGCTGTGAGTTTATTTGCAAAGACCTTTTTTTTTCCTGTAGTGTTTGGAAGGTGCTGGAGTTAAAATACTTTGTATGATAGGGGGAATTGGAATGTGTTCAAAGCTGACGAGCCTCATCATTAGTGTTATTTGCTTGAGGAAAAACAAGCTTTATAATCCAGGCAATTCTTTCAGATGTCAGAGTTGCTGAAAGGTTATTGAAGTGAAATATAACTCGTGCTTGGCTGATCTGTGTGGGCATTTGCGTATCCTGTGCTTGGGTTGGTTGTTAGCACCGGTTGGTGTTGGGGTGCTGAGGTGTCTGGCAGGGGGCCTCCAGAAGAGGATGGAGGCTTATGAGGAGGAATCAAACATGGTGTGGGCAGGAGAAAGGCTAGTCCTATCCCTGGCTTCCTGTTTGCTGTTAGTGGCCTAGGGGAAGAGGAATGTGACCTCTTTATGGTGTTGTCAGGCATCCTGCCTGACCTTTTGAGGAGTTCTGGGAAAATCAGCAACAGAACTCCAGCTTCTCTGCCTAAAAAAGCATCTGTCTTACAAATAATGCTTTTCTCATTGAAATCTCACCTTCAAGGGTGTCCTGGTTTCAGGGAGTCAGGTCACATTTGACTAAATGCTGGTGTGCAGTAATTCTTTCAGTGCCCATCAGCTTATCACAGAAAATTAGGGATTGGAAGGGACCTTGAAAGATCATCCAGTCCAATCTTCCTGCCAGAGAAGGACCACAGTCGTGACCACAAAGTCGCACAGGAATTTATGTACTTTACAGATGATCTGAAGCCAAGTAGGCTTTCCTGTCCCAGTGGAGGAGTCCTACCAGTGAGTGACTGGTAGGTCACAACAGCACCTTCAACAGAAATGTCATTAACGGTGTTATCCTGATGGGTTTGTTTTATTCACCTGTAAGAGGTAAAAATGGAAGTTGCTCAGTAGGTGCTGTAATGGTTCTTGATGTCTCTTCAAGCTTGTTGCACAAAGGTGAGAGGAGAGACATATAGATAGGGTGGCCTTTCCAAGAGTTTGAGGGCAATTCTGGTCACCTCAACCAGGTGGTGGAGCAGAAGAGGAGATAGTTCCATTACCTATAATCCACAGAACACAAGCATTGTACTGGACCAAGGGAAAATCAAATTTTCCGCTTAAATTGGATGAATGAGTTTATTGGATGGGGTTGCGTGTATCTGTAATGCAGAGATCTGCCTTGAAAATCCAGCATCTCTTAATTGTCTTCTTACCAGAATTGCTGCAGTGTGAGTTGACCAGATGTTTTATAGCCAGGGTAAGGAAGTACTGAAACTGTCTTTTAACTATTACTTGTGTGGCTTTTCTGCTGCCTGCCTGGATGTGTTCCTGTGCAACTGGATCTAGGTGCTCCTGCTGTGGTGGGAGGGGCTGGACTAGATGATATTTCGAGGTCCCTTCCAATCCCTAGTGTTCTGTGATATGCAGCCATCAAAAGAGAGGGAAGACTGGCAAAACCTTGATTGGCATTGACATGTAATAAACATTTCCCTATATGCTTCCAAGTTCCATAGCAGGTCTTCATGTTCCAAATGAATTTCTGGGGGTATGTTTCAAGAGACAGTTGCCTGTGGGGTGATGTCCCCAAGGATTTTAACCTGGATTCGAGGTTACCTCTGCATCCGCCCCTAGTCTATGCAGTGATTTTTGTCACCTCTCCTGAAGGGCAAGCTGCTTATTTTTGCCTGCCTTCCATTCATTGGAAATACAGGGCTCCTTTCCCAGGGCGCCTGCCAGAGGTCTGGTGAGTAATGGATTTTTGATGGAGGGAAGTACTTGCATGGCAGTTTTTCTGGTTGACCTCTAGTTTTAGGTAGCCAGTGTTCTCGGAGGCTTCACTGGATACACCGGTAACTGTAGAGGGCTGCGATACGGCAGGAAAGGAAAAGGCTTGCGGTACTGTATTTCTTGCCTGCATTTCTGAGTCTGAATTTCATTCCTCTTAAAGGAGACTTAAACGTTCCATCAGTATTGGATGCTAGAGAAAAGTGATAGAGGTCAGAGACAAGAAAATGCGGCTTTGTAGACATTGAAAAGCTTCATAAGGCTTCAAAGACAACATGATGCCCAAATCTGAGTGTGTTTTATTGTCTAAAATGTACTGTTTTACTCTGTGCTGATATTAACTTTTTAATGTTTTGCAATTCATAGTAACTCTGTGGACTTGGTGTTAACGAGATCTATTACTTGGTCTAGGGGATCCTGCTGTGGCAGGGGCATTGGACTAGATGATCTTTCGAGGGCCTTTCCAATCCCTTATGATTCTATTATACACAAAGAGATCTGTCAGCATTTTGGTAGTGTGTGGAGTGAGTCAGCCAACATCAGTGTGTTTAGAGGCAGCAAGATAACAACTTACTGAGACTTCACACGTGCCTGGACTTGCCTGCTTCATTTTTAGAAGCTTCACCTTGGTTTCTGACAGCAGAATGGTGGGGAGGAAAGAAAAAACGTTTCACTTGTACCCCAGGAAAGAGAAACTATTAACTTGCAGTTAATCTAGAAGAAAGCATTGGGTTGGGGAAGGTTCTGGTCCTGCTTGGGAGCAGTATGGCTGCTGTTAATTGGACTGCTTGAGCCTGATGGTATGGAGAAAGAACAAACTCCAATAAAAAGGATTGAGCATGTTTTTCCTCATGACCATTGCTTTCACAAGGCAGGAATTTAAGGCAGAATAACCTTCAGAGAGTGACATCTGCGCTAGCTGGTGTGGAGACGTTCGGCTGAGGCAGCAGAAGGCAGCTGGATGTGTTGAGTCAGGGAGGTACAAGCCATCCAATGCTCTGTGCAGCCAGGTGTTTGCTGTGGTGTCCCCTGTACTTTGCTCATTACAGCACATTAAAAAACCACTATTTTTTTGTTGTAAACTGATTTATGAATCAGTTGCATTAAATACAAGCAGCATGCTTTAGTGTCTCTGGGTTTGCTGTAGGCTGTTATAATTATCAGATGATGCGATAGGACCCTGTTTGTTTAGTGGTACCTGAGGTTGTATAATAGCATCTGTGTGACCTTCAGCTGTCTGTGCTGAATAAATAAATATTATTTAATAAATAAAATTTGAAATGAGGCTGAAACTACATTACAGCTTTTAACCATTTCAAGTGTGCTGTTTAGAAGATGCCAGCCAAGTTAGGATGCCCATAAGAACAGTCTGAGTACCTTTCTGTTCATTTATCATCAAGTCTCTCCTTTCTAAAGATCACTTCATGTGGCTGCTTATTCATTTATTTTGAAATAGATCTGGTTTTGTCTCTGAGCAGCATTCTGTAGTAGGAGCTGCATAGTTCTCCTGTGCTCACTGCTGGGGAATGGTGGTTTGCAACCATGTTCACAGAACAGGCATTCTGTGCTGTCGCACGTTTGAATCGAGCAGCTGAACAGGGCAAGCATCGGATATTAAAACCCGGTTATGTTTGTATTTTGTGTACTTTGTTTATCTGAACCAAAGCTCAGTATTAGGCACCGCTGGTTACTGCCAGCTGGGCCCTCGCTCTATAGTCACAGCTGTGCATTTAGCATTGAAGCCTGCTAAGAATAGCTAATTAGAGAAATCAATCAGAACAAAGCGCACACAGTAGGGTGGGCACAATAGCATTCCTGTCTGAGAATGGGAAAATAAAGATTTATTTTTCTTATTCCTCCCCCCACCCCATGCCTATAGGACAGCACAGATCAATAAATGCTTATTCTCCCCATGTGAGCGCAGGAGGAACATCGGCAAAAGGATGGTTACGTACTCAGGCCTCTTGACTCTGGGGTGATACATCATGCAGAAGTCGTTGCTTGTAGACAACCAAACCTGGGAAAAGAGCATGAGGCAAGGTCGTGATGTCCACTCATGTGCAAAGCTCCAACTCCAGTAAATACTCATAGAATTAATGGAATCATTTGTGTTAGAAAAGACCTTCAACGTCTAAGAGTTTAACCACTAGCCCAGCTGTCTTGAGCTCACTGCTAAGCCCTGCTTGTCCATGACTTTCAAACACATTGAGGGTTGGCGATTCAACCCCTTCCCTAGGCAGCCTGTTCAAGGCCTGATGACCCTTTCATAGAATCACAGAGCGCTAGAGATTGGAAGGGACTTTGAAAGATCATTCAGTCCACAGCAGGATCCCCTAGATCCAGTCACACAGGAACATGACCAGGCAGGTTTTAAATGTCTCCAGAGAAGGAGACTCCACAACCTCCCTGTGCAGCCCTTTCCAGTGCTCTGTCACCTATCATCGGGAAGAAAGTCCTTCTCATATTGATACGGAACCTCCTGTGTTCCAGCTGATACCAGGTGTCCATTGTCCCCATTATTAGATGCCACTGAGCAGAGCCTGGCTCCATCCTCCTGATACCTGCTCTTTCTGTACTTATCAGTATTAATGAGGTCACCCCTCAGTCTCCTTTTCTCCAAGCTCAAGAGCCCCATCTCCCTCAGCCTTTTGTCAGCAGGGAGGTGCTCCACTCCCTTCATCTGTGGCCTCTGCACTGGACTGTCTCCAGCAGTTCTGGAACTGAGGGGCCTAGAACTGGACACAATGCTCCAGATGTGGTCTCAGCAGAGCAGAGTAGAGGGGGGCGAGAACCTCTCTTTGACATGTCAGTGTCTCCACCTTGTACTGTTTCCCTCAAAGAACACAGCAGTTCATGTGAAAGGGGCAGAGGCTGGGCACAGGGCTGTAATTTGGGCTCCCTTTAAGCATTTTATACCTTTTTATTAAATTCACTTGAGTTAAGTGCAAGTGGCAATTCATTAATGTATGCAAGAGATGACATTTTGTTGGGCATGGAAATAAGGCCGTATTTGGATGAAAACCGAAAACCAAACTGGACTTCAAAAATTCCTTTTAGTTAAAGAAGCTCTTGCCTTTACCACGCGTGGGTAAAGCATGGGCTAACAACGGAACTTCAGGCTATTTCCTTCTTGCTTCTGTTTGAAGTCTGAAGAAGAGCTTGAAGATTTAAAAACATAGCTCCACATGTAGCAACCCCCTCCCTCGGTTTAAAAAGTTGTATCTTCAATTATTTAGGATTGTTTCCTTAGCTTTAAAAAGTTAACATAAAATTTATATGGAAGCTGGACATCATTTAAACTGGGAAAAGCAAAAAGAGGTGGCTTTGCTGCTGTGAGCTGGCCAAACAGGGAGTGCAGCTCTAATGACTCACCCTGATTCAGTGTGTTTTCATATGGTATGTAATTAGATTGGGAAGGCAAAATGAGCTGGAGGTCAAAAGTGTAAGTGGATTTAAGAGAAAGGCATGAATTCACAGGGGATGAGCCCAGGTGTTTGTGTTGAACTTCACAGAATTATAGAACCACAGAATATTAGGAATTGGAAGAGGCCTCAAAAGGTCATTGAGTCCAATCCCCCTGCCACAGCACGATCACCTAGATCCAGTTGCACAGGAACATATCCAGGTGGGTTTTGAATGTCTTCAGAGAAGGAGACTCCACAACCCCCCTGGGCAGCCCCTGCCAGGGCTCTTGTCACCCTCACCATGAAGAAGTTCCTTCTCATATTGATGTGGAACCACCTATGTTCCAGCTCACACCCATTGCCCCTTTTCCTGTCACTAGATGCCCCTGAGCAGAGCCTGGCTCCATCCTCCTGACACCTACCCTTCACATATTGATCAACATTAATGGGGTCACCCCTCAGTCTCCTTTCCTCTAAGCTCAAGAGACCCAACTCCCTTAGCCTTTCCTCTCCTTATCAGGGAGATGTTCCACTCTCCTCACCATCTCTGTGGCTCTGTGCTGGACTCTCTCCAGCAGTTCTATGTCCTCCTTGAACTGAGGGGCCCAGACCTGGACACAGCGCTCTAACTGTGGTCTCATGAGGGCAGGGTAGAGAGAGAGGAGAACCTCTCTTGATTTGCTAACTGCTTCCCTTCTGATCCAGCCCAGGATGCTGTTGGCCTTCCTGGTCACAAGGACCCCTTGCTGGCTCACGGTCATTCTGCTGGCCACCAGGACTTCTTTGCCTATAGTGGTTTTGCAGGTACTTGGGGTGTTCCTGATCCAAGCATTAACAATATACATGCTGAATGAAGTGATGTTCATAACCCAAGCACATTGTGCTGGGGTGTTCAGATCTGACTTGCAAGCAAAGAACACCATTCACTAGGATTCCCTTTCACCCCATCTTCTGACCATGAGGTCTGCGCTAAAAAGCTGTCGGGAGAAATAATTATTAAAAGCTAAAGGAACCTGAGATTAATGGGTTCCTCCAGGTCACAAACTCGGGGCTCTACAGGGAGACAGTGTAGGTCCCCTGCTCTTCATTTCCTGAGTGACATTTTTTTAACCAGCTCTTGGCTATTTAGCAGTGCCCTGTGATCCCATTTAACCAGAGCTGTGTACACCAGGAATTATGCAGATGTACGCAAAGAGAACCTTCGTCCTGACAGATCTGTAGTTGATTTTCTGCAGACCATGCACAGAGCTGCTCTCTGGGGAGGCAGATCAGGAGGTGCCAAGTAGTTCCTGGTACTTACCAACACTCTGTGAAGTTTAGTGAAATTAGGAACTTTGCAGTCAATGTCAAAATGCAGCAAGCTGAGTTGAGACTCTCGAAATGTTCTTGAGATTTGCACAGGGACAACCTGACCCTGTGAGGAATCAAACCCATGTTCTCTATATTATAGCCTCTTAAAGGAAATTCTTGAGGGCATCTTCAAGATGCTTTTGCTTCTGACTTGGGTTGGCCAGGCTTCATCCAGCTGTGGTCTGGAAGCCCCTGTAGCCGTGCAGACTGTTTTGTCTGAAGGGAAGCATGCCCAGTTTCTGAAGTGCATGAAGATCTTCCTGTGTCTTGGGTCCTAGTTTGAGAGAGGGGTTACACAGGGTTTGGCTATGAAACCAGCTGAAAGAATCGGAAACAGGTTGATGTTGTAAACGATAAAATGCAAAAGCCTGGTTATAGGGCAGCTAAATACTTAGAGAAGTTTCTTTCCTTTTTTTCTCTACATAAAGTTCTAAGTACTTAGTAGCTGCTTGTCACTATGCACAGGGATTTTTGACTGCTATTTTAGGAATTCCTTTATAAGGAAATATTTTACACTTTCATCAAGTTGATTTTTCCTTCCATAAATTTGTGCTGACTGCATCATTCGTGTTGTCCTTCATATGCTTGGAAGTGACCTCAAGGATTATTTGCTCCAATGCCTTCTAGGGATCAAGGTGAGGCTGAGCAGCACATTCCCTGGATCCTTCTTCATGAAAATTGAAGTGACAGTTTTCTCATCAGTCCACAGAAGCCTCCTCCAACTGCCCTGTCTTTTCAAAGATAATTAAGGGTGACATTGGCCAGCTCCTGGTTGCCTACTGGCACTTCTGGGTGCATCTCATCAGGTCCAGTATCCTTGTGTAAGTGTGGCTTATTTAAAATGTAGCCTACCCTTCCATGGAGGGTGGGTCTGCCTTGCTCCGCATTGCCCTGTGATGTGAGGAGCCTGTGACTGCTGAAGACTGGTCACTGAATCCCAGAATTGTTGGAAAAACTCATCCAGCCCTGCCCAGGACCTAAGATCGCCACATCGGCCAGACCAGGGCACTAACGGTGACAGCCAGGCTGTCCTTCAACACCTCCAGGATGGGGACTCCACCACTACCTTGGGCAGTCCAGTCCAGGCTCTGATCACCCTTTCTGTGAGGAAGGGCGCAGACTTTCCCTCCAGTCCCTTCCCCAGCCTCCTTGCTCCTCTGAACCTGCTTCAGCCCCTCAATCTCTTTCTTTAAGTGAGAGACCAAGAACTGCCCTCAGTACTTGAGGGGAGGTCTCTTCAGTGCCCAGTACAGGGGGAGAATGACATCCCTAGTCCTACTGGCCACACTATTGCTGATACAAGCCCGGATGTCATTGGCCTTATGGGGTACCTGGGCACCCTGCTGGCTCCTATTCAGCTAGTCATCACTCAGTACTGCCAGGTCCCTCTCTGCCAGGCTGCTCTCCAGCCACTCATCCCCCAGTCTGTAACTGCAGGGGTTTATTGTGACCAAAGTGTAGGACCCTGCCCTTGGCCTTTTCTTGCCAGTGAAGGCTGAGACAAAGAAAACGTGAAGCAGCTCAGTCTTTCCCGGATGGTTTCTGCAGATTCTTACAAGCACGTATTTTGAAGAGACTAGAGTCAATTCTCTTGAAGTTCAGGAGAATATCCTTGCTCAGCCTGCTCTTGAGGCTTCTCTTGACGCAGCTCAGGATAGAGTTTGCTTTCTGAACTGTGAGCGCACATTGCTGGGTCATGTTGAGCTGCTCTTCGGCCAGCGCCCCCAAGTCCTTCTCTGCAGGGCTGCTCTCGATCCATTTTCTGCCCAGCCTGAGTTTGTGCATTTGCATTTGCAAATCTGTGCAGATGCATTTGCATCGTGCCTCGGGTCCTTAAGGAAAATTCAAGGGCAAACTTTAAATACATTACAAAACCACTTGCAAACTTTCATGTCAGAAGTTCAGCCCATAACAAATGACTCAGCTTCCAGGCAGGTTGCTGGCACTTCCTCTCCTCCTTTATTCTCCCCCCCGCAGATTCAGGGTGAAAAAAAAGTTCACTGGAAAGGTGTGAAGACAAATGGAAGCTTGAGTTCTAGAGAAGATGGGAATCCCTTTGGCATTGCAGAGACAACTCCCAGTTTAAGCTCTTGGTTAAGCTTCCTGGCTTTTGTGGTGGCTTCAGGCTCAGGTAGGACAGCCCAGAGTTGCCTGATGCTGCTTTGTTTCCAGCACGAGGGGCACATTTTCAACAGTACTCTGAATTTTCCCTTTGCTTGTTTCCTCTTGCTGTACTGGGATTGAGCTGGCTTAGCTGGAATTTAGTGAAATGAGTTAAACTCTCTCCTGGAAAACAGCAGATACTCTTTAGCATATGTGATAATCTCATCCTTCCTGCTGCCAATAGCTGCTTTGAAAATGTTCAAAGTCAAATTTCTGTTTCCAAAAGCAAAGAGTATGCTGAGGATTTTACCTTCTTCTCTGCCCATTTTCCCCTCGAGAGCAAAAAAACATTGTTATTGTGTGTGAGGCTTGTTGAGCTCCGACTCCGTTTCAGGGTCATTACCGGAAGAGGATGAGTTCAAAGGTGTGAAGGGCTCTGGCCTTTTCTACACTCCTGTGTATTTGATTTTATAGCGGTAAGTTGCAGACGAGGCATAAGATGAAGTGTTTAGGTCCAAGGACAAGGAACATTCACCTTGTGCTTGCCCTATAGATGCAAGATGGTTCCTTGCTCCTCCAAATGAAGTGGAAATGGAAGATACTTGTTGAAATCTCTTATTTCTTTCAAGTTGTTTTATTTTTATGTAAATAAAACCTGGAAGTACTGTGGCTTTCTGTGAGGCTAGAGATGACACAGTTAAGTCTCCGTCTTGATTGATTTGTTTCCTGTGCTGACTTCCAGGCTGCTGGTAAGAGAGATCTGTTTCTGCTTTGCTGAGTTAAAATGTAGTGTTTTAACTCGTGTTCATGTGTCGACCGATCAGTTAAGAAATGACAAATTGTCTTGTGAAACTGGTTGTTAATACGGAAGCGAAAACCAACCCGGAAGACTTTGGGTTCTGACTCGTTGTACTCGATGTCTGAAATATTTATGACTTCTGAAACTCTGCTTGCAAGAGACCGTGGGGACCGACACCTGTTCTTCCCACGCCGTGTTTGGTTAATTGGTCTCTGTGGCTTTCCTGCACTTCTACAGTGCTCAGCATAAATTTTCCCCTTTTACAGGATCTCCAAATGTGGGTGAATGGTGCTAATGAAAACGGCTTCGTCCTTGTGTCCTTTGGAGCTGGAGTGAAGTACCTGTCAGAAGATATAGCAAATAAGTTGGCACATGCTCTGGCAAGGCTGCCTCAGAGAGTGATTTGGAGGTAAGTGAACCAGCAGAAGTACTTGGGGTGACCTGAATTACCCTTACTACCAGTTGTGCCGTCTCCGTCTGGGGATGCAGAAACTGAACGTGAGACCGTCTGGTGGCAGGGAGGACCTGGCTCTTGAAAAATGCTCTTTGTGGAACTGTTCCGGTCTCCTGCTAATAAGGAGGAGCAATGAGTCTGTGTCAGAATAAGGCATAGGTAATATGCCAGTATCACAGTACGTTAGGGATTGGGAAGGACCTCGGAAGATCCTCTAGTTCAATCCCCCTGCCAGAGCAGGACCACCTAGACCAGTCACATAGGAACATATATTGAGTTCATATCCTAGAAGGACTGGGGGCAGTGAAAAGACAGACTGAGGTTCCAGCGTTTGTGACATACTGTCACTGTTTCTGATAAGAAGCCTCCTTAGGGAACAGGCACAACGTTCTGCTGATTTAATCTTCCACTTCCTTTCTTTTTTCTTGCTTTTTTGAAGCTCTTCTGTCTGTAAACAGAGACTTTCACCTCGCTCATCTCCCTTGTCTTTTTCTGTGAGAAGTCTGAGGGAGAACGATCTGCAGGAGCACAAATCAGCAGTAAGCTCTCTGGGCTCTCAAAGCATCCTTGAGTGAGATCCTCAGCCTACTGTACAAATCCAGCAACTGTGTAGCCAGCTCTGCCTCACAGGGAACATAACTCAGAGAAGCTCGCATGAACCACTGGCTTCCCAATAAATAGTGTCTTACAATTTGTGAGGGCTGTCCTTGCTGTGCTTTCACAGTCGTACCAGCAGTCTGTTGAGCAGCCTGTTCCCCGCTATCTCTCAGGGATCTTTTTGCTGCTGTGTCTAATTGAAATAGAGAACCTCCATAACAGGAGGTAACAGGAACATTGAAATTACAGAATCACAGAATCATCATGGCTGGAAAGGACCTCCAGGGTCATTGAGTCCAACCTTTATCCTAGTATCTAACTGCTAGACCATATCCCTAAGCACCGTGTCCACTTGTTCCTTAAACACCTCGAGGGATGGTGACACCACTACCGCCCTAGGTAATCTATTCCAGTGCCTAACCACCCTCTTCAGACCCTGGCACAGGACCTTTAATAGGTGGAGATAAGAGCTCATCAGGTTTTGTTTGAGATAGAGCTGCTCTACCTTTGTGTCTTACAAGATTATTAGTCCCAGTTGATTTTACTGCTTTTTTATCTTTTTGCTTTGTTTTCCTGGAATATTTTTCAACTAACTGAATCAATTTCAATGGCTTTTTATGGGGATTGTTTTTTTAATCCCCCAAAGTAATGATTTTAGCTGAAATCTGTTAAAACTTTAAATTTTCTTTGCTAGTATTTCCTTACCAGTGAGCTTTTTAAATGTTGGTAGATTTTCCTACCTGCAGTCTATCTGCGGAATGGCTTTTTGGTTAAGGGAACTCACGTGCTGTCTTTCTGGGGTGTTTTGTTGCATGGGAAGGCTTCTCTAGGTGTAAGACATGGTCTTTGGGAAAGCTGAGCAAGTGGCTTTCAGTCACCCATGTGGGAATTTAAGACCCGTAATTAAATCATAGAATCATCAAGGCTGGAAAAGACCTTCAAGTCCAACCACTGAAATACCTAACTATGAAATGTGTACAACAATTCAGTTGGGAGCTTGTGTGTGATTCCTTGGGAAGTTGCAGCTCTGATGGTCTCTGATAGAATATTTTAAAGTCCTTTGAGCTGTCACAAACCAGCTCAATCCTCTGATAATCATTGGTAATTTAGATAATAATTCTATTATTATAACTCTATTAAAATAGAAGCTATTAAATGGTCTAAATATTAGGTGGTCTAGATATTAGTCTAATATATTTATGTATTATAAATTTATAAGTATATACAGTTATATAAATACAGAAATATATAAAATAAATATATAAATTTATTAGTCTAATATATTTGTTTATTTAATATATTATAAATACATTTATTTCTATGAACTATATGTAAGTGTAATGTGTAAAACAGGTTGTTATGTGAGCTCTTATTTTACAGATTAAACTTTTCCAGCAAACTTAAGCCATCGCCGTTGAGTTTCAGGCAGTTGGGCAAGTGAGAAAAATACCGTTTGGTCTCGGTCGGAGCCCAAGCTTTTAGTTAGTAGCTTCTTGCCTCATAAGCTGAGCTGTTGGCCTTTGCCTTCCTCAAAACCTCCTGAGGGCCCATAGGTCATTGTTTGATTCTCTGGTTTACCCACTGATGACTCTGCTTTTTTGTTGTTCTAGGTTTTCAGGGAACAAACCAAGGAATTTAGGCAACAACACGAAGCTTATAGAATGGTTACCGCAGAACGACCTCCTCGGTGAGTATTTGTTCTGAGCCTGTGTCGCTGGGTTGCGTTCCAGTTCAGGCTGTTCTTCCACTTAGCAGTTACAGAGCTAGGAGAACCTTTCTGTAATGGAAGTCTTAGGACAAGAATTTAGCATTTTAGAGAGTTTCCAGATGAAAACAAAACACCTTTCTGACATGAATTATGTTCATGGAGTCCACTTTCCCTTTAAGTTAGGGTAGAAAGACATAGTTATTAAAAGATGATTTGGCCTAATTAATGGGACAACTATTTGGAAATGTCTCCTATACCACATAAGCCATTAGTTATTGCAGCTTAAATAATTATTCAAGAAAAACAAACAGGCATTTTCTCAAGCAGGCCATTTTATGGGACCGATGACTGCAGACCTCGATTTTTCTTATGAAAAACCATGGTGTGGTGTTCACTGGGCTTTCCTTGGAAGAGTGAGAACTGAGTGTACAAAGCTGGTTCGCGTTGTATCATACCAAGCCTTGGGGGTTTGCACACTTGTGTTTGTACGCGTTTTATTTTTCTCCAAGGAAAGCTCCTGTAGAACTAGGGCATGTGTTACAAGCTGATCCATCATGGAATCACAGAACATAGGGATTGGAAGGGACCTTGAAAGATCATCCAGTCCAGTCCCGTCCCCCCACCACAGCAGGATCCCCTAGATCCAGTTGCACAGGAACATGACCAGACGGAATTTAAATGTCTCCAGTGAAGGAGACTCCACAACCTACCTGGGCAGCCCCTTCCAGTGCTCTGTCACCCTCACTGGGAAGAAGTTCCTTCTCATATTGATGTGGAACCTCCTGTGTTCCAGCTCACACCCATGGCCCCTTGTCCTATCATTAGATAGCAGAGCCTGGTTCTATCCTCCTGATACCCATATTGATCAACACTAATGAGGTCACCCCTCAGTCTCCTTTTCTCTAGGCTAAAGAAACCCAGCTCCCTCAGCCTTTCCTCATCAGGGAGATGTTCTTCTCCCTTCATCATCTTTGTGGCTCTGCGCTGGACTCTCTCCTTGAACTGAGAGGCCCAGAACTGGGCCAATATTCCAGATGTGGTCTCCTTTCTATTTGACCAATTTGAGGTCCTCCAGGTGTGGAGATGGAAATTAGTATTCAGCAAAAGGAAAATATAGTGTCAGTCTGCATAAGGACTGATTGTCCTTCCTTCCTCGTCAAAGGGTGGCTGAATACATGGCAGGTGCCAGAGGCCATTGAATATTTACGGCTGTCTCTGGGATATCCCTCTATGTTTATGTATTTGCAAAACAACTACAGTGCTCTGATGGGCACAGCTGAATGCTTTTAACACATGTGCGTGTGTGCCCATCAGCTGGAGTGTTTATTATAACGTAGTGATTAGGCAAATGACTTTCGAAGCAGGTAGATGTGTTTTGCTTCCTGAATTGCTCTGGGGCACTCTCATTTTTTCATTACATAAGGTTGTTATCATTATTGCCAGATCTTGCTAGCCTGGAGTAAGGCAGGTGAAGCTTTAGAGAGAATCTAACATCAGTTGTCCTCTCATCAACTTGTATTTAATATGAATAATGAGGAAAAGTGCTCTGTCCCCTACCACCAAACTGGTTCTACTCGTGACCTGCAGCTACTCAGGAGTCAACAACATCAGTTACTCCACGAGCTTTTACACAACTCATATACATTACACTTTTCTTTGCACTGGCTGCTTTCTCTTCCTTAGTGTGTGAGGAAATGTTCTGAAGTTCTCCTCCATGCAGGACTAGGTGATTTTTCGAGGTCCCTTCCAATCCCTAATGTTCTGTGACTCTGTGATCGAGCTGCATTTGGTTTGGCCATCCTGAACTGCAGCCCTAGAAACGTGGTGGCCAATGTGTTACTTCAATAACTTTGCATTAAGAAGATGTAAATGCTTGCTTGGTTGTTCTTTAAGCTTCGTGCCTCTTCTGGTTTCAGGTCATTCTAACATTAAAGCTTTTCTGAGTCACGGAGGTTTGAACAGCATTTTTGAAACGATGTACCATGGAGTCCCAGTGGTGGGGATTCCCCTCTTTGGAGACCATTACGATACCATGACTCGCGTGCAGGCCAAAGGAATGGGAATCTTGCTGAACTGGAAGACACTCACTGAGAAGGAATTGTATGAAGCCCTAGTCAAAGTCATTAATGATCCCAGGTATGGAATGAGCGATCGCTTCTTGCTGTTACCTTATTGTTCTGGATTAAATATGCATGTGCGGAACCTCGTGCCGGGTGGGGGAGTGCATGTTGTGATTGATGTCTCTGTGCAGTTGGAGCAGGTCTCTCGCTGCCTGTCCCATTTCACGTGGTTACTCAACGGATTGCTTTTCTGTGTAGGTGCTGAGCTCTTTGCACACTGCACCAGAAGAGAACCTCTCCTTTGCTTTTCTGCAACGGTTGCCATGTGAAGGGCAGGAAGGTTATAGGAACAAACCTCTCCTGGCTCGTTCCTTGGTACAAACCAGTGTCTCTTTGTGAGTGGCTTGATTACTCTGCATTTAGCAACCTGTCTGTGCTGCCTGAGGGGTCTGGAGCAACGAACATCTCTGCAAGCGTTTGGATTTTGGATAAAGATGTGGAGGAATTAAAAAAGAGTGAATTGTAGAAAAAAGTCCCATAGACAACTGCTTTCCTATTCGGGCCAGTAGTGCCTGTTCTGGCCTATAGTACCTCTGCTTCAGGGCAGGAAGGTCACTTGTGCTTGTTGCAGCGACAGCATTCTAGCGAATTATACATATGGGGACTCCTGTCTCCTTTCCGTACTTCTTTTTAATCACGTCAAAGCCTGTCTTGGGTAAGGAGAAACCTATAAGGAGTGAGCAGCAGAACTGCAGCAAAGGGGAACTTTGCTAAAGAGATCTTGATAGCATCAGTTACATCACCTTTCCCTTGTGCAATTACCTTCAGTGTAAAGGCGAGTCCTGCCCACCTGTTGACCTGGTGGCTGAGGTGAGGAGAGAGGAGAAGGAATTTGACGTGACCAGCCTGTTGAGAAAAATACAGAGTTCCAGGCTGAACTCTGGACCCAAGCGAAAGTCTATTTGCAGTCAAACCCCAGTTTCTCTCTTCTTCTGTGTTTCTCTGGTAATTCGCTTGCACGATAACGTAGTGCAACGGGTTCACGTGTTAGAGAATGTGGTGGGATTTGCTGTGGATTCGCTAAGATTCCCCTCTGGCAGCAGGTCAGCTCAGCTTGGCTCTTCCGCTGCTTTGCTCAGGGTTGTTTTCTGCTGTTAAGCCTCTCTGCATTTCTAGTCCATCTTCATCCGCGAGTTGCAAAAACTGATTTTAAGGACTCATTATCCACTCTGCCCATCCCTGTCTGTGCTTCTGCTTCAAGAGTCCCGCAGCGAGGAGGCTGCACTGTATTCACGTGTTTGCGTTGCTGAGAGCACTGATTTTTCCTTTCTTCCCTTCTCTCTCTTCTTCCCTGCAGTTACCGGCAGCGGGCCCAGAGGCTGTCTGAGATTCACAAAGACCAACCTGGTCACCCCGTTAACCGGACTGTGTACTGGATTAATTACATCCTCCGTCACAACGGAGCCCAACATCTACGTGCCGCTGTTTACAGCATCTCTTTATATCAGTATTTCTTACTGGATGTTGCCTTTGTCCTACTAGTGGGTGCTGCCTTACTTTATTATCTTGTGGCCAGGATAGCGAAATTTATCCGCAAGCAAAGCGGAGTCGCTTGCTCGGGCGACAAGCATAGCGCCCTTAACGGACATTGCCAGAATGGGATCCCCAATGGCAAGTATCGGCGGAACGGCCACATTAAGCATGAAAAAAAGGTGAAATGAGCCAACGGCCCCCTGTAAAGTAGTCGTGAATCAGATCAGTAATTGAATTTTATCGCTGTAACTTAGTCTAACAACTACTTAAAACCTCGATAAGCAGTTCTAACACTCCCCTTCGATATGTAATATTATGTGACAAAATTCTACGCAACTAAGGAAAGTCTTAAAAGACAAAAAAGCAAAGGCAAGCACAACCTAAAGTGGAAAAGATTTTTATCCTTAATACTGATGCAGAGAGGTTATTTTGGCACTGAAGTTTTTAGAAGCCTTAATTCTTTCAAGTTATACAGTGACCGTATTTATGAGTTTTCAGTTTTTAAGAGCTAAATGTGTGTCTCCCAAAAGAGGAGAAGTTTCTTTCTATTTGCAGAGGTTGCGTTTTTTTCCTCCCCCTCCCCTTTTATTTTTCTGATTTTAATATCTCAGTCCTTTAGCAGAGAGAACTTTAGTGCTAGTTCTGTTCCCTTTGTTGAAGGTTCGACATGTTGTGTAAGAATGCTGTTCGAAACAAACCCATTTCCCAGTCTTTGTGCAAGAAGGAGCAAGTCGCAGACTGAGAACACAGACATTTAAAGACAAAACACAAATCTTTCCAAGGAGCACTGAAGAAAAATGGCTAAATATGTACTCGTTTTACTGATAAGCTGCATGACTCTTCTGCTCGCTAGCAGTACTGTGGAGAAAAAGGGTCCTGAGCAAGTCTACAGTTAGGTCCTAACTTCTAATTTATACGAAACCGTCACTCGTAGCCTGTCTCTGCGATTATAATTTACGCCATGAAAATAATTAGGGGGGTGGGCGGGTTCTTTCAGTTGAAAATGCGGCTGTGTGGGAAGTAGATTTGCGTAAATAAGAAAAAAAGATAAATGAAACAAGCAGCCAAAACACCAAACTGAATCTAGCCCTGCGCTCGGTGCAGAAGGTTTTGCAATGGGCCCGGAGCTGCGCGGAATCCAGCCGCTACTTGGGCTTTGTTTAAGCAAACCAGCAAAACCCAACGAACAACAACCACCACCCCCCCCAAGCCCCACGGTTGAATGTCTTTCCTATTAATTCTCATTATTATTATTATTAAGTTCTTTCCTAATTGCGATGTTGTAGCTGTTCTCTTTCAATGGTTGTATCTGAAGGAAACAAACCGGAACTCTTACCTTTCAGTAGTCTGGGCCACGCAATCCATGTTCCACATAGTTGCCAATAGGAGTTTTCCGAGGCGGGCCGGGAGGCTGCGCTCCGAGCGCGTGCCCACCCTTCCTTCCCAGCTCCCAGTGGGACACGTAGGGTGAAGTCCGGCCACCCTGAGCGTGAGGTTTGCAGAGGCGGCCGTCGTCCCCTTCCCCTGCAACAATCTCTGTCAATCACTGTCGCCGACACGGGACGCTGGCGTGGGGCGCTGGGCGTTAAAAATCACAACTGCCCCGCGTGACCAGAGTTGGCAACTATGAGTTTTATGTCCACGTCATTCTGTTTACTTGGAATTTGCACTACACGCGTTGGGAGTGTATGCTCTTATTTATTCGTAGTTTGGAGTCCCATGGCTGAAAGAGAAAGGGAAAGGGAAAACCCATTTACCCGGTGTCGTTCACTAACACGAGAGGGGTTGGGATGCTTTTACAGGAACGCTGAGATCATCTCCATACACAGTGATGCAATATTTCACTACCATTCCAGCAGGAGCCTCTATCCTATAGCAATAAATAACAGTGCAGATAGGTTTCCAGTGTACAGTCCAGCTGCGTGTGCTGCTTTCTGAATACTTGAAGAAAATGGTGTTAGAAATAAGCCTATTCGCTCTTCCTTTTTACAATCTTGCAAGTGCGCGGCATGTAGAGGAGCACACAGAGGCGATGAGCGGTGGGATGGTACCACGACTCCGAGTGTATGAGTGACTTGGTTTCAAATGGCTTCTTTCTTTTTTTGGCATTGGAGAAGGTACAAAAGCACTGACCGGATGATTAAGCAGAATTTAATCTCCACTGTGATAAAACTTAAGCAATAAACATGGATTTAATAGAGACACTCTGTCGTTGGATGTATATTTTCGCTCAGACGAGTGCTGCTTAAGCGTGGGCGCGTGTTAAGTGTGTCTAGACGCAGATACGCGAATCTATCTGCCAGTCCTTGCTTTCCAGTTCCTGCCGTGGGGCAGGACACACGTTTGAAGTCAGTGATAATGTTTGATGAATGTTGGTCTGTTTAGGAGCGTTGAATCAATCAAAAGGTCAAATGCTAAAGCAGAGCTGTTTTATAAGGCAACTTGAACTTCGCAAAGTTTATTCCCGGTGAGGAGAGCAGTGTAGGAGAAAGGGACCTGGGCGTCCTGGTGGACAGCATGATGACCATGAGCCAGAAATAGGCCCTGTGGCCAAGAAGGCCAATGGCATCCTGGGGTGGATCAGAATGGGAGTGGTTAGCAGATCTAGAGAGGTTCTACTCTGCTCTGGTGAGACCACATCTGGAATCTTGTGTCCAGTTCTGGGCCCCTCAGTTCCAGAAGGACACAGAGCTGCTGGAGAGTCCAGCACAGAGCCACAGAGATGTTGAAGGGAGTGGAGCATCTCCCTGCTGAGAAAAGGCTGAGGGAGCTGGGGCTCTTGAGCTTGGAGAAAAGGAGACTGAGGGGTGACCTCACTGGTGAAAGGTGGGTGTCAGGAGGATGGAGCCAGGCTCTGCTCAGTGGCATCTAGTGATAGGACAAGGGGCAACGGGTGTGAGCTCGTCACATCAATCTGAGAAGGACCTTCTTCCCGGTGAGGGTGACAGAGCCCTGGAAGGGGCTGCCTAAGGGGGTTGTGGAGTCTCTTTCTCTGGACATGTTTAAAACCCGCCTGGACGTGTTCCTGTGTGACTGGATCTTGGTGATGCTGCTGTTGTAGGTGGATTGCACTAGATGATCTTTTGAGGTCCCTAGCATTCCCTAATGTTCTGTGATTCTGTGTTACTGGGTGCTGGTCTAGAGAAGGGTTTAGTGTGAGGGTATTCACACCACTAAGCAGATGTTCCGTGTTGCTGTTCGTAGTTTTCCTGCTCCTTAACCAGTAAGAGACTGGAGCGCAACCTCACAATCGGTGCATCTCTTATACCATAGTGACAACATGGGAGATGGAGTTTCTGCTGTGTGTCCGTGCATCTCGTGAGGGTTTGATGCAGCACAAGCTGGAGTTCTGTGTAATTAATTACCTGAGTTCTGTTGAAATGACCGTTTAGTTGCATTCCTGCAAGAGAACGACTTAAGAGTCAGCCTGGACAAACTAAAGGTCAACATTTTAATTTGTTGTATATGCTTTTAGTCTGTTACAGGAAGAGATCTTGCCAGATGCCCTAAAACTTGGAGGTTGTTCCTAAGGACGGTGAGGTGATGCAGCTAAACACACAGGTACAGATAGATTCCTCCTTCAGAGCAGAACGTTTCACTGTGGAAAACAAATGGGTGAAACTGAGGTTGGGAAACCATGGAGGAGTGGGACTGAAATGAGATGTTTCTGTTGAAATGGGGATGAATGCCTTGCCCCGCTCTGCCTGACCCAGCGTTGCACTGGCAGGGCACGGCAGCGTAATAATTAACCCTGGGGAGATCTGAGCAGCGTTTGTGTTGATCTTTGTGGGCAACGTAAGACAAGGCAGAGCTGCACTGGCTGCTGAAAGCCGGAAGGGGCAAAGATGATGCGGGAACTCCTGACCCTGCTCAGTAACTTGGTCATGAAGGTAGCAGAGAAGCAACTTGGAGTAAATGGCTGGTTTGAGGTGAGCTGCGTCGTACAGAAGATACTCAGTGTCCTCTTGGATGTCTGAATGCATTAAGGTCTCTTCCAACCAAATAGATTCTGTGTCAGCCCAGGGAAAAACTGTGCTGTTGGTATTGTATTGGGCTTCAAGACCATCACTTGGACTTCACAGGGTAAATCTGGACTAAATGTTAAACAGGGTATCGATGTCTGCACTCTGGACGCTTCCATAGGGTTTCTCTTCCTGTTGTTTGCACTTCTCGTTGCGGCCAAAACTTCTGCAGCCGTTTCCAGAGTTCCTTGTGGCAAGATGCGCCGAGTTCCTCTGGCAGCCTCGTAGGAAGCCAGTTTTCTCTCTCAAAACACAAAAAACTTGTTTACTTCTCAAAAGCAGGCAGCAGAGATGTGGTAATTTCAGCTGCAGGCTTTGAATAAATTCCCTCCGTGGACTCTTGTGCGATTTAGGGCAAGGAGAAATTTTCCAGCTCCAGGAGAGCCCCGCTGAGAAAACTCTTTCTAAAAAGACAGCAGATACATCTAGTAAAGTTAGACGTCGGTAAGGAATTGAAGCATGTGCCTGTGGTGGTTCTCTCTTGTGCTCCCGCTTTTCTAGTCTTAACCTTTATGTCTCCCTTGCTGTCTGTTGCTGTGTGCTCCCTTGTTAGTGCTTTCTCGCTGCTTGTATGGGAAGCTCAGGTGAAGCCCTTCCACCCGGCTCTCCTGGCTAAGCGGTTCAGTGTCCCCAGGGAACGCTTCCAAGCTCAGAGCTAAGACTGTACCTTTGCTGGTGTGGTTTCGGTGCAGATACCACCTTTCAGTTGCTGTGACTCTCGCCCGTGAGCTTCCTGGTGAAAGAAAGGTGTTTGCTTTGCTTCTACTTTCTGTTGTTCTTGGCTCTGCAGCTTCTCTCTGACATTCCAGAACAAGGTGCAACGTCGAGTCTTCTGGCGGTGCTCAGCATAACAAGGAGAGGGTGCACGAATCAAATAGTTATTATATGTGAAAAAGGCAGACGAGGGTTTTCTGAGGTAAAATCGATATGGAATTTGTAGTGTGACTGGCCATGGGGTGCAGCAACGGCACCTCGTCTTTGTTCCTGGATCCCGTCACTCATTACTTAGGTGCAGGAGCTTTTATGTTGTGTATGCAGGGCGCCTTGCTACTGACCACTCATTCTGCCACGAAGACCAGCTCGCTGGTTGTGCAGACACATCTTTTTGTGGAGCAACAAGACGCAGGTTCAAAACAACCCCGTGGAAATAAAATGTCGGTTGCTCCCTGTTTGTTCCTTTTTCAGAGCAGTCTTACCAAAGCAGATGGAGCGGTGAAGAAAGCGCTGGGTGAGGAATGACACGCAGTGAGGCATCGTGTGACTCTGCTTTCGCTGCTGGCGTATGGCTCTTGGGGTTCCTGAAAGACTCATCAGTTGCCCTAGCTCATTTGGTTTTGTATTTCTAAGCGAGTATGTAGTGGACATCAAGGTGAAAGCATCTCAGGTCAACAAGAAACATCCCTGCCTGTTTATGTTCCTGTGCGACTGGGTCTGGGGGATCCTGCTGTGGCACGGGGGGATTGGACTGGGTGGTCTTTCAAGGTCCCTTCCAATCCCTGATGTGCTGTGTTTCCAGTTCATAGGACTGCTGATGGAATTGCTGGAGAAGATTTTGGCTTACATGGTCCTGAGAAACGTTGGAGTGTCTCTCTGTAGACCAAGAGACCGAGACTCTTTGTTCTTCACCATGTGCTGGGGCCTTTGAATGTTGGAATCTCCTGGCCTTCTGTGAGCATCTTCTCATCACAGTGAGGGAGTGACGGTGATGCCTTGTGCTTTTGTGGGTGCATTGTGGCAGAGCTGTCAGCCCACTGGTGACCCCTGGGTGACTTTGGGGTGAGAAGCAGCTGTTTGGTCGTGATGAGTGCTGCTCTCTTGCGTGTCTTTCGTCACAGTGCTCAGTCAGGCCAGGATGACCACACGTCAGTGTTTTGCAAGTGGGTTGGTCCAGTGAGCGCTTGTTTTTCCCCTCTCTTGGTCAACCTTCTCCCTGGCTTCTTTATTCTGTTGTTTTATGATGGGAAGAGTCTGAATGTCCAATGCAAGGCTGTTCCCTTGTGCTGGTAACATCAGTGACAGCTGCTGGAGGGTAGTTGTAAGGAGATGGTCTGGTCCCACTACACTGGGCTTGGCCAGCAGCTCCTCCTCAGAAATAACTGGTCCCCAGGCTATAGAAAGAGTAAAAGCCCCTCACACAGAACGTGCTTGTAATCCAGGAGGTAGAATGATCTACCTGGCTCCTGATTGCTGTTCACCCTGTCCATCTTTTACCCATCACAAAATGTTCTGGGTGTTTGTAGCCGGTATAACTTGCTGCCAGATCTTGAGGGTGATGCAGGAGAAGTTGAGCACCTTGTGCTAAGTGCGAGCTCTTGAGGACAGGGTGCTGTTACCTGAATCACCATGATCTTCGTAAAATGTAGGCTAGCTTGAAGGTCCCCCTTTAGTGTCTTTTCAGGGTGGCAAGAGACAGGTCCTCCCACCTTCTGTAGCTGCGTGCTTCGGAAATTTCACATTACAGAGCAATAAGTTATCGGGCTGGGAGATCTGCAAGAACGCTGTGTCCAGCACGGGGCTGCAGACAGGTATGTGCTGTGGTGTGTTAGATTATCAGCCCCTTCCAGACACTGGTCATGCAAAGCAAGCTGCAGTGCTTGTTTATGATCTCTGTCGGGGTTTGTGTGCCCCGTTGAATTCAACCGAGCCAAATGCTGATACTTCTACACATACTGGAGCCTTGCCACCTCCCCTTGCCACCTTTATTTATGTTCTCCTCCCCTGCCTCATGCTTGGCTTCTCTCTGCAAGAGATCTGGAGCCATGGTGGCCTCCCAGAGATGTTCCTGCTCAGTGGATGTTCACCTGCATCTCCCTGCCAGCACTGCTGTGAAATGCTGCTGGGGGTGGCAGAGAGGTTGCACCTGTGGGAAAGTGGGGACGTGGTCCTGCCTTCGTCTGTGAGGGTGTGAAATGGGCTGCTGAGCAGAGCTACACTTTTTGTGCTGCTTGCAGGTTCTGGAGTTCCCAGTTTCAGGGAAGGAGAGACCAGTTTCCGGCTTGTTCAGCTGAGCTAAAAATACAGAGGTTAGGAGGAACCAGGATTATATTGGAGGAACCAAGGTTATAGAACAGTGTAACAGAAGGGCTGGGGAAGCTAAGGAAAGACTTTGAGACAAACCCAGATGGGTACAGGGTGCCCAGGGAGTTGGTAATTTTCTGGGTTTGTCATGCGGGACCAGAAGGCTCTTTTAAATGGCACCAAGGGAGGAAAGAGCTGCCTGGTTTCACCCTGGAGCTCGGTAAACTTGCTGCCTGCGCCTCCTGCAGAGCACATGGATTGAACCAGCCTTCCCACTTCTTGATTTCTGGGGGCATTTAGGGATTTGGGAATAAGTTGTCAACAAGTGCTCTTGTATCTCCTAGCTGAACTTTTGTGGCCCCTCAGTTCAAGGAGGACACACAGCTGCTGGAGAGAGTCCAGTGCAGAGCCACAGAGATGATGAAAGGAGTGGAGCTGAGGGAGCTGGGTCTCTTCAGCTTGGAGAAACAGAGACTGAGGGGTGACCTTGTTAATGTTGATAAATATGTGAAGGGCGGGTGTCAGGAGGATGGAGCCAGGCTCTGCTCAGGGACATCTAGTGATAGGACAAGGGGCAGCGGGTGTGAGCTGGAACAGAAGAGGTTCCACATCAATATGAGGAGGAACTTCTTGGTGGTGAGAGTGACAGAGCGCTGGCAGGGGCTGCCCAGGGGGGTTGTGGAGTCTCCTTCCCTGGAGACATTTAAAACCCTCCTGGCCATGTTCCTTTGTGACTGGATCTAGGGAATCCTGCTGTGGCAGGGGGATTGGACTGGATGATCTTTCAAGGCCCCTTCCAGTCCCTAGTGTTCTGTGATTCTTTGTTAGACGCAAGATGGATTAATTTTGGGGGTGGGATGAACAACACCTGTGTCCCTGTCCTCCATGCCAGCCCCTCTGTGCTGCAGCTAGAGCTGCTCTTTCCAGAAGCGGGAAGCACCAGCATTCAACAGAGCTGTTCCCTACCGGCAGCCTCTTAGAAACTCGCTGCTTTTATTTTTTTCTCTCCACCTTTCTTCTCCCCCCTCCCCATCCTGCCACCTTCTCTTCTAGCCCCAAGCTGCTGCCTTTGCTGAGGCTGCGCTGCCACCTGCGGGAAGCAGCTGGGAAGGAGCGATTCCCTTGGATAAGTTCTCTGCTTCTGCCTGTCAGAGGGATGTTACCTTCGGGAGAAACCCCAAACAAACCCCACCGACAAAGGAATAACCCACACACAGCCCAGCCGGAATACACTGAAGCGATCCTGCTCTGGCAGGGGGATTAGACTGGATGATCTTTCAAGGTCCCTTCCAATCGCTGATGTTCTGTGATTGTGTGACCCCTTTTAAGTACTGGAAGGTCACTATAGGGTCTCCCTGGCACCAGCTAGCTGCTGGTTTCTAGACCACAAAGAGCAAGGTACCTTTTTTCCTTCCTGTGAATTCCTGGCAGAGCCTTGCTCCTCAGTACTCAACACTCAGATGAACTTTCAGGACAGAGGGATGAAGCACAACTGCCTTTCTGAAGCATAAACTAACAGGATCAGAATTGCTCCTGTTGCTGGTCTGCTTCATCCTACACGACCGTCCCGCGTCAGCCTGCGGCACCTTGTTACAGGGTGACCTGAGACCTACCCAGTCGTGCTTGTCATTAAGGGCTGAAGTGGAAGTTTGGGGTCTAAATGCCACCAATTTCCAGCCTGTAGAAATCAGCAGAAAGCTGAAACCTTTCCTCCCAGGGATAATGGTGAGAGGTGCTGCTTTGCAAAGAGCCCGGTGCTGCCGAGTGCTGCTGTCTGTAACCAAGGACAAGGTGGCGATTCAGCGAGAAGCTTCGGTAGATGCCATGAGGCACAAAAGCACAATTCAAGTAGAGCAGCCAAATCTCGGGCGTGAAATTGCAGCCGGTCCGTTGTGCTGAGGATGAGGCCTTGTTTTGCAGCTCTGTGGTGTCTTCAGTTTTAAGATCATCTGGTCTACTTCCCCTGCCACAGCAGGATCCCCTAGATCCAGTTGCACAGGAACATATCCAGGCGGGTTTTGAACATCTCCAGAGAAGGAGACTCCACAACGCCCCTGGGCAGTCTCTTCCAGGGCTCTGTCACCCTCACCGGGAAGAAGGTCCTTCTCACATTGATGTGGAACCTCCTGTGTTCCAGCTCCACTGCCCCTTGTCCTATCATTGGGTGCCCCTGAGCAGAGCCTGGCTCCATCCTCCTGACACCCGCCCTTCACATACTGATCAACATTAATGAGGTCACCCCTCAGCCTCGTTTGGTCTAGATTACAGTTAATCAGCTAATGTATGGTCAGTTTGCTGCTTCTCGGAAGTCTGAACTCTGGATGCTGCTGCAGAGCTGGGCTGAACCAGAGCCGAGATGGAAACCTGGATCTTGACAGCCAGGCTTTGGTGAGAATCGATTTTTGTGAGACAGAACAGAGAACCATCTCCCTCTCCCATGATTAATTACTCTGACATTTCAGATGCGTTGAAATCCACAAAGCGGGGCGCTCCGTAGCTTCAGCGGCGCCTCGGGTCCTTTATCAGCAGAGATGAACCGGACAATCACAGAGGTGAAGGGTTTTCATGCCAGCTTCTTATTCTTTCAGTTGAAGCTCTCTACAAGCTGTGGTACCGTATCGGTGGGAGGTGACGCATGTGGCCAACAGGATTCCCCCCCGGACGTATTTACCCCGAATTTTGTTTGTGAAGAAGTGGTTTTGGTCCAGCAGTGCTTTTGCCTTCAAGCTTGGCTAGCGTAGCAGGACATTTGTGCAGAGTAGACCGTGCGGTTTGACTGTTTATGTGTAGGAAACATGATCAGAAGGACGATGAAAACACGTCCTGGGTATAGTTTCTATACCGTAGAAGCTCCAGGGGATGGCTTCTGCTCAAAAAACAACTTAGCTGCAGTGCGAAGACAGAAGCTGCGAACATACAGGTCCATCACTGCCTCTAGGAGAGGATAGACAACACACAGGTCCAGGGCTCCTCACTTCAAATAAGAGATGGAGGGGCTGGAGAGGGTCCAGAGGAGCAACGAAACTGAGGAGGGGATTGGAGGGAAAGTCTGACGAGAAGAGGCTGAGGGAGCTTGGAGTGTTTAGCCTGAAGAAGAAGGGACTCAGGGGGGACCTTCTCCCTCTCTCCAGCTCCCTGAAGGGAGGTTGTAGTCAGGTGGAGGTCAGGCACTTCTCCCAGGCAACTAGCAACAGGATGAGAGGGCAGGGCCTGGAGCCGCTGGGGAGGGTTAGGTTGGATGTCAGGAAGCCCTTCCTCAGGGAAAGGGTGATCAGAGCCTGGACTGGACTGCCCAGGG
>JAOXOE010000405.1:22466257-22514336 GCA_028565055.1 Phoeniculus purpureus | reverse complement strand
CACCCACCCTTCACATAGTTATCAACATGAATGAGGTCACCCCTCAGTCTCCTTTTCTCCAAGCTCAAGAGACCCAGGTCCTTCAGCCTTTCCTCATCAGGGAGATGCTCCCCTCCCTTCATCATCTTTGTGGCTCTGCGCTAGACTCTCTCCAGCAGTTCTGTGTCCTAGTTCCTTCTATATTGGTGATGCTGGTGTTCTCAACCTGCATTGCAGGGGACAGGGTGAAATGAGTTTTTAGGTGCATGACATTATAAATGTGGACTGGGGGTGGTTTTGTTTTATTGATGGGTTTTTGATGGAATTCAGAAAGAAGGTGATCCAAACCCTGCCACACTCTTGTTGAACAACACACAGCGCTTGTTCTAATCCCTCTAGCAATCAGAGCTGCTCACTCTTGCACCCTTACAACTCTTTTACGGGACAAGCACAACTTAGTGCTTCCCTGTGTCAGATCTACCCTCCCACCCTCCAGCTCCCTCTGAGCAGCTTCTAAATGCACCAGAAGGCTTTGACATCAGTTAAATATCACCTTTACCTATTGTTTCCTTTTGCTGTTTGTGCCTTTTGAGTATAGAGGCTGCTCTGCCTGAGGGGGTGAAGGCAGGCCCATTGGTTCTTAATTGACTGTTTCCCCAGGTGCCTCAGGAGATTGTTCTCTAACCAGCTATAATCATCCCTTACTGTAAACTAACCAGAGCGCACTCTGGTTTTGTAGCAAGCACCCTGTTTGGAATGTCAATGTATTTTGGGAACGTCAAGGATGTAGGAATGGACGGATTTGTGCAGCAAGTGTTTTTGAAACACCCTGAGGAACAGATCTGTAGTGGGTAACTGATGGGAAATGAAACTCAGAATGATAAGGACAGAATATCAGTGGATGGTAAAGTTGCAGAGTGAATTTACATGTGATCTTTGTTTAAACATTGTCCCCAAAAGGGTACTTGATGGCATGACGGGTTCTGAGCCTGTGTGTGCCAAAGATTTCTCCCCCTGGGTAGTGTTTTTGAGGTGTGAGTTCTCGTTGGTGGTGAAGAGGGGATTTAGCCCAGGAGTGGCCCTATTTGTGGTTTTCTGATGGAGGTAGGCTGCTAATTTAGCACAGGAGAAATGTGGGAAAATTAGAGCTTCCCTTCACACCTTACCTCAAACATAATCCAAGAAAAAGAAAGACTTCACACACATTCCTTAAAAAAAAAAATAACATACATGTGTGAATTCTAGCAGACATTCAGCAGTGTGGATTGCTCAGTTTTCAGAGGGGCAAACGTATGCAGCACCTAAATGTGGTGCTGAGTGCTTTTAACAGCTACCATTCCACCATCCAGCTTATGCTCAAAGCCCTGGATCTGGACTTTTCTGCCCTGTCTCCTGTAATGAGCAATGATGTGAGGCTGCTCTGCCAAGCACATGTGGAAAGGTTTGCCCAGCAAAGCTGTCCATCTCTGGATAACAAAGGAGGTGACTTGGGGTCTTTTTCTGCATAGTGAGATTATTCCAGTGAAAAGTGGGATTTGAATTTCCGAGTGACTCTGTATGGACACTCTTTGAGCAATCAGGGCTCTTTAACCAATGTAGAATGAGAGACTTTAGTGGAGCAACCACAGCAGAAACAGATGCTATCAAAAATGTGCAGCGGAAAACTATTGCTGAAAAACTTGTTCCAAAATTGCCTTTTCAGTTAATTTCCTCTTGTAGATGAGCCCTTTCTCAGAGCATTTTACCATATATTTCCGGAGAGTGAGAGAGCACTTGATCACTGAGCACAGCGCTCAGATCTCAAGACACCAGGCACTTGGAGTGCCCGGTGCTCAAAATCAGTGCTGATGAGCATTCACATGCCTGGGTTGGCTCATACAATTACAGGCCTGTTCTGATGTGCACAAAATTGTTTTAACTGTTTCCGAGGCGGCAGCCTCAGAAACATCCTTTGCAGGGTGTTTCGATACCTCTCTCAATGCTCTGGATGAGAAGGCAGATCAATACAGAAGTTTTAGAGATGGAAATGAGAATTAAGAGACTACATGGAAATCTATGTGTGAAAACAAAAGTAAAGCACCAGGGTGTTTACAGGGGGAAAGAAACCCTCTAGAAAGAAGGTTTGAGAATGTGATGTGGTGTGCTCAGGAAGCCAAATTAATCTCTGATTATGACAATCCCCACATGTGTAAAACTGCAAGGAAGTAACTGTCATGCCACTGAGCTCTGTCAATTCTTTCCAAGTTGTGTACATCTCTGAAAACTACCCTGAGCAAACCCAGTAGCCTCTCTGGATGCTACAGACTGTGAAAATCAGTTTAAAAGAGCTCCTGAAGAACAGTCTCTGGGCTTTTCACCATATCAGATGGTTATGTGTCTTTGGCTGTGCTTCCATCCCGTCACTGGTAAATATAACTGCTATTCTGCTAATTGAAATTACCCTGCCAATTCTTGTGAGGTAACTTATAGAATCATAGAATGTTCTAGGTTAGAAAGGACCTCTAGAGGTCATCTAGTCCAACCAGGACAACTCTGCCTAGGTCAGGTTGCTCAGAGCCTCATCAAGCCTTAAAGACCTTAAATGACTCCAGTGACGGGCTCTCAGTCTCCCTGAGCGGCCCATTCCAGCCATCAACCACCCTCACATTGAAGAACTTTATTCTAATATCCAGCCTAAATAGTGGAAAAAGAAGATAGAAACCACCTGTAAAGATATATATATATATGCGTCACATGTGCATGACTGCAGCTACAGCCTTCACTAGGAAAAGGGGCTCACCAGCTCTTCCAAGCTTTGTCTCCTCTTAAATACCCATTTACCCCTGTATCTGGGATGGTATCTTCCAATTCTTACCTTCACATCATTGACGTTCATCCTTGTCCCCTCCTTCCCCACAAAGATATCATCTATGTCAACCAGAATGTACCGATCCAAGGACAGTGTGAGCCTCTTTCCCGACAGGAAAGCGATGGCATCAATAAAGATGAGTTTGTGCAACCAGAAGGTCAGGTTGTTTCCAAAAAGGACTCTTTGGATCCCATCATGAAGCCCCAAGTCTTGGATGACGGTTGCATACAGAGCAGCTTTTGGCAATGCCACGGGGGGTGGTTGGGACGTCTGCAGCTCTGTTAAAAGCACAGGTTGGTAGGTGGAGTGGTTAAACTGGAAAACAGTCCAGTCTTCACCAGGCAACGGACCTTTCTCAACCCTTGGTGCTTTTGTAATGCGCAGCAGGGGAGACTGAGAGTTTACCACACAGTCTTTGAGGGCTACGTTATTATAAAGGTGTAGCGGCAGTCCTTTCAGCTTTGTAATTGGGGAGCTGTTCTCGTTGGCTTTATGAAAACCAATGATGCTAACACTGTATTCCACACAGTATTTTTCCAGGAGCTCTCTATTCCACGAGTCCATGGATACATACTTCAAAATATTCTCATATATAACAATCGCGTATTTGCCTCTTCCATTGTCCGTGAGAGGGGGAATATCCCCCTTAGCTGGCGCGATGACCATGTGGTACTGAAATCTGCTGGACTCAAGGATAGCTACGATGTCTTGCCCCAGCTGAGAGTACTGGCTTTCCACAAACAGGAGGACAGTGGGATCTGTTTTAGATGGATCAATTGGCTTAGCTGTTTTCAGCTCCACAGACCTGTATGGTAAAAGCTTGAGGTCTTCACACTCCGCTTCTCCGGTGGTTTCCACCAGGGCCATTTCCTGCTTGTAGCCTGTGTAGAGGTAATAGGCAGAAATGACAATGCTCAACAAGCAGAAGGTTGCCAGGAGAATGACCAGTGTTCTGAAACTTCTGCGGAGCTTCACAATTAGATTCATCTTTTGCAGGACTTTGCAGCTGCTGTGGTTCTTGCTGCTTTTTTTGTTCTTTCTTCCTAAAGTGCCATAGGAATGAGGAGATGCAGAGGCACCAACTTCCCTCCCAAGATGTTCATGTGACCATTGCAGTGCATTTATGAAGATGTCAGGGAGGTTATAAAGCTGTTGGAGTGGGGAATCAGAGGATCCAGAAAGCTAAATTCAAAGAGGTTTTCTCAGAACACTGCCACTGCCAGTAATCAATGACGAGGACTCTGAACATTATCTGCAACAAGAAATAAGAGAAGAGTAAATAAGATCCATAAAGCAATTAAAGACTGTTGTGTTAATAATGATGGTGATTGATACTGAGTTAAGAGAGGACTTTATGAACAGATCAAGAAGTATTCAGTGTCACTTGCTTTCTCAATATGTTAAGGTAAGCTGCATTCAACTGTTCTTCCAGATTTTTGGGGTGTAAAAATAAAGCAAACTTTCTGAGGACATGTATCTCTTGATTTATGGGTGTTTCTCATCTGAAAAGGTTCATTGCTACTGAGAATGGGAATGGATGGAATGTGTAGAACAAATTTGTAGACAAAGGAAAGATGGTGCATGGTTTCTGCAAGTAAAACTGCAGGGTGCAGCTGTGTGTGCATCTGGGATGAGATGGAGGTGGTATGGAGTGTGAAAAGAACCACAAAGGACTTGTTTGAGCACTGGGTGTGTTCACTGGGCTGTGCCACCTCCAGCTGAAGGACTGGGGCTTCAGTCTGTCTCTGCTGTGCTGAATGGATGAAGTATAAGGTGCTTGAACCTGTTTGTCTAGCCAGGTTTGAAACCTCTGCCCATTTCCTGGTAGTTCTATCTAAATGCATGAAAAATTTCCAGGGGTAATAATAAACCACACGAGTCAGAGGCAATTAGACTAACTAAATAAACAGCCTGCGCTGCTGTATGGATCTCAATAGGAATTAACATCTTTCTGAATTATTTATATTGTTTACCTACTGGAACATTGTGAGGCCCTAAGGTGTTGATGATTTTTTGACCTGTGAGGAAGAAACACTCTTTCCAGGCAGCTACTTGTCAGTTGGTATGTCCTCCTCTGTTATTAACTCAGGCTACACTTCTGAGTTTCATTCTGAAAACAATTCATTCACCTCAGGCTTTACACCTAAGCCTGCAAAATACTTGTAAGAAGGGTATTGAAAATACTTGTCTAGTAGGAAGTTCTACAACTCTGAAATAAAGTTCTAAGGAACTGTTTGATTGTGTCTGTTCAGGATCTTAAAGTTTGCTGTAAATGCCTTGTAGATCACTCCCAGGTCTGAGAGCTCTCTACTGCTTTTGAGAACTTCCCAGGCAGCGAACACAATGTTGGAGTAACTGTGAATGAGTAACTGCTTGCTTGTGAGAGGATTCTTCCTGGTCTGTCTCAGAAAGAAGGAGTTGGTGCTGAGGCCAGCTGTGGCTTTGCCAGGTTCTGGTCTTTGTCTGATTTACCTTTCTCAGTTGGAAGATTGCTAGAACATTCCTAGCCCTGTAATGTGGGCTACATCCTCAACAACCCTGCGACTGGCCAAAAGCTGAGCAGGGTGGGTAGTTTAGCCAGGGACAGAAGTGAACAGAAATGAGAAAAATGTTGGGTATTATTAGTGTCTTATGTTGCAGGGGAAAAATGAAAAGGAAACCACAGCAATCGCTAGGAAATGAACCCAGTCCTGACAGTTGTCAGAGTTTTCAGTACCCCTTGGTGCTTCCCTCATGCTGCAGTTCCATCCACTTGCCAGGATCTTGCTTTGTAAGGCTCCAATTAATGTTGTACCAAAAGACAAATCTGGGTCAAGTGAAGCTGCCTCTGTGAGGCCACACTGCAGTTTTGGAGCCCCTGATGAGTGGTTCAGCCTGACTACGAGGGTTCACTGGATGAGGAGAACTGTGCGCAGTAGGCAGGGCAGTTGTGTAGGTAACCTGCCCCCAGAGCAGCTAAATACAGCAAGCCTTAGTAGTGTCGATGTGAGAAAGGCAGGTCTTTTGGAAACAGCAATGAAAACCTCTCTGATCCTGCAGCCTCTGCTGGCTGTCAGCGCTAGAGGGCAATATCTTCCTGGTTTTCAGCAGCCAGCCCCTGCTCTCCCTCCCCTCGTCTGGCAGAGCAGCAAGCCTGCAGGCATGCTGCTTCCAGAAGGCTCTGGGACATCCTCGGGGCAGGTAAAAGCTTCGTTAAGACTCTTCTGTTTAACAATAAGTAAAACGCGGGATTCCTGCTCTAAGAAATCTGCCACTAAATCACACCGAAGGCTTCCCAAATGCTTCAGCACCTGTAGCACCAGGGAAGAGCATAGCAGGAGATGTGTTTTCCCCTCGCCCCCCCCCGGATCTCCCAGGTACCAGCATTGCATCTGACAATCTTCTTCATGAGCCAGCGCTTTGCTGCTCCTTTTGCTTCTGGTACAGAATCTGAGGAGGCCTGACTTTATACTAACCCAAACAGAATCACGGAATCACAGAACGTTAGGGACTGGAGGGGACATCGAACAATCACGCAGTCCAAACTGCTTGCCACAGCAGGATCACCTAGATCCAGTTGCACAGGATCATGGCCAGGCAGGTGTTAAACATCACCAGAGAAGGAGACTCCACATCTACCCTGGGCAGCCTCTTCTAGTGCTCTGTCACCCTCACTGGGAAAAAGTTAATTCTCATATTGATGTGGAACCCCCTGTGTTCCAGCTCACACCCATTGCCCCTTGTCCTATCATTAGATGCCACTGAGCAGAGCCCGGCTCCATCCTCCTGACACCCACCCTTCACATATGTATTAGCATTAATTGCGTCACCCCTCAGTCTTCTTTTTCCGAGCTCAAGAGACCCAGCTCCCTCAGCCTTTCCTCATCAAGGAGATGACTGACTCCATCATCTTCATGGCTCTGCACTGGACAGTCTCCAGCAGTTCTGTGTACTTCTGGAATTGAGGGGCCCAGAACTGGACACAATATTCCAGATATGGTCTCACCAGAGCAGAGTAGAGGGGAAGGAGAACCTTTCTCCGTCTCTTAACCAACCCCTTTCTGATCCACCCCAGGATGCTGTTGACCTTCTTGGCCACAAGGGCACATACACAGAATTAGGGTCTTCATCCTGATTCATTTGATCCAAGTAACACTAGTAAAGTCTCTTCTAAGTAAAATACTAGTATTAAGATTTAAGGTAAACTCGTAAATCTCAGTGCAGAGGCTGCTGCAAGTGCGAGCATTCCTGCTTATCTGGACGTGGCTATGCATTAGAATTGATGATTTAAACTTCCATATGGAAACTGGAGTAGATTTTTTGAGTTTGCACACTGTGTTTGAACTGCTCTGTCAAACTGATTGTACTGTTTAGTAAAAAAAAGTGAGAGGTAATTAAAGTTTATGAAAATAAATCAACCCTAGTAGCCATTAGTGGGACATTTTCCAAGGCATAATTGAAAGCTAAGTGCCGTTTGTGCCTTTGAAACTCTCCCCCTTAAAGTTCAACAGCTTTCTATTCACTCAGAAATTCAAATGTCTTTGGAGCATTTCAGTGCTGTATTAATTTGGAAAATATGGAAATAGGCCATACTTCATAATTGGCATTATTAACGTACTTTTCACTTCAGGAAGAGGTGTCTGAGGTCCTGTGTTCCTCTGGTTACTGGTCAGCTCTCACTGACTCTTCAGGGGTAAAGCCCAAAGCTGAGTATGCCCCATCAAGGGCCCAAGGTCATGTTCATTCAGTGTTCGTCCTTTCGTAGATGTCTGTAAATCCTAGACATGGGGTCTCTCCCCAGAAATGGCAGAACCCTGTGAGCTTCTGATCATGCTGCTACAGCAACAGAAACTGTAGTTTTTGTTTAATTCAGGTAGCGAAAAAAACCCAGAGGTTTAAAAATTGCTGCCTTCTTGCTAAATACTTCCTGCTTCCCCATGAAAATGCATCTGATTGATGATTAAAGCACACTGGGCTTGAAGATGATTGATTGGGAGATTAGGACTCAGCTATTTAAAACCGATAGTGCAGTAGTGAAGAAAAGCAGCCTCTTTATTAATACCATGTGTTAACATCACATCAGGAATTAAAGCTGATTCGCTCATCTGGTAGCTGGTTCCTACAGACCTTCACTTAGGGCTTAGTGATTTAACGAGCATTCTGTCCAAATTAGGAGCAGATAATGAGTGGGGGGTAATACCAGTGTTGCAGAGGGTGCTGACATACTGCAAATGCTGTTAATTGCTAATGAGGGATAGCTGAGATAATGAAGGTATTGCCTGGGTAAACAGGGGAAACTCCATCCGGAATGAGAGTAGCTTGCTACCTTTTATTCTCCATTGGGAGAAGCAGAGGATAAGTGAGGAGCTTGGCTATGTCTGGAGACTGGTGGTGGTGGGCTGCAAGCTTGACCAAAATGCTGGGTAAGTGCTTGCCTGATGGAACTTTTGTCAGCTCTTCTGGTTGGTAAGGATCTCTGATCTACATCTGGATGTTAAGCAAACAGTTGTGTTTTCCCACCCTGTGAATTGAGTTTCAAGTCTGCAGCAGGTTATGAGCATGATGCTGGTTCCAGTACTGAGTAGAGGAGTAGGACTCTTGTATTGACACAATATAGTAATTTCTAGTCTCTGGTGTGCAGCAGGGTGCAAACACTCTACAGGTAATTCATCTGGAGGAAGGCCAGAGGGTTACTCTCATCTTATTCCAGCATAAATCAGAATGTCTCTGTTTTCTATATATAAAACCTCCCTTTAGGCTAAAAAGTTAATGGACAGTCCTTCCTCTTTTCCTTCCTTTCTAAGTTTGCATGACTCCCACCATTTATTAGCAGCCCAATGATCCATGATACATCTTTTCATATGACTGTTCATTCAATACAGAAACAAGCAAAGGGATTTGGGTGAGAAATGGCTCCTGTTGACCATTAGCAAATAATCAAGGTTTCTGTTCGCTCTCAGAAAGCTTCCAAGAGAATTTTAAACTGAGCTCATGAAACTTGAGTGCTGCTTCAAAAGTAACTTTACTTTTTGAGCTTGGGAAAAGCTGCAGTGGTTTTTGCATTTAATGGTGAGGGTGTGCTGATGGTTTGTGAATGGCATTGATCCCAGCTGCTTGTAGCTTGCCATAAGGTTTTAGGGAACTCTTATGTTCTCTGGTAAAGGAAATTGCAGGTCTTCTAACTTTGACAATTTCTGAGTGAAGAGCACTTTCACCTCTTTTGTTTTCAATGCAGAATCATCTGTAAGTTACAGGAGACTAATTTCTCAGTGTTTTCAGCAATTTGATCAGTCTATGGAGCACATACAATCTTGTGTGATTCTAGAACACTAAATGGTGCCAGAGGTTGAAGTCGATAATCAATGAATATAAAGCGAAAGTCTTTGAAATCCCTCAGCTTGTGCACTCAGTGAAAGCTGGTGGGATGTAGGAGTGAAACAGTAGTGGGAAGTTTGCTACCTGGCGTTTTGACTTCTTTCTTTTGGCTTTAAACTTTTCCAGATGACTTCAGAACTTGAAGCTTTGAAGTAAAAAGGTTCCCTGATGGGAAGGCAGTTAAAGGCATATCTGAAACAAACAATCCCCCCAACTCTTTCTATTGATGTAAGGGTGGTGGGGAAACCTGGTGTAAAGGTACTTGGGAAGACTGTAAACATTTTGCTCTTGATGAACTGATGATATCTGATTGCTGTGGCCACAAAGCCAACAGTTTGTCTCACTGCAGGACCACCAAAGTTGGTCTGTTTTTATCATGGTTAATGTTATCTAGTGTGATGTGACACATACTAATGGAGGAGGTTTCTTTATTTTCAGTGTTCTACTTCTCTTTGGACTGAGCAGGGGAATTGCAATTGGAGAAAGCCTTGTTATTCCTTTAGTGCTTTTGAAGGGGCACAGATAGCCACTGCGGACATGCCCCAAGTCCTGCTTTCTTGGACCTGTTCAATAGCATAACAGTGTGTGAGCAAACACTGTTTGTTCTCATTAATTCATGTGATCTGAAGTTGCTGATGGACCAAGTGTTTGGGGGTGGGTTTTTTCCTTTAATGATGCCTTTAGACAGGGAACTGTAACCTCTGCTAATGAGGCCCCCTGCAAGGATGTTCTGTGTTAATCAGTGGGATGCTTTTACAACTGTGAACCAGTAAGGCTGTAAGGAAGGTGCTGCTCTTTCTGCAGATCCTCCCTCACACAAGTGTTGCCTCATTTGATTCTCCAGTCCGTATGTAAAGCTTCATGTTGCTTCACTGCTAGTAGAAATGTCTAAGTCTTGACCAGATGGAGTTTCTGGTGATGGCCAGCTTCAACATTTCCTGCTTCTGACCCATTTTCTAACTGTCCTGTGGTCGTTTGGACCACCCAGAATTTCACACACACATCCCATCTGTGATGTTGCAGTGACATTCTCCCAATTGTCTCCATTTATGTGTCTAACATAACAGTGGTTTTGAAGAGAAGCAGAGGCAGTGTTTCCTGAGAAACCACTGACTGCTGATATTCTTTCTTTTCTGATTTTCAGGCTTCTAGAAATCCAGTAGTAATTCACATCAAGTCTTAGGTGGAACGTGCATGAAGAGAGAACTTATGTGTCTGTCACAGAATCACAGAACATTAGGGATTGGAAGGGACCTCGAAAGATCATCCAGTCCAATCCCCTGCCACAGCAAGATCATGTAGATCCAGTCAGACAGGAACATGGCCAGGCAGGTTTGAAACATCTCCAGAGAAGGAGACTCCACAACCCCCCTGGGCAGCTTTTTTTCCTTTTTTCTTGACATAGCCGCTCTAGTCCCCATCACAAGGATGGGTAAGTGCTAAAGACCACATTAATCTTTGGTGCAGCACCATACACTGCAAAAATAGCTGTGTAGAGATACCACAATAGATCACTTTATCAAAATGTACCCCCAAAAATGTAATGTTTTGACATCATCAGACAAAATACCTTAAGCTTTGTGGTCAGCCTTAAAATGATGTTTTGAAGTGTCATCTCAGTGCAGCTTCCACTAAATGTGTCTATCTTGCCTGAAGGATGATAATGAGACCCATCACTTTTCCACCAGTGACTCACCAAAAATTCAAAAAAGCTCGTTATTCTTGGGTACAAGGCTGGACTTTTCCAGGGTCATTTGTCAGACCCGTGGCTGAGCTGGCAGCAGTACCCACTTGTTCTTATGAAATGTCCTTCAACAGAGAGGTGTCTTATGACATCAGTAGAAAAGTAACTGAACTCCCAAGGATGAAAGGGAGGGTTTGAGAGATTATCTGCAAGTCATAGAATTAGAGAATGGCCAGGGTTGGAAGGGACCTTAAAGATCATCTAGTTCCACCCTCCTGCGTAGGAGAGGGACAGTTTCACTAGAGCAGGGTTACTCAGGGCCCCAGCCAACCTGGCCTTCAACACTGCCAGGGATGGGGCAGCCACAACAACTACCTTGGGCAACCTGTTCCAGCATCTCAGCACCCTCACAGCAAAGGTGGTGTTCCTCATGTCCAACCTCAATCTCCCCTCTTCAAGTCCAGAACCCTTTCCCCTTGTCTTCTCGCTACCACCCATGTGAAAAGCCCTACCACAAAAAAGTCAACAGAAACACGTCAGAAGTTTCCTGCTTAAGCTGTGATTTCGGTGCCAAAATGTCATGGCAGAAACTTGTGGCTGAAGACACAGTAGAGGTTCCTATGGTAAAGATCTGTGTATGACCTACAGGGATGTGTCATTGGAGCTGATGCTTTGCTTTCCTGGTGGGGGTTAATGAAGAGGGCAGGTGCCATGAATATCATAGGATAGTCCTGGTCCTTTGAAATGAAGCCTTTGTGTGTTTGCTGGAGGCAGCCTGCAAAACATTCCTCCTGACACCATGCAACAAATCTTCTGATCTCCCTTGGTTAATGGCTCTTCATCACTTTTCAATTCATAGTTTAATGCTTCAATGGAAGCCAATTTGAATTCATTTAACTTTTCAAATAAAACTTTTGTGAGATGCTGCATCAGATGTTTTATTACTGTCCATCTATCCTGTTACTGGTTTCTACTTTTATAGGGCTGTCACTTAGCCGCCCTGTTTCAACAGACTGATTTTTGTTGTGAATTCTATTGAGAGAACTTTTGCGCTGTGTACGTAATGGCTGCCTAACCGGAGCCCCTTCAAGTGAATTGATGCAACAGTCAAACCCTCTGCATCTTGTTTGATCTTGTATAAAAGGCAAGGCATAAAAGAACATTTTTAAAACCCCTTTTTATTGTGTTATTGGCATCTAAATAACTGCATGTTTTCTGCCTGTTTTGAAAATGTACCAGGGTTATGAATTTGCTGGATCCCTATGGAAACTTACTTGTTGGAGATGTCTTAACTGAAACAGTGCAGAAGTTCTTTTCTAAGAAGTTCTTTTCTGCTGGAGGGAGTCCAGCACAGAGCCGTGAAGGGAGTGGAACATCTCCCTGATGAGGAAAGGCTCATGGAGCTGCATCTCTTTAGCTTAGAGAAAAGGAGACTGAGGGGTGACCTCATGAATGTTGATCAGTATGTGAAAGGTGGGTGTCAGGAGGATGGAGCCAGGCTCTGCTCAGTGGCATCTAGTGATAGGACAAGGGGCAATGGGTGTGAGCTGGAACACAGGAAGTTCCATATCAATGTGAGAAGGAACTTCTTCCCCATCAGGGTGACAGAGCCCTGGAAGGGGCTGTCCAGGGAGATTGTGGAGTCTCCTTCTCTGGAGATGATATGTTCCTGTGTGACTGGATCTAGGTGATCCTGCTGTGGCGGGGGGATTGGACAGGATAATCTTTTGAGGTCCCTTCCAATACCTAATGTTCTGTGATTCTGTGAAAAGGCCCTTTGCCTACAAGACAGGGTCACAGGCTCTGGAATTAGCTTAGTAGTAGCTAAACTCATTTGTCTTTATATGTTTTTGCTTGTTTGGTAGTGAATGGTTTCCTGTTGCTTTTATGGGCCCTAAAAGTATTTGCCACCATATAGGATAATTAAAACATCCCCACTCTTCTATCAATGACAATATATTTCAGTGAATAACTTGTATCCTGTCACAGGGTCTAGTGAGAAAGTCTGATGCAGTCATGTCTGTGCTAGGAATTAAAAGGAGGCCGCTGAGTTATCTCAGAGAGACTGCGGCTCTCACATAGTCATGATCTCTTACTACAGCAAAGGAAGACTAGTGAAACCCATAAAACAAAGACTTTGTACCTAAATCCTTTGGACAGTGGATTTACCACATGAAATGCAAACAGAGGTTTATTCTGCACTTGCTCTAGCCATGTTCCAGCCAGCCAGATCCCATATTATGTACTTGCTCAAGCTGTGTTCCAGACAGCCAGAGTCCATTTTCAAGTTCTGGGAACACTGTCATCAGAACAGCTTCCCTATATATTCCTTAAAAACATTCTACTCAAGGCCCCTATCCCCATCTTCGTTCTCACTGGCTGATTAGTTTTGTAATCACTGAGGATTGGCTAGGAAAATGGGTAGAATACACTGTGAGTTTAGTCCCAGTAACCTCTGATCAGAGCCAGCAAATAGGGCAAGTAACGGCTTTCAAGCCAAGTAAAGTGAGCAAAGGTAGGGCTGTCCTCCACACCCCTCTTTTATTTTCCACGTGTGTTTCTTGGGCTCACAACCAGCGTGGCTCTAAAGAGGAAAATTCCCACAGCTGATTCCACCTCACTTGTGGAACACTTGCATTTATCACTGCTTTATTACCTGACATTTTGGGGGCAGGAAGTTAAGTTTATAATAGCTCTCCTGTCTTTTCCACGTGTATTTGAATTGCTTAAATTAGAGTCCTAGACCAGCTTCCAGGCAGTCCTTCTTCTGAAAATGCTAGGTCTTATTACCAATTCTTTTAAAACTGGGCAGATTAGCTTTTTATGGGAACCAGTTATGGCTGCACATATTACTGTTGTCAGTAAAACTAATCTAGACAAGGAAACTTCATCATGTGCTAAAAATACTACAATACCCAACAGATTATATCTCGCTTTAATGTGCTTAAGTATTGCAGGCACTGCCAAGCAGATGAGATAGTCCAAGGAGGCTTTGTGGAAGATATTAATACAAATTCAACTTCTTTTCTTTTGAAATGATTGGATGGGTGGTGTTTGCCTATCATTATGGAAAAATGTATTTGCATCGCTTGCTTTCTTCATAGCTTGTTTAAATTTCCTAGTGTGTATTTCTGCCACCATTTCATGGGGTTTTTCTGAGAGAGGCTACTTTGTCAACCAAGTGAAAGATTTCTGTCTGAGATTTCAGGTGTGTCTTCTGTGACCTACAGATACTGTTTTTGCTTTTGGTTCAAAATATAAGCAAATGTTTTCTTTCAAAAGCTTTTGGCTTTGTTTTGCCTAAAGTTCAATTTGGAATTGCCATAAGTAGGATAAGGGTCTTACTTGGGAATTCAGGAGAATTTCTGTTGAGTCACGCTAAGCTCAGAGACTGGAACTAGAACTAATACCATTAGAGCTATGTGATAGAACAGTGAGGCTGTCATTAACCTGTTGTTTTCATGAAAAAATATCTGCTCATTGAACTACTGAGGCATTAATTTATTTTTGTGAAGGTGGGGGGGAGTGGAATAGATATCCAAATGGTTGTCAGTCTTTCTGAACTCACTGCCCCTGCACCGTGCTGGAATTACTCTATATATAATCTTTACCTTTCCTACTCTCCTCTGTGCAGTGGGTGCATGACAATAGTGTGTTTTCCAGGCTGTATCTCTAGAATGCATTTTTGAAGAGGAAATCAAGCTTGTGTCATGGGAGGGGACTTACAAACCAATGAAATGATGTCTCATTGGTTGACACAATACCCCAAGGCTCTGGAATTTGAGCTCTGGCCATCTCCTTGGTCACATGGAGAAGGACATTAGATAAAGTATCCCCTGAAACTAGAACGCAGAGGTGGGTGCATATTTCATGACAGACTGCTTTAACTTTCTAAGTAGCCACCTCTTTTATGGCCAGCAGCTGCTATTAATTATTTATTGGAACACTTATTTATACACTAAAAGCTAAATGCAATCCTTTCAGTGGCAGCCTGGCCGAGTGTGGGTTGAAGTAAGTAGCTGTGGATGGTCTTTTAAGGAGGAAACGATTCACACACAGCTCTGCTCAGGCAAGAGCCCGTTCACATTATTCTGTCTGTTGTGTCTGATGATACATATGTAGGGGAGAAGAAACCCCAGCCATTAGTAGATGCGTCAGCCCTCAGCACCTCTAGGTGCTCATGCAGGCTGTGACAGGGAGGCAGATGCTTCCCTCATCCCGTGTCTGCGTAAGGACTAACTGAAGTTGCAGGATGGTCCAACAGTGGCTCTGTAAGTTTGGTTCTACGGAAATCTGAGGTCAGCGGCTATAGGTGTATGGGTTTTCAATTGCTGTCTGAGTGCTGCTGCCTGTTTTGGGACTGTGCTATGGAATAGCTTGTCTTAGCATGGTTTGGGGGAGGAAAGAAACTTGCAGTGACCTAAAGGAGGAGGGAAAACAAAGATGTCCCTAGGTCATAAGAAGCCAGAAATTAAGCAGGTTTTCCCTTGGCCTAAGCAAAGTAAACTAAGCACAGTTATTAACTTCACCAGCTTCTTTTGCTTCTTGTCTCTGAAGGAAGCCCACCCTGCCCTGGCTCTGCAAATCCCATCCTTATAGCAGAGGAGGGAGGATTAATTCTCTCTAGTTGCCTGCGCTTGGGGAAAGTGATGGTGACCCCTCCTCTAGCCAGAGGGAAGGAAATGGGTTTAAATGCTTCCCTGTTCCTTTCTAAATTGAGTTTAAATCATCTCATCACAGTACATTATTTCTGGTGCCAGTGAGTTTCCTTCTTCAAACACTGACATGGCTATTGTACTGTTGCCATGTGATTCCAGTGGCACTATTGTTTAGATAACATATTACTGTTTTTCTACAGCAACTGTTAATTTTTGAAGAATCTGCTGTTTTGTTGTCATTAGTACTGGCAGTTGATAAATGTTTTGGATTAATGAGCATGGTTCTCATCTTCTTTATTTTTTAACAGCTCTAACAATTTTTCTAATGCAAATGCTGACATAGCTTGAAAATAAGTAAGTTCTGTTGGTATGTAGCACTCTTCTGGGTGGTTCACACTTCACGAGGGGCATTGCTTAACATCTCAATAGGAGAGGTAGACTTGTTGCTGTAATAGTCTTTCCCAAAAGGACAAGACACTTTAATCCTCCAAGCAATTTCCAGCACAGAGACTCTCCTCCTATAGTCCAGCCCCTCCACTGCATCTCAGATTTGAGAATAAGGGAACTACTAAACTTCCACCTTACATTCTTCTCCTTAATCCTGATTCAAAACCAGGCTCCCCTCATCTTGGAAAGTGTAGAGAGCCCTTGGTTTGCCTTAAACACAACACCCCATTCCTGAAGTAACTCCACAGGCTGGGGAAATTGCAGCATTCTGCACAATTCAGAGTTATCCTTTCCTTGAGCTACGCAGGCCCCATATGAAATGCTTTGCTGCTCTTAGCCCAGGGTTTGCTCTGTTCAGGAAAGCCCATTTTGCAGGTATAGAAAGCAGTTTCTTGGGTGCACTGAAGCAGCTGAAGCATTGTGAAAGCTTTGCAGAACAGACACTTGAGGGAAGCAAACATCAGTGTATACGTGCAGCTGAAGCTCAGCCAGCCTTATGGTCACACAGGCAGTCAAATCAAAATCGTTCATGGACTGAATCAAAAAGATTTGGAACAGAAGCGATCTCTTCTGTTTGATAAGAGATCATGATATTCTTTCTCTTACTGCCTGTAGGAGAGTAAAATGAGAAACACATCTCTTTTCTGGTGGGATATGGTTAAACAGAATTTTTTGCTTATTTGCTTAAGAGCTCTGTCACAACCTCTAGTACCTCATCAGCCATTTCTTTGATCAGTGCTGCCCTGACTTTGCAATATGTGGCCGTGATTTCCTTAAAGTATGTTAAATTACCTCCAAGATAACTCCTGCACTGTGAACCTTCAAAAAGAAAAGTCAAATCTTTACTGGAGCATATTTTTGTCACGCTCACACTGAATGATAGTTGAACTCTAGAGAAGCTCGTGGATCCCTGCACACTGCCACATCAGTTAAGTTTGATCAGTGCCATTACAAGGAGCAATAAAATAGACTAACTCCCTCTAAATATCTGTAAAGTTCTAATAGGACTTCCAGAACTTCATCGTGTGAGTTAACAAGGTGTTCAGCCTGAAATGGAAGTCTAGGGTTGGGTATGTGTATATATATTTATATACACATGTGTGTCAGTCACTCAAGCATCCTGCTCTGTGCTTAAATCTAGCCCCTTGGATTTGATTTCATCCAATAACATGCAAATTGGAAGAGCATTTCTCCAGCCTCACAGGCAACAGTGGTCTTAAACAGACATTAAGAGACTCCTGCTTTCATTTCTGGGGCTTCCAAACATTAGAAATGTATTAGGAATTAAAAAAATTAAACAGCCACGTTCTGAGAGAGTGACACACAACCTCATAGAGGAGCTTAAACTTCAGCACAGAGCAGTATCTTATCGAGCTGATCATGTAATTTGAATTTATAAGAGTCAGAAGACAAGTGGAAGCCAAGAATTTCCTTAGTTAAATGTGACTTGGCATTTCCCTCACAGACACACTGCCCCCACCTCTTTTTTAGAGCAGCATTTCAGAAAACAAGTCAGACAGTGCAGCTGTCTCATGAGAAGAGTCCTTAAATGTAATGGGGCAAGACAGGGAAGCACCTGGCAGCACTGCAACTACCTAAACTTTGCAACACAGAGATTCTGCTGTTCCTCCACAAGCCAGACATCTTATAGCAGGAGGACCATAATTAAAAACTACTGAAGAAATGGAGGGGAAAGGACTTAATTATCTTTCTATCTTTGATAACATTCAAGGCAGAATAAACTGCTACACGCAGGCCAGATTCTGCAGCATTTATTCACAGGGAGGAGGAAGGGTCCAATCAACGTGATTAAGAGCTGCAGAAGTTAGTAAAAACGTGCTACAGTAAATTCCCTGAGGAAAAGGAAACTTGCTGAGTGTGGTTTCTGTATGTATGTGCGATTACATTAGTGTAGGGCTTGTAGGGAGAGAACACATTTGCCTCGAAACATCTTTCCCTCTGAGTGTTTATTCCCAGCAGCAGTAGTTGGAGCTGTAAGATAAAAACGTGGAGCTGTTGCTGTGCTCTGACTCCAGAGAGCAAACACTGATTTCTGCAGTTTAGGTCTTACTACCTGAAACAATCCTTCTTTCCACACAACCAAGGATCATGCTGTTCTAAATAAAGAAATGTTGCTATTAGGTGTTGTGTGGTTATCAAACTGCTGGAGGAGAGCTGCTGCTCTTGGCTTCCTCACAGGACAGCTACTCTTAGTTTAAGCAGAACATGTTTACTATAAAGCCCTGGAGATCTTTCATGTTCTCATTTAATACACCAGCTTTGCCTAAAGTCGCTAGCTAGTAGCAAATAAAAGCAAAGCAGATGGGCTAACTATATAATTGCAATCTTATTCTCTTTTTATTTCCTCACATAACTCCCCAAGCTCTAACTTCTGTGCTCCTCCATGTATTCAGCCAGGTGACTGTTTCCCATCAGAGGGCTCACAGCTGTTTGCTCCGAGGGGTACCTGCATGCAAGCATGGCAAAGACTATCTCAAACTTTCAAATAATCCTTTGAGTGCAGCTTCTTGAAGTGCTGACTGTATATAATCAGGTTCTAGGCAAAGCTTTTCATGCACCGTGTGGCAGTTAGTACCCGCTCAGGAGCTGCTCTCCTGTCTGCGAGTGCAGGCACTGCCTGTATGGTGTAGGACCGCAAACACACAGGTATGGGCTGCTGTAGCAATATGTGCAGAAGCTGAACAATCGCTTACCTAGAGAAGAGTTTCTCTTCTTAGTGTGCAGGAAACAGACATCTGCTATTCAAATTTCTTCACATGGCTCCAGGTAACCTAGGGAGAGTTCTCAATTGATAGCAGCTGTCTGAGCAGCATCCCGGGAAGGTTCCTCTTGCTCCAGCCCCAGAAAGTGAACTCTGCCGGCACAGTCACATCTCATTTATACACAGACTGTCCTTTTCAAAACAAGCAGCCAGCTGGAATGATTCAAACCTCTCTTCGGCACGCTGTTAAAAATGCAGCTTCCTCCTTGGACATGGGGATTACGCTGGGGAGCAACCAGGCAACAGTAAAAAGGCTGCGAGAACTATTTCATCACCCGAAGACCAGCTGCTCCCATTACTCCTGCCGGTGCTGCCGCCGTGCCTCCTGTTTGCTGTAGTCAGCCTCTGCCTCATATCTACAAGAGTATCGAGGCGGCTGTGCAGGGTGGTGATTGGCAGAAGCAGCCAATTCCTCCAGCTAATCAACCCCCAGACTTTCAAGGACTCAGAGCTGCTCTGATGTCATTCCAACTGAGGGGGGATACTTCAAGGGAGGAGGATGCACCGACGGAGGCTAATTCGGAGATGAGCTGCCTTCTCCCCACTGCCGCTGTGATTGATTAGATGCTCCAGGAGGATTTGCATAATCTGTCATTGTGCAGTTGGACCACCTCCCCTCCTGTCCAAAATGCAGGAGGAAAATGCTGCCTTCAGCTTCTGAGGTTACACCTGGAGGCTGCAGCTGAAAAGCCTGGGAAGAAGGAAAGTTGAAAGAGTCATTTTTCTGGCAGGAAAATCCCTAAGCCCCCAGCCCCCCCACAGCAACCCCAGATGCTAAGGGAGGGTCAAGAAAAGCACAATAGTAGAAGGGGTTTTGGTTCCTACTCTTGTAAGGTCACTGATAAGTTCAGCTGGTACAACAAAAGGTGGCTTTTAATGCATCACCAAAATCAAGAAGAGGTCACCTAGCAAGTTGGTTACAATCCCCCTGACATCACCTCTTGATAGCTACAAACAAACATGAGGTGTTTAGAGGAGCAAAGTACTTTCCTCCCATATGACACACAAATTCCACCTGTTTGTTGCATAATTTCTTATTAATATCCTTTATCTCATCCAGTTACAGATGAAACCTTCCTCAGCAGCCAAGAAACATGATTGTTGTGCGGCTTTAAATTGTATTACAGAGGAAAACCCAAAATGCTTTCTGTATTAAAAACAATTAGATTTTATACCAATGCAATTTTCAGTCTTTGCCAGCTTGACACCTTTCACTCCAGCGCTGTTCTTTGTACGACGATATACCTTGGGATTGAAATTCAGCCAGTTCCATGCAACAAATGTGAGGAGAAAATAGTTCTGTTCAAGGAGACTGGAACAAACCCATTCTGAGATGATGAATGATGCTGTAAACTCAGATTTGAATCATAGGAGGGTCAGCTCAGCCTTCTGTGTTTCCAAAATAGTGTAAATAAATGGTGTTCCACGTAGTTTGCCATGAACATCCTTCAGCTGGGACCTTCTGCATGAAGAGCTGTTTGCTCTCTGTGAGAATCCAAGTTTTATCAAGGGTAGAGATTCCTAACTGGGGACTAATTTATTCCTTTTAGCTAAATTAGAAACTGAGGGGGAAATTAAAATTCAAACTACATCAGAGTCATTTCCTGCAATTTCTAATTACAAAGCACCTGCTGGGGGTCTTACTCCTCTGGCTTGCTCTGGATTTGCGATTTGTTCTCCAAAGACTGTTGTGAAGGTTAGGTATGGGGTTCCTGCTGCAACTGGGTGGTGAAAAGGCACCTCATTATATCTTGTATGAACATCACAACTGAAGTTAGGCTGTAACCTCCAAGCTAAGTGAGTCTCTTCCCAACTTAAGGAAGACTTGTGATACGATTGGTCAAAAACTGATAAAAGGGTCAGCTTCTGAGCAGGAACTTCTTCACGTTGAGAGTGACAGAGCACTGGAAGGGGCTGCCCAAGGTGGGTTGTGGAGTCGAATTATCTGGTGACATTTAAAACCCGCCTGGCCATGTTCTTGTGCAACTTGGTTTAGGTGATCCTGCTGTGGGGGCAGCGGGGGGATTGGACTGGATGATCTTTTGAGATCCCTTCCAATCCCTAATGTTCTGTGATTCCTATTACTAATCTGATGTGCAAGAAGGAAAAGTCCGCTTGGTTTGTTCCTCCTTCTACTAATGGACTTGACTCTTAGCTGTACTGTGAGTGCTGGAGCCATTGCTGTGAGCAAAAGAATTTGGCTGTGGGGTGTAGGACAGCTCTTGGCTATGGCCAGATGTGGTGGGAGCAGCAGTCTGCCCCTTTGAAGCTGTTACTGCAGATGTTGCTAGGGCAGGCCGTGGCCAAGCATAGCACAGAGAGTGTATTTTAATTCAGATGCTGAAGTCATTCTTTGAACTCAAATCCTTGGCTTAAGAGTGTGCCACGCTACATGAATTCAACATGAAGAAGCATGGCTGTTGATTCAGGCTGCTTGGCTGTTTGCTCTGTTAGAGATTCATTTTAAGTTGAGGATCAGGTGACTTAATCTGCCAGGGTCTGCCCTTCCTAGAAGCGTGTGGAAATCGGTTGGCAGAAATGCTCCAACTCCTGGGAAAAAGGCAGTACAGTTTGAATTTTCACTTCCCTCTCCTTTGGGGTATGAGTGAGAATTGAACTCCTCTTGCTTGGAGACAAATGCACTTGAGTTACCTAAGATGCCCTTCTAGTCACGGTATTAGTCTCATGTTCTGCTTTGGGGAAAAATAAACAAAATTCAAAAGCAAGAAAGGGAAATGAAGTATGAATGGAGAGAAAAAGAAGGGAGATTTTACTAATAGGCCACCTTATTAATGGGGAACCCCATTCATACTGAAGGTTTTGTGTTTTTCTGCATCTTGCCTGCAGCACAGACTTTGTATTAGCTAGTGGGAATCCTGTATTCGTTAATGCTTGTGTTTTATTTCCTCCATGTATATGTAGGAGATTACCACTGCCTAGTCCTCTTACCTCAGTAGTTCACGAGTGAGACTGGTTCTTTGCCCTAAAAGAGCAATACCTGTCCAAAACATGACTTCTGTAATGGTGGGTTTCTTGAGATGACACACAAGAGATACAAACACTTTACTTTGAGGCCACACCTTGAGTACTGGGTCTAGTTTTGGGCATCTCAGTACAAGGGAGACGTCAGGGTGCTGGAGCAAGTGCAGAGGAGGGCAATGAAGCTGGGGAAGGGCCTGGAGAATAAATCTTATGATGAGTTTAAAAGACACTTAGATGTGGTGTCGGAGGATCTGTTTTAGGGGTGACCTTGCAGAGTAGGTTTGGTGGTTGGACTTGATGATCCCCAGGGTCTTTTCCAACCCGAATGATTCTGTGATTCTATACTTTTCTAAATCTGGTGCTTTCATACAGACTCTCTGGTTAGCACTTAGGTAACAACACTTTGAATCTGATTTATTTTTTTAAGGGGCATCTGCATTTATACTAAAGGCAACTGCTGAAAATTCAGCCTACTTCTCCTATTTCTGTGCTTAACTCCAGGCTCTGATGCTCATGGTTATCTAATCTAACTATTATACTATCACTTACGCTATCTGCTTGTGTATTTTTCATGTCTTTATCTTCATTGCACACGATGAGGTAGAAGAACACAATTCGTGTAGTTCAGTGCTTAGAAACATGACACAGAACAAGTAAATACCTTCAGCAGTTGATAAATCTAATGTATGGTATGTCCCTGGTTCACTCCTGTGAGCTCTTTGAAACTTCCACTGAAATATTTAGATTGAGTTTCTGTTGTTGTTAAGTTGAGCTTTTGTTTTCTACAATAGATGTAAGTGCCTCTTTAAGCTAAAGACACCTTTATGGCCTTTATTGAAGGTGGCTTTTGACACTGAAGTTTATAATTTGTTAAAAAGAACAAAAAAAGTCTCCCCGAAAGAACCAGCTTTTTCTGGAGCTGTGGGGACTTCTTATGAACTTCCCTGTAATTAAACACTAGGGTGTCTTTCATTCAGCACACAGAGCAGTTCCTCAGTGGGTGTAAATTGTCAAAACATCCATTGATTTCAGAGGAACTATGACAACTTAGAAGGGCTATAGATTAGTCTCTAATTCTCTAGCAGCTCTTCAAGATATGCAGAACTTAATTACACTCCTATCAAAAGTGCAAGAAACATAAAGGCAGAGCAGAATGTGCTGCTTTTTTTATTTGTTAAAGACTATTCAAACACGTATTTCATTAAGCAAAGTCTGTTTGGGTTTTTTTTTGATGTTTCAATAAGTAGCTAAGGGCTTTTTTAATCTGAATATTTTGATTGCTCAGGGAGGTTGTGGATATGTTCCTGTGCAACTTGATCTAGGTGATCCTGCTGTGGTGGGGGGGATTGGACTAGATGATCTGTTAAGGACCCTTCCAACCTCTAATGTTCTGTGACTCTGACCCAAAATATGATAGAGGTTTTACAGATGTAGAAACCTTGAGATAAAACATAGATACAAAGGGAGCGGAGTTTTCATGCAACTCAGTTAAGACATTCCTGTCTTCTCCTGTAAGCGCCTGTCTCGTCACAAGTGGTTCTCATTTTCCCAGATGGCAGTGGGGAATATGCTGCTAGAGGTCCACTTAAGCACGACTCGCTGATTGGAAACAACATCAGCAACAAGAATGATGCAAAGTCCTGGTCATAAAATAAAAAAACCATGCCAAAATAGGAACTAGATTCCCCTACTACAGACTTGCTCCAGCTATTTGGCTCCGTTTATGCTGCCATACTTATGGTTGGATGCTTTTATTCTGCCAGTTACAAAGGCAGGTGGGTGCAGACCAGTTCCACAGTAAGCTTTATCTCAAACTTTTATTGCTTTTTTAAAAGCTAGTGTGGTTTTGCTTCCTACGCCTTGTATGTGGTAGTTTCAGGGAGCATGTTGATGTAAACTAATGTTGCAATATCCGTTAAACTAACAGGCGTTCATTAACATCCAACATTACAGCGGCTACACATCTCCCTAATTACATTACTAGTTTATGTCTTAAGTGCTTACTCAACTATAAAAAGAGAAGCTCTGGTACTTAAGTACGGTTATCAAGATACTATCAAAGCAGTAAAATGAGTTTGTTCTGCTTAATCCACAGTCTGATCTGTGTCACCGCTGCCTCAGTTAGCAGCTCAGTGGGACACCAAGACAAGGGTTCATGTTGTGTACCAGAGCAGCTTGTCTTTGTGTTTCTGTAACACCTTTTGGGCTCTCGCCCACACTTTTCCTTACAGAATACTTCCTGGGTTCTGCTTTGGCCTGGAGTCAGCAGAAAGCTCCTGGGAAGTAAATAAGGATAGTACCGGAGGTTAGAAAGAGAAGAGCTTTTTCCCCAGGCTGCACTTCAATGCAGTGGGAGAGACAGGAACTGTAGAGGAGGCTGGTGTTCTGCGCAGCTCCCTTGTGATTTGTGTTTGCACCAGTGACACCTTAGAAATGTCTGGGAGCTTTCTCATTTGGTCTGTTGTCATGAACACTGTCCTTGTGGCCTTCCTGCTGATAAACTGAGCCAAAACCCCCAGTTCTGCTGTGCCTCCAGTGAAGGAAGAAGCCAGCCCAAGAGACAGGCAGCACAGCTGGTGTGTAGGGACTGGTCCTTGCTGCTGCGGTCCTTTAAGCCTTTCTGCTTTCTTCCAGGACAAACTTAGTAGGGCTATTTTTGGAGAAAACAGAACTAAGGGAGAAGGTGTGCTCGAAGGGAAGGTCTGTAACTTGGCCATTGGGGAGTAATATATATTCTTCTTTCCCCTCCACTTGCATTTTAAGGACCAATTATCAACCAAATTATGGTATTACTTGGGGAAGGAAAGAAGTCATTCATTCTTGCTGCTCTGTCACAACGCTTGGGACCACAAGAGCAATTATCTCTGTATAATACCGCCATTCAGTTGTCATATGCCAGCTGCACGTCTGGCTGTCTAAGTAAAGAGAGAGGAACGGGGTTGGTTCACTGAAGTGTGTTGGCTTTCTGATGGCTAAACCAGTACTTAAAACACATTTTCTTAGGATACAATGGATTCTGTTGCCCGTACAATGGATTCTGTTGCCCGTACAATGGATTCTGTTGCCCGAGCAACAGAACAAGTAGTAGAAACCGTGAAGTTGTGCTAGACTGGTGAGATGCCTAGAGCAATGTGGCTACTAATAAGGAGGAATCCAACCAAATTTTGAAAAGCCATTAACAAAGAGAACATCATCCATAGAACTGATAGCACAGAGATCTTAAAGCTGAGCATTTCTTTCTTGATTATTAAAAATTAAGAAGCTTGAACTCTTGGCTTAATGTATTATGTGATTTTTTGAAAAATGTTTGAGTTATTAAAATTGTGGAATGATTCATAAAGTAGTTTAATTAGACCTTAGCTCCAATGGGAGTCCCCTTTAACATGTCTACAGAGGCTCTTTAAATACTCTAATTCACTTCTGAATAAAAGGTGAAACCAGGAATGATATTTTTCAAAGGATGAACTACAAAGAGCATTTCTTTCTTTTTACTTTCCTGTCCTTGCGATCTAGATATCAAGCCTCCATTACATTTTAAGGCTGACTTTTTTCTGTGTTAGCTCTCACAGGCGTTGCATTTTTATACCCTAATTTTAAGCTTTAAAAAAAAACCTTGAAAGGTAAAATCTCTCTATATAACCACTTTCAAACTGGTTTTCTAGCATTACGGGCCTAGATGGATCCTGTTGTGCCAAGTGTTTTCTTTCACCTCTTGGCAAATTTCTTGCATTTTAGATAATCCCATTATCATTTGTTTTCTGCTTCATCAGTCCTATGGGAGGAGGCTTCATGCTTGTGAGCTGCTTCTGCTGAAGTTCCAGGTAATGTGTAAAGTCTGGAATGAAGCTCTCAAAGAGCTGTTTTCTTCTGTGCCCTCCTCATTTGCAAAGTGCCAGGTCCACGGCACTTGATCTTCCCTCCTAGTGATTGTTTGATGTGTGAACTTCCTGCACTTGAAAGGCCTCCAGAGTGTCTTGTACATTCTTTTGTGTTAAGGAATTGTGTTTGGCTTAAGTGTTGCAGCCGTGTTTGTCTCCCTGAGTACCTTTGTTGCCTTCTGTAAATTCTGTAAGTAAAATAACTACTCTGGGTTCAACGTTTCTATGCTACAATAAGCAGTGGCTGTACATAATGGGAACGATTTTGGTTCCACAAGTTCCAAAACTATGCAGTCTCTGAGGTCTGTTTTGAGACTGACGCAACTATGTTGTGTCTCAACATTGGAAAAAACCCAACACACAGATGTGGGTGCAGCAGAAGGGAGGCTGATGTGCATCAAGAGATTGTAGCCTGACAAAGGAAATCAACATCATGATTTTGTATTTACGTTGCACTGACTCTCTTTAGAAGTTTGGAACGTCTCTACAGTGCCTGTAAGGAGAACAGGGTTAAAAAGCTAAAGAAACACTTTTAGTGTCTAACTACCATTGATTCATTTTTCTTGAGGTAGGAATTACAGCCTTTCAGCACTGCTCTCCTGAAAAATCAGGAGGGCAGCAGAAGGAATGTTCTGTTTGAAGAGACGGTTCAGTTTTTTGTGAACAACGCACACTGTTACCGTCTTCAAACAATCATATTTTGATCAGATTTCCCTTGAAAACTTGTTTTTTCTCATAGGAAGAAAATAGAAGTGAGATAATTAAAATTATCAAAGGAAAACATGGGCAGAGTAAGCACAAGTGAGCGCACTCCAAGTGAATAAGCTCTTGATGCTTAACCATTATCCTGCTTTATCATCTCACTCCTTCTCTTTTCATGCCACTCATGCTCTGCAGTTTACATCTGAATGTATGTGTTTCTGTCTGTAATGATATTTTGGAGTTGCCTCTTTGCTCCCTGAAGGTTTCTGGGCACTTCAGAAATCATATTCAAGATGCTGTTTGCCTATATATACGGCCGTGGGTTGTGGTGCATTTTGATGTGAGCGCTGTTTTGGTTTTTTTAAATGGAACCATGGCAGAAAGCCCTGCGCAGACACTCAGAGCCGTGACTCTGTGAACTGAAATTATCATATAAAAGCTAAATGCCAGGAAGACATATATTTCTTATGATGTGAAAAGCAGGCTCAGGAAAGAAACAGGTGAAATGATGAGAGGACGATGAGCTGATTATCCTGATGGCAATAAAGCTTTTATGTTAGAAAGAAGAAGGTTTTAAGGAAGTAGGTACTATACCAAAAGAAAATAATGAATTAAGAAGACAAAAGAACAGCAGCGTGATTATTGCCAGTTGGTTGTATCTTGTGCTCCCATAGAGGGCAATATTGTATAAAAGATGGGTTTAAGCCTGTGTTATGGATCTGCCAATTCATCTGTGTTAATATACTTGAAGGAGAATTGCTGTTACAATACATTTGATGCTGCATTTCCCTTCAGTCAGGCTATGACTAATACACACAATAATGCACAGCAAACCACATAACAGAACCTTGTTAAAGGTGGAGGAAATTAACTCTTTCGATAACCTAATTGTAGGTTGTAATGGAAAACCTGTCACGTTTTGGATCACAGTTTTCTGTTCAGTAACTGAGTCGCAGGAAGTGCCCTCTACTATTAAGGTTGACAAAAAAGCCCATCAGCAAAAGGATGCAGGTTTGGGTTGTCAGTCCTGGAAATGAGATTTGAAGATAGATGTGTCTTTGGTGTGGTGAAATCATCAGCATTTATGTATTGCATCTGCTATGGAATGCACGGGTGAAGTTGTCATGTTTTGATTTACTTTTGTGCTTCTTTGCTGTTAATGTGGTGTCAGCACAAGGCCCTTGTCTTCAGTCTTTCTCAGCTAGGTAGCTGGAGCAGGGAACGATCTTTGCCCCTTTGCCCTCATATTCAGGTTTCCTCTTAATTACTTGCTTCATGAGCAATTATTGTAGAGTTGTGTCACAATGTTGAAGGGAGTGGAACATCTCCCTGATGAGGAAAGGCTAAGGGAGCTGGGGCTGTTTAGCTTGGAAAAAATGAGGGGTGACCTCATTAATGTTGATCAATATGTGAAGGGTGGGTGTCAGGAGGATGGAGCCGGGCTTTGCTCAGTGTCGTCTAATGAGAGGACAATGGGCAACGTGAGCTGGAACATAGGAAGTTCCATATCAGTATGAGAAGGAACAACTTCACAATAAGGGTGACAGAGCAGTGGAAGGGGCTGCCCAGGGAGGTTGTGGAGTCTCCTTCTCTGAAGACATTTAAAACCTGCCTGGATATGTTCCTGTGTGACTTGATCTAGGGGATCCTGCTGTGGCGGGGGGATTGGACTTAACCCTAACTATCCAATCTCTAATGTTCTGTGATTCTGTGATAGGGTCTTCATGTTGTCTATGCTGTACGTAAAACAGGGTATGAGGATCCAAGTTCAGTGACTGGAGACATGTGTTTCCCTTTCAGGGGCGTGGGAGCCTCATTGTTTTATGTCTAGAATTAAAGTGTAAAGTGCTCCTAGTTTTTCAGGCAATTTTGTTTCAGACAATGACAATAAAATTAATATGAAGAAAAATCCTTCAAAAATATCCTTAAGTGATTCCTTCAAGTTTTGGTGATGACCCTGATAAAGTCTCAAAAAAGTGCCACGTTCCCAGATTTGGACTCAAATCAGAATGATTGGTGCATCACTGAAGGCCTCCTGAATTAAGCAGTAATAATTATCTCTCTGAACAGTGTGCTGTTTATCTTCAAACCACCATTAAAAATTCAGTTTGTTTAATGAGAAATATTTGCTTAAGACTTAGGGAATGTATTCTTTCAATTCACCGCTCTTGACTGACTTTAGGCAGAGAATGGGACGTCTTCTTTGAAACATGTGTAGGTCACTTAGGGCCAGGATTCTGTAGTTTTAGTAACGTTACCAGGTAGCGCCTTCAAAGGGTAAAGTCACCGGTTGAGTTTTAACGCCTGAGGTGACTATACCTTACCTCAAGGTCCTTTGATCATCTAGATAGAAAAGCCTGTTGCAGTTTGCTGGGTTGTTCAATTTGCTCTATTATCACACCTAAGTTGTTTAAGTAGAGTGACTGTTAAAATCATTTTTAAATCTCTGTGCTGGTGGTAATGCTGGATAATGAAAAAGCCCCACTGTAAATGCTTCACTTAATGCTGGAGTTCAGTCAGTGAGGCTTGAGAACATGGCACTTCTTGTTTCTCTGTTTACCAGTGCAAGTGATCTAGGGGAGACTGAGTAGTTTCTCATCGCTATCACTGTAGAAATTCTCACGGAGTAGAAAAGAAAAGCAACACAGATACAAAAGTAGTTCTGCCCATTACACATGTTTGGCTGCTCTATAGGCACATGAACATCTTTCCATCTGCCGGTGAACTACAGCAAAACAAAGCAGAACAGAAAGCATAGTGTAGGCACCTATGGAACAATCTTACTGGGCCGTAGCTCACTGAGGCTGGACAGACAGTGCGGACTGACTGCAGAGTATTGATGAAAACAAACGAGATAGAAGTGCAGCTCATAAGGATCAGTGTGGTCTTCAGGTAGAACACTCCACACAAAGCGATACAGAGAATACTGTCAGTGGCAAGAAATGTTCCTGGTAGCAGGCTTGGAGACACTATAGAGATACAGTCAGGAGTGAAAAAAACAACCTTTTAGCCCAGATGCAAGTTCTAGACAATCAAATATTTTGGCATATAAAAGCACAACTTTTTAGGTTTTTTTTACTCTGATTTAAATTTTCCACCTAGTTCTCCTATCTAATCTCCACCTGGGGGGTCCAGATGCAACTGTAGGGGCTCTCCCCTTGCTGCCATGAAAATCTGTGCTGGCAGCCAGCACCTCCTTCTGGAGCCATATGCCTCATTTTCTCCCTTCCACTACTCTGGGAATCTGGAAAGAGCAGATTGTGGCTGTCTGTGCTCATCAGGCTCCAAAAATAGTTACATTTAATGAGAGAAAAAATTATAGGAAACTTGCAGTTAATATAAGGCTCTGTGCTTGTAAATGACAGTTTTCGGCTCTTAACTAATTCAATATTCAGTAGATTGTGTTTTTCTGCACTCCTGCAGAGTTCTTGTCTCATTAATTCGCATGTAAAACGATTATTTAAAAGTGAGTTAACAATACTTCATTGCATTTCTATCCATCAATCTATATTGTCTTCGTTTAGTACAGTACAATAGTGGACTCAATGATCCCAAGGGTCTTTTCCAACCGGAATGATTCTGTGGAGTATATCCGTGTAATCATGGCTCGGAGCTGAATATTTGTATATTCTTAACAGATGTATTGTTCAACACTGGTTAAATAACATCAGTGCTTTCAACTTCTATAAATTCTATAGGGAAAATAAGTATTTCCAAACACTCCTCCATATTGGGAAATAGGAGAAAGTATTCATTAGATCAGAAATAAATTAAAATATGAGCACAAATAAATGTATAGCAGGCTTTTCAGAATGATGTCGTTTTATGGTCACGCACACTGCTGAAAGGGAGGGAGGATGAGAAAGGTAGAAGTTTAATATTTGCTTTGCATATAATTTCTGTTCTATTTAGGGCTAAATTCTGGCCTGACATTTCAAATGGTGTCACTAATGGAACTGCATCCAGCTGCACTGGATTTGAACATGGTGTTGACAGACTTACACGTTGCCTCTGAGCAACAGGTAGCTCTAGCAATTAGTCGTGGGAAAGAAAAGGAGCAAAGATCTTCCTGACATACAAAAATCTGAGTCTCCTTTTACTTATTTCCTGCTGATTTGCTAAATGGGACCAAGACTCAAAAGGGATCTGCTGTTCTTTTTCTGTCTCAGATTCTGTCTTAATGGACTCTAGTCAACCTTTCCCTTCCTGCTTTATTCTGGACTGCAGTAATTTTCTGACCTTCTTTCGTTTTTCCAAGAGTTGTCTGGAAAATGCAGTGTTCTGTGAGAAAAGCCCAAAAACTACACAAATACACAAAATGGTTCCTTTTTTTGGACAGAATGCAGATTCTAGTAAATCCTGGCTAATCAAGCATACATTTGTCTGAGACAGATTTAATTTGAAAAAGAAATCAACAGATCTTATTATAAGAGACTCCAACTTTATCTATGGAACAGCCATGAGCTGTCTAAGCACTTATGAAAAAACATAAACACTTCACATTTGTGTTAACAACATACTATTCAAAAATCAGTAGTTACTTTACTGCTGATACATCTGATGTCATCAGATGATGACATTCCAATGTAAAAAGTATATGGAAAAAACAAGACCTGTATCGAATAATTATGTAAAGGCATAAATCGCACAATCACAGAACATTAAGGATTGGAAGGAACCTCGAAAGATCCTTCAGTCCAATCCCCCTGCCACAGCAGGATCCCCTGGATCCAGTCACATAGGAACACATCCAGGTGGGTTTTAAACATCTCCAGAGAAGGAGACTCCACAGCCTCCCTGGGCAGCCCCTTCCAGTGCTCTGTCACCCTCAACACGAAGAACCTCCTGTGTTCAAGCTCACACACACTGGCCCTTGTTCTCTCATTAGATGCCCCTGAGCAGAGCCTGGCTCCATCCTCCTGACACCCACCTTTCACATACGTGTAAACATGAATGAGGTCACCCCTCAGTCTCCTTTTCTCCAAGCTCAGGAGACCCAGCTCCCTCAGCCCTTGCCCGTAAGGCAGATATTCCACTCCCTTCATCATCTTTGTGGTTCTGTGCTGGTCTCTCTCCAGCAGTTCTGTGTCCTTCTGGAACTGAGGGCCCCAGAACTGGACACAATATTCCAGATAAGAGCACTGATTATGTCACTAGATCTATATTCCAGTTATGAATAAAGTGTGGAATAAAACATTTGTATTTTCTTCAGAGCTCTGCTCTGCATCACAGTAGCCCATTTGCATAACCTCTGGGCTCTGGTTAATCCCACTGTAACATGGACATAAGAATTTTAGCTCCATCATAAAGCACCAAGAATTTTGTGGAGCTTTACACAGCTTGGTGTGAACTATCATAGTGCTACTTCTGCGACGACTAAAATCTTGCAAAGAGAATTGTAGATGCAAGAGGAAAACTTGAAGAGTGATTGGGTTAGAAACGGAAAACTGCATGAAGTGTGTCCTACAAGTTTAGCCATACAAAAGATGGCCTGAAGTTACAAGTTTTGGGTTTGGTGGGTTGTTTCATGTCAGATTTCTTGTCAAGATTTCTGCTTCACTCTGATGGAGTGAAAATCTCTTTATGAACTTCACTGTTTGACTTGCTTTCCACGGAAAATCAAGGAAGGAAAAAGTGAAGAGGAAGAGTACAAACTGTATTTATGGTATAAGAATTCTTTCATTCTGCTGAAGTTTGGAGGTCAATACTCATTTGGGGGCATTGCAGAAGCTCTCCATCCTGCCTTGTGGCCCTCCTAAAAGAAAACTAACTGTTCCCTCCAGCCTTACATGACATCTCTGGCCTCACTGGCTCAGGGGACATCTGGTGTGACTGTGCCAGGGGGTTCCTGAGCACCTTTCACCCTAGATAGGACTCTGCAGGTGGTAGGGAAATTGTGTAGACTCAAGTAGAGCAAGCTGTCAGCTTTTCAACCTCTCATCCTAAACGCTAGTAGTTGGAAGCCTGCCAGGTCATAGACAAGTGATCACATTAACAACCAGAAGGTCTATTCCCTCATTCCCTGCTTTTTTAATTCTAAAATTTGCCTTTCATAGGCATCCTACAGAGATGGAGCTTCTGTGAACAAGTCTTTTCCTCCTCATGCATTCCCACATCACCAAAGACTGCAGAGGCAGATGAAAATCACATCATTTGACCACAGATCCATCAGAATACTTTAAGTCTGTTGGAGACCAGCCAGTACAAGTGCCAAATGTGCACTGGCATATTTGGAACTATTTTTTCTCTAGTGTGGTTTACAGGCTTTCTAGTGTTTGTTTGGGAGGCCCGGAAGGGAGAAAAGGTGAAAATACTGATAAATCTGACCACAAGATCACTTGTTGTTAGCTGTAATGTAGGGAAAGTGAAATTCCACATTGGTAGGAATGCTTTCGTTTGTGGGTAAGTCCCAGTTTGAGAGTGTAGCTGCTGTGGTGTGCTTTCTGTGATCTTTTGCACATGTTGAAGTTAATAGATCAGTAGGAAAAATTATATTAGAAGTATAATAGCGAATGCAAAAGGATTCAAGACTAACTGAACAAAAATACAACATTAAAACCAGCTTAGAAGTCTTCATTGATTATTCTCCACTGCTTCTCTTATTATGTGGCTACACAGGAGTGCAGAGGAGATGTTACTAGCAGGAGATGCTATTTAAATCACCATGTCACATCCACTTTTCCAGACACCAAGACCTTGTAAAACAAAGATGCAGATCTCAGGTGAGTCACAGCCTTAAACTCAGTCCAGATAAACAGGAAAAACCAGTGACATGCCAGAGCACAGGACTTGTAGTCCCTCAGCTGCTCAGAGTTCACATTGTTGTGCAGACAGGGCACATAGACTTAAAAAGGATTTTAACAAATCACAGCAGTTATTGATTGGATTTATTTGATGTGATCACTGAAATTTCCCTGAGTCAGCAGCCAAAGGTAGGCTAATTGTCGTGCCCATGGTAGGAAACAGTTCTGTTTCCATTACAAAGAAATGTTAATTTAATTTAAACACTAAATTAATTCCTCACCATTCAAGGTTCTGTGCACCATTTGTCGATGACCAGAGAATATTCACAGAATAAAAAGTTTACTTAATTGTAAATCAGGACCACCACAGCCTTCTGTACTGAAAGGATGAAGTAAATGAGGAAAAGGGTGTTTCAAACCCAGTGAGAAGATGTGGACGTGAAACTCTGCTATTAGAAAGCAAAAAAGCAAATTTCCTCAGTCTTTAAACTGACTTTTTTGTGGCTGCTATGCTATGATCTCTGCACCTCCTTTATGGTGCAGAGTCATGTGTGACATGTTAGTTCCATGTAAGAGGAAATGGTGGTAAAACACTTGAGCACTGGAGCTAAAGAGCTTAGAGGGAAAGAGGATGTATGTAGCTCATGATGAATCTTGCCCTGATTCTGCCAGGTTAGGAAGCTCTGCATAGCTTCAGTCATTTTGAGCTTCTTGCCAAAAGCCCTGCGGCTTCACCATGGGCTCAGGGCAGACAAGTGAGGAAATCCTTTTCTGTAAGACTTGCATAGCTAAATGCAACATGGAGCATTGTTAGGCAATACCTGATGGCAAAGATGCGGACGTGTGCTTGTGCTTGTGATAATGAATTCCTTTTTATGCCTTTGAAACTCTTCACCTACCAGTACAGATTGAGAGAGTTGGGGTTGTTTAGTTTGAGGAAGAAGAGGCTGAGGGAGACCTCATCGCTCTCTGCAACTATCTCAAAGGACACTGTAGACATGTTGGTGCTGGTCTGTTCTCACGGGTAATTAGTGACAGAACCAGAGGGAAGAGCTCCAACAGGGAGAGAGTGGTCAGGCACTGGAATGGGCTGCCCAAGGTGTTGGCTGAGTCACCATCCCTGGATGAGTTCAACAGATGCTTAGATGTGGTGTTGGGGGATCTGGTTTAAGGCTGAACTTGTACAGTAGGGTTGATGGTTGGACTCTATGATTCCGAGGGTCTTTTCCAACCTGAATGATCCTATGATTTATCAAGTAGATTTGCTATATATGCCTCCATACTGAAGCAGTAAAGAAGGGGCATACTGGTCTGTAAATATCTACCTGTAGTGATAACAAAGTTGGTGAGGAATTAGTGAGTACTTAAATGATGTAATGGGCTGAAGCTAGAGACAAAATTCATTTTATGCATTAGGAGAAAAAACTTAAGGGAAGCTCAGACATACAATGCAATGGCTTATCTCGAAAAAGCTGACCATCACTGCCAGTGGTATGAATATTGGATCCAGTATGTGAGAAAATAGAAAGCTACAGAAAATAAAGCTGTAGTAAATATTTAATTGGTCTCTTTTCACAGGTGATGAGTGCTGGGGTGGGGGGAAATGTCCTTGAGTTGTGCCAGGGAGGGGTTGGGTTAGACACTGGGGAAGGGGTTCTTTGTTTTGAAAGGTCATCAGGCATTGAGGCAGGAAGGCAGTAGAGTCAACATCCCTGGATGTGTTTGAAGGTTGTATAGATGTAGGGTTTGGGGACATGGTTTGGTGGTGGGCTTGGTGCAGTTGGGTTGATGATTTGACTTGATGATCTTGGAGGTCTTTTCCAATTTGGATGATTTTATGATTCTGTGATAAGCAGTCAGAAGGGAGAGAGACCAGTATTTCTTTTCTATACTTTTGCTGTTTAAGCTTCTGCTCTTGTGACATGAGCAGTTGTTAACAGCAATGGGAAGGGAGAAGATTATCTAGGAGGCCCCTTTCAGCTTTAACATCCACAGGATTCATTTGGCTCCCTCTTGGCACAGGAGTACAACTTGCTCTACTCTGATTTATATCTCCAAAGTTCTTATTTTAATACTCTTGCATGAAAGGGAAAAATACTGCAGCCTAACAGGGACTTCTTGAAGTTCCTTGCCTTGTGAAGAAGCACATTGTTGCTGTTGTCACTAGGCGTTGCTTATTTTCTGCCCACTGGTCACAAGTACATTAAACACTCAATAATAGCAACACCTGTAATAAATAATTTTCATAAGCTGCAGTGTATAATGTGCGAAGACTTTTAGCCAACTTAAAGATTACTTTTGCTACTGTCAGATTTCTGTACTGTGGAATTACAAGGATTTATTTTGCTGAAAAGAAAAAGCTGTCTGCCGATAAGATCACATATCAAAAATATGCAAAAATGTTCCCTTTGCATTTGGCTAAGGTAGATAATGCATTCTCCTCCTGCATCCTAATTCGGAGACTCAGAAAGTACAGTGGTGCTAATGTAGAGCTCACCTCGCCAGCCTTCTCACCTTTCCTTGCCTTCAGCCACACGAGACCATCATCTGCTTTTTCCCTTCATAAAGTGCAAGGAGAAGGGGAGTAAGTTTTATATGTGTCCCTCTGCCTTGTCTTTAAAAGCTTCACTTTTGGAGGTGAATCCTTACCCAAGAGATCACCAAAAAGTATTTTCCTGGGGGACAAGAACTATCTATTCCAACTCAATTTCCAGCTGTAAGAATGACATGGACTTTTCTTGCTTTTCTGTTTTTACGATTGACTTATCTGGGAAAAGCAGAGGTTTGGGTATTAGGGGAGGTGTTTCATCAGGTGTCCTAATGATCATAGCTTTGTTGACTATAGTTTATGAAAAAGAAGGTTGTGCCTCAGGTATTTTGATCTCCCTGTGCTTTCCAGACTTTCCCCTAAGACAGTAAAGGGCAATCGCTTACCCAGTGCAGCTAGACACATCCAAGATGTTCCATTTCCAGCAACTGCTAGGCAGCAGGAGTGGAGAAATGTTATTTCCTATTTATTTCTTGGTATCAGTCTTTATTTTTCCCAGAAGAACCTTCTTTTGTGCTTTGTTCTCCTCAGTGATACACAACATTTTATAGGGTTTATCTGCACAAAACAGACCAGATTGTGCTCTGCTTTGTAGCATGAATGTACATCTCTTCCCTTTTAAAACTTAAAACAGTCAAAAGTGTGTACAATACAGACTTGGTGAGGTCCTTGCACAGTGACCTTCATCTCTTATCTCTTTATCTACCCATCTCTGCTTGGATTTCTTCCCAAGCATCCTGGACAAAAGCCCAGGTAAATAAAGCCTCATCCCTGATTTCTTCCATCACTGATGAAACATTCGTGTTTAGGATTCTTTTGTATTGTTCTGCATTTCCCCTTGTTTTTGACCTCAGATTGTAGGGCTGCGGTATTTCAGGTGACCCAATTGCTTTCTGAACTCTCAGTCCTCATATTCCAACCTCCCTTCGCTTCATCCACAGCCCTTAATATTGATGAATTCAGACAGGTGATCTCATGACACCCTCTGTATATAATTATACCTTGGGGTTTCTCTGGAAACAAAACTGCTCCTTGTTCACTGCTCTTGATGAAAGCATCTTCCTGCCTAGAGCACTGCATAGGTAATTAATTAGCAGCAATATGGTGCCACAGGGAGGGAAGCTGCTGTGTTTGCCTGAGGAGGCCACGCACAAGCTCCTTGTCTCAGAAACCAGGCTCCTCTCATTTGGTAATGATGGTGGTTAAGAAAGACTTAAGAAATGGAAGAACTGGTCAGGAGAAATGATGAAATAATGGAATACAAATGAGGGATGAATAAAGCAGATGCCAAGTCTGCATCTCAACAAGATGTGTGAGCAGAGACACCATTGGGCCTTTCCAGTGAGTGTTAATGGCATCACAGATTCAGCAAATTGCTTTTGGAATCTCTAATTTTACAAGGTTTTAAAAGTCTTTCTTTCCTGAATTGCTGAAATTTCAAATGGAATATCAACACTCTCGTTTCACTGCTTTTCCTATGAATTTGTTTTGAGACCATAAGCTTTTCTCACTCCCTTGATTGCCATTAGGTACTTCAACACAGTATCTGTGACAAAACAACCACGCCACTTGCTAAAACATCCCTGCAGTCAGCTGCATTCGGTGTGATGCTACCACACTACCATAAGAGCAGCTGCCACTCCAAACCCTCTGCTGAGTGGAGCTTGATGACTGTCATGCTCCCTCCATAGCAAAACAGCTGTGAGAGTAGCTGCGCAGTCAGCACATATCACCCTCTGAGCTATCATCGTGATCCAGAGACAGCTGAGACTTTGGTGTTTGTTTTGGAGAAGGTTAGGAACTTAGACTGTAGTTTTGCAGCTACTTAGAATCATAGATTCATTTATGTTGAAAAAGACCTTTAAGATCATCCAGTGCAACTCGACTGTCCCAAGGCCACCACTTAACCCTGTCCCTAAGCTCCAGATCTACATAACTTTGAAACAAGTCCAGGCATGGCAATTTGACCCCCGCCCTGGGCAGCCTGTTCCAAGGCCTGAGGACCCTTTTCATGAAGTTTTTCCTAACATCTAACCTAAACTTCCTGTGGCACAATTTGAGGCCATTTCCTCTTGTCCTATCGCTTGTTACTTCTGAGAAGAGACCAACATCCACCTCTGTGCAATCTCCTTTCTGGTAGTTGTAAAAACCAGTAGTCTCCCTTCAGCCTCCTTGTCTTCAGGCTAAACAGCCCCAGCTCTCTCAGCTGCTCTTCATAAGGCTTGTTCTCTAGACCCTTCACCAACCTTAGCTCTTTAGTCCTAGCTCCAAGAGAACAATACTCAAAGGGAGGTGGAAACTTAAAGATCTGCTCTCCTCTATTGTTTTCACCTCTGTCTTTTTCCCAGAAATGAGGAGCAGCCTGGGAAAACCGCATTACTCTCCTCTTTGCAGAGAGACTAAGTGTCACTGAGACTCTGTTGCTCTTTCCCTTCTCTTCTACTGATGGGTTGCTCTTCCCTGAGCTGAAAAGCCGGGCTCAGATGCCAGCATGAACGACAGCTGAAGGCAGCCTACTCGTTCAGATTATGTGCAGGTCAGAAAACTTGCCAAAATGTCCACATTGACATTACGAGGGAGTTGAAGGGAGCAGATATGACAGCTTCTATGTACTCGTTCCTTAACTATAGTCACTGTAAGTAGGTGTAAATTGCCTACATTTTAAGAACGCTTTCTTGTTTTCATTGACATGCCAGTGAATTTCTGGCAGTTTTCTTAAACATGATAATTTTGAAAGAAGAAAAAGGGCCTTCAAGGGAACTTGCACATCAAATGTAGCTTAATGTAGTGTTTAAAAATCCATTTGGCCTTTATCATCCTTTTTGTTCTGTGCCACAGCATGTGTCCTCCGAGCAAAGGCCAAAGTAATGGAGCACCATTCCTAGGAAATGTAACTAATGACTGATTTGATCACATTATACACTGTCACTCCAATGTTCCTCTGTGGCCAAGTATCTTGTTTGTGAGTTTGGATTCAGTTCTGAAATTGACATTGAGTTCTTAAAGATTTTTCTTTCACCACTCCTCAAAAGTCTTCCTTCCTTCAAGGTAACCTGGATGAGAAGGTTTTGATCTCTTTTCCTACTTTATTTTATTCCACTCTGCATGAAGAGATTCCAGGTCAAGCACACAGAGTTACAAAAATCCTTTTGCATCTCATGGTTTTGTTGCTGTTTTTCTCTTTCATATCTCTCAGACAATTAGGCTACAATTATTGGATGAAGTAAAAATCTTATCTTCATTGCAATGATCTCAGCAAGCAAAAGCAAACAAAAGAATGAAAAATCTCCAGGACTAGGGGGTGTGTGTGCATCCTACATGACCTGAAATGGAAGCACCTACCCTTTCAGAGGGAAGGAGTGTGAAGTGCCAATGATATCCTCTACAGAGAAAACAGGCACCAGCAGGGGAAATTTTTTTACCTGCATTATCCAACAGAGCTTTTGAAAATAATTATTCCCTTTTTTATGGTATTTCAATAGATCCTCACGCCTGCTGTATTACAACTGTGCAATTTCAAGTACAAAATCACTAGTTAAAACATATTCACAGCATGGTTATTTATTGAAATGAAGTTGTTGGGTTGGACATAGAACACTCTTGAGACTAAATTAGCCTTTTATCTATCAATAAAGCACAAAGGAGAGAAAGAAGAAGAAAAAAAAAAGTATTCTGCTTCCAAATTATTTTTACTTTACTTGCACATTTCAAGAGTTGTAAGTGGGGGAAATGTGATTTCTCACCATACAGAGAAACTACTTAATGACGTTTCACCTTTCTGCCAGCTACCAGAGTCATGTTCATGCTCGAAGTCTCAAGATGGAGGGAAAAGTAGAGAGGGAAAAGTAGAAAGGAATAAGGGTTAAAAAAACATTAAGCTGAGAAGCTGCTTCTGTCCCAGATTGATAGTTGATATTTCATATCAGGACTCTGGTTTTGTAAGAGCTTGTTTAGAATCAGGAAGCAACTTGCATCAGAAGCATTAAATGTTTGGTCAAAATGTTCTTCATGTCACATATTAGTTCCTCATGAATACTCTGAATCCAAGGAATCAAATGTTTTATACCCAGGGTAGTGGTTGAGTCCCCATCCCTGGAAGTATTTAAAAGTTATTTAGATGTAGTGTTGGGGGATCTGGTTTAGGAGTGAACTTGTAGAGTAGGGTTGATGGCTGGACTAGATGATCCCGAAGGTCTTTTCCAACCTGAATGCTTCTATGATTCTATTATCCACATATAAGGCCAAATGCCAACTATCTAATTTCAAATTGAGTTGCTTGGTATCTTCTGTAAAGAGCCTAGAAATACAGCAGAGTCGCTCTGTGATGTCTCATTTGGGTAACTCAAGGCTGTACTTGGTACAGCTTATGGATGGAGTAAGTCAGGGTTGGTTGGTTGGCTAGTTTCTACTTTCCTCATGGTCTCCAGAGCCAGGCTTAGCATATGAAAAAGGTTACTCTCAGTACATCTGCCAAAAACCATGTAAACATTGCAAAAACTTTGGCATTCCCCATTAGAAGCTGTATCAAGAATAGCTAACTCATCTTTTAAGATACCTGTGGTTTTGGCTCCTCAAAGCATTTTTAAAGACAGTCCAGAAATGGATTGTCAGCACTTTGGAGAGGCCTCCACAACATCTCACAAATTGGACATCAGGACTTCTGGGACTTGAAATCATGACTTGCTACAGACAGTCTCAGTTGTTGTATTTTAGCTGAAGTTATCAGTGTGGTGTGGAAAATGCCAAGTGTCAGGAGGGAGGGTTGTATTTTCATTTCATGGGTCTCTTCTGTTCAGTTTGATGTTCCTCGGGCAGCCCTAAAGGGAATTTACTCATCACTTTTTCTAGGAGAAAATGGGGCTAAAGTAGAGGACCTCTAACTTCAACTTCTTCTACATAGGTCCCTAAAATGGAATTACTCTGGTCATATTGATAATCTCCCATGCATAATCCACTTACTATTGGCTTCCCATTTCATCTTGTTACAGCTAATAAATTTGTGATGGTCACTACAAAATAATCTAGTAGACCTCAAAAGCATTTCAAATAACATATTGACAGTGCCTGTTACTTGACTTTGAGTATGAACAGGGAGCCACTTTTCTACATTGTCTATGAGTCCTTGCTTTTAAGTCCTTTCCCAGGCACTTAAAATTTAACAGAACAATGGTTTACACCTCCAAATCTCATGTGAAACAGGGACTCAGCTGAATGCCCCTGGATGATGTGGGTGTTTTCAAATACAGCCTGTCATATTTTTGAACCAGCTAAGAAAAGGCTTGAAATCATATAGGGGTTGCTCCTAATTTCCTGATAAGTGGTCAGTATGTCTCTTCATCACTTTTATGTTCCTCATTGCTCTATTCATCATTTTTATAATTCCATTAACCAAATATTAATTGCTACATGATCCAGCAGTCTCACCCCATGTTAGCAATTCGTGATACCTGAATACAAATATCTGTGTACAAGAATAAAACTTGAGGACAAGTGTTTTTCACGATAACTGAAAGAATACCATTTCCCCCCACCCCATCAGAACTACTTAACAGTAGCTGTGCTGTTTGCAATGGTGAAAATTTATTTGCTATCTACTGTTCTTTTCACACAAAACACTTGTTTGACCTTGTAACAGGAACATAGTAATTAGTGTCCTGGATCTGTTCGGCTTTCTCAGTGCAAAGGTTTAGAGCTCAGAATTTAATGTTTATTTACTGGCAAATTGCGAGCCATCTTTATTTTTACTTCCTCTCCCTTTCCTTTTCTCCCTCCTGGTTTCCATGTCCTGTTTTTGTTTTTAAGGGGTATGAATTTAGTCTCTGGCACTTGAATTACAGAATCTTAGAACATTAGGGATTGAAAGGGACCTCAAAAGATCATCTAGTCCAATCCTGCCACAGCAGGATCACCGAATATTTTCTCTGTGTCCATCCATCTACTATTCTTGCTGTGAATATACTCTTAATTTGTGTGACTCTACAATGTGACTTTATAATTGTGACAGAGTAGGTAAGAAGGGCTGAGGAAAAACACTACTAAGAGGGCATAATTCTATTCGAAGGAAACAAAAGAAAAAAATGAAACTTCAAGTGTTTTTGCTTTCTGTTAGGTTTTGCCATTGATTTCTGCATTAGCTCATTCAAACTGATTCTGAGTTGCACTTTAAATTATGTTGTCTATTATAATTAGGGAACTTAAAATTCAGCAAAAAAAGGCTACTTACATGTATAAAGTTAAGCACGTGCTTAATTTGGCCTTTCAGCTAGAATTTTAATAGGGCTGTCGTGTTTCACAAGAACACAAAGCCAAAGCAAGAACTGTGACTAAAATCTCATCAAACTCACATGCAAATATGCTTTTAAGACTCCAAGTAATGATTGGGGGTTTTTTTACTCACTTGCAGAATGATAAAGTAACTTCCCTGTTGCTTAATGTCACTGAATGTGATTATTTTTGCAAAGGTGCACTTTAGTGAAGCTGTTGATCTCAGGGCCAAAGGAACATGTTCTACAGGAGTTAATGCAATTTTGCCATAATGGCTCCTGCTGCTTGTAAATCCATAAACACGACTGTACTCTAAAGGAAGAGCTACAGTATTTTTCAAAGCGATGAGATGACATCGTTTCAGTGTCACTTTGTTTAAGCAGAAATCATGACTATTTGCCAGATGAAAAAAACCAGCCCTGCCCAAAATGCCGCTTTAATTAGTTTTGTGATGTTTATGTTCGGGTTGTAATAATACAAGACAAGAAAAATCAAACCAGTCAGATGTTCTGAGTAAAATTAGAAACAAGGAGCATTGTGAAGCATATGAATCCATGAAGCAGAAGTCAGCATTTCTAGAAGTGTGGTTACTGATTTCACTCCTGTCTACAAGGGAAAGAATGTTGCACCTGGACAGATGGGAGTTCCTTCCTCAGTTTCCTCCCAACCACGAACAAGGCAGTCCTGAAAATTTGTTGGTGAGGGACTGTCTTCTAAGGTTGCTGTCTAGATTTATGCTGAAGTGAAGCCCAGATGGTCTCTGATGCAGCTCTAAATTTTTTAATACTTTCATGCACAGACCACAAGGGCTACATCTAAACTGCCTTTGGTTTCTAAAACTGGCTGTAACCAAGAGCAGTCACAGAGATTTGAGAGGCAGACATCAAGCAGGAACCAGAGGCTCTTCCATGAAGTCTTCCATTTCTGAATTTCGCAGGGCATGGGGAACAGTGCAGAAGGCTGAAGGATATGGAATGCAGTACTTTCTAATCAAACAATGGAAAATAAACACAGCTTAAATTTAGACCAGAAATGGTACCAAATTCTGATTAGGATTATAAGAGTCTGCTGTAAGCCTACAGAAAATCAGAAAAACAAAGCAAAAGAGGAAAGTGTCTGTGGTGTACTGGCTATTCTGCCTAAATATAAACACCAGTTAATTTTTAGCTTGATATTTGGAACAGAAATATTCTGAGCATTTCACTAAGTAAACCCTACAGGAATCCAGGTGGTAGCTGGATTTCAATCTGGATGTGATGAAAGAGATAAATTTAGACGTCCAGAGTAGGCTGAAATGTGATTTCTCCCATAAAGAAACATATTTGATGTGGGTGCTGACAGGAACACTAATACAATTGATGCTGCCAACTTACCACCCAACAAAAAAGACTCCTTAGGAACAAGCCTGCTGCTTTGACTCATTTGGGAGAGTGAATCTTGTCATTACCCAGATACTAAGCAAAAGAATAACAAATGTGTTTTATATGTCTGGGTGTACTGTTGTTTTGTGGGAGAGATCCGGTGTACTGTTGTTTTGTTGGGAGAGATCAGGCTTTCTCTTTTAGGCCATGAGAAGAAGGAAAAACAGGGTTAAACATCTCAGCTAACAAATGCACCTAGCTGAAGATCCTGAACAAAGTGTCATGGTAAGTAGATAAGGGAGAAGGCAAGAAGATGACAGAAGCTGAGAAAGCTTGAGAAAGTTAGGAGGAAGCCTGGGAAAGCTCTGTATTTTTACTAATAGTTTACTAAATTACTAACAAATACTAACCAAAAATAGTGTGTGGAATTTTACTGGGGTAGACAAAAGGCCTATAAAAAGGGGCTCACTGTAAAATAATGTGCCTTCAGACTAGCCTTCAGATCACCACTGTCTGGACGTCCTTTTCAATGCGCAGCATTGTTTAAACAGTATTAAGCTTCCACACAGTATGTTTGAGAAAGGAACCTTTGATTTTTTTAGTCTTTGGCATACAAATGTGCGCCAAGTAGAAAGTTTCCTTATGTTCATCTGCAAGTGTTGAGTTACACTTACTTGAGAAGCACAGATGAACCTTGGCTTAAAAATCATAAGCAAGGGACCATTTCTGCAGCATCAAAGGTTATCAACTCAACCTGTCCCTTGTTTGTTCTAATGCTTCACTTGCCCTTAGAATTACAAGTTCTGCCAAGTTTACACAGAAATGACTTGCTGTAATGTCTAACTAGAAAACTTCATATCACTTGCAAAGGTAGTCCAGGGACTTTTTATAAGGATGGAGAAATCATGTCAGGTAGAGGTTTTAAGCTGGTTTGTGGGTGGAAATAGCCAGGTTTTCCTGCATGAGCTCAAAAGCAGTGGAAATACCTTATGAATTGTACCAAGTGATCTTTCTGATTCTTGTACAACTCAGAATTGTAACTGTATTGCCTAGACCACTCTGCCACATTGGTCTGACTTTCAGGAGGTGGCTTTTGCTTAACTTGGGACATGTATTTTGGCTTGAAATTCAGCAAAACAGCAATTTACTCTGAAAATCTTTACTTCTGGAAGATTTTTCCTTGGTTAGCTCTTTATTTAAATCTGAATCAGGCTTGTGATTAATGTATGTTTAAGTTTTGGAAAAATGTTTATATACACAATGTAATTTTGCAAACCACTAATAATTATAGGCAAGATTTATGAAGCCTCAGACTACACACTCTTGAACCACTGCTCAGTTGGATGTCATTTGGAATGGCATCTATCCATCAGGAAGTTTGTCAGTTTGCTGAATTGATTGTACAACATATAAACTACTTCTCACAGGTGTGCACATGGGATGTGGCTCCCCAATAGTGGCATAGGTGAGAGAAGGTGGCCCAGCTGGCAGGTAGTCTCTGTTGCCTTGACAACCAATACCTTGCCCCCCCCATCATTGCCAGAAAGAAGCCTTTGACTGGCCTTTATACACTGTTTAAACTCAAAACCTTGATCCTTTTAAGTTTTGAACGTTTTAGAGCAATGCTGTCTTTGTTCATGAAAAGATGGGTTAATGCAATACAATTCTCTGGTGATTTTCTTTTCAGTTATAGAAATGAATCAAAACTCTAAAAGTTACTTAGATCAAGGCATTGACTTTAAAAGCTGAGTGCAGACAAAAGTGAGAAATAAGGTGTCAGCTTCTATAGTTTACAGATTCTTTAAAAGAGCTAATTTAAACATGATTAGGGCAAAGGAAGACCTAGAGCAAATCTGACGACTTCTCAGAACGATTTGGAACTCATCTTTCTAGTTGTGAACACACTGGCAGTGCTGTGCAGATGTTACGGAAAGGAGATCTAATTTAAAGTGATTAAAATTGCATTGTTTACAGATGGTCAGACTTTTTTCTCCCTCATTATTTGGTAAGTCAGTTGTGAACCAGGAAAACAGAACCTGAATGCTTGTAGGTCCTCAAGACTAAAGAACAACTCCACCTCCCTCGAAGTCTTTAAGTAGTTATAAAGAGCGTGCAACAAAATTTAAGCAAGTCTAATTTTCTCTAACATTATAAAGGCACATCTAAGGTTTAATTGCAGGAATACAAACAGAGAAATTAGAGCTTAGGTTTATATCACATTATGCAATGCCTTTGTCAATGACCCTGCTCAGTGATAAGTGTGAAGCAGTGTGTATCACTGTTGGAGAACCTTACTGCTTGTGACCAAAACAAAGGAGTGTCTGATCCAGGAATTCTTATACAAAAGCAAAATCATAAATAAATGGCAAAACCAGAACTTAAACCAACACATTTCCAAATGCTGGAATTTTTTAATAATGAAAATTCATGAGAAAGAAAGTGAGAGCAGTTTCTGGATTCTGCGTGGCTGTGTGTAATGTGAAGAATGTGGAGCACTTTAACCTTGAAGCCAAAGAAGGGGAAAATCCAATAGGACATTTAGAAGGACATTTCTTCATTCTCAAAGGAAACTCAAAGATGGGAGAACCAACCTAAAACAATGAAGGGCAGAACAATAATATATTGCTCTTATTAAGAACATTCTGTTCAATTCTTTTGGTTTACTTATCTTGATAGGTTGGCTCCAGAGGTAGAAAACTGCACGCAAATATTCTGCTGTTCCAGAAAATGTAGATTTGATACTGTATAATTGGCAAGAGTGATGGGTTTTCTTACCTACAATGATTATGTCTTTGGGATCTGACTTGAAGAAAAAGCTTTGTGAGATCCTCAAGATGAAATTTGTCTTTAGTCCTGTATGAAGTAACAGGGAATAATCTGTGATTATTGGAAGCATCTTCATATCTCACATTCCTCTACATTTTGAAGTAGTCTCTGGTTGTTAAAAATGTGTTTAGCAGCCTCTCAATCAGATAGAACTAGGGGAAAAGAGATCTTAGTTGTTTTAATAGTCCATGTATCCCAAGCTGACCTACATACAATTTAGAGCTATTATGTTGGGAACTTTTCTCTGTACATTGATCGACTTCTGGTTCTTTTATATATTCTATCAGGAAAAACTTCACCTATAAGCTCTTAGATTTTCTGCAGACTGTTACTTATTTTCAGGAACACTTTACAGGTAGATAATGTCCCTGAGTTAGCTGTGAGAAGTACATGGACATAGAACAAGTTTGAGCAAAGCACAGTGTTTGTTGTTTAGCATCGAAGTAGGTGGCTTAGATGCTGGATGGATTTGTGACATTATGTGATGCTCAAAATAAACTCTCCCTACAGGATTAAATGTAACTTTTAATTGTTATCTAGTTGATATTATATCCTAATCAGCATCTTACCTTGGGTTTATAGAAATGTTATTATAAACACACAGCTTTAACCTTCATTGATTTCAAGGACTCTGTCATTATCCCATTTTCCAGGGTGAGGTGATTTCTAATTACTGAGTATTCTGGAGCTGAATTTCATGTGGTAAGCCTGAAACTCACAGATAAATGGCCTCACTTCATTTCGAGGACAAAATCATTTGTAGAAAATGGGAAAAGCACAGAAAAGACTTTGAAAGAAAAATCTACAGACAGAACCTAGAAACATAAATTTTACACGGCCAAATATCATTTCATCAAGGCTCACCTACAATTCAGTATTAGGCCACTGAGAAGCTTCTATGTGAGTTTAGATTTTACATACAGACTTTTGTCTTTTCTCTTTTGAAGTTGTTTTTTCTTGCAGGTTCCATTTTGCAGCACAGGTGTAGCCAAGCATGGTTACACAAGACAGGGTTTGCATAACCCCAAGTGACTCTGGTTCTCAGTGCCATCACCATTGCAAAGGCAGTCAAGTGTCATGCACTTAGCTCGTGTGGCACTTGTTACTCTCAAGTACAGACTTTTATCAGTGAAAATGTAAAGCCAGATGAAGCAAAATCAAAGCTTTTTGCAGCAGTTAAAAGACTGACCCTTTTCCTTTACCCTCTGCCTGTGAACAGCTGTGTTGGAAACAGCTGGTCAGCCTCCGCATAAACAGTCTTGGGGACTCTTTGTGTCTCTGCTTTTCATTTTAACCATTCAGCAAGAGGACTAAATTGTGGAGTTGCCGAAGTAAAAGCAAAATCCTGTTCTGATTCAGTATCTCTGCTGATGTCGGCACCCACACAAGAAAATCCTCTGACAGTGCATCAGGATGAATAATCTCTCTGTCTAGGAGAAGTACCTCCTGACAAGCAACTCTCATTGTGTGAGTCAGGTTTTGTCTGTGTATTCATCTGGTGTCTGTCTTAGCTGTGTTTTTATGAAGGTGGCTCCCTAGTATGTTGCAGTAGAATCCTGTTGTAAGTATCTTGGAGTTGGTGGAAGGAACCTCTTCCAATATGTAGTAGTGAAGTTCTCAATTCCAGAAACAGCAATTTAGGATTTAGAAACTTCTGGAACCAACATTTTACTGGCTGACAAAAATACACCAAATGGAAAAGGTCCATAGGTGTGGTGGTAGGTGTACATATCCTTGAGTTGTCTACAACAACCACTTGGAATTCCTTTAGTAAGTACAATAACACACTCTTTCTGAGAATATCTTTATCCTTTCTGTACTGTTGTTGCATCATCAGAAGAGAGACCAGAAACTCAAGGCACAGCTCTATGATACCAAAAAGAATTCTGGTCTTGTTAAATAGAATAGAATAAATAGAATCATTAGGAATTGGAAGGGACCCCAAAAGATCATCTAGTCCAATCCCACTGCCACAGCAGGATCACTTCACTGGAGAAGTTATAGAATCAGAATCACTCTGGGT
>JAOXOE010000405.1:22422019-22466157 GCA_028565055.1 Phoeniculus purpureus | reverse complement strand
AAAAGGGGGGAAATGCTGATGTGGCAGCAGCCCCTGTGAGGGAGGGGACATCTTGTTCTGTGTCAGGGCTCGTGAGGGTGCAGTTGAGGACCATCAGGGAGGCTGAGAAAGTAATGGAACTGCACCCCAGCTCTACCTGAGCAGATGGGAATCAGGACTTGGAGGAGTCCCTGTGCCAGAGGACGTCACAGTGAGTCAAGGGACAGAATAACGGCAACCAGTTCCTGTCTGACACTGTAGGCCTGTCTCCTCTGTGACTATCTCTTTTCCTAGGTGCCATTCCTAGTAGAATTGTTTAGTCGGGAAAAGCCTTAAGACCACAAAGCTCTGTGAGGTCCACTAACCCCTGATCCTCGTACCAAATCTCCATGGCTTTTCCACCCCTGCAGAGGTGGGGACTCCAGCACTGCCCTGGGCATTGTGGGCAGCCCTTTTGGTGAAGAAATTTTTCTTAATATTCAACCTAAACCTCCTCTGGTGCAACTTGAAGCCATTTTGTCTTATCCAGTCTCTTATTACTTCCGAGACTGACTCCAACATTGCTCCAACCTCCTTTCCAGGAGTTGCTGACAGACTATTTTTCTCCAGGCTAAACTCTCACAGTTCCTTCAGTCAGTCCTCACAGCACTTGTGCTCCAGACCCTTCCCCAGCTTCATTGCCCTTCTCTGGACCTACTCCAGCACCTCCACATCCTTCGCATCATCAACAGAGGATTTGAGATGTGGCTTCCACAGCAACAAACACACAATAGCTACAAAGCTCCCAAAGCACAGGCATGGTGCAGCATTTATCAGCATTAAACAGCTTGTTAAGATTCTCCATGTTTGTAGAAGACTTTGCACAGACTGCACCAGATCAAGTCCTTCTGAAAGGAGAGCCTGAAGGTTTTGAATTGGAAATGGTCACCTGTGGGAGATCACAAAATCACACAGAATCATTCAGGTTGGAAAACAGCTTTCTTAAGGAGGATTACGGTGAGCCTTCATCAGAGGAGAGAGATTGTGATGGAGAGGCTTTACTGTCATGGTGAAGGTAAGTGTGTTTTATTGACCTGGCAGATGAGTTTTGTTAATGGCTGTGGAAAGAGGTGTTATGGGTTGCTATGGGATTGCAATGATCTATGCTGTGGTTACTGGAACCTCTAGTGAGTTGTGCTGGGTGATACTTGTGATACTGTGGTACAGAGGCTTTGAGCAGATGGCTTGTGTTGGCATGGGCTCTTATCTCTACGGTGTTGTCCATTTCCTGGTGGGCCAAAGCAGGATTGTGTGTCTTCCAATAACAGGCTGAACTTCCCAGCTCTATGAGCAGAGTGCTTTGGGCTAGTTCAAAAATTACCTTATCCTGGTTTATATGTGTTGTCTCAGTTCCTATCGTCTAAATTTGAACAGCTAGATTGATGTGTTTTATTTAGAAAGTTTTTCATATCCAAATACAAACAAATGTTCTTGAGAAAAGGTCAGGCTCATGATGTTAAATAACTTCTGACCTCTGCTTTTAAACTCTGCTGGATAGTTTAGCTAAGTTTGAAGCAGCTTTGGGCTGTCTTGATTACTTCAGCAGCTGATTTGTGAATTTACTACCATAAACCCACCAAATTTTCTTTCTCACATATCTACTTGTTGCTTGTCCTTTCCTCTTAGGTACAGCTCTATCTTTAATTAAGGTCAATGTTTATAAGTTATCTGCAAGTGGTTCTGTATTTTCTGTAAGCTGGCATAGAAATGTTTGTGTTTGTTTTGGTGTTGCTTCAGCCCAATGTGATAAGAACAAGGTCAACTATCACTGCAAACAATGAGGAAAAAGGGAGATAGAGCCCAGCCTCTGTAGGCTTAGACAAAATGGTATGTTGATGTTGGTAATGAGGATGCCATAATATTTTGTATGATGGCTGTGAAAATATTTTTCTTTCCAAAAGAAGTTGATGTTTACAATGTCTAAAGTTCAACATAACTGCAGCAGGCTGAGTCACTGAAGTGTGTATGGTTAGGGGAAAGGAATTTATGCAAAAATGTACAGCAAGCTTTAAAAGCTTTTAGTATGAGGAACTTGCTTTTATGTCAGCAAACAGCTCTTTTGGAGCTTTGAAGCGCTTGGGTCCTGGGTTTTGTAATGCATTTTCATGTTCCATAAAAGCTGACGGCCTTCTTTGTAAATGTGTGTTGGGGTATTTTCAAGATAGACTTGTAAATCAGTTCAAAAGATGTTGGGAAAGACTAAGATTTGGGCTGCTCAGGTTCACAGCCTCAAATTTAGCAGGTCTCGTCATCAGCTTGGATTCCCCATGGTCTGATCCTATTACAGACCCCTCTTTGTGTTCAGTCTCAGATCTATGCATGCTTGGGATGATACCTTGTTTTTGATACAGCAAAATGCATTTTTATCTGGAGAAAACATATTTATCCCTTTTGGATACAGTTTTTGAGAACCAGAGTATGAAATAGTGACTCAACTGAACCAGCTATGGGTGGTGATTAAATGTTCCAAATTTCTGCCTGGGAAAGCTGCTAGAAAAGCACTTTGCTGTCTCCTTCTACTAATCCTTTCTTTCTCCTGGTGAGAAGAGATGGTTTTAGAGTGCAGCAGGCTGGTTTTCTCTGGAAAGAAAATACTCAACTGATGGTAACTGACAGGGCTTCTGTCATAAACAATACCAGTAACAGAGCAAGCTGTATCAGAGAACTTTGGATGTTTCCCATCTTAAATAAGGTTGAACCTAAAGACTTCCCTTAGCTGTCCCAGTGGCACAGAAAATTACAATAGCTTCTAGTACGCAGGGGGATGCGCTTCATTGCCATTTTGAGAATTTGCTGGAAACTCCTGCATAGGCTTAATAGAAACAAAAACTGTGCACAACGCCATACCAAACATCTGTCATGAGAGCACTCTCCTGCAACGTGCAGTCTAAAAGCTATAGCAACTGAAACATTCATGTCCATTACAGTGTAGAAGAGTGGCTTTCAGTTAAACTAGGCATAGCACTTAATGAAAAATTGAAAGGAGAACAGTTTTCTTCATGACTTTTTGCAAACGTGAATGGACTGCTTTGCAGGCCTATCAGTGGGAGCTGGTAGAAGTTTGTGTTTCTTTCAAAAATCTCTTTTTCCATGTGTGTTTGTTGCACTGTTTTCCTTTCAGTTCCTTCATCTTTCCATCCAAATGTCACTGGAAGGGCAGTGCTGTGGTGGAACAGCACATTCAGATGTGCTAAATTCAGCACCTCACCCATTGCCCAGGGCACTTCCTAGGGCAGCGTAAGGTGGGGATGTGCAATGGCATGGACAGGACTATATATGGCACCTCCCAGGATCCTGGGTGGGGAAAGGGAGGCAGGGAGATCCGAGTGCTATAAGGACAAGGTGCTTCATCATAAGCATCAGTGTCAGACAGCAGGCACAGCCAAAGGGAGAAAGAGCTCATCTCTGCTGGGGGCTTCCCAGACTTGATTCGTCCCTTTGTCCTCTTCATGAAAGGCTGCAGCTTTGGTACTACACCTGCCCCTACAGGATGCAGACATGCACCCTGCTACCACACCTTGCTCTCATCTGAGCATCTTCCTTCCTTTACTGGGATCCTTCCTTTCTCCCTGGCTGCTCCTTGAAACACAAAGCCTGTGGCTGATCATAGAATCATTAGGGATTGGAAGGGACCCGGAAAGATCATCTAGTCCAATCCCCCTGCCACAGCAGGATCACTTCACTGGAGAAGTTATAGAATCAGAATCACTGGGTTGAAGGGACCACCTGATCATCCAGTTCCAACCCCCCCACCATGGGCAGGAACACCCCACCCTAGACCAGGCTGGCCAGAGCCCCATGCAGCCTGGCCTTAAACACCTCCAGGGATGGGGCCCCAACCACCTCTCTGGGCAACCCATTCCAGGCTCTCAAGTCTCCCTTAGGATGAGTTGTTCCATCACAGCACTGCCCTTCCAGTGACATTTGGATGGAAGGATGTCTGAACACATCCAAATGGAAATTCTGTTCCATGATGGGATTAGTCTGTCTGCAGCCTCAGTTGTTCTAGAAGGTTTCTGCTCATTTACACTGTTTGCTTGATAAAGCATATTTTTAGATTCTTTCAATGACACAACAGCAAATAATTTGTCTATGCTTTTAAAAGTCTTCAGATTTCAATCAAGTGTAGCAAAAGATCTTTTGGTTTCAAAGTGATTCTATGCTTTATCTGGAGCATCTACACCTTTTAAAAATACCACTTCCTCTGCTTTTCCAAAAACTAGGTAGGATATCGAGGATAGGTATGGAGTCACCATATCCCTAGTCAATAACTAGCAGATGTGGCTTTTCCTGTGCCTGGACACACCATGGAAAGGTGAAATGAATGAAGGGTTGAAGGAAGTAATGAGAAAAAGCAGCAGCAGTGACCTATGAATGTCCAGGTTGAACATTTTTGTGACTCATTAAATCAGTTAGACCAGTAAATTAAAGCTTCTCATCAAGCAATCCAAAGCCATTTCCCAGCTCTTCTGAGTTTAGGTGAACAAAAACTCATTGGTAGCTGCATGATTTTTAACACATACCATCAAACTGTGGTCTCCTGTGCGTGTCTATGGAAATATGATGATAGCTGAATAAAAATAGCTGCATTTCAGCATAGCCCAAACAAAGTCTTGATGGGTGGCAGAGAAGGGGAAAGAGCGTGAAAAGAAAAATATAATCATTCTTGAAAATGACAGGCTGTTCGAGTTGGAACTTCCAGCTGAATACTGGCCTGAGGCACTTGTCGAGCATGGACTGTTACACTCCAAGCAGTTTAGCTTTAGCAAAACTATCAACAACAGCGAGTGCTGAGAAGTGTCAGTCAGTATTAGCCACAGAGAGTAAATGCTCCAGCTAAAACACTTGCTCTTCCATTGCTGTGTATGGCCAAAATAAATGAAATAATGAAATGTTTCTCTTGGGGAGTATAGAGCATCCTACAAGGACCAGGGGACCAGGTGGAGAGGTGGAAATGGCAAACTACATGGCAGCCTTGATCTGGAATGATTGAATAAAAGCACTGTTATGTTTATTTCCTACTAAACTTTAACATACCTTTTGGAGAAACTTCTCCCCTCCTCCCCGAAAAATAAACATTAACTCTAATACACCAAAAATAACCCACCTAACAACAGACTGCTATAGAAACGTTGTTTTCTAATGGTAAAGCTGAAGGTGGGGAGGAATCACAGAACCTTAGGAATTGGAATTCACCCCTCAGTCTCTTTTTTTCCAAGCTAAAGAGACCCAGCTCCCTCAGCCTTTCCTCATCAGGGAGCTGTTCCACTCCTTTCATCAATCCTGGAATATTTTTCCATGGCATTGTTCTGAAAGGTGAGTTTTGCTCATTAAATACTACCACAATGTTTTCAGCTATCTGAAAACCGTTTAAATGCTTTTTTTTCCTTGGCTTAGCAGAAAAGAAAACTGGGTGAAATACTATTTAGGGCAAAAGGAATTCTGTAAAATGGTAGAAAAGCTTCTACATGTATGAAACATGCAGGAGTCTCCCATGATTTCAGAAGGTCTGTGGTAGTGTGTGGAAAATGTGGAGGCAATCTGGTTTTGCAGATGGAAGAAATGAGGAAAAGATGCGAGACACGGCAATTTGGAGCAAATAAGCCAAAACAGGGCTGGTAGAAGGATCCAAATCCCAAACTCAAAGGCTTGAACACTATTACAGAGACATTTACACTCAGAAAGCTCATAGTTTCTGTAGCTGGTGTGTCAAAACTCTGAGGAATGAACAGAAATGGAAAAGAAAATACTTTAAACTTGCAGGAGCAGCATTTTTTCAGAAACCTGTTTGACTTGCTGAGCATGTCTCAGCACCTGTGCAGAACACTGCAGGCAGAACACTTATTCTTACGGCAAATATGTGTGCAGCACTCTTTGGTAGAGTGAAAACAGAGACTACATCTGCAATGCAGCATAACTGTGGAAGAAAATAGTTCATAGAACATCAAATTCCAAATAAAGTTATTCTTAAGATTTTATTTGCTCTTAAGTAAAGTTAGTTTTCAGTTGAATGATTTTCACTATCCTCTGCTTTTAATGTACTGGTGATTTCTTGCAAATCTAGGAAGGTATTAAAGGCTGGGGGGTTTTTTGCCGTGAAATTCTTTTGCAAGGAAGACTTTCATCAGACCATTGAAACTGACCCATGATTGCATTTGGAAGTATCAAATTGTTGGTAACACAAGCAGACCACTAGGGTAGAGGTTTGCCTAGACCATTCTCTAATGGTAGTAGCTGACCGTATAGAATTAAGAGGTCACCAAAGGATAAATGAGATGTTCAAGGGGGTTATGTGGGTAGCACTTTATTCTGTAGTAGTTTAATGGATCTCTCTCATTTTTTAACTGTAGAGAAGCTTTGTGTATAGCTGAGCAGGAATCAGAAGCAACAGGAAAGTTTTACCTGCAGCTCTCCACAGCACTTTCTTTCCCTCCCCTCTGACATGTTTGCTGTACCTTCCTGTCACCTACCTTTTGCTAACAGATAATCTTCTGTTGTCTCCTTTGGCCTCCTATCAGAGATTCTTTTCTTCTCTGCTTACACCTGTCCCCAGTATTTCCATGCTTTTGTTTCTGCTTATGCATTTACCTCTTCCACTGAGATGATCAGCAGAGCAAGAATTACAGTGACTTGCAACCTCCCTGTGTAGAAGAGGTAGAGCATGAGGAAGATTAATGCAGACAGAGTTCAGGTGAAGAAAATAGTAGCTCAGTGTTGTGCACTAGAGGAAAGGATTTTCCCTGACAGCTTCAGTCACCGCTTGGTAACGCAAACAACAGGTTCAGTGTTATTGAGACAGGCTTCTAGGTTTTCATAGTAAAGGCACTGAGAAACTGTTTTGGATCCAGAATGATCTTCCCATGTTTAGCTCAGAAAACGGTTCAGAAGCCAGGGTAACGCCTGTGCAATATGCTTTGGTTCTGGAGCACTAGTAACCTCAGGGCTTTATGACAAAGCTAAAGGACCTGCTGAAATAGAAGGGACCTTTGAGGTCAATGTTACCTTCCTTTGTTTCATTTAAAAGAAAGTGTGAACAGTTCCTTTCCTCAAGATATGCTGGGGGAAAACATTACTGCTTTTAAATTTCACCTTAGATATTTTGCTACAGAATCATTTTCCATAGTAATGAGAGAAAGTTGTTTAGCCACTATCAGTAAATAGCGTGTGTTAGAAAACTTGATGCTTTTCTTGACATGTTAATCTCTTTCTATATCCCAGTAAGCAAACAGCACCATGATTTTTCCCAAGGTATTAGCAAATTTTATTTTAAAGCCCCACAACCAAGCCATGTAAACAAATGTTAAGTCCTTTAGTGATGGCTCAACTGTTACAGGGCTCTAAAGCAATGTTATTTTTTTTTTTCCTGTTGAAATGCTTTTCATCTCCCGTTAGGATTATGAGTGTCTATGCCTTACATAGGATTAAATTTCTAGCTGTTAAAGTTATTTTTCAGAAATTACTCGCATTTGTTGCAGTCAGAGTCCATGTGCAACTGGTTCTGTAATCAGCTGGATCACAGAATATTATGGATTGGAAGGGACCTTGAAAGATCATCTAGTACAATCCCCTTGCCACAGCAGGATCACCTAGATCCTGGACCTGTCCTTACTGAGGATTTTGAAGTGTGCTGATTGCAGTTGTGGATTGCTTGAGTCTCTTAATGAAAATAATGAATCATATTGCTTTGTTTCTTCATTTCGGTGTTCTGTGAGATTGCAATGCATAACTTAAAACGTTTTTTGTTTTTTAAAAAAAAAGGCAGTTTAACGTCTACTGCAGTTAGTCAAAAGTTAGAGAAGTTGCAGTTCCAAGAAGAATTTTAAATATTTTTCTATGGTATCATAGAAAAAGGAAAGAGTGATGCTTTTTTGCTGCCCTGTGTAATAACCAAAGGCATCAGTTTGCTGCTTCTGAGTTTCAGCTCCTCTACCAGTCTCTCAGCTAGCTGTATTTCATTAACTTTTATAAACCTCTTGCCTTCAATAATAGCAAATGAAACTCTGGCACAATGTCTCCCTCTAGGCCACAGACAACTCCAACTTCCAATAATTCAGTGTTGGAGCTAAAGAAAAGACAAATTATTCTGCCATGTGTCACTAGCAACAATACATCAACCAGTAATGCAAGTACTTACTGTGAAAGAAGTGGAGATATTTTCAATTACTGCCAGCTACTTAATTATCCACAGCGAAGAGGTGTGTGAAGCTGTGTGGCTCATTGTATTGTACAAAGCGCCGCTTCCTGTTTGGCTCCAAACCCTGGGTTTCCTGTGCTCAGGCACATGGGACCAGAAACAAAACTTGAGGTTTTGATGGGTTTTGATGAAAGCACAACATGCAGTAAGCTTAGCCCTCCTTGTAAAGAAGGCACTGCCAAGAGGCAGAGCATGTGTTTGTGTACAGGTGAAGCTCAGAGGAGTGCAGCAACCACAAGCACTCTAAAACTCTTGCCTTCTGAGGAGCAGAACCTATATGATCTTGCTTGAAACAGAACACTTCATGACCCTTCTAGGCAGGCAGCTTGATATAGTAGTTCATCCTCCAGGCTTGATGGGGCTCTGAGCAATCTGTTCTAGTTAGAGGTGTCCCTGCTTCTTGTAAGGGGGTTGGACTAGATGACTTTTGTAGGTCCCATCCAACCCAACACATTCTGTGATTCTATAGTTCCTATCCTACAAATTCTAAGGTACAAGCAGTATATGTGTAGCACATCTCTCATGGTTGAGAAGTGTTAGCTCGTTTTGTTCATAGAATCACAGGGATTGGAAGGGACATCTAGTCCAGTCCCCCTGCCAGAGCAGGATCACCTAGATCCAGTTGCACACAAACATCCAGGTAGGTTTTAAACATCTTGAGAAAACGAGATAGTTTAGTTGGATTGCTTGAGTTTTCTTTTGTATGTGTGTGTGCTTTGTAGTTTTGTTTGGGTGTCATGTTTTAGTGTTTTGCTCGCTTTGTCTTGGGGTATTTTTTACTGCATAGAAGTCCAGGGCCTCACTAACTCTCCAGTTTGGCTAAGAATTTCATGCTGAAAGGCAGCAGCCTACTGAAAAGTCATCTGTAAATTACAGAAAGCAAGTAGTGTTATGTACTTCACTGTTTGGATTGTTTTTTTTTTCTTTTTAATCAAACCCAGTGCTGTAGAAAACACTGAGTTATTGCCTTGCAGAGTTCTACACAATAAGTATTTAAATCCAGGTTTCTAAACTGGGATTTTTTATATTGCCTTAGGCCTAGGTAGGGATAATGATTCTAAGAATCGTTTTATTGAAGTATGGCATTTCCAGGGTGGTGCCCCAGAGACTTTGTAGAAGACCACTAGTGTGCATACATCAAAGAAGTAAGTGAATCATTGTTAGGTCAACAATAGTGTTTTTTTTTCCTATTTGCTCATACACAAAGATGTTCCTCCAATAAGGCAGAACTCACTTTTGGGACGAGGCTGCACCTGAGTGGGAGAACCAGCCATTGTGAGCACTGGTTTATCCCTGCCAGGGGAAGGTTTTGATTACCCAGGAAACTACCTTATTTGGAATTCCATCTATTTATGAAGCTTGAGTACCAGGCCATGAATGAACTATGTTGAAACCTGATACAAATAGGAAGGTTTCTTTGAGCTTCGTACATAGCAGGCCACAGTTTGGAAGCTATTTTAGTCTTCAGACTGTCAAAAGTATTATTTGTCTTGTGCCAAAAAAATAATCTGAATGTCTGTCATTGTAAGTACATGTGTGATCTTTGTGCAAGCAGATTAGTGTATAAGGATTCAGCCAAAATTCTTGAGTAACAGAGAGGTTGGGTTTTGTTGAAGGTCTCTCTTGTTCTGGGAAGTCTTTTGCTTATACAGGTTTCAGAACCAAAACCTACCTTGCCATCTCATGTGTTGTACTGGTTTGGGCTGGGATAGAGTTAATTTTATTCCTGGTAGTCTGTATGGTGCTATGTTTTGCATTTGTGACCATGAAAAGGTTGATAACCCTCACAGAATCACAGAACATTATGGATTGGAAGGGACCTCGAAAGATCATTAGTCTCCAGCCACAGCAGAATCACCTAGATCTAGCCATACAGGAATATATCCAGGTGGGTTTTAAATATCTCCAGAACAGGGGTCTTGGCCAGATCAGAAGAACTGCGGTTACTGAGAGCTACAAATTACCTGGGTTTAATGCTGTCAATCCTTTGCCTTCAGCTTGCAGAATTATACAAATTGCTTCTGTGATTTATTGCACTGCTGGTTATCAGGCGAGGACAAATATATTTCATTTTTGCTAAGTAATGTATGTGTGCGTGCACACAAAAAGCTACTTTGTCAATGTCACATTAATTATCCAATAATACCGAACTTCATTCTTGCTGTAAACTTAGACGTGAGTTTCCTTGCATCATGATAAATTATATGCTAAACTATACCTTTTACTGTACAAATGCTTCTAGTAAAGCTTATCCCTGCCACTTCACTTCAAAACAAATGGCAAGAGGTTTCCCCTGTCCTCTGTTTATTACCTTGTGTGTTGTAAATATTCTTCTCCAGTTTGTGTAGATTGACTTTGCTGTTTAAAGCCATCATCATCATATGGTGGCTATGCCAAATTAGTGGATTACATTTTCTTTTCCTGGCCTAGAGTTCAGTCAAGAAGACCACTGTGATTGTGACTTGCTGTTGATCTTTTGGAGACAACGGTGAACATTATCATTTTGGTCTTTGCTTTATGCTTGCAAATAAGAGACAAGTTATAAGAAATACTTGGTTGTTTTGCACGGGGATGGTTTTGGTTCAAAACCAGCAATCCTAGTTACTGACTATCAAAATCCTTTATATCTGTCAAAAACCACTCTGGTATGAAATAAAATGGAAATAGTACTCTTTACAGAACATTAGGGATTGGAAGGGACCTCAAAAGATCATCCAGTCCAGTCCCCTCGCTACAGCAGGATCACCCAGATCAAGTCACACAGGAACATGCCCAGGTGGGTTTTAAACATCTCCAGAGAAGGAGACTCCACAACCTCCCTGGGCAACCCCTTCCAGTGCTCTGTCACCCTCACCAGGAAGAAGTTCCTTCTCAGATTGATGTGGAACTTCCCGTGTTCCAGCTCACACCCATTACCCCTTGTCCTATCACTAGATGACATTGAGCAGAGCCTGGCTCCATCCTCCTGACACTCATCCTTCACATATTTATGAATATTGGTGAGGTCACCCCTCAGTCTCCTTTGTTCCTTAGCTCCACAATTGTTCAAAGCCATCAAAATAATTTCCTGTCATTGGTCGCTTTGTTTCTCGAATTCATCAAATAACTTAAGATAGCAAAGATCAGTGGGTACTGCTCTTTGTCCTTTAACTGCAATGTCTCAGGAGTCAGGGAAGTCATGTTTTAGGATTTTTTTTTTTTTTTTTTTTTTAAAGAGGTAAGGCTCTCACTTAGCACTAACTATCTCTTATTACTTTTGGCTGCTTGGTTGAGTGAGATACTTGCCCTAATTATTCATGTGGGAAACAAACTGGCTCCTTTTGTCACAGAACATCAGGGATCGGAAGGGACCTCCAAAGATCATCTAGTCCAATCCCCCTGCCACAGCAGGATCACCTGGACCTTTTACTTTCAAATGTGTGTCTGAACAGATCTGGGCAATTCTGAAGGCAATTATATACAGTAAGATGTAAGTAAACTCAGGAGCCGTGTTCAGAGCTAAAGTCAGTGTAACTCTGCTGTTACTGAAAATGAAAACAAAACAGCACACCCCTAAAATACTAAGTAATTAATGCTTTTTAATTCCTGTGCTCACTGCAGTATTCATCTTCCAGCAGTATGTTCTTACGGCCTTTTAGACATTGGGTCTCTGTGCAGAAAAACCTGCCAACAGTAACTGACCACATCCATCCTCCTTACTCCTCAGAGTAATTCTTTTGTTCAGAAAGGTCTTCAGCATTGATGTCAGGGTGTTCTGTCACCAGCTACACTTTCCTAGCTAAGTCCATGTGGAGAGAAAACCACTGGGTGTATGTGGTGTCCTGACATATCCTGTTCATACAGATGGTAGAAAACAGTTCATCAGGGTAAAGCAACTTTTTATTTGCTTTCTGTGATTTTTATCTGTGGTGTGAATGTTGTGGCACACTGTGCCCCCTGGGACTTGTTTTCCGTGGTCTGGCTACATCAGATATAGCCCATCCTTTCACCTGGAGAAGTCCATGCAACAGAAAAGTCCAGATTATTTGAGCCTGTGTGTGGGCCAGCATCATGTGCTACTTCTCTTCATATTGTCACCCCTGCAGTGTGTAAGGCAGGATCTGATTAATGAGGAGATAGATACTTTTTAGAACAGCTGAGATCCTTCATGTCTCCCAGTGATAGTAGAAGGAAATCATGGCAGCAGATCTTCCAGGACATGCTTCATTCATCTCTTAAGGCTTATTATCTGAACCAGCTTACAGAAACCTGTCAGTGAATGCCGTAAGACTATGACAGCTCATTTATCATGTAGTCCTACGATAAAAATGGACATAAAACGCGTTAATTACTGCTCAGTTACACTTGTTGGGATATTTTTTTCTTGGCTTATGTTGAATGACAGCTAATTTTCCATAAATAATGCTCTCTTTGCTTCAGTTTTTCTAAATAATCAGGAAAGTTTCAGCAGAATCATATCTTGTGTAACAAGAAGTCTGAATGTAGATTAACGAGCTTCAAATGCTAAGTCAAGTTTGGTGATGGAGTGTTTGTTCCCTTACAGTGGAGCTAATTAGATTACTTCCTCTCCTACATAAGAACTTTTATTCTGTATTACTTTTCTTAGTTGTAGAAGATAAATAGTTTATAAAGTAAGTGGGAATGAAGAACAGACACCAGGTCAGTGATGATTCTTCTGAATAATTGTAAAAAATTCCTACTATGTGTTCTCCTTGGGTGCCAGTTCTTGCAGTATCTGACCTTGGGACAGTAAAGAAGTGTTATGGGATGTGGTAATAGGCGTTTGTGGCCTTAAAGCCCTGAGCTTTTCTTTCCCCCTTTTCAATCTACAAGCCTTAGAATCAAACAGAAGTTCAGATCTTTCCTTGAAAAAGCAAACTTTTGCTGAAAATGCTTGAGGGGCTTTACTGAAGCAGTGGTGGGCAAAGCTTGGAGTTCCCCCCTACATAGATTTTATTTTTCAGATGAACTGTGAACAATTAGAGAAATCTGTGTAGCTGATATCTAGAATGACTATAGACAAAAGTCAAATTAATACTAAATGCGAGAGTCTTTTATAAGGGTTGACTTGAAGACTTCAGGCAGACATCACAGGGTCTTTTAAATACAAAACCTCTGCACAGGTCTTAATTGTCATTCCTGATCCTTGCAAGCCTCACCCTAAAGAAGTCTAATCCTTCTGCCTGTGATTTAACTAAAGTGCAGCTCTTTTATCCTTTTACTGGCTTTGTGGGTTTTCCTTCAGTAGCAGTTCTACTCTTAATGGGCTCTGAGGTGTGAAATTCAAAGTGAAACCCTGTTTTCATGCAAATAAATAGCCAATGTCCAAGAATGGCAGGGATTTACCCATAGCACTTAGCAGAACCAGTCTGGAACTGGGGAAAACAAGAGTGGTGACTCAGGCACAGGTTTGGTTTGAAGCATGCAGGTGATTCTGAGAGGACTTCTGGAGTCACTGGTGGCACTTGGAAGTCTAGCTCCACAATCAGCTTGGCATTGCTTGCAAAGGAAGATACCATTTAATGTGAATAAAACTACATATTAGTGACAAAAAATGAGGAAGGGTTATGTGCTCTTTGATCATAGTAAATGCTCACAGAATGCTGGGACTCATTTAAAATGAAACTGATACAAACCTTCCCATTTATCTATCTTATGAACCTAAAGAAACCTTTCCCCTCATTTGCTGCTTTTGATGATTTATCAGTTATGAGTTTGAATGAAGGTGTTCTAATAGTATTTACCAACCTCTGAAGTAGCTGATCCTGGCTCCTGCCTGATAAGAGAAGTTGTTTGTTGGTCTGTGGTACAAATATGTGCGTTTAGTGACAGAAAAACAAAGGAAACTGTGAACACATTGATGTTTCCTTTTGGCTTTTTCTCCTGTATTCTTTGAAAAGAATATCTTTCAGAGCCAGAACTGTGGAGGAGTCCAGAGGACTGAGGGTGTATCAACTAAGCAGAGTAAAAAGAAATAAACCCCGTAGTGATGGAGAGACTAATCGGATTTTTTTTTTTTAAGTTATGTAGCCTTGATGCTGTAAGATGAAAGGCCTGACACAAAAATAGAAGCAAGAGGTAACAGACAGAGTGTAACACCAGGAATTAGCTAAGGCGTTGGGTCACTTCTATAGGGACATGCAGTCGCAGCACTGGGCTGTGTAACTCCAGCACAGCTATAGCAGTGACTAGAGTCTTGTCTGTGTGATGTTGCCTGTTTTCTTTACACATCATTAGTTCAGACATACAAAAATGACGGTATCCTTGCCATTAGGGACAAATCTATAGATACAAAATGGAAGTTCTGTTAAATTGGTGTAAACTGGAAATGCATTCTTTTGTAAATAACCTCCAGGGGTTTTTTTTGTTCAGCAGGTGTTGAACTTGGATTTACTACAGAATTTTTTTCACAAGAGAAGCTGGAGACTTGATAATAATTTCCTCACTCTTCTGAAATAGCATGCTCACTTTTTTTTTAATGGTCACAGAATCACAGAACATTAGGGATTGGAAGGAACCTCGAAAGATCATCTAGTCCAATCCCCCTGCCACAGCAGGATCACTTAGATCCGGTTGCACAGGAACATATCCAAGTGGGTTTTAAACATCTCCAGAGAAGGAGACTCCACAGCCTCCCTGGGCAGCCCCTTCCAGGGCTCTGTCACCCTCACCATGAAGTAGTTCCTCCTCATATTGATGTGGAACCTCCTCTGTTCCAGCTGACACCCATTGCCTCTTGTCCTATCATTGATATACTGTAAATTGTTGCACATACCTCAGAAAAGGCTACAGATACTCATCACCTTGTAGGTCGTATCAATAACAACATTGGAGCACTGGAGGCTACAAGTAAGAGATGGGTATGTTTTATGGGGTAGTTAGGCCTACAAACTCTGGCCGATGGTAAGACACTAAGTCTGTTGCCACTCTCAGACTTAGGTGGAAGTTTTGTGTGCTTTGATGTTGATTAATACTTAATTTTCATAGACTCTGAACCTATAACAATTTCTTTTTTGAAATAGGCATCATGTAAGTTGAAGGAGACTGATTTATTTCTTTTATTATTTTTTTCCCTTCTGCAAAATGCAGAGAATTTGGAAAAGCAGAGATAATCGCTGTACATTTGTATGTTAATGTTACCAGGTAATCATCCTGAAAGACTGCATATGATTAACACCTTGAATAATAAACTAGAGAAAATGTACAACACTTGACAGGCAGTGAAACATCTAACACAATGTGAAAACATCTGGCCAGGAAATTGTTTTCCAAACACTGAAAATAATAAGCAATTATCAAGTATTTTACCTGACTCTATTCCTAACTCTGGTTTAGTGACACTTTAACTGATATTATGCTTCATTTCCCAGCGGTCTGATTTTTTGGATAATCACCTGAGATGGGTGATTTACATTCTTTCATCTTCCTGCTTGATGTGCATAGTGAGTATTTCTGTGGGGCAATCAAGGCTGGAGAATGAAATAAGGCACTCTTGTGACAATCAAAGGCAAGAGCTCAATTTGGTAATTCTTATCTGTGAGGAACCTGTGGGAAATCCAGGTGGCCCTAAATCAGCCTGAGTGAAACTTCTCGGTAAGTGAGCCTGCAGATGCCAGTTGTCTTAGCCTAACCTAGGTGTTGTTTTCAAGCCCTCTTTTTATCTAGGTGATCCTGCTGTGGTGGGGGGATTGGACTAGATGATCTTGCAAGGTCCCTTCCAATCCCTAATGTTCTGTGATTCAAGAAATGTTGCAGTTTGCAGCACTGTACCGTGTTGAGATACAACCCTTCAGCTGAGTCTATGCCTAACTCAGCACAAAAAATGCACCAGTCAAAAGCATGTGGTGGTTTGAAGATGATGTTGAAAGCAGAAGATTACTTGGACCATTGAAAAAGTACATTTAATTTGCACTGTTACATTTACTAGATGTAACAATTTAATGATCAGAGAGATAAAATATCTTTTATTAGATTTTCTTCGGTATTGTAAAAAAAGTCTTTAAAGGCTCTTCATTGTATTTTGATTTAATTGAACATATTGTATCTTCTCAAATTCTTTAATATGGAAATTTCATGAGTCTTGGCATATTTATAGGGCTGAACACTGAATAGATCAGTAGATTCTGTGATATCTCTTTTTTTAATAACTTCAAGTAAGCAACATCTGTGTGTTTGTACAGCAGAGCCCTATTGCCCTTTTAGACAGTGTGCTGACAAGCCAATTTCAACATAATGAAACAGCTCACTGCGACTTGTAGAGAAAATAAAACTGAATTACATGGCCTAGATGTTACTGGCAAAGCATTTTATCATTAATAAAGTTCCACTTTTCTCATTAGACTAGGTTAGAAATAGAAAAATAACTAATATTCAGGTTACATTGTTTGTTCTTTGTGTGAACCAATCAAAACCAGGCTTTGGAGGAACTTTGGTTGTTCCATCAGCTGGGGAGTTTGAGTACTTGCTCAATCTGTTTACAGAGAATGGAGTATTTTGGAATCCTGTTGGCATGCAGTGGTAACACTGGAGATCACAGAATCACAGAACATTAGGGATTGGAAGGGACCTCGAAAGATCATCCAGTCCAATCCCCCTGCCACAGCAGGATCCCCTAGATCCAGTTGCACAGGAACATAACCAGGTGGATTTTAAATGTCTCCAGAGGAGACCCCACAACTCCCCTGAGCAGCCCCTTCCAGTGCTCTGTCACCCTCACCAGGAAGACGTTCCTTCTCACATTGATGTGGAACTTCCTGTGTTCCAGCTCACACCCATTGCCCCCTGTCCTATCATTAGAAGACACTGAGCAGAGCCTGGCTCCATCCTCCTGACACCCACCCTTCATATGTTTATCAGCATCAATGAGGTCACTCCTCAGTCTCCTTTTCTCTAAGTTTAAGAGACCCAGCTCTCTCAGCCTTTCCTCATAAGGAAGGTGTTCCACTCCATTATTTTTGTGGCTGTGCACTGGACTCTCTCCAACAATTCCTTGTCCTTCTTGAACTGGACACAATATTGCAGATGTGGTCTTACCAAGGCAGAGTACAGGGGAAGGAGAACCTCTTTCGATCTGCTAACCACCCTGCTTCTGATCCACCCCAGGATGCTGTCTGCCTTCTTGGCCACAAGGGCACATAAATAAAAGGGGAAAAGCGTCCTTCTGTCTTAGATGGGAACAAAATCTGCTAAGAAAGAGTTAATAGGTGTTCTTAGCGACAGACTTAAAGGCTGTGATTTAATGGGGTTGTTTTTTTTTTAAACTTCGATGCTGGTAAATGTTAGAGGGGAATATTATTAATGTGGCTCACGTTATATCCTGCATGTGTGCTTGCTTTGCTTGTTATGAGCGTGTGTGGTTTCCTGGTGCTTCTGGAAAGCGATGACATCAACAAGACACTTATTTGTTATGCATTTGGAAGCGAGCAGAACATTCAGTTGGCTGCACACTTCATCCAACATAGACACAGCTCTTCACCATTAAAACCCAAACAAGTTCAGATTTACAGACAAGGTTTGTGCAATGGTTTTGAACTACAGGAAACAAAAGAAAACAGATCACCAAAATCAACCTTGTGGTTACGAGGATGATTTCAGCTTGTGAAGATATGGCCTACAGAATCTTCAGCTCGCTGAGTGAAAAGTATTTGTGGTGTTTTGACATCCGTGTGAAAACATGGCCTCTGAGGTCAACAGGCAGCTTTTGAACCTCTTGCAAAATGCGGTCTTTCAGGTGAAACTGCAGTAGCCTGTAAAATGCTCGGCATTTAGTGAATCTGAGCAATAAGAAAAAGCATGTGTGGTGTAATTCTGAGGAACATATTTTATGCAGAATGTCTAGAAAGAGGATGCTTGTGCCTTTGCTTCTATCATAGCCTAAGGAGCGTCTGAAGGAGGGAGCTGTCTAGAAAGAAAATACCAAACACAGATCCTCTCAGTTTCTCCAAATAGGTTGTTTTGTAGGCAGGTGCAGCTGCCTGTGAAAGGAGCTGTACTCACAGCTCTGGGAAACCCTTAAAGGATTGCTACAAACACGTTTACATAATTTCCTTCCTGCAAATACCTCCTAGATACAGCTCTCTTTCAGAATTGTTTTCTTTCTGAACTGGCCCACTATCCATCTTTGCCTTTAGATCAAGCTCAGAATGACTAAAGCAGGTTACTCTGTCTCTACTCTTTTCTCTAAGGAACATTGCCATTTGTTTCCTTATCTCATGAACTGTCTGATTCAAGCATGTGTATAACCTCAGTTATCAGGTTTTCTTCTGTTGGTTTAACTCAGTCTTTTTGGGTGCCTCTAACCATTACAGATCTGTTCTCCAAAGCATCCTTAAGATGTTTGCTCTGCAATGTTGCTCCCAGAGCAGGCTTTCAAAACTTAATGTCCCAATTTGGTAACAAATTCACGTACAATTTGAAAATACTGCCAGAAGATTGTGAGCTGCTGGTGGCTTTGAACATTTTTAACATCTCTTTATACTCCTCTACAGGCTCCCAATTTTCTGTTGCAGCAAACATTTTAAACTTCCCCTTCAGAGGACCTTGCTTCCTTTTCCACTATTCATGCTGACATTTACTCATGGGTTGAATTCTGCCTGGGTCCATTCTCTCTTTGGTGGGCAGGAAGGGTTTGAGATTAGGGGTTTCTGTTTGTCTCCTGTCAGTTGTCAGCTTTTTATTTTAAATGCCAACTTTCTCAAAATGGAAAAATTTACCAGTAAATCGCAAAGTGTGGCTCTAACATTTATTCTGTACTTTAGTCCAAGAAAATACAGGGGCAATTCACCATCCAAAAAGGGATTAAGCTAACAGTTCATGATGATTCAGTCTCCATTAGCATCCATTCTGGATCGCTTCAGTAGTTTGAGAACAGAATTTCATCCAGATAGTTGAACTGCACTTAAAATGCTTGGCTGAGATTTCAAAAATGCTTGGCTGATGTCTCAATATTTATGATTTATGTGGAAGGTTGGATTTGTTTGTACTTCACCCTGGTTTTACACCGTAAGAATTCAGACAAGGACGTGATGCTTCCTTGACACTTCTGTCACTGATTTAAATACAAATTGTTGTTATGTGGCATTAGACAAGCTGAACACCCTCTGCACTCTCTCAAGGGTAGAACTGTGTGTTGTTGCACAGCTGTGTTTTCTACCTTGGTAAAATACAGATGGAAAACAATTCCTGAAGATGTAAACGTTCAGAAAAACGCCGCTTTTGTTCTTTGCTGTATTGATGTGCATTGTCAGCAAAATGGCTCATTGGATCCCTAAAAATGAAATGCATGATCCCCAGAAGCTGATAGGCACTGATTCACTTCCAGCGTTTTGAGACTGAGTCTAAATTCTATTGCTTTGGTTTCAGCTCTTATTTTTACTGCTGATTTTTCTGCTCTTTTTTCAAGTACTCTTGGATAGTTAGATATTTATCTTTTAGCCAAGCTCTAAACAAGGAGGAGGAGGGAGGTGCTTGTCCCCCTGTACTCAGCACTGGGGAGGCCGCACCCTCAGTACTGTGTCCAGTTTTGGGCATGTCAGTACAAGGGAGACGTCGAGGTGCTGGAGTGATTGCAGAGGAGGGCAGTGAAGCTGATGAAGGGCCTGGAGAATAAATCTGATGAGGAGAGATTGAGAGAGTTGGGGCTGTTTAGTCTGAGGAAGTGAAGGCTGAGGGGAGACCTCATTGCTCTCTACAATTGTGTGAAAGGTCATTGTAGGGGTGTTAGTGCTGGTCTCTTCTCACAGGTAGTCAGAGACAGAAGCAGAGGGAAGGGCTTCAAGCTCCAACAGGGGAGGGTTGGATTGGACATCAGGAAGAAATTCTTCCAGGAGAGAGTGGTCAGGCACTGGACTGGGCTGCCCAGTTGAGTCCCCATCCCTGGATGAGTTTAAAAATTGCTTAGATGTAATGTTGGAGGATCTGGTTTAGGGGGTGACCTTGTGGAGTGGGATTGATGGTTGGACTCTATGATCCCAGGGGTCTTTTCCAACCTGAATGATTCTATGATTGTACAAGTCTGGTGGAAGAACATTCTCTCAAATGTTTATCCCCCCCCCTCCTTAAATTCTAGCCTTAATTTAGCCATTGTGGACTTGCTTCACTGGATTAAAAGATCCTTGTACATAAAATCTGTCAAACAGTTAAAATTACTGAGATAAAAATAATGGCTCTGCAGTTGGGATGTAAGTACTGCTGCCTATATTGTGTGGCCTCCATGGAGAAGGCAAAAAATAAGTCTTACTACTTTAAAGTAACAAGATAACTTGAAAACATTCTGCCTGCCTGGCAACTAATTTAGATTATCAGTTTACATTTTTTCCATGCCATTAATATCTATTTAATAAATAATTGCCTATTTGGATGCATCTGTTAGTATCCTTGCAGCAGAAACTTTACCACCTAAACCAATATTTATTTTTTCATATCTGTTTTTAACAACAGGATTTCAAATTTGTTCTGATATTCTCTGGTACCAAGGATAAATTTAACTGATTTGATACTCTGGGAAAAGACAACCCAAAAAAGAGAGATGCCATATAGGAAGAAATGTTAATTCAAAATAGTAGCTTGTTTTTCTGTGACAGAAAAGTTCAAGACAAACTAAAAGTGGAGCTTTCAGAAATGTTTTAATCACCCTCACATTATGCTGGTAGGGTACAAGAAATGCTACTTTTTAATTTAAAATAAATCCAACTGCTGCCTAATGTGTGTGGTGGGCAATTTGCAATTATGATCTTCATGATGAGATTCCTCCATGAAATGAGAGGTGTATTATAATTTAAATAGAGTTGTAGATCTGGTTGATTTTAATTTGTGACCCAGGGGTCAGTTGTTATTGGGTGTAATAACCCTGCGGTAATGTGACTCTTCAAGGCACATTTGTATAATGAGAAATCATAACTAGTTATAGGGAGCGTGATGATTTTTTTTTTTTTTTTGCCTTTCCAATTCAAATGTGCTGCTCTGTCAGTCTCCATTTTAGATGCTTGAAACTCCAGTTAACATGGGGTTGGGTTTTTTGGCTATAAAAAGCTCTGAAGTTGTGAGCAGCATCTGACTTACAGAAGGTTACGCATTTCCCTTGTTTCTTTCTTGCAGTCTCAGTCCAGTGTTTACTGCTTCCTGAAGTTTGGCCTCTCTTGTCAGTGCGATTGCTAATAGCTGTGGTTTTGGTGCGCTTCAGCTCTTTGCCACTGTTCCCTGTTCTTGTGACTTGGGCCACTATTTGATGGAACAGTTTTATTAACTGAAATGAAGTTAGACAATTCATAAATGTGTTCCTAAACAGCAGGAGACATCCCAAACCTGTTACAGAGATAAAGAGCTAGTTGGTGTTTTCACCTAAGCCTTTAATGTGTCTTACACCAAGACATAATTAATCATTTTCTGTGGAATACTCGTGCGTCTTTCAGGAGTGACAGCAGTACCTTAATGTGTTTGTCTGTATCTGAGGAAATGCTGTTGGCTTCACGTCCTGCACTGGCTCTCTGGCAAGACTGTTCTTTGTTTCTCCTTGGCTTCACTTGAGCTGGTTCCCCAAGGCTTTTTCCATAGACAGCTGGAGCTTTCTGTGGGACAGGAGGCAGAATTCAAGCTGAAGGGAAATGCATGTTGCAGAAGACTCAAACCAGTGTCCCGTTGGAGCTTATATGCTAGATTTCATGCTTCTTCCCCTAAAGGAAGCCTGAAAGTGAGAACTCCTTATGTCAAGCTCGATATGTTGTCAGGAGCATTTGAGGTGTTGTGTGTGGATACAGCTTTCAAATAATGGTTTGTATTTGTAACATGGCCTTCAGACCTGTGTCCAGCACCCATGACTGGTTCCTGCCATTGTGACAGGATTGGCTGTGTGGTTAAATGTTATCTTTTGTGCAGCATCTATTCCTTTAGTCAGATTGGAGATAAAAAATCTGAGCATTATCAGGCCAGGGACTGAATCTGTTATGTTATACATTGATGGAATCCTCACTCTGCAAGGCAGACTGGAGTAAGGAATGGCTATGCTTTACAGCACCTTGATAAAATAAGTAGTACCTGTTGAAACATTAATGAGCCTACTTCATTAGAGTTAATGGTGGTGACAGAAATGATTATAAAATGGAGCTTTTGAGTCACAAGATGCTTTGCAGATGGCAGGCAGCTCACCTCTTAGCAATGGTAAATTTAAGGTAGGGAAAGGCTGCATTTCACCAGTATTGCTACAGCAGTCCTTTTCAGTGAAGCTGTGTTTATGGGATCAGCGTTCATAGTAGTGTTCATTTTCACTTTACCTTAATCTAGCAAATGTTATTTTTACCAAGTTTTTGTAAGGGGTTTTAAACCCGAATTTCTAAATTCTGCTTTCAGTCACACCCCAGGAAGGTGGGGGGAAAACCCAAAATCAACTTCCACTTGTGTGAAAGAGAGTATCTTTCTGCTACAGAAACACAACTTTAATGAGAGGAAATTACTTAAAACAGAAAATGAAACCCAGAGCTTATATTTGCTGTTCAAGTCAGGTTTATCTGCTCTAAAAAAAGTAATCTTGGCACTGTCTCCTTGTGATAGACGCTCACTTTTTGAATCCCATGGATCTTTTGTAGCTCTGTAGGAAAGATATATTGGCTACATGCCACTTGTTACAACTATATTTATTATTAATGGATCAGGACTCTCACTGAAGGAAAAAAAAAAGCTGTACAAACACTATAACAACAGAGAAACCTCCCCATGAGGTTTATAATGCAAGGACAATTGGATGCTGTTTGTTAAGTTTGCTGATAGACTGAGATAATGCCCTAATGAGGTTCTAAATCTACTTTGTTTGCACAACTTCCAGCTCAGGCCAGCAGCCACTCTTAAATTTGAATTCACATCAGAAATTCAATACCATTTGCATCCCAAATATTTACTTGGGGTCTTAGCTTGGGGTTTTTACTCAAACTACCCTGGTACCCAGAGCCCTTGAAGGTGGTTTGTGGAGTCTCCTTCTCTAGAGACGTTCAAGACCCACCTGGGTATGTTCGTGTGTGATTGGATCTAGGTGATCCTGCGGCGGGGGGATTGGACCAGATGATCTTTTGAGGTCCCTTCCAATCCCTAATGTTTTGTGATTCTGTGAATAACTATCAAAAATCCAGGCTGTGTTTTATTACACTGAGTTTTGTCAGAAGTCTCTACATATTAGAAGTGTTTTAAGTAGCACACAGGATAACAGTGCTCAGTAGTTCCTGAGGTATCCAGTGCAACGTGTGGGCAGTAAGTGATTGGGCCCTTAGAACATAGTGGATTGGTCTGCATGCTCCCCTGAGATTCAATGTCTCTCTTGTCAGGCAGCAATAAGATAATTAGTTTTGGATATGGCAGGGCTTTAAATTGTTGACCTCTGTGTTTTCATCACTCCTCATTCTTTCTGCAGCCCTCCTGGGAGTTTGGAGATGATGTCACTTGGCTCTTCATGCCATCTGACAGGGTTTTGCAGAGCTGTGACTGTCACAGTGACAATCTTCACAAACAGTCTTGGTGGCCTAAGGGCAAAGATGCACAGCGTTGGGATTTTTTTGTTGGAGTAGTTGTTTTTCTGAAGTAGCAGCAGCTTCCTGGATTTCACACCCAGTCTCTTGTTTTACTGTAAGTGTTCCCTTGCATCATTTCTTGCTTCTCCAGTGGGTAGGACTTTTGTTGTCTGCTAATTTAGCAGTGCTGTCTGAGCACACTTTCTTGCATAACCCAACAGTAGGCGGCCTAGGAAGAAGAGGATCATCTTCTGAACAGAAACTTTAAATAAGGCAAAATTTGGATTTTGTGTTTCAAATGAATGTGCTAGTAATGAAAACAGCCAGAACAAGTCAACAAGTAAGAGGAATCACAGAATCATTAAGGTTGGAAGAGACACAAGGGGTTGTCTCTCCAACTGTCAACCAAACTCCACACTTCCCACTAGACCCTAGGGGCCACATCTGCCTGTTTTTTGAACCACTTTGGGAACAGCGACTCCACCCCCTCTCTGGGCAGCCTCTTCCAACTGCTGACCCCTCTGTCAGGGAAGAAATTTTTCCTGATGTCCAATCTAAACCTCCTCTGGCACAGCTTGAGGCCATTTCCTCTTATCCTGTTGCTGGTGACTTGGAGAAGACACCAACCCCAACCTCTCTACAACCTTCTTTCAGGTAGTTGTAAAGAGCTGTAATGCAAAGGCATTAAGTACCTCGGCCTTGTTCTCATTCTCGGTGATGTTCCCCTCCATATCCAGTAAGAAGTATCTAAAAATACTTTAAATTTTACATGTAAACAAATGAAAAGGAAGTCATTTTCTTGCAAGACCTCAAATAATTGATGCTGAGCGTACTGGGTTACCACAACACAGTACTATGAAAGAACATTTTCCTCCCAACGTGCTGGGGAAAGGGATTAAAGAGGCAAACCAACATTTCAGTTTTTCGTTACTGAACCAATCCAAATAAATTCCTCCAAAAGATTGAAATACAAGTTCTTCTAAACAGCTCTGCTCTATGGGGCTTGGAAATAATGGTGCCTAATCTGTCAAAGTTAAGGTTTTCAAACATTTTTCTGTTCTATGTTGGGGTTGGGAGGGGTGGGCTGGGGAGAAACCTGGATCCTTATTACACAGAATCACAGAACATTAGGGATTGGAATGGACCTCTGAAGATCATATAGTCCAATCCCCCTGCCATAGCAGGATCCCCTAGATACAGTCACACAGGAACATACCCAGGCAGGTTTTAAATGTCTTCAGAGAAGTAGACTCTACAGACTCCCTGGACAGGCCCTTCCAGTGCTCTGTCACCCCTCACTGGGAAGAAGTTCCTTCTCAGATTGATGTGGAACCTCCTGTGTTCCAGTGTCTGTGAATACTGAAAAAGTGTTGCCAACCTGCTCCATATTGACCCTTAACGCCCTCCTCCCTTTTTTTTTAAAACCATTCAGAAACAGAATTTGTTAGGTTTTGGGAAAAAAGTCAAGCTTTTATATATGGAAATCTGTTTGCCACTAAGTTTCTGAATTAGTTTACCTCTTACTGTGTCACAGGTTATTAACTTGCATTGCTTATAATTGAAGATGTTAGCTGAGCCTCTTGATTTACAGTAACAGTGAGGTGGAGCCTTTTCAGAGGAAGGCAGTGGTGGAATGGGAATTCCTCTGGAGAGCAGTGGATAAGGTAGAAATGCAGAGTGCTCAGCTCAGGGCAGAGAAAGGAGTAATTTGAAGGGACTGCTTTAATAAGAAATATATCAAATGTATATCACACCACATACCTAGAAAAGACAGATGGTTGAAGAGTCTTTAGGAATCGCTCTGGGACCAGGTACTTGAGAGATCAACTTCACTCAGTGCTTGTTCCAGCAGTCTCTGAATTGTGAAACATTAGTCTCAAATGTACACTTTCCCAGTCAAATGTTGTGGTAAGAACAGTGAACGAAAGCCATTATATAACATTTGATTATATTTTATAACCACTGCCTGGGCTCACTGGCAGTGCTTGTTCCCTGAAAAATGTTGGACTCACTTGTGCTGTCAGAGGTTGCTTGGAGGTATCACCCTCTCTGAGAGATACCTTCTCTGGGACTGTTTAACAAAGCCATTAGCATGAGTACTACTCTCATTTCAGTGTGAAATGCAAGGCATATGTTTAGGCATATGTTTCCATTATTTGCTTTGTATTTTGAGACCTTGGCATCAACCATTTAGACTGCTTGGTTGCTCTCTCAGTGAGTACAAGTGTTTTTTCAGTTAAATAAAGCTAAGGCCCCTTTTTAAAAATACGAGTCAATAAGCCTGTACCCTGAAAAGCTTTTCTTTGTTACTGATGTGGATTTTTTTCTTGACAGCCTGTTTTCCAGCAATCAATAGAAAATTCTTATTATCCTTATTGAAAATGTGACCTCTGAATGGTACTGCAGTACTTAGGTTTTTCTGTGATGCATTCACTACTCTGATGCATTTTGGGGCTGAGAGCTCTCCATTTCAGGGTTGGAATGTTATTGTGGCAGCTCTTTGCTCAACTTGACCCGCTGTGAAATTCTGTTGTTCATGCTAGGTCTGCAGTCAGAAATCTGAAGTTTTGCTGTGGATAGTTCTAAGCTCTGAGTGTTACTCTACGTTTTTACACTTTTTAAAATGTCGTTTTTCTTTTATGGAGAACAAGCTTGTGTGGAGTTTGGTTGCCTTGCCCTGTAGCTTTGCTCTTACACCTTTCTCTTTGTCAGTACTAAACTGGAGAGCTCTATGCGACTGGCATATGAGTCTTGTTCACATTCAGGTCCAAGATCTGATTCAGTTTCCATTCAAAGACTGTTCTTGCCCCTTCCCATAATGTTGTTTTATTTTCATGTTAGTAATATGTTATCCTTCAGTACTTTCTTCCTTAATTTTGTATCTTTCCTGTCTGTAGAAGCACAACTTTAGGTCACATCCAGGATGATGCAAGTCTTTCCAGGTAGAGTAATCCGAGAATCACAGAACTTTAGGGATTGGAAGGGACCTCGAAAGATCATCCAGTCCAATCCCCCTGCCGACTTGATCACCTAGATCAAGTTGCACAGGAACATACCCAGGCTGGTTTTAAATGTCTCCAGAGGAGGAGTGTGAGTGGCTTCTAGGTGGGCGTAGAGAACTGCAGATATTTTAGCTTTCGATTCATCCTGTTGATTTCTTCTTATTAATGACAAACTTTTATTAGAGCCAGGGCACTGTCAACTTCAATAGAAGTTCCACTTAATGGCCAAGATAAATAATGAGACAAAAATATCCACCATAATACAGATGTTTCAGTCTTCGTAATCTCATTTGACCAGGAGCTCTTAACTAGGTAATATTTATTCTACCTGTTTGTACTGGGCAATGAGCAGCAATATACAGAAATTCATATCAGTGGAACCTTAAAATGTGTGTTTATCTCCATGCTCCCAAAAAGGGTTTCCTGAGTGGCCTTAATGTATTTCTGAAGCTTCTGGGAAGTGCTGAGAAGGCTGGCGTGCTCCTGGGTTTGGTGCTGGGACATGGCGTTATCTCCAGCAAGCATCCATAATAAAAAATGAAGATTGCTTTTTCCACTGCTGTGAGCCTGACTTGAACAAGAAATACAACGGGATGATCCCAGTTAATTTTTTCCTCACAGTTAATTTAATTGCAAATATGCAAACTCTGTTAGCACACTGCATTCTACGGTCCCTAAAGACCCACCCTGAGAGCTCAAGTCTCCAAATACAGACACGTTTCTGCAACTGAGCTGCTGCTGAGATTCGCCTTAACCTAGTGAGAGGCAGAATGTGTCTGAAGATAAATGGACCCAGTGCTTCTATGGAATTAAAGCTGAGGAAGTGACTTTAAACTTTCTTAAGATGCAATGATGGGGAAATGATGCCTCTAAAAAAGTACTTTTATTCTTTTTGTGATATGTCATTTCTTGATTAAGAGAAGAAGGCCTGAGCAATGACTCTTAAATTAGGTATCTATTATGCTCCAGGAATGAAGGTTTTCTAAGCAAAAGGAACTATCGATCCCACGTCTGCCATTATACAACATGAATCTAGAGTGCAATCCATTATAAAGTGAAAGCAAAACCATTAGGCTCCTCAAGCATTCAGTTAGACTATTACTTTACCTTAATTGATGCTGTTAATAGCATAATATTTAATTGTTTCATATAGGTAGAAAACATGCTTGTTAGTGAGGACCAGCTTACTCACAGAACGACATTTAAACAATAGCAGCAGAACTGTAGGTGAGTTCCTGGTCAATGTGTCACCTCAGTCTTTCACTGTGAAGGTCTAAAATGGCTTGCATTCCTTTCAAATGAATTTAGGATTCAGCAGAGCACTGAAAATACAGAAGGTACATGACAGAAAAAGGTGTGACATGACTGTCGTCGTCAACTCCTTTGACCATTTTTCATAAACATGTCTGTCTCTACTAGTAGCCTGGTCTTCATCTCTGTAAATATTTATAGAATATTTTTCCTGAATGTGCATGTTCTAAGATTGTGCTTAGGACTTGGAAATTTCCTTTCCACTGGTGTGTTGTCCTGTAACTTCTGTTTCTTAGGATATTGTTCAATATACACCTTATCTTTTAGTATTGCAAACCTGTATTTTCTTGATACTGTCTTCTGCTTGCAAGCTCTTCTAAAAACTGTTAAAGACTCTTTCAACTTCAGAGTTCATTATTCTTCAGTAGTTATTGTGGAGGTTTTCCAGCACAACACAGCTTAGGTCTGTGTTAATTCCTAGGCCATTACTGGTTCAGACACTTCTTATTGGTGTTAGAAAGAGGTTTTATTTTTCTGACATGAAAGACTGACTGACTCCCTGGGATTGCTTCCAGCACTGGGCGGTAGACTTCAGTCACATTTGTACTGAGCTTTGCCTGCAGATGGGTGGGCAGAAAAGGATCTAGGGGTTCTAATTGACAGGAGGCTGAATCTGAGCCAGCAGTGTGGCCAGGATGACCAATAGCATCCTGGCCTGGATTAGAAACTGTGTGTCCAGCAGGAGTAGGGAGGTGGTTGTTCCCCTGGTGAGGCCGCACCTTGAGTACTGTGTCCAGTTTTGGGCACCTGAGTACAAGGGAGACATCAAGGTGCTGGAGTGAGTGCAGAGGTGGGCAGTGAAGCTGGGGAAGGACCTGGAGAATAAATCTGATGATGAGAGATTGAGAGTTGGGTCTCTTTAGTTTGAGGAAGTGGAGGCTGAGGGGAGACTTCATCGCTCTCCACAACTATCTGAAAAGACATTATAGAGATGTTGGTGCTGGTGTCTTCTCACAGGTAATTAGTGACAGAATGAGAGGGAAAGGTTTCAAGCTCCAGCAGGGGGAAGGTTAAGACCGGACATGAGGAAAAAAATTCTTCCCAGAGAGAGTGGTCAAGCACTGGAATGGGCTGCCCAGGGTGGTGGTTGAGTCGCCACCCCTAGATGTGTTTAAAAGTTGCTGAAATGTAGTGTAGAGTAGGGTTGATGGTTGGACTTGATGATCCCAAGAGTCTTTTCCCACCTGAATGATTCTATGTATTTTTTCCCAGCCTGTTTTTCCTACTTTTTTGGTGTATACGATTTATTTCTCCACTTAAGCCAAGGCCTTTTTTTCTAGTACACAAATGCCCATATAACAAAGGATGGTGACATGAGAGGCAGTTATATGAAAAGATTACAATATGTATGAGGTTACATCATTTACATTTAAACAATTGTCAAACCAACTTGTTTTGAAGGTCCACATATTTTATCTAATATTGGTATCAATTGATACTGCTAGGAACTTGAACAGTCAACTGCATTTTATTGACTCTAAGTTTTAAAGTAGGATTATATTACTTGACTGGAAAATAACTAAAGAACAAATTGGAAAAGTCTCTCTATTTTCCAGCTCAATAAGGTCTTTAAGTGTTACATAAATTCTAAACTACACAGCATGTAATATTTGAAAGGCGCCTTTGACTTGAACACGAGATAAGAATGAAACACACTTATGTTGCATGAGTTTTGAAAGTCTAAAGGACATTTCAGATACTCCAATGGCAGCACTAACCCATGAGAATGTAATTATCTTTCTACAGCTATTCTTAGCTTCCCTTTGAACAGTTTGGTAATTGAATACATCTCCTACCAGTTTGAAGTTGGATTCACAGTCTGCGTCAATGTGTATTTGCCTCTACAATTTTTCTTATTTTGTTTAGCATCTGTTGGTTTTATAGCTTATATTCTTACATTTTTATTACTTACATTTTTTCATATTGATGTAATATATGAATCAATCCTCCAGTGACTGTTTTCATGCCTTGTTTTTTACACCATTATGACTGTGTGAATGAGCATCCTGACAACTTTTGATGATACAACATCTGAATGACAGAAGTTTTGTTGTTGGATAACTGGTTTCTGCTGCAGTGTATAAATGTTTCACTTGTAGCAGGAGAATATTTTACTTACGTGTCATGAGTTTGGAATATTGCTTGTATTTTTCAATATTGCCTGTCCAAGGAGAAACATTTTATTCCCAGGAGTGAAAGCTTTATTTGACCTCCCTATCACCTTAAAATTTCTTATGTAAGTGGAGGCCATGCTTCAAGTTTTCAGTCATATCTTGAGTGTTTTCTGCTGCCCTCATTGCTGTTTCACAACTCTTACCCTTGTTTTCAAATTAGTGGTGATCTTAGTTTAACTTTGTTCATGTCAAGACTGGGCTGTGAAGCTATTGAAGGTAATGCTGCAAGTACTGCTCTCCACAGAGTATGTTCTAACAAGCTGGCACTGACAAGAACTAAGTCCTACCTAGTTTACACCAACTTGAAGGGCATAAGATCTCCCAACAAAAGGAAAAATAATCGTGTTAGAAGTACTTACATTTCTTGTCCAGGATCCCATTTTAAAGCACGCTTCATCTTGTATACCTTGTGTGCAGAGTTCACTTTGTGCACCGTCTCAGACACCTTTACAAATAGTCTTTTATCACTTTTATCACTTTAGAATTTATTCATGGGGGCACTACTTGTCTAGAACACTGTCACAGTCTGTTGTAGTAAAAGTAACGTTCATTAGGAACCTTTCAGCTGTCTGTTTCCACACCTAATTTATTTTTTTTATTTCAAACACCTTAAATTTTTACTCTTCACCCTGATTGGATCTTAGGAAGAAGGTCTTGCCTGAGAGAGTGGTTGGGTACTGGAACAGGTTGCCCAGGGAGGTGGTGGAGTCCCCATCCCTGGAGGTGTTTAAAAAACGAGTAGTTAGACCACCTGAGGCCATGTTCCAGGGGTTAGGGAGCTGCTGGGATGAAGGCTGGACTTCATGATCCTGGAAGGCTTGACTTCATGAACCTGGAGGTCCTTTTCAGCCATAATGATTCTATGATTACTTGTACCTTTCTGTCTTAATTCAGTGATGTTGCTTCTGTCTGAAGCAGTTGTGTAGCTTGACTGTCACCAAACCAATAGTTTTTGGACTATTGAAAGCTGAGCCATGATGATGGCTACTTCAGGTCCGGTAGCTACTTTGTTAGATCATGTTATAGTTTGGTATCTGCAGCATTGGAATAGAAGTGTTCTACCACCCTCTCTTTCTCTCACTTTCACTGCCACCATTCCTGCTGTTTTCATTAACTACATCCCAATTTAGATCAACAACTGTTGTTTCTGTCAAGAGCAAGTGTTTTATGTCTGTACACATCAGGCATAATAAAGTACAGAGAACTTGGAAGCAACAAATTAAGTGCTATCTTCGACTCAATTGCTTAAACTACACTCATCTGTCACTTGTGGAATGATTTACACCAAAATGCAATTAGCATCTGGCAAAATACTTTTTAAAATCTCATGCTCTGTGTATCCAGCTTGTTAAACAAAAGCAATAACCATATTAAAATACTTTTTCAATTGTTATTGCTTAGAGGGGGATTGAGTGGTATTTCCTAATTTGTAGTTTTACTTTAATCCAGATTTTTTTGTTAAATAATTGTGGTAATGGGGCCTGTTATAAAAGCTCTAATAGACTGTAAATTAGCTCATGTAGGATTAGGTTTTTGATACGTTCTCCCTGTCCTGAAGCTTCTGAATTTGAGTATTGGACAAATAATTGCTGAGCTGTGTAAGATGGCAAAGAGGATCTTCATTCAAGAAAGGGGCTATGTGGTTCACTTCTTTGTCCAGGCTTTGGGAATAGGTTGCTCCAGCTTACTTCCAGCTGCAAGTGTTTGAAGCAATATATGGCCTAATCAGAGACCTTGACCTGATAGCTTGATGGTCGGTTTCAGCAACTTTCCCAACAGTTTGCCTTGCTGGTAATTCGGCTTGTATGGAACAAGCCCTTTTTTCAGGATTGGGTGCTTTCAAAAGAAGCCTGGCCTCACGAGTGGTGTGGTTGGGCTGATTGCAGGCTGGAGGACCAAGTGGTGGTGACCTCCTTCTGTGTTGAATGGATGTTGCTTAGAGAAGTGAGTAATTCTTCATTATGGTAGCCAGTGCTAACTGGAGAAAAGGAATAAAGAGCGCATGGCTGTAAAACTTCCCAGTCTGTTGTAAGGAAAGGTTTGAATCCACTATACCTGCCAGCAAAGCCATAAAAAAAAGATGGACTATCTTATAGATTATATAGTTCTAAGTGTTTTTTATTGTTTCATTGACAGCTAAACAGCAAATGAAGATTTTCTTTTTTTCCTCTTTCTTCAAACACATGAAGTGTTTTATAGCCTCAGCTCTCTTTTTTTCCCCTTAGGATTTTATTTCTCCATGCTAGTTACAGCTGTGTCCCCCCACCCCAAGCTCTCCCTATTCCCTTTCTGCTTCAATGCAGTTAACCATTGCAATAATTCTCTGACTTTTTGTGTTGAGATCACACCAGTATGGGATATTTGTTATGGGATCATAGCAGTAAATAAGAACATGGGAACTACCTGCAGTCAGTCATGGGGGTTCACAATTAAAAGAGTTTCTGGAAAATTTACTATTTTCTCCACATCTGCAGCTATGAATCCTAAACTTCGAAACGTGTAGAGCTGATTTATATAATGTCTTGGTGCATGTAGTCTTTCACTGGCTCTTCAGTGCAGGCTTCTGATATCATAGAATCATTCAGGTTGGAAAAGACCCTTGGGATCATTGAGTCCAACCATCAACCCTACACTACAAGTTCACCCCTAAACCAGATACCCCAACACTACATCTGAGCATCTTTTAAACTCATCCATATATAAATATAAATTTGTATTCTTAAGCACTTACTAATTAGGTACAGAGTTCATAATGGCATAGCAGGGGAAAAAAATCACTACTGACTGCAGCTGAAACCTTAATTACTTATGCAAGAACCAAATATGAACACAAAGAGGAGTCATTCAGGAGACCAAATTAAATTGTAGTCTCAATTTTCCCTACCTTGTCATTGTCTTACAGCCAGAAAATACATGTTGCCTCTTTTGTGTTAGGAATAAGGGCTAAAAAAAAATGCAGAAAAATGATCAGAGCATCAGTTTAATTTTTCTAAATAAAGTTGATTTAATAACACTTGAAATTCTAATAATCCCATGTGAGCACTTGCTCAATAAAAAACCCCCAACGCTCTTCCATTTCTAGTTTTTACGCTCTTCCATTTCTAGTTTTTGTATTTGTCAAAATCTTGAACAGCCTGACAAAAATCAAATACACGGGGAGGCCAGTTCTTTCACTGGAGAGACAGATCAAATGAAAGCACAAAGCAGAGAAAGCTTCATAGGAACATGTACATTTTCTTTGAAACTGTTGTGCATAGTGGTAGAGAATTGCCTTTTGGATTCCAGAAATCCACTCCTCTGAAAGATCTTTTCTTAAAACTGATTTTGGTTCTTGTTGAAATAAATGTTCCTTTTTATGCAGGAGGGGAAGACTTATTCAAAAAGCTCTGTATTAACCTAGTGGTTCCCATAGAAGCAATTGGTAGAACTCACTGCTGTTATTGTAACCAGAGGTGGATTTATCATGAGCTATTTTATCCCACATCTCACAGCAGTTTTGTCCTGGCAAATCACTGCTGGGGTTACTGTGCCCCACACATCGTCATTTCTCTTTCAGCTCAAATGAGATCCCGTGAAATGAATTGCTGTGTCATTCTGATCTGCCTACTGGCATTGGTTGGTTTTCTCATCCAAAACCCAGTCCTGCCTTAAATCAGAATTGCAGGCTTGTGTCCAGTCTCCTGGCAGAAAAATCTCATCAAACTCCATGTTTCCATTCTATCTTAAAGCTAAGAGATGGAGATCTTTTGTTTCCTTGCTGCTACTACTTGTTGTGCCTTATCTATGTATTCTTCTAATAGATGAGCTCTTTGGTAAGAAATATTGACAAAGTCACCTCATCTTAATGGGAATGTTTTCCAGCTAACCAGTGAAGAGGCAAAAGAGCAAAAAACCCATTCCATCAGCACTTTTTCATCGCTCTGCTTGCCTCTGTGAATAGATTCCACAGGTTTACTGAACATTTCCAACCTAAAACTAGACCTTGTGTCATGTGGCCACCTTCATTCCAAATAAATCTTGTTAACTGGGGCAGGGGAAATCACTTTATCTAAGAAAATGTCTGTCATCTCTGGTAGGAAAAACCCAACCTCATCATTAGTGAGATGATTTGTGAGACTGCCAGGAGTTACGCATTGCATTGATGATCCTAACTTTTCTCTTTTATCATGTAACACCCCCTCTTCATCCTCTTGCAGCCTGATGGGTGATGGGCCATGCTGATTGCCCCACAGCGTAAGTGGCAACAGAAGAGGTGCAGCTGGGCTGTGGTACTGGCAACTAGCCACTGAAGGACATGTGTCCTGGAACAGAAATTGCTAGTAATTGCAGCTGTTGACATCTGCACCTGCTGATTGTGATACACAGCACAAAAAGAGCTTGAGAAATGCCACTCAAAATGGAGGGGCCAGCTGTCGATCTTCTGGAATGGATGTAATGCTTTGCTTTTAGTTGCACATAGGAATGATTCCAGATCTACTTGTAAGTTTGGTTTTATTTTTCCTTTTTATTTAGCTGAAACACGGTTTAATATAATAAGTATCTCGCAGTTGTGATATATGGGAGAACCTTCTGACTGTTAAATTTTCTTAGTAGTATCATAAAGGAGGTCTCATCCAGCAACATGTCTTATGATCAATTGATTACTTCAGGCTAGTATCTGAATACAAGCAAATATCATGGCTAATACTCAGGCCTTGCTCTAAGTGGTTTAATACAATAAATATTAATATCCTGGAAGCTTGTGTGCCTGAAGTCTGAGATTCACTGTGTCACCGAAAGCAAAACTCTACAAACTTACTCACCTGGAGCTGCTAATGCTCTTTTAAAAATGCACGTGGGTACTTTTATCACATGGCGGGGCTAAACACAGGATTCTAATTTCCACATTTAAGAAAAATGGGTTCTTAACACGTCTAAATTCTTTTGAGTTTATCACAGTTTAAATAATTTGAAAGAAAAAAACTGTAGTATATAAATAGAGAGTGTTGAGAAATAGTATTGAAACTGCCTTCAGGCTGTTGTGTGAGGTATTTAGACAGAGATGTGTGCTGGGAACATTACACTTTGGTTTATGTCAACAGATAGCATTATCTTTATGGGAATGTTAATGCCAGTCTGTTTCATGAACCTACACCGAAAGTTTATTTTATTAGCATTCATACCTTATGGATTTTAATTTTATGTTTACTTTCTTCTCTTTGCCACTGTGACTGTCTCTGCCATTTCAGAGCAGCAGTTGGGTTCCTGAGGTTGCAATCAATGTTATAAATCCCAGAATTTCTCTCTTCTATCAGTCCAATGTAGAGGTCGAATTTGTGACAGACTCACCAGGCAGTAGAAGTGATAAAATATCAGGTTACAATTTAATAAATAGTGTTAAAATAGATATATCGTGTCCAGAAAGAGAAATTGAACCTATTTGAAGTAGTGGTCTGTCAGCTTTCTGAGGTGGAAAAAGCCGATGTGTCTATTCTTGAGCCTCTGTTTCAATAACAGTTGTCAGAGTTTAAAACAAATGCAGCTTTGTCATGTTCTGGGGTGAGAAAATAAGAAGCATTGCAATTGTTGGGCTAGAAAATACCTCTGGATTTATCCAGGGAATTTATAGTTAGAGAATACATTTAAAAAAATACAGTTTTTATCAAGTTAGCTCCTAATTGGGCAGCGTCACCACGGCTGCACTGTCCAAGGTGTTCCACCACTTTAAAACAAGAGGTGTACTTCAGGTTTCAGACATTCCTCTCTCATATTTCCTCTCCAGTTGTGTTTGTAGCTGTCAGGCAGTCTGTAACGTACAGATCCAGCTGCAAAACAGCAACCATCTCTTTTTCTACATTGCAAAATATAAAAAGTAGTTTTGAGTAGGACCATTCAAATCTAAAACCACCGCACAAAGATATTTAAGGCAAGAAAAGATTGTCCATTGAAATCCTGCTGCTTTTGGGGGAGGTGTTTTTTGTTTGTGTGTGTTTTTCCTTGTGAGACTGATTATTTGAATAGTTCAAGCTGATTTGTGTTTTTCAGTTTGGAATAGAGCGACAAGACATCAGACATCATCTTTTAATTGCTTCACTTTTTCTTTGACTCAGTTTGACTTCTCAAAATCCTTCTCTTGTATTTTTGAAGCTCCTTGTACTGTAGCTACAGCAGCCACAGGTGCATAAGGTCACCCAGTACGCAGCAGTTAGTAATTTCATTTACCTTTCTCAGCCTTCTTGTATCATGCTGTTTGTAGTGGAATCAGCTTCCTGCTCCTCGAACTTGGGGTTGTAGTGATTTCTTTCTATCATGTATTTGTTCCAGCTCTGATTTTGAACTCAGGGATAGGTCTTCTCTCTTATCTTCCCTTCCTTTTTTTCACCAGTATCAGAACACTGAGCTCCTTGGGAGGTTCCACACTCCTAACGTTCTCACTAGCCTCTGGAAGAACTGCTGTAGTGAGGTATCCTGAAAATCCAACTTCATGGGCTTCATGGCAGGTACTTGCCAAGTGCAACGCTGTAAACAAACATGCACGTAAGGATTGGCAGAAAGACAGGCTTGTGGATTTCTTTAAATAACGAGGGGATGTATTCAGCAGTAGAGATCATGCTGGCTTGACCGTGCTGCTGCCACAGCCTGAGGGTACTGAAGTCTTTTTAGCCTCTTGCTGCGAACACTGCTTAGTGCTTGTTGTGGTCACAGCTTTTTAAAGCTTGGATTCTTGCCAACGAGAAATTTCTGGAGACCACAAATCCATTTCACTTAGGCCAGCAGACATCCGTCAAATGCTAACGATGTAGGCTACATGCTCTCCTTAGCTCATCCAGTTGCTGCTTGTAGAGGCATTGGGATGGAGAAGGGCTTGGGTCTGAACGAGTTTTGCCATTCTTTATAAAGTAAACATTGTAAAAAACCCTAAAACACTTATTGCACATCAGGTAAGATGGTTGTCAGGCAGGAAAGCTGAATTGTCATGACCATTTGCACTCAGCAAATGCTTCGCGGGTGGTTTAATAACACTGCTGTTAATTTAGGGACAAGGCTCTGGTTTTTATTTCTCAAGAGTTGTAGATTTCTTCTGGTGTGAATTTAACTATCGATGCCTTCTTCCCTTCCCTCTGTTTTTCCATTTCCTATGAGTAGAGAGAGCTTTATGGATTTAGCAAGAAAATACAGACTTCCCACTTAAAAAAAACCCCATAGGGAAGGAAGAGGAAGCCAACATAAGGGGAGACAGATGAACGTTTTAAATGTATCTTAAGACGCAAATAAATACCAGAGCTTGCACTACAGGTCCTTTGCAAGATGAATAGATGACAGCTGTTTGGAGTTCCATCACTTCTAGTGTTCTGCTATGGTGCAGCTAAATGTCTTCAGAAAGACAACAATGCAGACTTGGAGTTGGGGATATTTATTCATTATCAAGTGAACAACATCGCAATAATTAAAACTTCTGGATACAGTTCTTGATAATATGTTACTAAAAATAAAAGTTTATGAAAAAGATACTGCTTTTTAGATCTGGGTTACAATGTCTTGGCCCAAGTGTAGGATGATCTACGGTATAGAAGATATTATTTGTGTTATAGAACACGTCACTGAATGAAGACAGAAAGGTACAAGTAATCATAGAATCATTATGGCTGGAAAGGACCTCCAGGGTCATCAAGTCTAGCCCTCAAACCAACATCTCCCTAACCCCTAGACCATGGCCTCAAGGGCTAAATTTTCTAGTTTTTTAGTAGTATCTCATATGTTTTGCTTCAGTTGCATCTTTTGGGTTACATATTTTAAGTGAATACCAGGATTTTTAGTACAAGAATAGTTCAGCTCGTAATTGCAGGAATTTTAATGGGGTTACAATGAATAACAAATCAATAGTGTGCAGAGGAGAAAAAAGTGAAGAATAGTAAAAAAATTTATAAATGAATGAAATTCCTGCTCTTCTGTTTGTTCCTTTCTAATAACTTAATTTGATATCTGTAAATAATGAAAGAAGACAGAGCATTTTCTGCAGGGGAGACTGAATTTTTAGAAGATTTCCAACGTTACATTTCTGACAGGGTGTTAATGCAAATTTTCAGGAAGATGCTAGGACTCGTAAATATGGCTGACAAGTATTTTTTTTCCAGTTTGTTCCCACCTTTGTCTCTGTCTGTGTGACACTGCTCCCTGTGTTTTTTTGCAAGTTCTTTCAAATGCGAATCAACTTGCAGAAAACCCTGGCAAACATGGTGATACCTATGCCCCTTCTTGAAACAATTTAAAACCGAAAAACCCATCTCACTTTAATACTGCTCTTTTAAAAATGGAAAGAGAGAGATTTTATTTTCCTCTTGTTAAAAAGTTGCTGAAATGATTTGAAAATGTTTAACAGGAGACAGAAAACAGTATGGAAGAATGTGGTGGAGTAAGAGACTGAGAAAGGTTATAATGAGAGCTCTTCTCAATGATCCAGGTGATTATGCTGTGGCAGGGGGATTGGACTAGATGATCTTTTGAAGTCCCTTTCCATCTGTAAAGTTCTGTGATTCTAACTTTCCAAGTGTGAGTGATACCCATTAGTAGTAAACCCCATGCTTACTCCATTTCAAGACATGAAATAGCTGATGTGTTCATGTGGCTCGTAGTATTATTCCAGACGTACCTCTTCTGTGTAGACTTACATGTTTTATAAAGTAAGTGTCTTAGTAATATCTGGGGCTGTGTCTGATTTCACAAGTTGAGCTGTTGCTGTGTTTTGCCTTTCATCAAGAACACTTTATGATTCATTGGCTGTTAGTTGGGTCATTAGAAAATGTAATTTAGTTTCTCGGGTTTCTAAGAACAGACTCAAGGTGGTGTCTTGTCGTGTTTTAAATAGAAAGTAAGAGCACAGAGTTACACTACAGAGTGAATCTTTCTGAAACATACACCCCTGCACAAAAGCAATGAGATGGAGTGATTTGCAATTTAAAAACCCCTCTGTATTTCATGGGAGTTTTGACTTGAGGAGGCACATCTTTGCTATGTTGCATACAGAAAAATTCAATCTGTCAACAGGGAACAGTTTGTCCCAACTTTGACTAAATACAGTTTTTTCTTGGAGTGATCACTGGGATGTTTTCAGAAAATATTGTTTTCAAATAATCATAAGAAAATTCTAGGTACAAGTAGGTAAACTTTGATTCATGGTCTCGGTTGACTCTCTTCAAGTTTTTAAACCCCCAAATCTTGTGATCAGATAGAAATTATTTGAAGGAGAGGGGCCATATGGTGCTGCTATAATCAGTCTTTCTGGGACTTAGGATACAGCTAAAGGACTCTCTCCCCATTTGTCATTACTAATAACAGGCGTGCCCTTGTGTCATGCTATTGACAAACGGTTTTTGTTTCTATGCCAGTATTGGCATTTTGACAATCTTTCAAGCAAGCTGAAGCGCTGCCTTTGTTATTTTAATGAGAAATGTGTTGCTGCTCAGCTTCTCCAGGATAAAACATCTAGACTTATGTAGTATTGGGGTGCTTGGGTGTCTTTAAAACACAAAATCATGCAGCAAGGTATCTGATCAACCTGAAAGTGCAGCATCATTTGCTGTGTGTCCCAGTGAATTTTAAGTGTTGTAGCTAAATGTGCCTTTGGTCCTCATAACTGGAAGAGTGTGTGCTGGTGGTGTTTCTGCAGAAACACATTTTAAAATATCTTTTTCAGGGTAAACATGTCTTTTTGAACTGCTTCTCAAGAGTGTCTTTCAATATGGCTGGCAATGCTTGTGATGAAAAGTAAATATTTAAACTGCTCTCAAGCTCCTTGAGTTATAATAAATGAAGTTACCTTTCAGACAACCAACTTTTATTTTAAGGAACTGGGAGTATCTGGGTTCTGGTGCATAAAATTACGCAACTGAACTAATGGCCTTTGATAATTAGGGAACAAATGTGGTGCTTGTTTCAGTTAAGTCAGTTGTCTTCTACTGACATCAGTGGTGATTACCTTATGCTAAAGATAACAGGAAAAACTTAACTGAAATAAAAACGAAATGTCTCTCCCAGCTGTACTTCAGACTACATTAAAAAAACGTAAATCTTCATAATAGACAGGAAAAATTAATAAAGAAAAAATAGAATAAACACAGTGTAAGCTTTTCCTGGGTTTATATATCAGTAATGAGCTCTAGTGACTTCTAGAAATTAATAAAACATCATTTCAAATCGAGACTTTACAATGACTTTTAGAAGAAGCACTGAAAGATTAGGAATAAAGATCAGTTATTATTCTTTCCAGGACTGAAACAGTAATTTCAGAAATCTAAAGCAAACTGTGATACAAGAAAAAGAGACAGAATCTTGAAAGTAACCTAATGGATCTCTCGTATGTCAGAAACCATGTGCAGTACATCATGTAACACAAAATATTCCAAGCAGATACAGAACCTGAGTGAATTCAGCGGTAAAGTAATAAAATATGATTTTGTGTCTTTAGCTTGGAGAAACGGAGACTGAGGGTTGACCTTATTAATGTTGATAAATATGTGAAGGGTGAGTGTCAGGAGGATGGAGCCAGGCTCTGCTCAGTGTCGTCTAATGATAGGACAAGGGGCAGTGGGTGTGAGCTGGAACACAGGAGGTTCCACATCAATCTGAGAAGGAACTTCTTCACAATGAGGATGACAGAGCCCTGGCAGGGGCTGCCCAGGGGGGTTGTGGAGTCTCCTTCTCTAGAGACATTTCAAACCCGCCTGGACATGTTCCTGTGCGACTGGACCTAGGGGATCCTGCTGCGGCAGGAGGATTGGACTGGGTGATCTTTTGAGGTCCCTTCCAATCCCTGATGTTCTGTGATACGGGGACAGCCATGCATGGTAGATAGGTAGGCACCTCAGCAGATGATTATGTGATCCAGCTCTAGCAGGGGGATTGGACTGGATGATGTCTCGAGGTCCCTTCCAATCCCTAATGTTCTGTGACGCTGTGACTCACACAGCCCAGCTTCCAAAGGGCACGTGCCACTCGTGGCCACAAAGCGTGCCCTCTCGAGCGCCCCATCCCACTGCCCTGACACTGTTCAGGGAGCTGAACCCTGCTGCTTGCAAACACCCAACGAGGGATTTCTTCATCTTTGTTTTCTCATGGCGAAGGGTCAAGGCTGCCTTCAAAACCAAAACAGGCAGCCTCTTGTCGCTGAGAATTCGATCAGGTGTTCCTCGGGCGCAGCAGCTCGGGTTATGCCTCTAACAAACACCACAAGCAGCAGAACCCTTTCAGCTATTAAATCTCACACAGAAGTGTTGAGAGTAACTCAAACCAGCTGAAGCCAAGTGCGAGGCACATGGGTAGTGCTGCTGCTCTCATTAAATTCTCCCTGGGCTATTGATAACTGATGATACCCACCGGAATAGGAGCCTTTATTATTTCTCGGGCTCCTAATAGCGCCGCATTGAACTCCGAGAGGTTTCATTACAAACTGGGCAACAGGACGTGAAGTTGTAAAACTCAACCTCTCCTGACATGGGAAGTCTAAAAGAGAAGCAGAAATGTTTTCACTTAAAATGGAAATTGAAAGGAAAAACCCCTAACCTGGAGCCATCCTGTGCCTGGAGTAACTGCCTTTATCCCCCAGGCTGCTCGTATCAGCCCCAGTGAGCAATAAATGCTCCAGAAGAGGAGTCGCACTGTCTGGAACTGGTTGTATCTGTCAGCCACAGAACCACTGCGGTTGGAAAAGACCCCAGGTTCATCAGGTCCAACCACCTACCCTATTCTACAAGTCCACCCCTAAACCACCTCCCTCAACACCTCATCCAAAGATACTCAAACACATCCAGCCATGATACGAGGAGGTTAATCCAGATGCACATCTGGCCTTCCAGCAGGATCGCCACTGAGAGAGCGATTGGTTTGTCCTGAGTAACTCTGCGCCCGTCTGAGACAGAGCACATGAACCCCCCTTCCTTCCTCCCTCTTCCCTGTCCCCTGCCACTCCCCAAGAACACTCAGCTTAGAACATGCAGTGGTCACTGCTCCGCAGCCACAGATGGCCGAGTGAAAACAAGTACAGACATCTGGTCATCAAAGCCTCTGGACAGAGCTGACAGCAAAGAAAGGCTGTTTGATAGGAAGGGAGGTGCCCAGCTAGGAGAGCAACATCTCAGCAGGCAAAGGAAGGCAACAGAACTCATTGACTTGATGCCAGCGGAGCTCTGTCACCCTCATCGTGAAGAAGGTCCTTCTCACACTGATGTGGAACCTCCTCTGCTCCAGCTCACACCCACTGCCCCTTGTCCCGTCACTGGGTGCCCCTGAGCAGAGCCTGGCTCCATCCTCCTGACACTCACCCTTCACGTATTGATCAACATCAATGAGGTCACCCCTCAGGCTCCTTTTCTCCCAGCTCCAGAGCCCCAGCTCCTTCAGGCTCCTTTTCCCTAAGCTCAAGAGACCCACCTCCCTTGGGCTCTGTTTCTCCCAGCTCCAGAGCCCCAGCGCCCTCAGCCTTGCCTCAGCAGGGAGATGCTCCCCCCTCCCTCCATCATCCCTGTGGCTCTGCACTGGCCTCTCTCCAGAGCTCTGTGTCCTTCTGGAGCTGAGGGGCCCAGAGCTGGACACAAGATTCCAGTCTCAACGACTGATGGCACTGGAGGCTCTCTGCAGGTTTTCAAACACAGACCATTTTCCCAAAGCTGGTTTTCCCGGGAAAATCGCTCGGAAGGATTTGGGTGAGTAATCAGCTGGACGGCGGTCAGGCTGCTGCAAAGCCTCCAACACGAAAAATAAACGCTTTTGTTCCTGACATAGAATCGGTGGCTTTTAGAGAACAAACTGGTGGGCCTGTGGCTCCGATGGGAGTAGGGGAAGGTCAACATCAAAGAGCAGCAAAGAAAAATACTGCATCCAAAATCTCGAGCTTCAGAGATCCCTTCAGCACGGTGTTTATAAAACAAAAACAGCTAACAAAACACAATTATACAATGGACTGGGGAAAGCAGCTGTCACGCGGCCAAGGGACACACGAGAGCCTTTGGCTAACGGGATAAACGGGTGACACGTAGAGTTTAATAGTTTAAGAACAACTGCAGACTTCTTTTGGAAGGTACAACATGTGTTCCTGTGCGACTTGGTCTAGGTGGTCCTGCTGTGGCAGAGGGGTTGGACTGGGTGATCTCTGGAGGTCCCTTCCAATCCCTAATGACTGGGTCTAGTGGATCCTGCTGTGGCAGGGGGATGGGACTGGGTGATCTCTGGAGGTCCCTCCCAGTCCCTAACGCTCTGCGATTCCGATCTGGGTAGCCTGGTTGTGTTTGTAAGCTGCTCACGTAAGACCGCCGGTTACAAGGCAGGCAGTGATGGATGAAACAGGTCTAATTACAGACCTCTTTGTAGGTTTGTCAGAGGCACAAACACCGCACAAAGGGAACGGTTGCACGATAAATTAGAGTAAATTACTGTAATAAAAAAGTTTACTTTTGTTTTTAGATAATCAGCAAATTAATTGCGTCGGTTGCCAATTTCAGATGCGTAATTAGCGGCACATCTGTGCCATTTACATCAGCCGAGCGGTTCTCATTGTGTCATTACTGCAGGAATCTGAAGTGTGCTCAATGCATTAACGACTCACAATGGGGAGGGATTTCTCGTTAGCGCAAAGTTTTGCATAGTCAATAACTGAGAAAATTAGTAAATAAATAAAGGCATTAGGCAGCAACCTAGGAATTCCACGGGGGCAAATGAGTAGCTGATGCAGGAGGAAGCCTCTCAAAAACGTAAACTAAACCGCCATCAGGGGTGGATGTTTGCAAAGGCCACCAGTACTAACCCTAGATGCAGTCAGTAGGGATTGGAAGGGACCTTTAAAGATCATCTAGTCCACTCCTCCTGCTACAGCAGGATCCCCTAGATCCAGTCATTAAGGGTTGGAAGGGACTTTGAAAGACCATCCAGTCCAATCCCCCTGCCACAGCAGGATCCCCTAGATCCAGTCGCACAGGAA
>JAOXOE010000405.1:22394215-22418885 GCA_028565055.1 Phoeniculus purpureus | reverse complement strand
TTGAGTCTGCAGTGAGCAGGTCAGTTCTGTTTGCTGCTTCCTCCTTTGCTGGTTGTGCTGTTTGGTTGTTGTGTCTGTAGAGATAGACAATGAAATCTCTGTGTTTTCTGCTGATGTCTGCATCCCTTTGGTTGGGGTATGGAATTGGTAAAACACAGAGTCTCAAGCCTTTCACAAGCACTGCTCTGGAGCTTAAAGAGAAATGTCAGTTTTCTCACCAAAGGTCAGGCTGAAAGCGACAAACCCCACTGAGAAAATGGCTCTGAAGGTTTGTTGCTCCTTACACTTCCTTCCTCCTAGTCCACTGAAATTCTACATTATGAGCTTCAGATTTCACATTAATTATGCCTCAACTGTATGAGAGGGTCTGTCTTACACATTTCTATAAATACTGTGTTTGCTAACCACATTACCACCCCTTTCTGGGCAATTCCAGGCACCTAGAACCATAAATGAAGAGTGTCTGGGTAGTTAGTGCCTTTGCAAATGAGCACACTAGGGTGAAGGGAAAAAAAACTGGTGCAACCAGATTCCAGTTCTGTGTTTCCTGTTGGTGGAGCCTCTTTGTTCAGAGATCAAGCCCATAGCACTGGTGCTGAGCAGGCTACTAGGAGCCGTCTTGTCCTCTGCTGTGCGGTGGAGGAAAAGACAGTGTGAGTGTGATTTAAGAACCTCAGAGGTCATCAGAGACGTTTACCTGAAAGTCCATGGAGTAGTGAAATGGAAGGAGAGTCCTGTCTGTAGTTTGTGGAAGATGATATGTTGGAGCAGGGGGTGTTCTTGGAGACGATGGAGCAAGGAGTATGTCTTTAAAGTGACAGCTGGCTCTGAGGAGTGGAAAGCCAATCCAAACTATGGCCACTGTATTTCCACAATGAAAAGAACCGTTAGAAGTTTCTTCTCGCTGAGGAGAAGGAGGTAGCAACTCATTCCAGCTAAGGAAGAACACAGGATTAATCGCTGTATGTTGTAGTGTTGGAGGGTTTTTTCCTGAGTTAATGTGGGCTTGTTATTATTTTCATAACTGAAAATGTCAGATTGCCTGGCGTGTTGTGATCTTCCCTAGTTTTGATCCTGCTCTGGTAAGGGGGTTGGACTTGATGATCTTTACAGGTCCCTTCCAACCCTCAATATTCTGTGATTCTGTGACTTAGAGCAGTTTTCCAAAACTGGGAGCAAACCTCACAACAAACTGCTGAGCACTATGTGTATAAAACAATTTTTAAAACATGCTGAAGTGGAGGAAAGGAAGGGAAATTCTTTGCATAAGAAACATGCCACCAAGAAGCCTTACTTACAATTTTCTTTTCATAGCTTGCTCCTCTCTTAGGTCACTTAAAGTTCTGACATTCGTGTAGATCAGCAGTCTCTTTCTAGATATTAAAAATATGAAATGAAGTTTTACAGAAGCTCCTCCCATTTTCTGGAACAGACTCTGTCCTTTCTCTGTAGGTATCTCCTTACAGATACATACCATAGATGTTTCAGGTGACAGGATGGAGTAGGTTGGGTTCTCAGCTGATTGCATTATACTGATTTCTGACAATGTTGTTGTATTTTAATTCTGCGTAATCAACGAAGAAGGTTTTCAGCAAAAATAGCTGCTAATAAACCTCAGATCTATACATAGACTGAAAGACAGTTGATGTACAACTGTCCCAGTTGATTAAAGTGTTAACACATTGAAAGGGACTGACCTTAGTTAGGAGCTCCACGGCCAGAACCAGTGATGCAGACTGGTTTGAAGAGGCTCATCTTGATAATGTCAAAAATTACATGGTTTAGATTTTGGCCAGTGAATGTGGTTTGTCATAATTCCCACTTCACAGCTCCCTGGTATCCTCCCACCTCAAGGTCCCTTTGCTAATCCTTCAGGTAAGCACTTTCCTATGCAGAAAAATAGCTTTGGCCACAGCACCACCATTAACTCTGAACATAAAATCTTGCTGAAGCAGCCAAAATGTTGGCAGCTGTAGTTCACTAAACTTCATGGAAAGAGCAGGGCTTTAGCCATGATTAAAAGCTTGAGTGTTCTTTCCTACTCTTTCCGGGCTTCTTGTAAGATGTTTCTTAACAACACGGGTGGGTTATTTTTTCCTGCACCAGCTGTATTTTACATTAACCCTGGGTGATGTAGGGATCACTTTTTGGTGCTAAGGACTGTATCAACAGCACGTGAAAAATCTGACTCTGCGGAAGTCCATGCAAGAGATTTTCCATGTAATTCAGCAGAGTTAAGACTCTATTAATACTGAGTGACAGTGACGCAAAGCGCTTTCCATCCAAATAGACAGGGGCTGGGGAGGAAAAGGATTAAACAGTTTGCACAGAATTGCATGGCAACCTGTGACAGAGCTTGGCTTTGTGACCTTGATCTTTTGGTCTTCAAGCCAGAGCCCCTCATGACTGGCCCACGGTGCCTTCCAGAATTAGGGAAATGGTTAGAGTGAGGAAATGGTGAGTTGTTAGGACAGCAGTGCTTTGACTGATGTTACATTGTTGCCCCAGCATGCATCAGTCATCCACTGCAACAAGCAAAGGGGTCTGTAATACTGCAGAGCCTGTAATTCATAGGATCATTCAGGTTGGAAAAGGCCCTTGGGATCATCGAGTCCAACTGTTAATCCTACTCTACAAGTTCACTCCTAAACCAGATCCCCCAACCCTACATCTAAGCATTTTTTTAAACTTATCCAGGGATGAGGACTCACCCTGGGCAGCCCAGTCCAGTGCTTGACTTCTCTCTCTGGGAAGAATGTTTTCCTGATGTCCACTGTAACCCTCCCTTGTTGAAGCTTGAAGCTCTTCCCTCTGCTTTTGTCGTTAATTACCAGTGAGAAGATCTGAGCCCAGCACCAGCGTCTCTACAATGTCCTTTCAGATAGTTGTAGAGAGCTATGAGGTCTCCCCTCAGCCTCCTCTTCCTCAAACTAAACAGCCCCAACTCTCTCAATGTCTCCTTGTAGGATTTATTCCAGTTGAAGGGATGCAGCAGATGCTGATGCTGAAAAGGACAACATATTGTAGTGGTGTAAGAGACTTTTGTGAGCAGTTAAAATCAGTTAAAGCATACAGAGAAAGAAAAATAAAGTAGTATCATGGATAGTGCCATAATTAATCCGTTTATTTCATACAAGGGTGCATTGCACAATATTTCAATATGGAAAAAAGCTCAGGGAATCATTTTTTGCAGCTCCTCAGTTCCATTTTGTGCCTTGTAAGTACAGTAAGTCAAAATAGAGAAATGCAAACCCTTTCACGGTTCATGATGTTGTTATTTGAATTATACCAGCATGGAGAAAATTCATTATTGTAGTCTGGCTATGATGCTGCTGCAGCTGTGGGAGTTTTGTGGAGGTAAAGCTAGAGAACGTACAAATGCAGCATCCTTAGGTGACTAACTCCAGGTTTCAACAGCTGCTCATTTCAGGGTGGTTCACAGCCAAATTCCAGGTCTGGCCCCGTTGGAGTTACTACCGTGTCGTTAGAACATGACCTTAACACAGAGCTGAAAGACTGTGTTCACTTGTGACTTCTCTGTTTTATATAAAATTTCACATCCAATTAGAGCAAATCTTATTGCTGGGGTATCTACATATCTATATGAATGTAGGTTCTGTTACTTATTTCTCAGCATGACAGTTATTATATTACAGTGATAGAAGAGAGAACTTGATTCACTGACAAGAGAGGGCACTTTGACTGATGGATTTTGCTGCATAAATTGGTCAGTTCATTTATTATTCTTGCAAGACAGAAACAAATTTCTTAGGAAGAAATGCACTATATAAAGGTGATGTGGAATATTAATTTAAAATGGAATTAATTTTGAATTGAACAAAACCACGTAGATTTTAACAAAGCTGAAATATATTATTAGGCTTGTTTTGGAGTTTTTTTGGTCTGAGCTTGTGATCTAGAAATTCACAGTGGCAGTTATGATTATCTGGAAAACTAGAATGATAGAGTTAAGGTTTTGTATTTTCTTCCTGGGTTTGATACGTATTGAATGGTTTTCTGGACTAACTTTTGATGGCAGTAACCTTTCCTACCATTGTGAATGAAATGTGATTTGCTGAAATACTTGAATTACTACAAGGACCAGTCATCTTAATGAAAGAATGGAAGAAAAATAATCCATAAATATTGTTTGTCTCTTTTTCATGACTGCTGTAGAACATTAGCTTAAAAGTTTGCTGTGGATGGTGGCTGGAAGGAGAGTTATCACCCAGGGGGATGAATTTGCTGTGTCTGAAAGCAAACCTCTGTTTAGTCAAGACTTATTGAAGTGCCCACAGAAATAAATCTGAGGGAAATTGTATTCCTGTTTATTCCTACTTTTTTCTCTAAAGACTTATAAATATTTGCACAGAAATATGCCCTGGTGAGACTGCATCTGGAATATTTTGTCCAGTTCTGGGTCCCTCAATTCCAGAAGGACCCAGAGCTACTGGAGAGAGTCCAGTGCAGAGCCACAAAGATGATGGAGTAGAACATCTCCCTGCTGAGGAAAGGCTGAGGGAGCTGGGTCTCTTCAGCTTGGAGAAAAGGAGATTGAAGGTTGACCCAATTAATGTTGACAAATATGTGAAGGGTGGGTGTCAGGAGGATGGAGCCAGGCTCTGCTCAGTGTCATCTAATGATAGGACAAGGGGCAGTGGGTGTGAGCTGGAACACAGGAGGTTCCACATCAATCTGAGAAGGAACTTCTTACCGATGGAAGTGACCGAGCCCTGGAAGGGGCTGCCCAGGGGGGTTGTGGAGTCTCCTTCTCTGGAGATATTTAAAATCCACCTGGATATGTTCGTATGCAACTGGATCTCGGGGATCCTGCTGTGGCAGAGGGATTGGCCTGGATGATCTTTCGAGGTCCCTTCCAATCCCTAATGTTCTGTGATCGGGGGGGGGTGTGTGTGTGTATATATATATATATATATGTATAATCTGTGTATGAAACATTTCCAAGAGTCTTCTAGATTTTGGATGAGCTATAAATGCCTCATTTCCAGTCACCTAAGTGAATTACCTGGTTTTTTTTTTCCTTAGACACTTGAGTTTTAATTTGCTTTAGACTTAATAATTATTTGTTAATCTGCTTTGGAGAACCACAAATACAATTTTAGAAGACCATGGCAGGAGTAGTGGAACTAGTTCATCTTTAGGGTCCCTTCCACCCGAAACTGTTCTGTCATTTCATATGACTTCTAGATATCTTTGCATTAAAATCGTTCTGTAAACAATTAACATTACTACCAGCAGAAGAGGTCAGGATTTGTAATGTTAGGGAGTTTTTAGTGTATGATCTCTGCTGAAGGACATTCTGCAGGTGCACTTGGATGTAAGATAATGATCCTCTCTTATTGTCGAGTGCCGAAAGGTTGATGAACCCTCCCATCTCCAGTAGCAAAACTGGAATTTGAAGTCGAATCTCTTGCTGCCACCTGCTGGTAACAAGTCTCTTACGGAACAGGCTGTAGTGAAGGTGCCTGTGAACAGATGCGTTTGGTGTCTGTGTCGTGGGGATGCCATAGAACAGAGTTGAAGCAGGGGATAAGGTTGTGAGTCAGAGTAATGACTGCTGGACTGGACTTTCCTTAAGGTAGCAATCTTTCCTACCTCACGTACATGAAGGCAGCCAAACCCAAATGGACATGTAATTAAATAATAATAAATACTGTTGTTGGGTTGAGATTTTTTTCTATTGCCTTTCTGTATCTCTTGTATATCTTGCATGTAAGTATAGAGCATAAAACCCACCTGGACAAGTTTCTCTGTGACTGGAGCTAGGTGATCCTGCTGTAGTGGAGGGGTTGGACTAGATGACATTTTGAGGTCCCTTCCAATCTCTAATGTTCAGTGATAATGTGATTACAAGCAATTGTTTTCTGCTTGCGTCTATTTTTCCAGATGCAAATAAAACCCACAGATGAAATCTGTGTCCCACTGAAGACATCAGCAAATTAAGCTGCCACTGATTTGACTGCGATGGTGGTTGTCTGCAAGTTTTGCACAGGCAGAAATGATCTTCTGCTAAGGTGCTACTTGGTTTTAGTCAGCTTTTTGATGAAACAGCACAACGGGAAGTTTGTGGGTAACAGAGATACTGCAAGATAATCCATGCCCTTGATATCAAGCAGAGAATGAATGAATTGGCTTGGCCCAGTTTAGGCTGCAGGTGCTCCAGGCTCTCTGCTGGGGAAGAGCAGACGTGGCAATGAGTGTTGTATCCAGTCTCTTCCCAGGCAACAGATGGTGCATCACCTTGCCTTGCTTACCCTTTCCATCATTCTGAATCACTGTGTCATAGTTTCTGCATCTAGTTTAGTTGTACAGGGAATCTTGTATTCCCTCCAAAAAGTATAACACACATTTTGAGGTAAGGATGGATCAGCAGCTGATGCAACTTGAGAAACTGTCATTGAAACTTGCGTTACTTGATGCCAGCAGAAAACACTGCCTGGCACTAGGACAGCTTTGACTTCCTGCTAGTATCAGGCCTAACTTTTTCAGGGTGAGAAATGGGAAAGTTTTTGTTGGAATGGGCTGCCCAGAGAGGTTGTGGAGTCTCCTTCTCTGGAGATGTTTCAAACCCACCTGGCCATGTTCCTGTGTGACTGGATCAAGGGGATCCTGCTGTGGTGGGGGGATTGGACTAGATGATCTTTCAAGATCCCTTTTAATCCCTAATGTTCTGTGATTCAGCTTTCCCTGGGAGCTGGAACACTTGTGAATTTTTTTTTTTTTTCTTTTCTGATCGAAAGAAAACCCAACAGGCCTTGTGTTTAAAAGAGACATTGTCACAACTGCCTGACACAGTCAAGCAACATCTGTGCATCATTCTGCAGCAAGTTATTATCATTAAAGACATTTGTTAATTTTTTAAAGTAAGGGCTGTGCCTAACTTCTTCCGAATTACCTTTCTGTAATCTGCAGTTTGAATACACTAGGGAAAAACCTTTGTATTCTGGATTAATTCAGGGCTAACACTTGCTGGTTTACTGATGTGATTCAGTGGTTTATAAAGTATCTTAAGGCTAATTCAGCCACTTTCATGTTCAGAGAAATGTAGGGTGGCTTGTGGTGTGTTTTTTTTTTTTGTTGTTTTTTTGTTTTTAAAGGGTGCTTCCCTTTTAATGGTAACTTTGGGCTTGGTCCAGCCATGTGAGTGCACAGAAGGAGCTGTAACTGGTGTGTAAATTTGGTCTTTCCCAGGCTCTGCCAAAGGCACATTTGGCTTGGTGTGCCTGAGATGTTCAATGGAACATCTAACTTCATTTGAAAAGTAGATTTATGGTGTGGAAACAAATACTTTCTGTGCTCCTCAGTATCTTGTAATAATATCAAGGCGATAACCCCAAATTTCTTTGCATCCTGCTTTCGGAAATCAAGCTGCTGTGTTGTCCAGAGGAATGTGTTTCCTCCTAGGCAGCCTGAAAGTCCTCTCTACATGGGTTTAGACTGTAGAGAATTTTGTGTTACAGAGCATGTTTGTATTTCTGTGGAATGACAATGTCCGACTGAAGATGTAAACGTTCTGACATCATGTCTCATTTTTTCATTGCTGTTGTGCTTTGTCAACCATTGTGTAGCAACTATAGGAAATAAGATTTATCTTGTTTCTCCATTGTGATTCCAGAATTAATCTTTAGACTTCAACTGTTTATATTACTCTAATGAAATAGGATCTTTTCCTGCGTTATCTTGATGATTAATGCTTTTTGTTGGAAAACAAGATGTAATAATGTTAAGTGCAAATTGCTTCCAGACTCCAATTGTTATGAATCGTTTGGCCATTAGTATCTTCTAAGTTGGCTTATGCTCTATATTAGGTCACTGGTAGTTGCTACAACTAATATTGGCCTGCATGCCTCTGTCTGTTTATTTTAACCTACTCATTGTAGTGTCTGGAGACATAATTGATGTCACAAAACAAGGTTTTTATGCTTTAGTAACTATTAATTACTTGAGATATTATTTGCATTAGACTAACACCCAGCCGCCTGTACTGAGGGCTGGAACCAGTTACATATACAAGGAGAAGGTACTACTACCCTTCTCATTTCCTCAGTGGTGTAATTATTAAAACTATTCCTTACAGCTATTTTTTTTTTTAAAGTATGGAGAAAAGCTTTGTCAGCTCTGTGCATCTGAGCCATGCTTGAGCAGACACTTGAATTAATGATCTGCCCAGATGACTTGCCAACGGACCTTAAGTGACAGCAGTAAACGTTCCTTGCTGGGTGCTTGATTAATAGTACTGGGTGCAGTGCTGAAAAATGGCAATGATTTTTTCCTGTCCAGCCTTGCGGACATTTGAGAAGTAACCTCTAAGAGTGGGAGGAACCAAGCAGGTCAGACCTGGTCCTCCACATCTTTTCAAGGTAATGAATAGTGTAGCTTCTGGTCTAGAATCGCTTTGGTCAGTGTTTTCAATGCATTTGGAAAGCTTATTATGTGATGCAAGCAAATACAAACAAAACCGTAGTAGCAAATAAACAAACTCCCTTGGTTCTCTTTGTCTCCATTTTTATTATTGCTTCTAATTATGAAGCACTTCAGGCAGGAAGTTTCATGTAATGCAATGAAATGGCATCTTTCGGCCAGCTCAGCATATTCTATTAACAATATTCTGCTCGCTGAACAAAATCTGTTCATTAACAGAAAGATGCACTCTGTTACAATTGGCAGCATTTTATACTTTGAATTTTAAGCAGTTTTGGAACAATGGCAATAAGGGTAATTCTGCAATTTCTGAGCTGTTGAAGGCAATTCTAGAAAGTAAAGATGCCAACTTAATTCTTGTACTGAAAAGTACAGTACAAATAAGTTAAAATCCCGTGGACTTCAGTAATTTTGTCTTAATTTTATTAATGTATTCTTGCAAAGAGTTCTCTGAATCCCACGGGAACAATTCAGGAATCCTTGTCTCTAGGCCTGTTTTTTTGTCCTCCTTTTGTCCCTCCCCGCTCCAAATAGTTTTGTATTTTTAACCAGAAGCAATTACAGTATTTATTAACACTTCTTTTGATGGAAACAGTTCTTCTCAGGGGCACCCAGTAATAGGACGAGGGGCAATGGGTGTGAGCTGGAACAAGAAGAGGTTCCACATCAATCTGAAAAGGAACTTCTTCACAATGAGGGTGACAGAGCCCTGGAAGGGGCTGCACAGGGAGGTTGTGGAGTCGTCTTCTCTGGAGATGTTAAAACCTGCCTGGGTATGTTCCTGTGTGACTGCATCTAGAGGATAGTGCTGTGAGGTCTATCTTTTGAGGTCCCTTCCAATCCCTAATGTTCTGTGATTCTGTGATCTGCTTTACTTAGAGCAGCTCAAAGTTCTGTGGAGTGAGCAGGGTGTTGTGAGTGAATACAACCAAATAAAGGCCTTTCCTGGTGATGAATTTACATGTTTGGAAGAGGGGAAGCAGCTAGATATATGCTTAAATACTTCAGCGAGGTATTCAGAAGGGTAGTCTTTGCACAAGGAATTCCATTCCCTAGAACGAGCCCCACTGATTTCATTAATCTGTTTTGGATCAACTCTAAAGGGAAACTTTCACCAATGGTGATAGAAAAGAAAAAGAAATATAGTCCAATTTAAGCAAAAACCTGGCTATTTGAGACATTAGCTTTCTAGTTTTCACTGTGCCTTTTTTTTTTCAGTCTATTGCATTGAAAGACTTGAGGGCTCATGACTTGGATCCTTCCTAAAATATCTCAGGGCAACAAACCAGCATAAAATCTATCGTCTTGTATATGTGTGTGCTCCGTCTCTAGGACCATTTTAGTACAGCTGCTGAAGGAATGACAAGTTATTTAATTATCTGACACTAATTAGTGCTGCTTACAGAACCCTGTGAATAGCAGTCTGTTGACTGGAGTGGTTTATTTACAGATAACGTGATGCATTTTTCTTACCGCATTTCCAGATTTTCATGGTCTGTGGCAGTCTAACTGGAATGTCAATGAACTCAAGTGAAAGACTGCTCGTGTTGTCTGGAAGGCAATTGCCTGAGATCTATGGGGGTTTGAGAAGTAGCTATAACTTAGCTCTGAAATACAGATTGTGGGGCTGAAAATTTAATGAATAATCAAGAGAAATTATTATTTCGTGCGTAATGCCCCTGCTAGGAATGTATTTACCGTTGCATATTTTGTTGGAATGGCAAAGCATGTCAAGGGAAAATGATCACTTAATTGCTGCACTGAGGCATCACTCACTCTGGTTTTAAAGGAAAAAACATCTCCCAGAAGTAGGTCTAAGTAGAAACTCTGATCTGGTTCTTTCATGTTTAATCTGGAGTTCCGGAAGTGTAATTTCTGGCCTCTACAATGTTTAGTTCCAGGCTTTAAAGGGATTGTTTTAACAGTTGGCATCCTATAGAAGATAAAAGCGTTGCAGTGCATTTGTTAGGCAGCCCACTTGCTGAGAGCCCACCCAGCAGTTGGTCTTCTATGAGTCAAAGTTACAGAAATATGAAAGGACTTTATTCATGGTGCGGGTGATAGAGCACTGGAAGAGGCTGCCCAGGGAGGTTGTGGAGTCTCCTTCTCTGGAGACATTTAAAACCCACCTGGATATGTTTCTGTGAGACTGGATCTAGGTGATCCTACTGTGACAGGGGAATTGGACTGGACGATCTTTTGAAGTCCCTTCCAATCCCTAATGTTCTCTGATTATGTGTTTCTGTGATTCTAGGTTTTCTAAATTTGAAGGTCAGGTTCTTGGAGTACGTGAAATATTTGCTCTTGCAGCCCAACATATGGCTGTACCTGGCACTTCTTCATCAAAGGCAGCGCATATGCTTGCAGTCTGCAAGGTTGTTTATGAAAAGCTTTACCAATTCATCCCAAATATGCAATGGGAGGGAAAAATAATGAAGTGATCCAAGTTTCCTGCAAGTTTTATTTCTCTGTGTTGAATTTGATAAGATCAAAGCACTGTTTTTCTCAGAGACAAGCAAACAGTCACGCCAAGTAGCTGGGTGTCACAGCCAGGTGTATTACCAAACTGGTCAAATCTGACCAGTGTTACCTCAGACATGGGGTGGTTGTTGGAAAATGTATTAAGCAGATACAGACTTTTTTCACAGTGGACGATAAGACTCTAATATCATTTCCACTGTTGCTAAAGCACTGCTTGTTGCCAGCAGACAGAGTCTTTGGCCACTGCGAGCAACATTTGGGTTGCCACAAGGTCCTCTGGAAGGGTCTGGCACTCAGTCCAGTTTCCGTATCACTGCAGAGTTTGGCTACTGCTTATCACAGCTCATGTGTTGCTGTAGCTTCAATATAGATGATAATTCAATTACATTAGCATCTTGGGAGCCCATTAGAGGCTTTCCCCCCTCTGCTGTCAGAATCAGAAAGTCCTTTTGCAGAGAGTTCTGCATTTTTCAGGTTGTGTTTGTGCAGTCAGTTAAATCGCAGCAAAGACACTGCATTCAGTGTCCATCTGTGTGATGCTGAAGATTGCAAGGATAAGCAGAAAAAAACCTGTGGAGTCAAGGATGCACAAAGCGCTCATAAAGGCATTTGCTGTTGAAAAAACATGTTACGTGCATCAGAGTAAGTTATTAGAAAGGTGCTAATGTGTTGGAAATGAGATTATGGATAGAAATGAGACTATGGATCATATGGATGTGTTTGAATAAAGCTCTTCTCTTTTAAATGACTTCCTTTATGTAAGGCAACAAGTGGATGCAGCCTCCTGATGGTGTTCTTGCACTGGAGTGTTTTTGGAGACCAAGCAAATTATGTATCTGCATGACATGATTAGAATTGTGTTCACAAAACATGACACCTGACCTTACAAAAAAGAAAATCAATGCAGAACAAGTCCTGATTAGATTTCTTTTTTTGCCAGTGTTGCACTTCTGAAACTAAAATGGATGTGCAAGGTGAAGCACAGCATGTACACTACTGGCTGAGAGTTTTTCTCTGAGAGAATTTGCAGTTTGTTTTATCTTGCAAAGTCACATTTTTGCCACAGTTTTGTGTAAACACTTTATTTTATTATTGCTTTGTAAGACAGTTCTGCCAAGTTCATAGAATCATTCAGGTTGGAAAAGATCCCTGGGATTATAGAGTTCAACTGTTAATCCTACTCTACAAGGTCACCCCTAAACCAGATCCCCCAACCCTACATCTAAGCATCTTTTAAACACATCCAGGGATGGGGACTCCACCACCACCCTGGGCAGCCCGTTCCAGTGCCTGATCGCTCTCTCCAGGAAGGATTTTTTCCTGATGACCAATCTAACCCTCCCCTCTTGGAGCTTGAAGCCCTTCCCTCTGATTCTGTCACTAATGAGCTGTGAGAAGAGACCAGCACCAACATCTCTACAGTGTCCTTTCAGCTAGTTGTAGAGAGTGATGCAGTCTCCCCTTAGCCTGCTCTTCCTCAAACTAAACAGCCCCAACTCTCTCAATCTCTACTCATCAGATTTATTCTCTAGGCCCTTCACCAGCTTTGTTGCCCTCTGAGGAAGAGCACAGGTCATCCTTTCCTGTTAACACACAACAGTGCTCTGGCTTTTGGAAACACAATGCAAATGGCTTCTCGGTGAATGACGCTTAGTTTGCTTGTTCTCCTGCCCAGAAGTAGTCGCATATTTATTTACAAATGTCCGTTCAGTTTGTTTTAGAAATCATGGCTTGTTCAAAAATGCATAGAAGGGATTCTCACATTAAAAATTCTGAACTTCTCAGAAATATTGTCTCAGGTATCTCAGACCTGTTAATATCTTTAAACACATATTTTTTTCCTAATTAAGTCCCTGGATGACTAAGGATTTGCCTTTGGGGGATGCTCAGGACCACTTTAATTTTAAGTAGCTTCTTCAGCTAATTTTGCAGACACCCAAAACTGGATGGTGTATGTTTTACCAGATCTGTGAGCTGTTCTCGGGGCACATCTTGAACTCACAGCTATCACACAGAGTGCATAAAGTGAGCCAGCACAAAGCCTGTGAAGAAATGATGTTAAAATGAGAGCAGCACTGATAGAGTCATAGAATTGCAGAATGTATTTGGTATAATAGGACCTCCAAATGTCATCTAGCCCAACACCCCTACAACAAGCAGGATTATCTCTAGCTAGAATAGATTGTCAGAGCCTCATCCAGCCTGACCTTGAGTGTCTCCAGGTATGTAGCCTCCACCACCTCTCTGGGCAGCCTGTTCCAGGGATCTACCCTCAGATTAAAGAACTTTTTCTTCCTGTCCAGACTCAATCTGCCCTTTTCCAGCTTAAAACCATGATCCCTCATCCTGTTATTCCATGCCTTTGTGAACAATCTTTCCCAGCCTTCTTGATATAGTGGTTAGGGAGCTGTTGGGATGAAGGCTGGGCTTGGTGATCCTGGAGGTCCTTTCCAGCCATAATGATTGAGTCTATGATTCTACATTAATCTAAGAGTGAGGAGATATTGGAACTGTCTGCAGCCACTAGTTTCCTAGCAGATGATGGGTAATTTCCCGTCTGATAAATCTTTCTAAATTCAGAGACTAGTCATAATTAACAGAGTAGTTACAGCCTGGCACATTTAACTTGTACATTTAGCTTTTACATGCCTGGGCACGTGAAATAGGAAAATAAAATGCAGGTGTTTTGTGGAAGGTTCACAGAATGTTCCTTTCAGCTTTTCAGGGTGTTAGTGGTGAACGAGGAAACTTTTTACTGTTTCCTGAGCATGGAAATGTGTAAAACCACCCATTCCCTGGCCGTAATTGATAGTTTGTGCCTGTGTACTGTAGAATAAGCCTTATCGTTAACAGCAGTGCTAATCATCGTCAATCAGTAATACTAATCAGTAATGACTTCCCATAAATCTCCCCGAGAGCAATTGTGCTGTTCTAGCTCGGGACCCGCTACACAAAAATTGCCCGGGCTATCTGATCTTTATGCCAGGCAGAGCTGAAAATGCTGCCTCAAATTATTTTGTGATAGAAGCAGATATCTCCATTTTGACACACCTGAGCTTGAGAAGGTCTCCTTTAGCAGAAAATTGGGGGAAGGCTTAGGATGTCTTAATCCCAAATTTGAGATTCCATTTAAAAGTTTAGGAGGGCAATTTCTGTATTTGTATTTAATTTTATCTAAAGCTGCAGGAACTTTATCACCAGGAAGCTGAGCTTTGCTCTTCTCCCTCCCTGTTCTGCTAAGGAGCTTCTCAAACTTGGCCAAAAAAATATCCTGTGACATTGTGATTATTTTTGCTTCTTCAAAGTGCTTTTAAACACCTCTCTTTAAATATAAGCATGTTTGGATTTCCATATTGAAACTGACTATGGCTTCTGAGGGATACTCCTGGAATTAAATTATCCCTGGCTGGTGTAGGTTGGTGATAGCTGTGCTTATAACACCCATATCCTTCTCCGGAGACATTTAAAACCCTCCTGGATATGTTCCTGTGCGACTGTGATCCTGCTGTGGCAGGGGGATTGGACTAGATGATCTTTTGAGGTCCCTTCCAATCACTAATATTCTGTGATTCTGTGATTACAGTAGGAATTTTATATAGGAACTTAGAACCTCTTATTGCACCTTGGGTTGTCTGTAGGGGCCAAAACCTTGGAGGTTGCCTAATATGAAGATTGCCTTTGATCTCTCTTGAGAAGAGTTTTACTCTCTTTTAAATAGATCAGTAAGGAAAAAGCGAAGTCATTTACTCAAAACAAATGGCTTTTTATTAGCTGAATGCACTTGTTTCACCCAACTAATTACAACGGGGTATACAGGAAAGGGGAAACAACACATCAGACATCATTCCTTGCCTTTTCCTCCTTCAATTTTCTGCCAAAATAAGCTTCAGCTAATGTCACCTCCATAATACAGCATGTCTATGACTGTTTCTCCTTTCTAAATCAAGGCTATTTATTTACTGGGCTTAAATGTCAGCGGTTTCTAGTCTCAGAAAAATACTGCTTCCCTGTGAGCTAAGGTAATGGCCATTTTCTCTTTGCTGACATTATCATAGGAAGATTGATTTCTGTTGCACCATGAAAGAAACCCTAAGTGTAAGCAATTAACAGTTTATTTCACGGCCCTGCCCAGTGAGTGTGGGAAGGGAAACCTAAACAAATGTACCTTGGGGATTAATGCCTTGGTCCTGCGGTGGATTTTCGGAGCTATACAATCCCAGGGTTCCTGACCCTACACTTCATAACAAGATTGGTGCTGGACTATTCATTACCGTCCAGAAATTGAGAAAGAGTGGCAAGATCAGTGTGCAGTTGACCTTAAGTATTTCAGAGCCTTGACCTATGGTAAACACTGCATTTCTTGACAGAAGGCTACTGAAGGCCTAAATTTGATTTATATGTTGTCTGTTTATTGAGAAGCTGCAGTTACTGAGAAAGTGTTGGTGGTACAATAGCAGTGTGGCTTAGTTTTCTGAAGCTGTAACAAAGAGGAGTTTGTAGATACCATCTCCTATTAGGTAAGGTGACAAGGCTGGAGACAAGCTGTGGGATTCAGGGTCTTCCATATAAGCAACTGAAAAATACACACTGGAAGTAGCTGGTGTATTTTAAACAGAGCACGTGGAAGAGGAGAGTTTCTGGACTCTAGTCTTGAAGTTAGCTATGGATTCAGCAAAAGGGTGGTGGGTTGCAGTGCAGTTGTGAGTAAACATGCGAGTGTGTGGTTATAAAGGGGAAGCAAATGATGTCTTTTGTTAAGGATAAGATAATGGTTAACCATCAGCCATTTTCATGTGTAACCTAACAGTACCTTTTAAAGCAATACAGTAGTTTTCAGAACTTTCTCCCTCCTGGCAGGTGAAAGGGAATTATCTAAATTTATTTCATTTATATCTCCTTATCTGTCCTACAGACTTCCTCTAGAATTCTGCTAAATCCCTTCAACTCTGAGATATTTTGCCTCTGATTAAATCTGATTTGCTGGCTGTTTAGGGACATGGTTTTAGCTGCCATCCTCTTGTAACTCCTGACTTCAAATGTTGTCTGCTCCTCTGCTTCCTGAGAGCCATGGCTACCCTATAGCTAACATCAAGGAGTTCACACTGAGAGAAAGAGAGGCAATAAAATCATTGCAAAGCCAAGAAGGACAGAACACCTCCCTTATATCAGGAGATGACCTTTCCTGCTGTCAGGCAGGAAGGACTAGGACTGTTCTGTCTTCTCAAAGAATTAAAAATATTGTCAACCACACATAGGAACATTATCCCAAATAAAAATGGAGGGGGGGGCTATTGTGCAGGAGGAAACGGGGAGTTCAGAGATGCTGAGGAGCACGGAAAGAAAGATCAGATGCAGGCCCTGTTCGCTGTATTGCAGAAGAGAAAAATAGCATTTGGGGACTAAATATAATCTGTGCAGGATTGTGGTTACAATTCGATTAGTATTTCTTGTTGGTTCTCTGCTCAGCAAAACAGAACTTTCCATTAGTGCCTGAGTGATTAAGCAGGGTGACCTCTCCAGACGGTCTAAAACTTCACCTAAGAATTAGCTAAGCATGGTTAACTGGCTCTGGGACCTCCCACGCTGGTGTATGCTGGAAGCTGCAGCAGGGATTTCTGAGGCTGTGTGCTCCCACATGCTTTTCAGACACTGTAAAGGAGAACATCTGGCTTGATCAGGATGTATTTGTGCTATTTGGAAGAAATACCCTCCTTTCCTTTCTGAGAAAGCATGAGGGAGCAATCGTATCTGAAGAGGAAAGGAGCTGGGGATATGCAGAGCATCCTCAAATCTGCAAATAATGCGATGACTAAGAAGCACAGGACAAGACTTAGGTTTAGACATGAAAATAACCATATATATTATGACAGCTTACACACCATTGTGCTCATAACCTACATTTGTCTTGATGGCTGTGAAACGTTATCCCCATGGAAGAATAGAATATTCAGCTCAGTGGGAAATAAGCCTTAATAAAACCCAAACATAAAAGTGTCTTTTTACACACTTTACCAGGTATGTAATTTTCCTCCCAATTCTGAAGCCATAAGAGTACAAGATAAAAGTTTGTTAAAGCTGCTTTGACTGCTGCCCCAGTACACTAGTATAAAGTTGCAGGAATACCATCTGTTCTTAACAGCCAGTGTGGATATTGAAGTGTTCAGAGTGCACGTACTGGAGTTCAGCTAATGTGAATTGACTTAGTGTTGTTCTTTTAAGGTTTCATACATGAATAATTGATTTTTATTTAAGAATAAGCATCCCCCTAAAAATAATTTGCAAAAGAAAAACAACAAAGAGAGTTTCTGTCGTGAACTTACTAACAAAGACAACTCAAAGTGGTCTTTGCATCCCAATAAGTCTGTGCTCTTATTCTTACTTCTTTTATGAGCTGTGGACTATAACAGGAAGGGGAAAATTACCCAATAAATTAAAAAATTTTACAAGGTTTATAAATATGAAGTTCTAGAGAGGAGGATGAAGCCAGGCTCTGCTGTGTCATCTAATGAGAGGAAAAGGGGCAGTGGGTGTGAGCTGGAACACAGGAGGTTCCACATCAATCTGAGAAGGAACTTCTTCCTGGTGAGGGTGACAGAGCCCTGGAAGGGGCTGCCCAGGGGAGTTGTGGAGTCTCCTTCTCTGGAGACATTTCAAACCCGCCTGGCCATGTTCCTGTGTGACTGGATCTAGGTGATTCTGCTGTGGCAGGGGGATGGGACTGGATGATCTTCTGAGGTCACTTCCAATCCCTAATGTTCTGTGGTTCTGATACTGCAGCAGTGGTTTGCAAAAGCAAGTAGAAGTCATTGAGGTTAAACCATGTTTTTTTCAGCTGATATGAACTGTACTTCAGGAAGTGAGAAACATCCTCGTCTTTTCCTACTTTTGGTGATTTCATTGAGATGTTCTTGTGGAGGTGCTCTGTTTTATGTGGAGCAGGGCTTTGTTAGTGTAGACAAATTTTACGTATGTTGCCTGATAACAGACTGTTCTCAAAGTCTGAAGCTGTGCATTTTACATTTTCCCCTCTTATTTTGGATGTTCAGAGAACTTTGACAGGGGAGGGAATTCGACTGCTGGCTTTGAGCACTGCTGAACTTTACAGCAGTTGTACATCAGTCAGTAGGGATGTTCCCTTCGAGTCCCTCCATGTGCATCAAGTTTACAAGCTTGAGATGCTCCGGCAGTTCTGTCTCCTAGGAGCTCCTGGGATGTGAGCAGTGAAGAAATTTGTTGGTGTTGTTGCTGCAATTTTTTTTTTTTTTTTTAGATCCTTATTTTCCTTCTGTAGGCCTCTGCAACAGTTTCAAGTAAACATAAGCAACTCACTGTACCCTTGCAACTTGTACCCTTCTCTTAAACACCTTTGGGGTGGGGCACTCAACTTCCTCACTGGGCAACTGTTCCAGTGCCTGACAGCCCTTTCTGGAAAGAAATTCCTCCTAACATCCAACCCGAACCTCACCTGATGTAGCTTAAGGCCATTGCCCCTCTTCCTATCACTGGCCACTAGGGAGAACAGACCAACCTCTGCCTCTCTGAAACATCTTTTCAAGTAGTTGTAGAGAGCTGTAAGGTCTCCCCTCAATCTCCTCTTCTTCAGGCTAAACAGCTCTTGATCCTGCAGCCATTCCTCACATGACATCTGTTCCAAATCCTTTACCAGCTTGGTAGTCACCTCTGTTACCTCTCCAGCCCTCAATGTCCCTCCTGTAGTGAGGGGCCCAACACTCCATATTTCATAAAGTCCCATATCTGAGTGAGAACCTCTCTTGGCTAAAAGGAAGTATGCTAGGGTCAGCTTTAGGAATGCTGCTGGGCTTGGCTTTCAGTGGTTCACACAGTTCTTTCATGCTATGTTCATGCTATGTTCCTTCATTTCACTTGTATTTTTTTCTCCCCACCACGTTTTGTCAAAAAATAAACCCAGTCCTTTTGCTAATAATAAATGCCACCAGGATTTGCAATTTAATTTTATATGCAACACATCATCTGTTTGTTACAGGTTGGGAAAAGCTTCTCGCCCACCTCCCTACACCTCCCCAAAATCTGGTTACAAACCGCTTTCTGTTCCATCCCTATAGGAATTACTTGTATTTTCTCCCCATGGATGTTTCTGAGCTATTCAGAATCATAGAAAGTTAGGGATTGTAAGGGACCTTGAAAGGTCATCCAGTCCAGTCCCCCTGCCACAGCAGGATCCAGTAGATACAGTCGCACAGGAACATGGCTAGGCGGGTTTGAAATGTCTCCAGAGAAGGAGACTCCACAACCCCCCTGGGCAGCCCCTTCCAGGGCTCTGTCACCCTCACTAGGAAGTAGTTCATTCTCATATTGATGTGGAACCTCCTATGTTCCAGCTCACACGCATTGCCCCTTGTCCTATCATTAGATGACACTGAGCAGAGCCTGGCTCCATCCTCCTGACACCCACCCTTCACATATTTATCAACATGAAATGAGGTCATGTGTTGTGTACTACTCATAACTGGTACCAATAGTCTTCAGAGCTTTGCCACATGTAGAAGTGGGTAATTGGCACAAGAATAGAAAGACTAAAGGAAAATAATCCGAAATACAGTGCTAGAAGCTTCCTGCTAGGCCAAATGCCACGATCATCCTCTTTTGCTGAAGCTCATATTGAAGTGCTGAGAATGGAATTTGCTATCCTGAGAGTAGTCACATTCCAAAAACTAATCTAAATGTACATCCTGCTGTCAAATTGAGATCCTTTCCAAGGTGCCTGGGGATTAATTGTCCATTCTACCCACCTGGAACAAAAATGTGTTTTAAAATGGAAATACATAAAGGAACTGTGATGGAGAAGGGGATAACAGCATACTGCTGGGGTTTGCCATCACCTCAAGCACATGTGTAACATCAGCTTCTGCAGTCAGCTATGTTGGAAGGACGGCTGATCATTAGAGCAGTTCTCAAAAGAAAAGTTCAGCATTCATAGGCTGGCCACTTATAATTCAATATTTATATTTTTGTCAGTCACTGTTATGGTGCACATGGTAGCCCAAAATGAAATCATGTTAAATTAGAAGCTCTTGTTCTTGAAATGTTCCTCTAAGGATCTGCAGGATTTAAATTGAAGCCTACTTGGATAACATCTCCTTGATGAGGAAAGGCTGAGAGAGCTGGGTCTCTTGAGCTTGGAGGAAAAAGAGGCTATGGGGTGACTCCATTAATGTTTATAAATGTGCGAAGGGCAAATGTCAGGAGGATGGAGCCAGGCTCTTCTCAGTGTCATCTAATGACAGGACAAGGGGCAATGGGTATGAGCTAGAACACAGGAGGTTCCACATCAGTATGAGAAGGAACTTGTTCATGGTTGGGGTGACAGAGCCCTGGAAGGGGCTCCCTAGGGAGGTTGTGGAGTCTCCTTCTCATTTAAAACCCACCTGTATATGTTCCTGTGCGACTGGATCTAGGTGATCCTTCTATGGTTGGGGGGATTGGACTGGATGACCTTTCAAGGTCCCTTTTAATCCCTAATGTTCTGTGATTAAGAAGCTGCAGTGGGAAGGGCAGGCCACAGCAGAGGAGATAGCTCATTCATTCATTGCTCCTAGGAATAAACTTGGTTTGTGCCATGAAACTCAAAATCCACAAAAAGTATAAAATCCAGTTGCTAAAAGGACAGAAGAAAAGTATCAGCGTAACACACCCCAACTCACCTTTCTCAGGTCCACCCTTCCTCCTCAAGCGGAGTTTTTCACTGCATCATATCATAAGGATGTGACTTTCCCAGGAGACAAGTGTTTTGCATTAAAACAGACCAACACAGTCTAGCAAGAGAAATCTCATTTGTGCTTGGCTGTAGCAAATACAGCAGCACAGATTTGTGCTGAGAAATGGCCTAGTGTGACTGCAGCGTCTGTATTGAAACTGTTTTCAGGAGAGCACTTGATAACTGTGCAGTATTTACTCTTATTTTGAGTCTGAAGAAGAAACAGACTGTTTCTTTCCTTCATCCTCTCTGCTCCTCTACAGTCTTTTAGACGCTCCTTTTCCCCTGAGTGTAAAGATTAATATGAACCAATGTGTGGGGAGCGAGCAGGTTTTTCTCATTTCACTTACTACTTTGGCAACTTCCCTCTGTACCTGTGATCAAAATAAATAATGCTTTATGTCATGGAAACTTCATGAGAAAAAGCTTTTTGAGCCCAAACATTTGTCCTGGAAGGTGAAAAAATTGTGAAGCTGAGTCAGAAATGTGGTGAAACAGACAGAACATTTTTCGCAGCACCTGGCCAACTCATTTTGTTTTGCTTAATTAAGAGGTTTGAAGTTGAGGTTTGCTCTCTTAAATTATTTAATGTTTTTCATGACATTTGTAAAGATCAGTTTGGAACTGATGAAGCATTTCATGTTTTATCCCTTTTTTCTTTGTGTGCTTCTCTTTAAGAAAAATATCAATGTGATTTTTAAGTCCCTAAGTCTTCAAATAGAGTCCAGACCAGCATAATTGTCGTGCAAAGAGTTGCCAAATTAGCATCACCTGTATATTACTAAGTTAACTGAGTGGACAATCTCTATGGGCTCTTAATAAATAGGCATTGCGGTAACGGAAAGTTAAGAACTAGCATCAGAAGAGTAATTTGGTATTTTTATGGCATTTTATGTTCTCAGGCTTGGAAAGTGCTCTGCTGTGCGCTGAGCTGTTTAATGTCTTCTCAGGGAAGAGAAAGATACCATTAGTTTTCTTATAAGTGTGTCCCTGTGTCCTCTGTAAGACTGTTTTTCACTGCAGAATGGTTTCTCGGACTCCTAGGGCAGGGAAAGTGTCTTGCTTGTTGTGGAGGAAAACCTCATAATAGAGAGGTTGTAGTCTGGTGATCCAAAGGCGAAAGATCAAGCTGAAGTAGTGGATAACGGGGCATTAACCCTGCAGGAGGTAACACCTGGCACAGATACGTGTTTGTAGTGCTTCCTGAAAAGGCAAAACACGGCACTGTCATGTTGGGCACCAATAATGGCAAAACTATCAGCGTGTACCCGCTGGCACGCTTCGCCCTTTTGGGGTTATGGGACAGACAGTCAGTGCTGATGGGACATATTTATGCCAGGAAGTACAAGAAATTAATTTTCAGCATTGATCAGTGGAACACAGCCAGGGTTAATTTCAATAATGGAAAAGAACCTACAAACACTGCGGCATGAAAGCTGGCAGTTCACTCTCTGACAGAGCTGCCTGCAGCAAGCTAAATTTCTTGGACAGATCCATGTCGAGTTACGGGAACAGCTTTTAAAAGGTCTCCCACAAGCTGGAATTTCACCACAGCTGGTGGTCCACGGGATAGTGTTATTACTACACAAAGGTGTCCATGAGAATTCCAGTCTCTTTTATCTTTCCTGTAATCGCCTTAAATGATAGAAAATGTGTCCCTAGAAACATAGACCAGTTTTGAGTCACTCTTTTGAAGGACAGTCACAGAGTCACAGAACATTAGGGATTGGAAGGGACCTCCAAAGGTCATCTAGTCCAATCCCCCCACCACAGCAGGATCACCTAGGTGCTGTTGCACAGGAACATGTCCAGGCAGGTTTTAAATGTCTCCAGAGAAGGAGACTCCGCAACCTGCCTGGGCAGCCCTTCCCAGGGCTCGGTCACCATCACTTGGAAGAAGTTCCTTCTTGTATTGACGTGGAACTGCCTGTGTTCCAGCTTACAGTCCTTCTGGTTCCTCAAGAAACAGCTCGTCGGTGAACATCGTTTTCCCAACAACCATAAGAGTCCTGAGTCTCACAAAATCATTGCAATCTGGCATGTGCCAATTGTGGTTTTCCTATTGCTTTACAAGCAAATTGAATGGAAGAGTGGTGTTTAGGAAATGCTCAGGAAGCTTGATGCGGAATGTTTGTCTTGGACTGTACAAGGCCTTGGAGAATTGTTTGCTGTCAGAGCTTGTTTTTAGAAGCTAAATTTAACACCAATAACAGTTGGGGCTGTTTAGTTTGAGGAAGAGCAGGCCAAGGGGAGAGCTCATCACTCTCTACAACTATCTGAAAGGAGACTGTAGAGATGTTGGTGCTGGTCTCTTCTCACAGGTCATTAGCAATAGAACCAGAGAGAAAGGTTTCAAGCTTCAACAGGGGAAGGTTAGATGCAACATCAGGAAAAGATTCTTCCTGGAGAGAGTGGTCAGGCCCTCGACTGGGCTGCCCAGGGTGGTGGTGGAGTCCCCATCCCTGGATGAGTTTAAAAGTCACTTAGATATAGTGTTGGGGGATCTGGTTTAGGGGTGACCTTGTAGAATAGGGTTGATGGTTGGACTCAATGATCCCAGGGGTCTCTTCCAACCTGAATTATTTTGTGGTTCTGTATTCTTTTTTCTCTCCCTCTCCTTGTCTGTGAATGGACACTGTGCTCTTGTCTACCAGTGGTGCTGATGTGTGCAAAAAACCTGCCATTTTCCCTAAACCGCATAAACCCCCCAGAACTTATGATGAGTCAGTCATCTGTCTCATCATCACATTTCCACCTCAAGCCCAAGCAAATAAGTAAGGTTAAATCTTAAAAGACATTTTTATCTGTACTTGGTGTGTTCTCAGGGACAGCCTTTCACTGGGAGATCTGCTCTTTGGGTTTGTTGGGTTTTGCATATCTCTTTAAGGCCTAAAAAAATACCATAAACCATTTGCTAGAGAGAAGTAAGAGTTCCCATCGCTTCGATGCTGTTGGTAGAGGTGAAGCATTTGCAAGCTGTGGCATCGTAAAGCTTGTCCATTTTTAATCGGCTCCCCTGGAGCGTTGAAAGTGCTCTCTCAGTCTGGACTAATGAGGAGCAAAAGCGAATATGTCATCTGAGCACTCAGGTGAGGAGGAAGAGGGTTTCTTGTGATCCCAATAGCATTACATTGTCGCCTCCACAGAAGGAAAATGGAGTTGGCTCCTAAGCAGAATGGGGCATAAAAACCCAAGTGGCATTCCAAGAAATGAACCTAACCCCCCCACCACCACCTCTGCACCTCTTGCTTCAGATTCAGCCACTGAATACAAAGTGCTTTTTTATCAAGAAAGAGGCGCGCAGCAAACCGAAGCTTTGATGGGTGTTTTATTTTCAGATATCTTCTTTATGGTTATGTATCTTACGATTATCCCGCTGACTGTTTGTATCTGTCAGCAAAGATGACAGAGCGGCACAGGTGTCAGCAGCCCATGCCATCTGCCAGATTCGACTGTGCACGGTGCGACTGAGAGTGGTGCCACCGTCTTAATATTCCATATACCTTAATGACTTTCTCAGACTAATTAAATGTGAAACTTGCAGAGATCATTGGATGCAAGATCGTGGTGGTAGGGAAAAAGCTGCTTGCTGTTTTGAAGTAGCGTTATGATGCAGATTTCAGACTTTAATAGGTAGGTTCAAAACCTAGGTAATATGTGATTGAGGATTAAACAAATTAATAAGCACTTGTAAGTTTCAAAAAGACACAAGAATGCAACTAAATACAGTAATGCTTTCCAGGGGATGAAAACCTCTTGGTCAGGTTTATGCTTCACCTTGTTTTGCTTCTGCACTGTTCATGTTCATCTCTGCAGCAGATCAGGTGATGGATGTCTCATTGCAGAGCCACAAAGAGCCACGAAGAGGATGAAAGGAGTGGACCATCTACTTCATGAGGAAAGGCTGAGGGAGCTGGGTCTCTTGAGCTTAGAGGGAGGGTGATTGAGGGGTGACCCCGTTAATGTTGATCAATATGTGAAGGGTGGGTGTCAGGAGGATGGAGCCAGGCT
>JAOXOE010000405.1:22361615-22385252 GCA_028565055.1 Phoeniculus purpureus | reverse complement strand
GGAGGGTGATTGAGGGGTGACCCCGTTAATGTTGATCAATATGTGAAGGGTGGGTGTCAGGAGGATGGAGCCAGGCTTTGCTCAGGGGCATCTAATGACAGGACAAGGAGCAGTGGGTGTGAGCTGGAACACAGGAGGTTCCACATCAATATGAGAAGGAACTTCTTCCCAGTGAGAGGGTGACAGAGCCTTGGAAGGGGCTGCCCATGGGGGTTGTGGAGTCTCCTTCTCTGGAGACATTTAAAACCCACCTGCATATGTTCCTGTGCAACTGGATCTAGGTGCTCCTGGTGTGGCAGGGGAATTGGACTAGATCTTTTGAGGTCCGTTCCAATCACTAATGTTTTGTGATTCTGTGATCCCATCACAGTTACAGGCCATGAAGAATACTCTTGGCAGTGGTTTCAATCCAAGGTCTCTGTTGTTAAGCACAGGTTTTGTCATTTACTGAGTAAGTGAAATTTGAGCGTGTTAAGTTAATGATTCACTTCATCATGTGAGTTTATCTCATAATTTTTGCCAAGTGTTTTTACCTGCTATTATTGAGATTGGATATTCTCAGGCCCTGTTACTAACCTAGTCAGAAAACCTTTCTGTTCTATTGGGGAACTCTTAGCTTTAGTCCAGCTAAAGATGTCAGCTACTGTGACACAGAGAGATGCTTAGTGCTGGAAAAATAGAGCTGTGGTACATTAAACTCATTTCTGAATCACAGATTTCAACTAGGAGCAACATCTCTGCATGCATTGAAGGAAGGGAAAGAGAAGGACAACTCACTCGTGGTAGAAGAGAGGAAGAAAATGTTGGCTGTTTCCTTTGTTTCCTTTCATGAGAAATGTCACTTATCTTTTTTGGTGGCATCTTTTCTAAGGGCAGATGACATTTTCAGTGCACTTAAGAGCTGTACTAATGAAGCTGCATCAACGTGTACTTTTGGTAGAAATGATCTCTTGGGAAAGATCCACTTGTTTAGATCCTCTCCCAGCAGTGAATCTAACTGGTTTGCTTTTGGAGAGGGGAGAAAGAGCAAAATAGAACAAAAATTTTGCTTGTAAGGTGAAGCAAGCATGAAGTTTAGTTTTAGTTGCAGATCTTTCTCCAAGCACTGAACACCTCAGAGCAACTTCTTTGCAAGGATTGCTGGTTCTCTTTTCTTTTCCTCTTGTAAAAACAGTTCGCCTCTTCAATCCAGCTGCAAAGAGTCAGAAAATTGAGCTAAACCTGTGCCCTCAATTTGCAGAACACATTTAAGTTTATTTGTAAAGGCTTTTAGTAGGCTTGGCAGGCCATGTGCCAACCATTTGCTGGTTATGTGCTGCCTGATCAACAAAACAGGCAAGTTTTATGTGGATGTCAAAGAGAAAAGGAACTTCTTCACAGTGAGGATGACAGAGCACTGGAATGGGCTGCCCAGGGAGATTGTGGCATCTCATTCTGTGGAGATGTTTAAAACTGACCTGGACATGTTCCTGTGCAACTTGATGTAGGAGATCCTGCTGTGGCGAGGGGATCAGACTGGATGATCTTTCAAGGTCCCTTCCAATCTCTAATGTTCTGTGATTCTGTGAAAAGGACATCTAGCACTGAGCCCTAAGTTCAGCCACATCAGGAAGAGCCTGTTCAGACAGGAAGGTGTGTAGGACTGTCATTCCACTGGTTTTCTTTCAATGAGCAGCTCATCCTTTTTAATTTATGTGAATTATTCCTGAAGCAGCTGGAGTCAATACAATGTAACAGATGACCTCATTACATGAAGAGTAATGTTGACCTTTAGGAAATTTCTTCAGTTCATGGAAATGAAGCTTGATTTATTAAATATTAACTGTTGTTATGTGGAGTGACCATCCTTTTCAACTTAACTGTCAAAACTGTTGCAGGATGGGAAGGAACAAATCTCATGTCTCTTAAAAGGACACTTCTAATTAATTTAACTGCTTCCAAATATCTTGGCTTTTCCTTGTGAGGAAAGCACAAACACTGAAAATGCCAGATATGGGGAATTTACTAGGGCAATTTTATTGTTTTTTCTGAAAGCAGATGGTAGATACCAAGTGCCAGCCCTGGTACCAAGAAAACAAACTGGTGAGAATTGTGTTTGGGATTATAGAAGAGCTTTTGGCTGATAAGTTTGGTTTGTTTTTAATCAAATGTAAGTATACACGGTTCTAGAACTAGGGTTCTAGACTGAAAAACAGTCTCGCGTAGTTTCACTGTTGTTTTTGTACCTGTAGAGAAAGACAATCTATACTGTAGTTGTGTGCTTAGTGAAAGGTAATAGTACAACCTGCAGAATATGTGAAACAGTGGGTATTATCCTGGGGTGGATCAGAAAGGGAGTGGTTAGCAGATCAAGAGATGTTTTCCTCCTCCTCTACTCTGCCCTGGTGAGACTGCATCTGGAATCTTGTATCCAGTCTGGGCCCCTCAGTTTCAGAAGGACACCAAGCTGCTGGAGAGAGTCCAGTGCAGAGCTACAGTGATGATGAAGGGAGTGGAGCATCTCCCTGATGAGGAAAGGCTGAGGGAACTGGGTCTCCTGAGCTTAGAGAAAAGGAGACTGCTCTCCTGCCTGGTCATCTCCTGACCTCGGAGTAACATTGCTAATCCATTTTAGATCCTACTAGTTTTCCAGTGTTTATTTAAGGGTAAAGAAATAAAATATTATGTGATAGTTGTGGATTTAAACAAGGGAGCCAGTCAACCTGTCTACATCTTTACTGCTCTAATGGGACCTGTCAGAGGAGTGTAGGGTATTTATGTTTTCTTAATGGGACATTCACAAGAAGGGTAGAAAATAGATATCAGCATCTTCGTAGTTCATTCAGGAATTGGGCTCAATGCTAACACCTTATTTTTGACTGCTCCAAATAAATCCTTCCTAGGTGTGTAAGAGGGAGTATCTTTCACAGCTGCGTCTCAGCCCATTTATTTCTTAATTTCCAGATTTGGAGGAGATGAAAAATAACATTTAGAAACAAGATATTTATTATGCAAGGTGGCTTTAATAATTAAGAGAACATTTTCTGTGGTGATTTATCATGAAATGCCTTGATTAAATTCCACAGAAAGGAGCACTGACTTGTCACCATGACTTGTTAAATCTAGTTCTGGTGTTTTGTATCTGAAGTCTTTCCAAAATCAGTAACCTATAGGAGGCTGTAAGTGAAAAACAATTGATTTTTGTTAGCCAGAGTGTTTTATTATGATTATTTCTTCTCAGATCTTTTCCTTCTCCCATTGTTACCACATGAAATAGAGAACAAACACTTTTTATTACCTGTACTGACTTGTATATTACGCATTTGGAGAGGCACGTACCATATTCATGAGAAAAGAAGAACCAACCCAGCCTCAGGAATTTCCACAAGAGCAATGGAAAGTTTTCTTGAGACTAGACTGAACATTTGATTTGGAAAAAAGAATTACTGCTCTATTTTACAAGGTCATATAGGGAGCAGAGATTTTAACACACAGTGGTTTTACCCTGGCCTTTCCAGTTATATATTCTATTTTATAAACTGAAAAAAAAAAACCAGTCCAGGCCACTACAGCTGCCTCATTGTAAAAACCAAGATCTTACTCTTGACAGTTAATCAATGAGCAGCAAACGAAAAGTAATAACACGCGACTTGAGAAATACTGTTTTCATTCGTAGCCTGAGACCCGGGCTTGCCAATACGTTCAGATCAATCAATCTTCCCCCTCAGTGTGAACTTGCATCCAAATCACCAGAGCTGTAAATGTGTGCAGGACCTTATGCTATTTGCACGTGGTGCATAGAGGTGAGAGTAAAGGCGGTGATGTTTTCTAGATCACAAAATCACAGAACATTAGGGATTGGAAGAGACCTCAAAATCATCTAGTCCAATCCGCTGCCACAGCAGGATCCTCTAGATCCAGTCACACAGGAACATGGCCAGGTGGGTTTTAAATGTCTCCAGAGAAGGAGACTCCACAATCCCCCCTGGGCAGCCTCTTCCAGGGCTCTGTCACCCTCATGGGGAAGAAGATCCTTCTCATATTGATGTGGAACCTCCTGTGTTCCAGCTCACACCCGATGCCCCTGAGCAGAGCCTGGCTCCATCTGTCTGACGCCCACCCTTCACATATTTGTCAACATGAATGAGATCACCCCTCAGTTTCCTTTTTTCCAAGCTCAAGAGACCCAGCTCCCTCAGCCTTTCCTCATCAGGGAGATGCTGTGCTCCCTTCATCTCTGTGACTCTGCACTGGACTGTCTCCAGCAGTTCAGTGTCCTTCTGGAACTGAGGGTGATCTCCTAAGAATGTAGGAAAAATGAAAGGAAACCTGGAGTAGAGCAGGTACTACATTGCAGATATCTGAGCAGCTTTCCTTGAGTAGACGGCAATGGAATTGCTTTTCATGGCCCTGCCCTGTAGTAGCTATTCCTGTGCTATCTAAGTGCAGGACTCACTCTTGCTACTAATAGCAGTTGCTGTAATTAATTAGGGTATAAACACACCTAGAAAGCCTGTAAACCTTCCTTTATGCCTGCAATATAATGCAGAACATTATGTGATGCTAATTGAAATGATAAAAAGGTTTGTAAGACATCAAGAGCTCTTGGAGTCAGTCCACCCTGCTCTGCTTTAATGACACAGTAAACACAGGCTTTTTGGGATACGATTATAGTTTTAAACAATAAAGAGTGAGCAAATTCCATTATCTTCTGTCAAGGAACCCTCCAGAGAAGATAAAAATGCAGTTAATAAACAAGATTGCTTTCCAATGGCAATTGCCTCCATAATAGAAAATCCACTTCCTAACCTTCTACTCAATGCTAATCAGGGAATCAGTGTGGTCCCATCTGAGCTACTGGCAGCAATTTTTCCTCCCCTTGGGATAGAAGTAAAGGCAAGGTATCTGTGGAGGGAAAGGAAGCAAATAATAAGCCTGCTTTGTTTCGTTTGGAGGGCAGTTCTTTAGGCAATTACACACTTGCAGCATGGATCTTCTTAGTATGCAGCATACACAGCCTCCAGTCAGGCTACTGAGCTTTTTTTTCTCTTGGAAAGAAGCTGAAATTCTGTATTTGTGTGGTTATACCAAAGCAGGGAATCATCACCATGCTCACTGAGTGATGTGGTGATTCCAGCACACTTTGGGATCGGCTTTGGGGTCACCTGCTGTCAGACACTCCCAAATCAATATCCTTTTATGATCATTGGCAAAATTTAAAGATCTTACTTTCCTGTCATACAGGACCATCATATTTCATTTCCTGTTCAGTAAATAATAAATAAAATAATGCTGTGGCAGCACAGCTTTCTGAGGGGAAGTTGTAAACAGGTGGGGATCAGGCTCTTCTGCCAGGCAACTAGTGGCAGCATGAGAGGGCAAGGCCTGGAGCTGCCAGGGGAATGTTAGGTTGGATATATTAGGAAGCCCTTCCTCATGGAAAGGGTGACCAGACACTGGAACGGACTACCCAGGGCAGTGATGGAGTCCTCATCCCCGGAGGTTTTGAAGGGCAGCCTGGCTGTGGCCCTTAATGCACTGGTCTGGCCTCTGTGGTGATGGGCTGGGCTGCATGAGCTCAGAGGGCTTTTCCAGTCTCAATAATTCTGAGATTCTGTAATTTTCCTCTAATGCCCTGTTACACACAGCCCATATTTTTCCTCCTGAGAGCATTTACCTTTATAGGTAAACAGGATGCTCTCACCTCACATTGAATATTTGATGTACACAGCTTTTTTTCAAAGCACAAGAACATCCTCTTGACAATGATTTTAATATTGGTTGTTAATTTAGTTTTTCCTTGTTGCTATTGAGATAAGAGTACTTTGATTTCAAAAAAGTGTAGACAGAAAGTTTGTGGTGTGTTTTGGGTGTTTTTTTGGTTTTTTGTTTTTTTTTTTTTTGTCCCAGCCTTTTTCTTTTTGGCTTTTGCCCAGGAATCACAGAACATTAGGGATTGGAAGGAACCTAGAAAGATCTGCTAGATCAAGTCACACAGGAACATGGCCAGGCAGGTTTTAAATGTCTCCAGAGAAGGAGACTCCACAACCCCCATGGGCAGCCCGTTCCAGTGCTCTGTCACCCTCTCACTGGGAAGAAGTTCCTTCTCATATTTATGTGGAACCTCCTACGTTCCAGCTGACACCCATTGCCCCTTGTCCTGTCATTAGATGCCACTGAGCAGACCCTGGCTACATCCTCCTGATACCTACCCTTCACATATTTATCAACATTAATGAGATCACACCTCAGTCTCCTTTTCTCCAAGCTCAAGAGCCCCAGCTCCGTCAGCCTTTCCTCGTCAGGGAGATGTTCCACTCCCTTTATCATCTCTGTGGCTCTGCGCTGGACTCTCCAGCAGCTCTGTGTGCTTCTGAAACTGAGGGGCCCAGAACTGGACACAAGATTCCAGATATGGTCTCACCAGGGCAGAGTAGAAGGGGAGGATAACCTATCTCAATCTACTAACCACTCCCCTTCTGATCCACCCCAGGATGCCATTAGCCCTCCTGACCTCAAGAGGACATTGCTGGCTCCTGGCCATCCTGCTGGCCACCAGGACTCCCAGGTCCCTTTCTCCTACACTGCTCTCCATGAGGCCAGTCCCCAACCTCTACTGCTCCCTGGGGTTGTTATTGCCCAGATGCCTGACTCTACACTGTCCTTGTTATAGTTCATTCAATGTCTCCCTACTCATCTCTCCAGCCTGCCCAGGTCCCGGTGAATGGCAGCGCAGCCTGCTGGGGTGTTGGCCACTCCTCCCAGCTCTGTGTCATCAGCAAACTTGCTGATAGTGCTCTCTAAACCCTCATCCAAGTCATCAGTGAATAGATTGAATAGGACTGGTCCCAGTATAAATCGTTGTGGGACTCCACTAAATACAGGCCTCCAGCTAGACTCTATCCCTTTGACCACTACTCTCTGGCTTCTATCCTTCAGCCAGTTCATGATCTAACCTTTAGGAAAGGAGATTCTTTTGTCCCAGTAAAAGTTATTTGGAAAAAAAACCCTCTCATGTCTGCAAGAGAAGACAGAATAGCAGTTATTGACATTCCAATTAAAATCAGGAATAAAATTAGGTTACTTCAACTTTGTTACTGAAGCACTTGATCTAACTGGAAAAGAAAATAACCCTTGGATGTTAAGAAGTTTTCACATCTTGGCTGTAGTGAGGATGGGCTCTGGAAGCTCCGTTCTCCCACACATGAACGGCTGATGTACTGTGCCGGTATTTAAAAGGGTAACTGGAATGAAATGGGTGGCAATACGACATGAATCCTAAATCAATCACGGAAAAAACCTTGCATGAACCAGCTGCTGAGGAATTAAAAGGCAGCATGATTGATAATGAGTTGTCTGATGCTGTAGAACTTCGAGGTTGTCACAGAAGCTTGATGTTTTTAATGTGGCAAACATAGCTGATAGCTGCTGTGTGATATGTTTAGATGTCTGTCGAGTCTTGTGCTTCGTATTAACATAAATTCTTTTTAAATAGCACCAAACCATGTTGTATCCTGAATAGATTAAAGTTTCCTCTTTAAAAAGAGATGACATTGCCAATTGCATTGATGTTTCCTCAACAGTGGGGAATTTGCTGCTGTTCTGAAGAGAGTAGTTGTGTCTGTGACAAGCTCAGAAGACACCTGACTGCATGACACCTTCAATTCTATTGCTTTTGAGACCTCCTTTCTTTCCAAAGACTGAGTGGTAAGGCTTAATTTGCTCATCTGCGTGGAATGCACTGGTATCTGAAAGATTGATCTCAAACTGCAGTTGTAAAATACTCAGATTTACTACTGTACCTTTACACTAATAGTTGGTTTAGGACAACCTTAAAACATTTTATAGTGAAATTTTGGATCTGCTCAGCTTCTTTTAACCCTGTTCCTTTGCTTTGGCTCTTTCCTCCAAAACTACTTAGCTGGCATTAAAGATGCTTCAGGCAAGGCTCTAAGGGACTTTGCAGGAAATACACGCATGCCAGGGTGACTGCTTGAAATTGTTCAGAGCTGCCTGTCATACAGCAGGTAACAGAATTCATCCTGACTTCTTCAGCAGACATTTGCTGCTGTTTTGTTAAGCTTCTTAGTAAAAAACATCACCCTGATCCAGGGGTGGAAACTCCCAGTTAAGTGAAGTGCTGCACAAAACCTCCCTGGACTACTTAGGGCTGAAAAGGCTCCTGCAGGGATCTGGAAATCTCTGGAGAGATTTTCTCAACTAGCTTCCAAGGTATTAGGAGAAGCTTGAGGCTGGAGGGCAAATTGTTCTGTAATGCAGCTGTCAGCTGATGCCTGGGGGGTTCTCTATCTATTTTCCCGTTTCACTGACCCTCTCAGTCTGATGACTGGAAGGTTTGTTGTGAATTAAAGGCTGATTCTTCCTTTCCAAGACCTTGTATGTGTCTGTACTTCACACAGGCTCCTGTTGTGCTGTACTGTGGTAGGAACCAGGATGGATAAAGGCTAATGCTCAGTGTGATTTTTAGCTTCCTTACAGGCAGTGTAACTTTGGGGTATGTTCTTGCTTAGCTAATTTGGTTTGTCCTCCCAGTGTGCTCAGTGCTTTGCTTCCTTGTAACAACTTGTTTGTACTGCAGAGAGCGGAGATTATGTGTAGCTGTGGAGTTACAGGGTGCCAGGAGGTATCTTCACTATGATGTTTGATTGACACATAAACACCCCCAAAACAAGGTCTGTTATTTCCAGCCAGGCAGTCAGTCTGGCTTTGAAAAGACTAGTTAAGGGCATTGACTATTTGGGTGCATTTGGGGGGGCCACTTCCCTCTGTTTTCCTGTCCCTGTGTTCTCAGCAACACCTGTTCACACCTTCAGAGCACTGGAGGGTAGGAACTTCTGGGGATAAAGTAGGAGATGCACCTTTAAGATCATTCATAAGGTTGTTGTTTCTGCAGGACTAACAGGAGTAGAGAACTCAGTGAAAAGCTCTTTCAAGTTAGCAGCTGCTTCTTTATAGTCAACAGCACAGCGTCGTTATATTTAGAGTGTTCTTTCGAGTTACAACCCACTGTATTGATTTATTTTAAACAAATGCTTTCAATTAAGTCAGCGCGTTTTTCCTTCACTTCCCACTTTCCCTGAAGTTCAGCTTGATTTGTATGACACACCGTTACTTTTATTAGCAACTCATAAAACCTACATTCTCTCAAAGGAAGAGCTCTGCCTCCTTTCCATAAACAATATGGAGCTGCCCACTTGATCACCAATAAAATTGCTCTGCTTGAGGAATGATAAGTAACCCGATTCCTAAGGACGATGGATGATTAACCACCCCAAGTGTGAGGGTAGTGAAACACTGGAACAGGTTGCCCAGAGAAAGCCGTGGGTGCTCCATCCCTGGAAGTGTTCAAGCCCAGGTTAGATGGGGCTCTGGACAACCTCATGGGCAGGTGAGAGGTGTCCCTGCCCATGCAGGGGGGTTGGAACTTGATGATCTTTAAGGTCCCTTCCAGTGATTCTAAAATAAAAATGAGTTAGGACAGACTATACCTGTCTGATCTGACTTCTGGAAATTCTTGTGGAAAATCTGTGCTCATTTGAAGTTGCAGCCACGTAAGGATTAAACCACAGCTTGCTTTGTCTTCCAGCTTACGGCAGCTCTTGTGACCTAATTTCCAGATCAGTTAGGCACAGAGAATCAAATGTAACTACGGTTGTATGTGACATCCAACCAATTACACCAAAATGTGAGCAGAAGCCGCGCAAGAGCACAAAAGTGTTCAAGCATCCATTACAAATGGTTCCAATTTCCTTTGGAAATGTCAAGTACAAAATAGATATTTTACATGCAAATAGCACCAGAGTTGTTGCTAATATACTCCTGGAATTACATTTTCTTAGCGTGACCTTTCTTGCAAACAATAACTTACATTTTAATTAAATCTGTGGCCGCTCGCATTTCATGACAAATACCTCCCCACCATGTATTTACTGAACCTTCATGTCAGGAAAGAAAGTTTAAAGGTCGTGGGCTTAAGTACCCACTAGAGTTAAACTTTTTAAATAATATATGAAAGAAATGACATGTGTGCACTCTCCCTGTTGCTTTGTAGAAACCAATTGTTTTTAGCCTCGAAACACCTCCACTTTCACAAGGCAGTCAAGAAGGACACAGACCTGCTGGGGAGAGTCCAGCGCAGAGCCACAGAGGTGGTAAAGGGAGTAGAACATCTTTCTGATGAGGAAAGGCTGAGGGAGCTGGGTCTCTTGAGCTTGGAGAAAAGGAGACTGAGGTGTGACCTCATGCATGTTGATAAAGATGTAAAGGGTGGGTGTCAGGAGGATGGAGCCAGGTTCTTCTCAGCGGCATCTAATGATAGGACAGGGGGCCGTGGGTGTGAGCTGGAGCAGAGGAGGTTCCACATCAAGATGAGAAGGAACTTCTTCCCAGTGAGGGTGACAGAGCTCTGGAAGTGGCTGCCCATGGGTGTTGTGGAGTCTCCTTCTCTGGAGACATTTAAAACCCACCTGGCCATGTTCCCGTGTGACTGGATCTAGCAGATCCTGCTGAGGTAGGGGGATTGGACTAGATGATCTTTTGAGATCCCTTCCAATCTCTAATGTTCTGTGATTCTGTGATTTAAACCAAAGCCTTTCTTTGGGCTAAATTGACTGGGATAGGTAAGGCAGGGAATCTGGTCGGATGCTTCGTATCAGACCCAGCTTGGCACTGCTCTAAATCTGTGATTCTGTGGCTCTTGATGTCAGGATGAGAGTGAAACATCTGCCAAGGTTTTAACTTGAGTGAAATGTTCTTTAGTCTTTGTACTTAGGGTCCTGTCCTGCTTCACTAATACCTAAGGCTGCTCTTTGTCTCAGTAATGGAAGGAGCACGCTCTGGTTTTTCTTACCTAGGGAAAAAAATCTGTTGTGACAGCCCTGCATTTAAAAGGAGGAGGGTGGGCAGGTTGCATTCTGGTGTGATTACAACCTAGTGGAAAGTCAGTTGGGGCTTTGGAGGACATACAGCCTTATTCTGATCACACACACTAAGCTGTGAGGAAATCCAGGCTTTCTTCATGCATAGATGCTGCTTTTAACTTGGAATGGTCTCTCTGATGTAAATCCAGAATGTCATTTTCAGCTCATTCCCGAAATAAAGGAGCTGCAGAAGATGGGTAACAAATGCTGCCCAGCTCCCTTCACTCAGACATACACATGCTCTTAGCTCCTGCGCTGCCACGAACATGCTATCAGTTATTTCTGTGACTTAACAAATAAGCTTCTCTGAGCTCTAGGAAACTCTGAAATCCAAACTTAGCTTGGTTTTCTCTGTAGATTTTCTCTGTCATGCTCTTTATTTTTTGTAACATTTCATTATGCATTCACAGTTCTCACCCCAGCCCCAAGCTTAAGCAGTAGAAAGTTGATAATTCAGACACCCGCAGAGCATAAGGAACAAAGATGTATTTTAGAATTAGGTCTTGGCATCTCAGCCTCCCTGCTGGAGCTCACGGCATTTCTTAAAGGCTGTCAAATTCTTCAGGTTAGCTCCTTGATATCAGGCAGGGAGCTCGGACCTTGCTTTTGGTGTTCCAATGGTCCCAGGCTCTTAAACCCAAGCTAGAAAGGCTGGCTTATGCTTTCTGTTAATTGACTTCTAGCTTTGAGACTTAGACAAGCTGTGAGGCTCTGTGTAGGTGTTTGCAGAGTCTGGGGAAAATAAAGTACACTATTTGCAGATCTAGGCATTTGCTGGGTGAGTTGCAGTGGATTCGGGAAGCTGTTGGTGAAGACCTTTGACATGGACTTCTGAGCTCAGGAGAGATTGTGTGGGAGAAAGAATGAATTCCTGGAGGCAGAAAAACTTTGGCCATAATTATTTTTTTTTTTTAGCTTTTTAATAGTGGGTTGACAGTGGCAGTTGTCTTGTGTCAAGTGAAAGTGCTCTGGTTGCCCTTTGCTAGTAGAGGACAAAGAGATTAAGAAACAAGTACAAAGAATCTGTTCTGTCTTAGAAGAACAAAGAGCTTCCTCAGGACTTTAAGCAGCCATGAAGCTTGGACAGAGAAGTTGTTTAGGTATCAAACATATGGCTGAATTTCATTCCTTCTTACAGTCTTGGCTGTTAGAAGTGTGATTTTATAAATACTCTGTATCACTGACCTCAGTGATAGATGGCCTGAGGGCAAGTAATTTACGGTATTACGTCCTGCTGTGTCTTCAAGATGCTGATGAGCTCTGTTTGCAACTCATATTCTCAGTGAATGCTTTTTGGGAGAGAAATATCTTCCTTAAGGATTGCCCTTTTTCCTGTCATTAGATGACACTGAGCAGAGCCTGGCTTCATCCTCCTGACACTCACCCTTCATGTATTTATCAACATTAATGAAGTCACCCCTCAGTCTCCTTTTGTCTAAGCTCAAGAGACCCAGCTCCCAGAACAGGAGCTGCTGTTAGTTTCCTAGAGTCATAGAATAGCTTAGGTTGGAAGGGACATTAGTGGTCATCTAGTTCCAAACCCAATGCCAAGGGCAGGAGCACCTCTCCCTAGACCAGGTTGCCCAGAGCCTTACCAACCTGGTTTCCTGTTAAGATGGAATCTCCAGAATTTTTTGGAGGCCTCCAATTGGAAGAATTTATAACTTCAAAATATATTCTCAGTGTCATCTATTGATAGGACAAGGGGCAATGGGTGTGAGCTGGAACACAGGAGGTTCCACATCAATCTGAGAAAGAACTTCTTCCCAGTGATAGAGCACTGGAAGGTGCTGCCCAGGGGGGTTGTGGAGTCTCCTTCTCCAGAGGCATTTAAAACCTACCTGGCCATGTTCCTGTGCAACTCGATCTAGGGGATCGTGCTGTGGTGAGGGGGTTGGACTGGATGATCTTTTGAGGTCCCTTGCAATCCCCAGTGTTCTGTGATTCTGTGATTTTTTTTTTTTTTTTTTTTAAAAGCCTCAACCAAAACCCCAATTTTTTTCTTTCTCATCAGACTTAAAACACTTAAGTGTTTGTTCCAGTGTGTTTGAGTTTTGATACTGGTTTGAGGGATTTTTTTTTTTTTTTGCTGTTGATGGGGTTTCTTGTGCTTAAATTACATGACAATGAAAAAAAGACAAACAAAAGTAAGGAGGAAAAAAAAGCACTGACATGGCCTCAGCTATTTCTTTACTTATTGTAAAAGGGAATCATCAGCCAGGGGAAGAAGATAAGCACTGAAGTGTATACCACTGAGCTCTGGATAACTAGAAGCAATTTTTGATCAGACCGAGCACTTGCTTCACATCAGTGCATCTCTAAATAAAATAAGAAACAACCCTGTGGCACTCTGTTTATAAATGGAAAAAAAAATAGGGGGGGGGAATAAACAAGCCAAGAGCATCATCCAGCAGTTGCATCTAGTCATGTGAATAGAAGCTTAACACTTTAATTAAGCTTGTTTGTGAGCTGCGTTGGGACTCTTGTGAGCTTTGAAGGAGGGCTTCCATAACCTGCTTATTGGGGCCAACTGGCAAATTTTCAAGAGAAGTTTGGCTTCTGACCCAGGATTCTGATGCATCTCTTCAAACATCTGCAATGGCACAGCAGGAGCAATGGCTGTAGAAGAGGGAACGTCAGATGGAAGTTCCACTAGTTACTGAAAGTTGGCACTGTCAGGAAAGTTAAACTTGTCTCAGAGCTCATGAGTTTGGGAAACAGGCAAGGGACGTGGGACTGGTGTTGCCAGGTGAGGAACCTGTGTTTCATGGCATTTTTGGATGAGAAGTGAAGTAGCAAGAAGGAGGAGTAACTTGATTTCCCTCTGTTAAACTGGCAGCTGGAGAATAAATCCTCTGTAAGCTCTCATTGTGAAGAGCAACTCAAGTTTGTTCAAGAGTAATGGATGTGAAATGCGTTCACTGATCTAAAACCTCTGAGTGGCCTGCAGCCAGAGCCCCATAAAACATTCACTTCTGCGAGAGAAAATTTGCCTGGCAATAAATGTCTAATCTAATTAGATTTTGAAAGGTGCTTTTACCCTTACCACCTCATTAGAAAACAGAGTGGATCCGAATCTCCATCACAGTGTGCCAGCTTCATGCTGTCGGAAATGCCACCAATTCTGTGTAGATGAACTGTTATGCTAGAATAGAGACACAAAGGAGAAGGGGTTGTTACGGGATTGAAAAGCTTCCAAGAATGCATCTACTCAAAACAAGGAGTTCATATCAGGAAAATATCTTAGTGAAGACACTCCATATCCACATACAACACCATCTTGAGTGCTGTGGTTCCTCTTTCTGTGATGCTCAAGGGGGGAAGAAAAAAGAGTAGTTGTGAACGTAGCCAGACTACAATTAACATCTCACACTATGACACCAAAACTTCAACTTGGATGTCTTCCGATTGCTAAACAAGGGGAGAGTTGTGGAGGTCAAACTCCATATAGATTGTGAGAAACTAAGCAGCTTTGACAAGAGCAGAGAAGAAAAGAATGCAATTGTCTGTATGTGTTGTTCTGCTGCCTCATCACAAATGTCTGTGTAGTGGTGTTAGACTGTACTGGGTCCTTTTACCTTCCTGGGAAGAGCAGAGACAAGTTGCCCAAGGCACTCGCTGCTGGCAATCCTTGTTGTCTTCCTGACAGCCAGTTTTACAAACTTTGAGATGATGAAGCAACTAAATAGAATCCTAAGCTTTGTCAGTTAGTGTTTTCATAACATTTTGCTGTTACTGCAAACGCATGTTTCAGTGAAGGGCTGGGGGTTTTTGTCAAATCAATTTTATTACCAACTATCTCTAATGCTGTAGAGATCAGTGACAGGGTTATAGAATCATACAGTAGAATCATAGAATTATCCTGGCTGGAAAGGACCTCCAGGATCAGCAAGTCCAGCCCTCATCCCAACAGTTCCCTAACCACTAGACCATGGCCTCAAGTGCTCTAGCTACTTGGTTTTTAAACACCTTCTGGGGATGGTGACTCCACCACCTCCCTGGGCAGCCTGTTCCAGTGCCCAACAACTCTCTCAGCAAAGAAGTTCTTCCTAAGATGAAATCTAAACTTCCCCTGATGCAACTGGAGGCCATTTCCCTTCATCCTATCATTACGAACTTGGGAGAAGAGACCAGCACCGGCCTTGCTTCAACCTCCTTTGAGGTAGTTGCAGAGAGCAAGTAGGTCTCCTCTTAGCCTCCTTTCCTCTAGACTAGGTAACTCCAGGTCCTTCAACTTCTCTTCATACGGCATTTTTCCAGACCTCTGCCCAGCTTTGTTTCCTTTCAAAACATTAGTTCCCAGAATTTCTGTATGTGTGAGTTAATTTTCCCCTAGCACTTCCAGCCTCGTTCCCAGAGAACAGAAGATAAGCCCAGGTTGAGGCTGGCTCTTTCAATATTTTGGATCTTGATACACCTGCTCTGCCAGCGCACACCACACTTGGAAGGTTCAGAAAGGCCATAAAGTCAGACCTGCTTCATGGTGCTTACTCCAGAAGGATTTAAAGCCCAGTGTTTCCTAGGAAGGTGAAGTAAGTTCGTATCATACGCAAACCCCTCTGCATTTGTGGTGTGTAGGAAATGTGTCCTCTCTGTGATGGTGATTATTCTTTTAGCGTGGTAAACTTCCAGGCAAGAATATCTGCAAGTGTCTTGAAGCACAGGGAACATTTATGGATCTACATAAATGCATAATAATAATAGTCAGTGCCCTTAGCCATGAGATTTGATAGACCTTGTAATTTAATCTTAACTAGCACAGTGTGTCTGCAGATAAGACTCTTCTTACATATGCACAATCCTACTGTTTACCACAAAATGTCATGCTGTAGTAGTATTAGTATCCTTCAAAAGTAGAAACAAGGCAAGTGCCATCTTTCCATGCAAATATTCTGGTTTTAATAGAGGGAAGTATAGAGAGAAGTAAGGACAACTGCTTGCTCATGGATGTAGAGTCAACAGAGCTCTCTCGATCTTGCTTTTGGGAGCATTTCTCATCTATGCTTATTAATAGTTTATGTTAAAATAAGTTTATTCTTTGATCTAAAGCTTATTTATTGGTTATATTGAGAAAACATTAGTTCCTTACTTAGTAGCTCTTCTGCTTGACACACAGGAAAAATGAGATACGGTAAAGTTGAGCAACGGGGTCAGTCATAGTGATGGAAATCAGTTGGTGCTGACTGTGTTGGATTAGATGAGCCAAATAGCAGCAATCATCTTAGTTCAACAATGGCATCTTCCATGACTCCCCGGTTTCAATGAACGTAGCTGCAAAAAATCCTATATCGCTTCTGAAATTGGTCTTCAGAGCCAACAGCTTTCTGATTGCTCAGAAGCTGAGGCTGAAAGACTGAAGAGAAAGTATCACAGCTCTGCAATTTATTCTTGAAACCTGCTGGCTTCGTATTTCCTTGCCTTGGTGGTGCAAACGGAATGGTCAGTGTGTGGAATGGAAATGAATACCAACTGGTACGGATGGCAAAACAAGTCTTATGACCCATGTGAACTTCCAATTTGAGAGCACAGTGCCGTAGGAGATCTCATTAGTGTGCACTTAGATGGAATGGGACAGGGAGTAATCTGAAGTTTGGAAAATATATTACATTGAAGTCGAGCTGTGCCTTCAGATCTGCTTGCATTACCTGCAAAGGGGTCGGTAGCACTCTCTCCATCCGTGTACCATCTCCGGGGATTGAACTAGGTGATCTTTCCAATCCCTAATGTTCTGTGATAAACCATGCAGAGTTTTGAGGGACTGGTGCTTAAAGAATAAGCTTTCCTCTGACTTGCCTCTTGCCAAGTCTGAAGATAAGACTGAACACAGGAACCCTTATTTCCACCCTTCCGTATAGCTACCATGCTCGTAATTCAATTAGGAGAACATAGATGTGCTGAAGAGGTTTTCACTATAATGAGCACTCTGTTCCTGTTACAATTAGGAGTAAGAAATGTTTACACATGTCCTTGGGGTAAAAGGACCCCTAAGTAATTATAATTGCACAAGAATTGCTTATAATTGCTGGTCTTCCCAGAAACGACTTTCAGAGGAAATCTGTGGAGCCGATTGATCTGAGCAGGCAGTAATGCAATGTTAGATCAGTCCCAGCGCATGGATACCCACAGGGCAAAGTAGCAAATTATTAGCATTTCATTAGCGATACACCACATTGCAAGGCTATGGCCCAAACAATTGATAGGCAACACCTAGCTGTAAAATTTTTGTGAAGATCTAGAAATTTCCTCTTTTTAAAAAAATTATTTTTAAATAAATATTAAATATAATAAATTAGTATTATTTTTTACAGTCCTTTTGACAAAAAACCAATCACCTTGCTTTTCAGCTTTTCATCCATTAACCTCTTACACAGTAAGTGCATCAGGTCAGCCACAGCGTAGTTATTTCCAGGGTGTGTGTTTCATTACATTTGAATATTATAAATGTTTTATTTATGGATTTATTTTAATATTATAAAAGAATAGCAACATGACCTTGCTGAAGAACCTAAAATAGCAACTCACTATTTAATAATTATACTAACAACTAATTCTTTAATAAATGCAGCAAATGCCCCAAAGATCCATCTATCTGCTAAAATAAACAAAATATAATTAAATATTGAGATTAATAGCCAGAATTTAACCTCCAGAGTTTAGTCCCTATGTCCATGTTTAAGCCGTTGTAAAGCATTCAGTTTTAGCTTGACAAAGGCCATAAGCATCTGGCACTTCCTATTGGCTTGAGGATATTATCTTATTCAGGATATTATCTGTGTTCTGAGGCTTTATATAGAATCATAGAACAGTTTCAGCTGGAAGAAACCTTCAAGATCATTGAGGCCAACCTTTTCCCAGCCCTATCAGCACTATTATACCTTGTCCCACAATACAACATCTATCCTTGTAAACACCTCCAGGGATAAGGACTCAACCACCTCCTTGTGCTTCTGTCTTTCTAAGGACCAAGACATTTGGAGAACACTGAAGGAGTAGTATTTTCTGTTGGTTTTGCAGAGGAAATAATTTATTTAACCCCAAAATTGATGCAGAAGGAGTTCTAAAATATGGTCATTTATTTATAGGTATAGAAACTGTTTGTATTGCTTTGTTGTACAGGACATACTGGGGCAAATCATAATTGATTAATTTACTGTTACTTTCTGTGCTTAAGAGTTAGCGCAAATAAAATCTGCAAGGATAGGCTTGGATATGACATGAAGTTAAGGGAAACAGGAACCTGCTCGGATGTGTTCTGTGTGACTTGATCTAGGTGATCCTGCTATGGTGGGGGGATTGGACTGGATGATTTTTCGAAGTCCCTTCCAATCCCTAATGATTCTGTGGTTAGATGCTTTTTGATACCCTGGTGCATCCAGCTGCAGTGAATCAGATGATTTAGCAGGTGATTCTGAAAAGTTGGGGAGATATTTTCAGGATTAAGGTGTCTGTGAGTAAACCTTTTCTGAAGAGTCTTTTGTTTTCAAGAGGTGTTGTGTTTCAGGCTCCAAGTCCTTGTTTGGTATATCTGGGCTTCTGATCTTCCTGCATATTGTTTTAAGAGAAACAGTTTTGTGGAGAATCCTGGCTTAAACAGTTAAAATAGCCATGCAGTTTAAGGTATTTTGGCTCATTCTGGATCACTGTTACAGTACTTGTGGCATCACGATGGAGAGGCATGTAAGGCTGATGAATACTGCTAAGGCCACAGCTACAAGTTTCTCTTTTCTCCTGATCTGGAAAAAAAGATTCAGTACGTAGAACATTCTGTCATTTTGTCTCAGCTGCCACTGCATGCGATTCATTCAAATACATCACAAGCATCTTCTTCATGCTGTTACACTGCTGTTACACCTCGGACTCAAACACTAGGGGAGGTAGAAGGGTTAAAGCAACCTAAAGATATTAGTGAAGGCGTCAGGAAAATTAACTTCATATTTGATTCTTGGTTTGGTCTGCTCAGATCTCCAGGAAATTTTCAACATGTTAGCTTAGCAATTTACATTTCTTTTTTTTTTCCTTTGAACATGATTTATCCTTTTCCACTTCCAGCAGAGTCCCTGCTGTTCACTTTATAGCTTTGTTTTTCATTTTTTCGGTGAGATATGGCATTAATTTGCCTTCACATCTTTTATTAATTTTAAATATGCAGAAAGCTTCTAAAATGTATGATCGAATGAATTCGGGAAAGCACAGCGTATGATTTCAGTAAAGATTGGAGAGATGTAGATACAGGTATATTATTAAGAAACTCTGTCTTGAAGATGTGTTGATATTTGTAAATCTTAAAGTCACGCATTAAGATTAAGGTGAAAGCATCTGTGAACAATAATAGCAAATCCATTTGTAAACTCATGGGTTTTCCTTTTGGCATCTGCCTTTGCCAGCGCTTTCATGAGGATTACTTTGTGGTGTGTGAATGTTCTTACTGCTGACAGCTCCCAGTGTGGACCCTTGACCCTTCTGATGTGCAGATAAAGACAGGAAGGCCCTAAGTATCCCATAATAAATAGTGAATTTTCCTGAAAAGAATAAATGAATGTGTAAAACCCAAAACACCACTCTGTTAAAATTGATAGTCAGGTAAGGACATCATTTCAGCTTTTATTCCATGAAGACAGAGTGGAGCATCTCCCTGATGAGGAAAGGCTGAGGGAGCTGGGTCTCTTGAGCTTGGAAATAAAGGAGACTGAGGGGTGACCCCATGAATCTGGATAAATATGTGAAGGGTGGGTATCAGGAGGATGGAGCCAGGCTCTGCTCAGGGGCATCTAATGATAGGACAAGGAGTGATGGGTGTGAGCTGGAACACAGGAGGTTCCACATCAAGATGAGAATGAACTTTTTCCCAGTGAGGGTGACAGAGCACTGGAAGGGGCTGCCCATGGGGATTGTGGAGTTTCTTTCTCTGGAGATGTTTGAAACCATCCTGGATATGTCCCTGTGTGACTGGATCTAGGTGAGGATCTAGGTGATCTTGCTGTGGTAGGGGATTTGAACAGGTCCCTTCCAATCCCTAATGTTCTGTGATTCTATGAATTTTCCTGAGAAGAGTGAATGTGTAAAACACAAAACAGCACTTTGCATGAACATTGATAGACTACTCAGGTAAGGACATCATTTCAGCTTTTATCTGTGAGGTCTTTGTCAAGTGTACAAAATAATTCCTTGAATGTAGAGTATTTGATATCAATGTAGATTCTGCTTAAACCTGACCTAAACTGAATCTGATTACTGTGAAGCCACACCAAGTTTCAACACCTAACTCCCTACACCACACAAACTGAAAATGATTGTTGCTTTCTGTTTTCTGAAACTGATAGCCAGAATTTTGTGCTCTAAGGTCGTATTTTGGCCATAATCATTCAGATACTTATAAACTCTCTTGCAGAAAGACATTTAGTCCGTGTCTGTAATAATCCTTGGGATGTTAAGGTAGCTTGAGACAGCATCGAGATCACAGTGGAGTTTATTTACTGTTGTTTGGACTAAACTTGTACAGAAGTGATAATTTTGTTTTACACTTTCACAAGCCAACAGAAAACAGTTGAGTGTAGCCTTTTGGAGTGTTTGTTTTGCCATTCTGTTGTCACGAACTTCAGAAGAAAATGGGATCTCAGTGGCTCACAAATATGTCTGTTAGGGAAAACAGTTTAGGTGTCAGGGCAAGTGGCAGGTGTGAATTGAGTGATTCCTTATGGTCTTAAAAATGGCTCAACCACCGCATCAAATCCCTTGTTAAAAAGTTCAGAAAAATGCAGAACAACCTAATTTAGCATCTATCACTTTAGGAACCTTTACCTTTTCACCAAGATTGATGAACAGAGGAACCATGGCAAATCTGTCATATCCAAGCTGCTTTCACTGAAAAGTTATTAGACTTGCAGAAATCATCCTGGGGTTTCTCATTACTCAAAGAAGAAGGATCTCTTTGAGTTTTTAGCCCTTCAAAATGCAGCAGAATTTCTCCATAAAAATTGTTTGAGCCATGTAGATAACCTGAGTGTTCCTACTAAGGTTTAAGACAGATAAAAAATTAGGCTGTTCATAGTCAATATTCCGCGTGTCAAACAAAATCCATGCGAGTCAGTGACAGCAGCATAAGTGCTAATTGATAGGATGCTGGGAATGATTTTATATCAAGTGCTAATCAGACTGTTGCTCTACTTATCAGTGTCTCCACTCAGCAACTGCCAACTTTTAGATTATCTTGAAGTTGTTGAACATCTGCTGTGATTTCCAAGTGACTTACACAGCTGTGATCTGCAAAGAATCCAGGAGATATTTAAAACCTGTCTGGATATGTTCCTGTGAGACTGGATATAGGTGATTCTGCTGTGGCAGGGGGATTGGACTGGATGATCTTTCGAGGTCTCTTCCAGTCCCTACGGTTCTGTGATTCTGTGAAAACTCATGCAGCAGGTTTCCACGTAGCTTATACTGAGTAAAAATTCTTTTCGTTTACCATAATAAGAAAATACGTCCTTAAATCCAATGAGCATCTTGAAAGCATAGAGTGAAAATATTTCCAGAGGTTAAAGAATGTGTTTTAAGTTGTGAGTTATTTTGTAGTCCTTCCATCCCCCTTGGCAGATGTTCTGGTCACTGCTACCCCTTCTTATTTCTTCTTATATACACATTCCTTTTGCTTTACTAATTCTGGTGATGTTACAGACACGTCAGGGTAATTTATATGTGTGTGGAAAACTATAATCACGTACAGAACAGACCTACCCTGAACATTTTGAGTTTCTCACAGAATCACAGAACATTAGATACTGGAAGGGACCTCCAAAGATCATCCAGTCCAATCCTCCCGCCACAGCAGGATCCCCTAGATACAGTCACGCAGGAACGTGGCCAGGCAAGTTTTAAATGTCTCCAGAGAAGGAGACTCCACAGCCCCCCTGAGCAGCCTATTCCAGTGCTCTGTCACCCTCACTGGGAAGAAGTGCCTTCTCATATTGATGGGGAACCTCCTGTGTTCTAGCTCACACCCACTGCCCCTTGTCCTATCACTAGATGCCACTGAGCAGAGCCTGGCTCCATCCACCTGACACCCACGCTTCCCATATTGACCAACATTAATGAGGTCACCCCTCAGTCTCCTCCTCTCTAAGCTTCCCCTGCAGACCTACCTCACTAGGAAGAAACATGATCCAGCACTGTTGGCCAAAAGTGTCTCCTTCTGCTGAGACATCAAAATGGATTTTGTAGCATTCATGACCAACAAAAGGTTTGTTTCATACTGGTCCAAATCAATTCATCCGTTCATTCTGCTTATTGCCATCCTGTACTTGTTTTTTAAGTCTTAATAAAGCAGGAAATTTTCCTGGAAGTGGCAGTGATCCACAGCTCAAGGCACCACTTGTAGGTCAATTACAAGTCATTAGGAAATCAATAAACCACTTCAATCCTCATTTTCTGAGCTCAAAAAAAAACAGAGCAGTTTTCACCCCTGAAAGGTGTCAAGGGTGTAAAGTTGTTGCTGCTAAAGGCTGTGACAAGTAGATAATAACACTGAAGTGAGCTGCTTTTCACAGAATCACAGATCATTAGGGATTGGGAGGGACCTTGAAAGATCATACAGTCCCCCCTTCACAGCAGGATCCCCTGGATCCAGTCACATAGGAACATGTCCAGGCAGGTTTTAAATGTCTACAGAGAAGGAGACTCCACAACCCCCCTGGGCAGCCCCTTCCAGGGCTCTGTCACCCTCACTGGGAAGAAGTTCCTTCTCATCTTGATGTGGAACCTCCTCTGCTCCAGCTCATACCCGGCTGACATCCGTTGCCCCTTGTCCTATCATTAGATGCCCCTGAGCAGAGCCTGGCTCCATCCTCCTGACACCCACCCTTTACATCTTTATCAACATTCATGAGGTCACCTCTCAGTCTCCTTTTCTCCAAGCTCAAGAGCCCCAGCTCCCTCAGCCTTTCATCAAGGAAATGCTCCATTCCTTTCATCGTCTTTGTGGCTCTGCGCTGGACTCTCCCCAGCAGTTCTGTGTCCTTCTTGAACTGCAGGGCCAAGGAATTTGTCATTTCTAGAGTTGGTATGCAGTCTTTGCCAAAGCTAGGCTTGTTTTTTGAAAGGTGGTCGTGCTGGTCGAATAAGAAATATCAGTTATTAAGAAATGGAAATACAACTTGCCTATGAAAAAAAGCAAGCAATACCTTTATGCCATCAAAACACTCCAGCTGTCAAATTTTGTAGCTCAACAGTGAATCTTATTTCTTGGCTTATTGTCTTGGGTTTGTACTTTCTTAATGAGACTTGAAACAGATAAAGATACGTGAGGGTTCTTTTGGGCACAAACTAGTTTTCAGGCTGTTAGCATATTTACATAAGTAATGTTGAACGTGACCCTTAGTTAAATATTCACAGCGAATTAACTTTTCCCTTACTACAAGTGATATTTTAGAGCCTCTTTATCCATAGTAGAACACAACATTAGTCTTGAGATAAATTCTCACAGGAAAAATGTGATCTGTCACTAAACTTAGATGTTCCACATCAATATAAGAAGGACCTTCTTCCCAGTGAGGGTGACAGAGCCCTGGAAGGGGCTGCCCAGGGGGGTTGTGGAGTCTCTTTCTCTAGAGATGTTTAAAACCTACCTGGGTATGTTCCCGTGTTACTGGATCTAGGTGATCTTGCTGTGGCAGGGGGATTGGACTAGATGATCTTTTGAGGTCCCTTCCAATCCCTAATGTTCTGT
>JAOXOE010000405.1:22343280-22361515 GCA_028565055.1 Phoeniculus purpureus | reverse complement strand
GAATCATAGAATCATTAGGGATTGGAAGGGACCTCGAAAGATCATCTAGTCCAATCCCCCTGCCAGAGCAGGATCACTTAGACCAAGTCACACAGGAACACATCCATCCCCTCATCAAGATCATTGGTAAAGATGTTGAACAGGAGTGGCCCCAGCACTGAGCCCCGGGGGAAAACCACTCATGAGCGGCCTCCAACTGGATTTAGCTCCATTGACTACAACTCTTTGGGTCCAACCATGCAGCCAGGGTTCCACCAGGCAGAGCACATGCCTGTCCAAGCCATGGGCAGCCAGCTTATTCATCAGGATGTTGTGAGGGACAGTGTCAAAGGCCTTACTGAAGTCCACACAGACTGCATCTCCAGTCTCGTTGTAGGGAATTTGAAGCAAACCAGTATGCAATATGGAGCAATGTCATGTCATTTAAACCAAAGCCTTTCCTTGGGCTAAACTGACTGGGTAGGCAAGAGAGGGATCTGCTTGGATGCTTCATATCGGACCCAGCTTGGCACTGCTCTAAATCTGTAACCACAAAGGGGAAAAGCCAGACTCGCTAAGCAACAGGAAATGAAATAAAGCAGATTGAAAATGAAATTTGTTAAAGTTTGCAAAAGTATTGACATTTAGAGAGTGTTCCTTCAGATGGCACGTTTCAGTGAGTTTCGAATATTGGACTCCCCTGTCCACACAGTTCTCCCTGTGTGTAACACTGCGTCCAGAACCTCTACCTGGCGAGACCGTGATGACGCTTGGGTTTGGTTAATTGGGTTATGCTCGATGGTGAAGTCCCCGTGGGATAGCGACAGTTTAATTCCTAATACTATTTGTGTGAATTATTCATTTGCTGTGTAACTGCAGTGATTTTGAGGCAAAGGTGATAATGTTCAGCTATATTTCTAGGAGTTCTTAAAAATAATTGGATTAGAAATCATGCGTGGAGAACCTACTTATTATTCTTAACAGTTCAGGACTTATTTAAGTGTTTTAATCAAGCAATATATGATGTATATCTGTGACTCCTTTCATTCCTGGCTTTTGAATAGCAATCTGTAAGCACTAGAGCCGTGAGCCTTTTCATTAGGCAAAGCAAATTTCTGTAGCATTTTGCCTTTCTCGTTCCACGCAGCAGGAAATAAAATCCAGACATCAACGTTGGAGGGAAACGACACTACACTGTCTTAAATAAACATGCGGAATTAGCACATCGGTAAGCTGATGTGATGGTAATTAATCTAATACACCTGCAGAATGGCTTCTCCAAATGGCTCTTAATTGATTGCCATCACTATTTGTCTGAGTCGCTAATAGAACACCAGCTTTTAGCAAGGGAAACAGCCTGCTGTATGTTTTCATTTGCCTTCCTGGGGCTGTGTTGTGCTGCACCTGCCTGCTCCCCAAATGGCTGTTACAGCTGTCATATACTTTTATGAGGATGGGAACAATGTTTTGGCAAGCAAACTTGACTCAGATTGTGTTTAGATATAAAACATGAAGGCCCGCTTGTGCTTGCAGAGGTAGTAAGTCTAATTTGATTAGCGCTCCGGTGATGCAGCATGTTATGGACGTCATTTGTCATTTCTCCTAAACGCCCATGAAAGGATCCTTTGTGGAGAAGGTGCAATTGAAGCCTGTGTACACGTTCGGCATCTTTTGCGCTCAGGGGAAGAGCTGGGGATGGCCAGGGAAACAGCAGTATCTTGTGATCGATATTGTCTTTAAACCAAAAAGAATCAGGACAGACAACAACCAGGAAATTCTACCTTGTACAACGAGTGAAAACCCTTTGGTTGGGAGTATGATTTTCTCCAGAAGATGTATGTTTTGGAGGCTCAGCTATTAAAAAATCCCAAAATTGAAAATCTTAAGTCTCTGTTATTAAACAACTAGGTCTTATTTTCAAAAAAAAAGGCTGAAAAAAAATCTTTCCGTGAGTTGCTAAGCAACTGAGCTTGAAGAAACAGGGCAGATCCCCAGTTTATGTGCGGTGGAAGATTTCGACGGATGCGTGTGTCTAGAATTTCTCATTTCTCAGTGATGTGCAGCAGGTGAGTGTGTCAGGCAGGCATGTTTGGTTGTGTACACAGAATTCAGTGAATTAAGTGATTCTTAGAGAGACAGCAAAAATTAAATATTCTGACAGCATCAATGCGGTGACAAAAATATCTTCTTGTGGAAAATCACAGAGGTTTTGCACTTCTCTTCCCGAGCATTCCGCTGAAATGTGATTTGTTTTCTGCTCTTAATTTTTTAAGAGTTGGTAGACAAACATAGCTGAGTGGATTCATCAAAAGGCTTTGGGTAGCAGGAGAAATAGCAGGGAGGAAAAAGGCCTCTTTTTCTCTTTAAAAATGGAATATTCTCACTCTGGTGTCAAACACCACAACTCAGTTTGGTGTTAACAGAACGTTAGTGTGACCCCAAAGTGGATGGGGGAATCCATATTCATGTAGTCTGTTATTTGTGTTTTTATTTCATTATCATGGGATGTCCATAATATTTCCTACTGTTTTACCCAGAAATATAACTGCAAATGTAATAGAAATGAGGAAGGACTGAGGGAGCTGGGTCCCTTTACCTTGGAAAGGAGACTGAGGGGTGACCTCATTAATACTTATAACTATGTGAAGGGCAGGTGTCAGGAGGATGGAGCCAGGGTCTGCTCAGTGGCATCTAATGATAGGACAAGGGCTAGTGGGTGTGAGCTGGAACACAGGAGGTTCCACATCAATATGAGAAAGAACTTCTTGATGGTGAAGGTGACAGAGCCCAGGAAGGGGCTCCCCAGGGAGGGTGTGGAGTCTCCTTCTCTGGAGACATTTAAAACCCACCTGGCCATGTTCCTGTGCAACTTGGTCTAGGTGATCCTGCTGTGGCAGGGGGATTGGACTGGATGGTGTTTCGAGGTTCCTTCCAATCCCTAATGTTCTGTGATTCTGTAATAAAGATGAACTAGTTTTAAAATGCTTAAAAGTGAAGAGAACACAGAATTAGAAGAGGAAAAAGAGGAGAACATTACTACTGATATGATGACAGTATTTACTTCACCCTCTAGTAGATACTGGTAGTGAAACAACATTTATCTTAAAAGACACGAGTGAGGTCATGTTTTTTCTTTTTAATTAAATAAATGATACCAGATATTTTTGGGTTGCGGTTACACTTCACGAAGCCATGTGTCTTGCATTTTAATTATCACCTACCAGCTAGTGTTTTGAATATTTTTAAGCTCACCCCATCCATTAACGCAGCAACTGTGTTGTTAAATTCTGGTTGCTGATTGATATTAAATGACATACGTAGCGAAGAGTCCATCTGTCTGCACCGCAGCGTTCCACTACATGTTTCCATTACAAATTCTGTAACAAATAGCCTGATCATTTTGAGTGACATTTGAGATCTTTATTGGACAAGACGTTGCAAGTACATCTGCCTATTGACTAGCTTATGGCTGACAGATCTAACAACTGCATGTGAGGTTTTCACTACCTTCTCCACACTGCTTTCTGGTGGGTTTTTTCAGTTTTCAGTGGGTTTTTTTACTGTTTTGGGGTGTGTGTTGCTGACATTTCTAGGGGTTTGGGTTTTTTGAATTTTTTTTTTAAATCCTATTTTTCCTTTACAATGATGATTTTTATCACTGCTGTGTTGAGTCAGGCTGCATCTTAATTGCTGTGGCTAATCCTATTGCAATTCTCCATGAGCCTTAGCACTTTTCACAGAATCACAGAACATTAGGAATTGGAAGGGACCTCTAAAGATCATCTAGTCCAATCCCCACACCACAGCAGGATTGCCTAGATCCAGTTGCACAGGAACATGACCAAGAGGGTTTTAAACGTCTCCAGAGAAGGAGACTCCACAACCCTGGGCAGCCCTTCCAGAGCTCTGTCACACTCACCATGAAGAAGGTCCTTCTCAGATTAATGTGGAACCTCCTGTGTCCCAGCTCACACCTATTGCCCCTTGTCTTATCATTAGGTTTTTTGTCTTTTACCTTCCTTAGAAGCCCAAACCGTAACAAGTAAAACCATTGCCTCAGCAAAAGAGTGTTTGATGTGTCTAATCCCTGTGTTACTACTAAGAGCTACAAGATGCTGTCCTTGCTGTTATCTTGAGTTGCTGTGAAATTCCTGTGTACTTGTCAAACCTGGTGGCTGAACTAGCAAATGATGTGGAGGTTTTTCTTTTCCGTTTGTACATTATGTAAGAACTGCTTTTTAGGACAGAAACAAGTCCTTTCCTTGGTTCTTCTGCTTCAATACTATACTGGGTTTTGGGTGCTCACAGCAGTTCCTTTGTCTCCTCTCATTCACATTGCTGGGAGGTGAAAGCTTTCAAGGACTCAGTGCTGAAAGAAGTCTGAAATGTTAAATTATTAAAATTATCTTTTTGTACATGAAAACTAAATCTTAATACTGCTGCTGAGGATCCTCTGGATTAACAACCTCTGTGTGCAAGAGCACAGGCACTGGCCAGTGCTCAGAAAAGACAGTCTCCAGCTCTGATTCTTCTAAGGAGAGCTCTGCTGTGTTTCTCATTCCATTGCTTTTTCTGTATGTAAATCTGTATTGTCCTGAGTTAGGAGATAGCACAGGAGAAGAGGTACCTCTTCTGCTGTGCTTGGCACTTGTGAGACAGCACCTTGAGTACTGGGTCTAGTTTTAGGCACCACAGTATAAGAAGAACACTGAGGTGCTGAAGCAGGTCCAGAGAAGGGCAACAAGGCTGGGGAGAGTTCTGGAAATAATGCCATATGAAGAGAGATTGAAGGAACTGGAGTTATCTGATCTAGAGGAATGGAGGCTGAGAAGGAGACCTACTTGCTCTCTACAACTACCTACAAGGACGTTGTAGCAAGGCTGGTGCTGGTCTCTTCTCCCAAATTCCTAATGATAGGATGAGGGAAAATGGCCTCAAGTTGCACACGGGAAGGTTTAGATTGGATCTCAGGAAGAAGTTCCTTGCTGAGAGAATGGTTGGGCACTGGAACAGGCTGCCCAGGGAGGTGGTGGAGTCACTGTCCCTGGAGGTGTTCAAAAACCAGGTAGCTAGAGCACCTGAGGTCATGGTCTAGGAATTAGGGAGATGTTTGGATGATGGCTGGACTTGATGATCCTGGGGGTCCTTTCCAGCCATGACAATTCTATGATTTTATATTAAAAGCTTCTGTGAGCGTGACTGAGCTTGCTTTACACAATTTTACACAATAACTCCATTCTGCATTCAGAGTGCATGGTAGCAGTTAAAAAAAAATCTGTCTTTTTTCATAGACAAACCAATGCTTAATTGAAATTAATTTTATTTTGGTTATAGGGAAGTGAAAATGAAGTCCTTCCTCATTTCTCTTTTGTATGCCTGCACATCTCTGCTTTAAATATTAATATTTCATTATTACAATACTTTATTTTCAAATGTCTTCTGGAGAATGCAGCATCACACATTTTTAATTCCTCAGCCAGACACTTCCTGTATGCACAGGAGTTTTCATAGTGTCGGCGTTGCCTCTAGTGGCAGAGACACCTTGGGCTTGGGTGGTTCAGGGAACCAAGCAGCACCTCATGAGCTGGGCAAATTATGTGGGCCATGAGATTTTTTCAAGTGGCTAATCACAGCAGGAGAAATCCCAGAGACCTACTGCATTTTATAAGAGCATACAAATATCTAAGGGTTTACAGGCAATTCCAAGCAAATTCAGCCCTAAAGGTCTAAATGGGTGACAAAGTGCGGAAAGTTTTGAGCTTTAATCATCGTATTTCCATTTTCCACTCTCCCTCAAAAGATAAGAAGTCATGTGTCTTTCGGGGTCCCTTCCAATTCCTAATGTTCTGTGATGTTGTGATGTGTTTAGAAGTGAAAATACAGGCTCAAGTAAATAAAATAAAAGAGCTGAGTCAAGTTATGTTTTAAATCCATGGAGCTCTAGTTCAAGGTCATATAATATAGTTAATTTTAGCCATAAATCTCCAGATCAATAGCAGGGGTGGAACCTAATGAGAAATAGTTAACCTTTGGCAAAGCCTTCCATCTCTCTTGCCCAGAGCTTGTCAACACAGATTCTCAGCTCTGAGTGTGTGCAGGGGGCTACAGTTGGTGCCCTTGGGAGAAGCAGAAATTACGTTTATTTTAGGCAAAGCATAAAAGACGGGGGAAAAAGATGCAAAAATGTTCTGTTCTCAAAACTTCCAGCTGTGACTTTATAAAATCAATATAATACAAAAGGTGATTTTGTATGGGGGATTAGACTAGATGATCTATCGAGGTCCCTTCCAATCCCTAATATCTATGGTTCTATACACAAATCAGAGTCACAGAATATTAGGGATAGGAAGGCACCTCAAAAGATCATCCAGTCCAATCATCTTGCCACAGCAGGATCCCCTAGATCCAGTCACACAGGAACACGGCCAGGCAGGCTTTAAACGTCTCCAGAGAAGGAGACTCAACAAAATTATCTGGTTAAATTTTATAACCTATGCAAAAGGGAAATAACCAGGATGGCAGATACTAGCGACTTCAGGTTATCATTACAGTTATTTTTGCTTCTGTCTAGCGCTGCTGAGATGGATTCATTTCTTTGGCTTCTAAATTCAAAGCATTTTAATTAAGTCTGAGTCAGAGAGTGGATTTTGTTATTATTTTCCACTTCAGTGAAGGAAAATACAAGTCTTAATACTTTTCTCTGCTTTCTGTTATTTTCTGTTTCACTGAAGAAAAACACAAACCTTCACCAAAATTGTTTTGTCATCTAGAATGTTGTTATTTTTAAACTAACTGAAGCGTTTGATTTTCAGATGTGGAAAAAAGACATTAAAGAAACAAAGGGGCAAACTTCCCAAACTTTTTCAGGACCTGATAGCTACTGCTGTCCCTCTTAGACTGGGGACTTCAGATTGCTGACCTGTGTTGAGAAGAGGTCCAGCACGGTGCCTCGAAGCAATGAGTGACACAGTTTGGGGCAAGTGGCAGATGGCAGGAGAAGTGCCCCTTTCTGATAGGTTTGACATGAAGTGATCTGATCAGAGAGTAGAAGCAGCTGAAGCATTCCAGTGCTTCTCTTTTTGTGGGAAAACTGCCCCAAAGCAAATCTATCGATGACTTTCTTCTTCATTGGCCAAGAGGATTGTAATGACAACTAAAATATTTTCTAGGAAATATTGTGGGCAAAGGCATACTGGGGTGGATCAAAAGCGGGTTGGTTAGCAGATTGAGAGAGGTTCTCTTCCCCCTCTGCTCTCCCTGGAGAGACCACATCTGGAATCTTGTGTCCAGTTCTGGGCCCCTCAGTTCCACGAGGACACAGAACTGCTGAGGAGGCTGTCCAGCACAGAGCCATGAAGATAATGAAGGGAGAGGAGCATCTCCCTGATGAGGAAAGGCTGAGGGAGTTGGGGCTCTTGAGCTGGGAAAAATGAGACTGAGGGGTGACCTCATTAATGTTGATAAATGTGTGAAGGGTGGGTGTCAGGAGGATGGAGCCAGGCTCTGCTCAGTGGCATCTAGTGATAGCACAAGGGGCAATGGGTGTGAGCTGGAACACAGGAGGTTCCACATCAGTGAGAGAAGGACCTTCTTCCCAGTGAGGGTGACAGAGCCCTGGAAGGGGCTGCCCGGGGGTTGTGGAGTCTCCTTCTCTGGAGACGTTTGAAACCCGCCTGACCATGTTCCTGTGTGACTGGATCTAGGAGATCCTGCTGTGGCAGGGGGATTGGACTGGATGATCTTTTGATGTCCCTTCCAATCCCTAATGTTCTGTGATTCTATCACTTGGTAGATGGGAAGGGTAAGCAGAAACACAAAGAAGTTGTAGAGCAGGCAGTTTAATTTAAGCCAAGAAAAAACTTGGATGAGTAAATTAGAAGCAAATAAGAGCAAAAAAAAAAAAAAATCCAGAGGTAGAGCTGGGAGTGAACATGAGCCCCCTTAAGGTTTTACTTTAAGAGGAAGGAAAGAAAACTAATCAAGACTTTAGCTTTCCTCTATCATATCCAAGCAAGCACGACTCGCACTGGACACAGATATGTATTTAATGGCTTTGGAAACAGCATTATCACAGGTGCAGAGCAGGCAGGGATGTGAAATTGCTTGTAACTGTAAAACCCTGGCACCACGAGATACAACATGCTGTTGCCTGTATCTAGCACCGACAGCATCACGTTTATGTAGGCAAGAGCAGGGTCCAAAATAACACCAAACACTTCCCATTAATTTTTAAGTGTGAGGGCAGATCTCTCGTTCACTGTGAAAGCTAAACCTGCTTTTCTGCAAGCAGCTTCTTGCTGGAAATTTGGCTTTGGAAGCGATGGGGAAATACAGTGACAGCTACATCACTTTGTAATGATTCTCCCAAGCTTCTACTGACCATCACTGTGAAAGAGATGTGATGAGCTGTAAGAGAAGCAAAAGCTGACTAAGTTTTGACTCTTAGAAGCGATTTGGAGTCAGAAAGGACTGGATTTGGGCAATTATCTGAAAAAAGTCCTCTTCTAAATGAGTTACAAATTAAGCTAAACTTTGTGTGACTCTGATCACACAAGTATCTAAGGGGAAAAAGGCAGAGCACATCAAAAGCAGTTTGCAGCATATCCTGGGAGCAGCACGCTCTGCAATCAATAAAACCCTTTCACTGCCCTTAATGCTTTGGCACTGAGGGCTGCAAAGTGAACAGCTCCATCCTGGTGATGGGCATGCGCACTGTTTCACCTGAAAACTGATTTGCAGAACAGTGGAACAGCAGAAACAGTGTTGAAAATCAGTGCCTATTTATTCCATTTACTCATTTTTTATTTATTTCTTTGCTGTACACCTATTTATTGATTTATTTGTCTATCTATTTATCTATTAGTCTGTTATTTCTTCATTTAGTTATTTATCTGATTATTTCTTGACTTACTGATTAATTGTTGGTTGATATATGACTGTGGAGGATTGCCTTTCTTTCAAGTCTGAAAACTGCTTTGAGTGATACAACCCCACCCATTAGACACACAAAGTTGTTGCAGAAATTGATGTTGGCTCAAAAACTCATTATTTTTTGTATCAGACGGTCAAGCTTTTGACCTGTTTAGTAGGTTTAAACTCTTACATCTCTCTCTCAAAAAAATATATTTGATGATGTCCTCTTCACTTACGAACTCTGAATACAGATATGGCCATGTTTGTGAAGTGTTGTTAACCAGTTATTATTAAGCAAAGATTTTGCTGACTGTACAAATACATAATGAAATTAGAGAATTGGGGGTTTGTCACTGTTAATGAAAATGTAATTTTTGATTGGTAAAAAAAGGTTACTGTTGCCTGAATGGGAAATCAGGAATGTGGCAGGTACAGAGCCTAGAATTTTAACGGTGGAGCATTTTGCCAATTCTTCCTTCTGTTTATCACAGAATCACAGAACATTAGGGATTGGAAGGGACCTTGAAAGATCATCTAGTCCTTCCCCCACCATAGCAGGATCCCCTAGATCCAGTCACACAGGAACAGGACCAGGTGGGTTTTAAATATCTCCAGAGGAGACTCCACAACTCCCTGGGCAGCCCCTGCCAGGGCTCTGTCACCCTCACTGGGAAGAAGTTCCTTCTCACAATAATGTGGAACCTCCTGTGTTCCAGCTTGCACCCACTGCCCCTTGTCCTATCATTTGATGCCAGTGAGTAGAGCCTGGCTCCATCCTCCTGACACCCACCCTTCACATACTTATCAACATCAATGAGGCCACCCCTCAGTCTCCTTTTCTCCAAGCCCAAGAGGCCCAGCTCCCTCAGCCTTTCTTCAGCAGGGAGATGCTCCACTCCCTTCACTGTCTTTGTGGCTCTGCGCTGGGCTCTCTCCAGCAGCTCTGTAACTGCGAGGATATAAGCCCTCAGATATCATTTGAGATACAAACATTGTCATTATACAGTCTTGTCAGACTTGCAGTATGGAAGAAGCTGAAACCAGCCGTAACAGAGAGAACAAAAGGAAATGCAATATGGTCCTTCCAAAACTAATTGGTCAGGGGAGAATTATTGCAAACCTAAATCCTTAATGGGATGAAACTGCAAGAAGGCAGAAATGACTCAAATGACCTAGAGATGACAGTGCCTGTAAAAATGAGGTAAGCACTAACGATGAAGCACAGAGGGAAAAATGCAAACACACCACATTTTGGAGCAGCGAAGAGACAGTCGCCATTTAAGCAGCACCACTGGGACCATCTGAAAATGCCTCATTGGCAGATAGGAGTGGTACAGAAAAAACTAAGAGCACAGAGTGTTCAGGACAAATTCAGTAGTGAGAAACCACCCCAAAACCCAGGAAATCAATTTAAGTTGTTTTGAATTTGGGGCTTTTTTTCTTAATGGTATTAAAATTCTTTCCATGGCTTGTAGAATTCACAGCCAACTACTTTTTTCAGTATAGAAAGGAATCAATTCTGTTTGAACTCCTCAAAATTTGTTTACCTTTGAATACTTCTTTTTAGAAAGTATTTTTTCTTTAGGTAAATACTTCTTTATATAGAACAAGATCACTTTTAACTCCAAATGACTCTTGAAATCCTAACACAAATTCCTAATTGCACTCCACGCAGCAATATTTGTGAGCACATAAAAATGGCACCTCAACAAGTCAGCTCTGATTCCCTCTAACTCTTCTTTCCTAAAGCAGGAAAGGACATTAGAACCTTACAATAGCTACAGTGATAGCTTTCCATGCTGTGAAGGTGTCATGGTTTTTGAGACTGCTGGGTTCTGCACAGCAAATATCCAGATGTGAAAGACCCAGGGAAGTACTTCAGGCCTTTTGGACACAGATAAGATATTTAGGAAACAGCAGAGAAGTTACTTCTAAGGTTTATTTTTGGCAAGGAATTTTTTTCAGACATTATCACTGAAAGCTGGACATGTTCCTGTGCGACTGAGTCTAGGGTATCCTGCTGTGGTGGGGGGATAGGACTAGATGATCTTTTGAGGTCCCTTCCAATCCCCAATGTTCTGTGATTCTGTGAAAGTGACTGGGCTATGCAAACTCATCTTTTTCTTGTTCTGTGCTCAGGTTTCATTCAGTACTTGAAAAACCCAGCACTGCTGCCCAGTTTGAAATGATGTCATGAAGTGAAGACAGAGACATGGATTTATTGGCACTGCTTTTTCAGAGTCTGACTGTTAGAACAGAATCAAAGTTGCCCAGAGAAGTCTGGAATAATTTTGTCCGCTTGTGGCAAGGAAGGATTGTGATCCAAACCTTGAATGAAAAGCTCTTCAAAAGGCAACAGTGTCACAGAGTCACAGGACATTAGGGATTGGGAGGAACCTCAAAAAATCATCTAGTCCAATCCCCCCACCACAGCAGGATCATCTAGATCCAGTTGCACAGGAATGTGTCCAGGCAGGTTTTAAATATCTCCAGAGAAGGAGACTCCACAACCCCCGTGGGAAGCCCCTTCCAGTGCTTCCTTCTCATATTGATGTGGAATGTCCAGGTGACACTTGTTGCCCCTTGTCCTATCATTAGATGACACTGAGCATCCTGACTCCCACCCTTCACATATTTATCAACATTAATGAGGTCTCCCCTCAGTTTCCTTCTTTCCAAGCTGAATAGACCCAGCTTGGGGTGAACACTGTGGTGCAACTAGGTGTCCTGGGGAGGCAAGGTGCTGTATATCAGCCTCACATAATGAATGCAAATAGGGGGTTTTAGGTTCCAAATGGGAATGCATAAAAGGCTGCAGAAGTCTTCATTTATGGTTTGTTCATTTAAAGCTTCAAACCATTAAGTACCCATTAAGTCACTTTTTGAGATGCCAATAAGTGCATCTCTGTCATCAAAATGAAAAGATTGTTTTAATTCACCCCTTACCAAATAAAACATTTTAACAGAGGACATTTGTGATAACAAATTGACTGAAATTGGCAAGTAAATGAATGGTGAGCTCTGACAAACGGGGGTTTGCTTTTACCATCTTGTATGTGCAGTAGCGGTTACATTTTATATATTTTTATATGTATTTATATGCATCTGTATTATAATATTTATTTTTAATATATAATTTTTAAACGCATATATATTTATTTGTGTTTAGATTTCAGTTATGAAGTTTCTATTCCAAATAACATTTTCATTGCACTGCTGGGGTGTTTCATACTGACTTTTATCGTGGATCTTGAATGTTTGTTTTCAATCAGAGTGCTCTGGCTAAGAGTCTCCATTATTTAGGCTGTGCTGGAAATGGGGAGTAGAAGCAAGTAGGCATCTGCAATCTTGTGTCCAGCTCTGGGGCTCTCAGTTCCAGAAGGACATAGAACTGCTAGAGGCAGTCCAGCACAGAGCCACAGAGATGATGAAGGGAGGGGAGCATCTCCCTGATGAGGAAAGGCTGAGGGAGCTGGGGCTCTTGATCTTGGAGAAAAGGAGACAGAGAGGTGACCTCCTTAATGTTGGTAAATATGTGAAGGGTGGAGGAAGGAGCCAGGCTCTGCTCAGGGGCATCTTAATATTAAATTGTGCTGCTTAATATAATAAATTGTTCCGATTCGGTTAAGACAGACCCAAGAGTCAGTTTTCTGAAGAAAACGTTGACATTAGGAAAACAGTTCCAACCATAATTCTTCGATAATTATCATTTCCTAGTAGTTCTGAAATTGAGTTGTATGTCAATATCTGCATCTGAAAGGGTCACCCACTGTCTCTCAGGAACCACTGGATCGCTCCTGCAAAGATTATTCGTCATTAATGAGGAGGTTCTCAAATGTGGGAAGGTGCAACTGAAAAGCAGAAGGGCTGCAGAGAAGGTACCTGCAGCAATCTGTAAAGATAAATAAAGGGTGATCCTGCAAATCCTGGCTCAGCCACTTAAACAATTACACTGTCTTGGGCTTCTCAGAGCTGCTTTTTCTGCCGGCCCATCTCATCTTAGAATCATACAATCATTAGGGATTGGAAGGGACCTCGAAAAATCATCTAATCCAATCCCCCTGCCACAGCAGGATCACTTGCTGCAGTCTTCTCCTTGACCACTTCTACAGGTTTTACGTCTCTCCTTTCTGGCTCCTTCGTTCCCCCAGCTTCTTCCCTATTATTGATCAAATAACAGCAACTGGAGAAGAGAGTTTGCATTTCTCTCCCAGTATGCTGGTAAAATGAGCTTTAAAAGTGCCTTTATTATGTATCTGTTTTAGTGACCCTTCCTGCTTATCCAGATGTGAATAATTCCCCAAGCAGTTATAAATTCAGCAACTCAGAATGTTTTTCAACCTAATTCAAAGCATGAAGCAAATGTCTGTGCTTGCTGGCAATTTAAAGAAGAATTATTCTTCATAGCATGAAAGGGGATTTTCAAGCAAACATTTTCTAGTTCCATTAAGTTACCGCATTTCTCTTTTTCTGAGGATTCCATTGATCTGTATTTGTCATTTATAGAGATAAGAAATGACCCTGAAAGTGAAGGCATTTATCTGGTGATGAAAAAGCACAGAGTGTGGGGCATCCGTTTGCCTCACTTTTTTTTGTAGAACTTTGAGACTTAGTTCAAACGCAATTAATGAAAGTGTTAATTTTGGGAGGTAGAGAGTATTGTGGAAATGATAAGTTGTAGTTTAATTAATAGTGGAAAAATTGTTGTTTGAAGTTAAAGTGATTTCTCGATGGGGATTTCTTTAACTTGTTTTATTAGCAGAGATAAGATGTGATCATCCCATGAATGGGCTGCCCAGGGTGGTGGTTGAGTCACCATCCCTGGATGAGTTGGAAAGATGCTTAGATGTGGTGTTTAGGGAAGAACTTGTACAGTAGGTTTGACGGTTGGACTCAATGATCCCAAGGGTCTTTTCCAATCTGAATGGTTCTGTGATTCTATACTTAGCATTTCTCAGGTGGCACCTTGGGCCACTGTGCCCAGTTCTGGTCCCTACAGCTCAGGAAAAACGTGGACAGTCTGGGAAAGGTCCAAAGGGGAGGCTGTGAAGATGATCAAATTGCTAGTCCTATGAAGAAACTGAAGGATTTTGGTCTTTTCACTCTCTGGAAGAGAAGACTCAAATAACTCAATTTTCTGGTACTTAAAGGGTGGCTTAAAGGAGAGAGGACCCACGTGGAGAAAAGGAGACTGAGGGTGACCTCATTAATGTTGATAAATATGTGAAAGGTGGGTGTCAGGAGGATGGAAATGCCAGGCTCTGCTCACTGGCATCTAATGATAGGACAAGGGGCAGTGGGTGTGAGCTGGAAAACAGGAGGTTCCACATCAATGTGAGAAGGGCCTTTTTCCTGGTGAGGGTGCCAGAGCCCTGGAAGGGGCTGCCTAGGGGGGTTGTGGAGTCTCCTTCTCTGGAGACATTTAAAACCCACCTGGATATGTTCCTGTGTGACTGGATCTAGGTGATTCTGCTGTGGCAGGGGGATGGGACTGGATGATCTTTCAGATCCCTTCCAATCCCTAGTGTTCTGTGATTCTGTGAAGAGGACAAGGGGAAAGCAACACAAGTTGCACTGAAAAACATTTGGTTTCATCTTGATATAAGAAAAAAATACTTTTAGAGTGAGATTAAACTGTTACTAGGGCAACCTGCCAAGGACGTGGTAGAGTCTCCATCACTGGAATTTTTCATGACATGACTGCGTAGGCTGCTAGATAATCTCATCTAAACTCCCTTTGCCACAGAAGGTTGCACCAGAAGCTCTTTTGAGGTCCTTCTTAGCCTGGGCTGTTCTATGATTCTTTCTTTTTCTTAATTGTGCCAAAGACAGAGTAAATGACAGGAAAAACTGATGCACCTAAAGGCTCCTATAAAAGCACTTGTGCACAGCTTTTGCAGCAGATTCCTTTGGGGAGGGGGGTGTTCTCTCTTCTGCCAGATCCTGCAGTACAGATTTATGTGGATTTTCCATGTATCATAGAAAAGGGTTGCAGGGATTTTGTGTGTGTTGGGCGTGTTTTTTTCCCTTTAGCAGAACTTTTGTTTCTGCACATAGAAAATCAATTTTATTTAATGCATTGGGAAACTCTTAAGACTCACTGCCTTTCGCTTTGGGTTGTCCTATCAGCCAAATCCTGTGAGATAATAATTGATTTTAAAAGTCATCAGCCAAAGTATTTGATCTTCAGGTGACAAACAGTCAAAGGGGAGCCCTCAGGATCAGTGTTAAATGTCAATGAAATCAGATTCATGCTAGGATAGGCAAGTTACAGAAATTCCAATCCAGCTGTTATAGTGACAGTAAGAAATGGAAACTCAGCAAAATGAAGCCTTAAGTCAACAACGTGTGGTGTCATAAACCTGAACAACTGATTATGGAGCAGCTCAGGCCTGAATTAAATCTGAACAAGCAATATCATTGAGACAGGTAAATACATTTATTTCAGTGGGGGATTGGACTAGATGATCTCTTGAGGTCCTTTCCAGTCCCTAGTGTTCTGTGATTCAGTGATATAACAACACATTAGAATAAAAGTTTTAACCAACCTGTTAAAACTAAAGAAGGAGCCAAAACCTCTTCTTGTTGAGTTTTTTCCCCCTCTTTCTCTTGTGGTGCTTTAAAGAAAACTGTAGAGAGCTTAGCTTAGGGTATCAGCAAGCTACACAAGCTATTTAGCTCCAAGAACACATAAAACCACGCTGGTGTGCAGAATGGCAAGAGAGTCTTAGCAGAAACCAAGGCTGAATTAAACTGACCTGGCATAAAGGAGTGCAAAGCAGCCTGAAGCAGCTTTTCCTGTAGGGAAGATGTATGGGGCACTCCAGACCGCTTAATGCAACCTCAGATAAAACAACAAAAATTGCTTCCAGGAAGAGAACCTCTCGTGGCATCTCATCGACTGCCTGAACCATTAGAAATACAAATAAGGAGAGAAAACAACCTGTAGCTAGTGGGAAAGCTGATTAATTAAACAGTACAACACAGAGTGTCGCACTGTGCTCTTGCACTCAGCTTCAAGTGTTGTTTCAAATGTAGTGTTGAGGGATTTTAAAACTATCAGTGCTACAAAAAGCTGCAGTTTCTTTGTAGGGTCAGGTTTTCCACAGGACTTTTTGAACATCTTCAGCAAACACAGACATTTCTGCAGCAGGAAGTCCAAGAGAAAATGCTGGAATAGCCCAACTATAACATACAGAGGGAAGTAGAGAGAGATGTATTTGAGAAGGAACTTCTTCACTGTGAGGGTGACAGAGCACTGGAACAGGCTGCCCAGGAGATGTCTCCTCTGGAGACATTTAAAACCCACCTGGACATGTTCCTGTGTGACTGGATCTAGGTGATCCTGCTGTGGTGGGGGGACTGGACTAGATGATCTTTTGAGGTCCCTTCCAATCCCTAATGATCTGTGATTCTGTGAATTTTTACTGTAGTCTGGGCTTTCTCCAGCCTCCATTAAAGCCAGTGGAAAGCACTTGACTGAGTTGGAAGGAAAGTGGCTGGAATCAGTGCCTTCAATGTCCATTTGCCCTCATTCCTTCTTTCTTTCCTCTTGGTTTTCAACTCTGCGATGGCTTTGCTTGCTGTATCTCCAGACAATGCAGGGACACAAGCAGTTAATCAGACATGAATGACAAGCCCAAATGAACTAAACAAACCTTGCTCTTTTATCTAACATTTTCAAGCTTGTGAGATGTTTTAGAGGGCACAGAGGTGACTTGGAGCCAGCTGGTGCCCTTGTAACTCTCTGACTTGGCCGTGCTTTCAAACCTGCTTTCAAGGGCTTTCTGTTGTTTTTCCCTGGGTTGTACTCAAATCTGCTGCCTGCCTTGACAAATATTTGTCTCCATTTGTGTGTGAGTAAACATCCAACATCAAATTGTTTCAGGCTTCAGTGTTCAGCTGAGAGCAGTGCTACTGTTTACCAGAGTTCAGAACCTGGGCAAACAGCAATTTGTTTGGGCTGAATGAGTAATACCTTCTTTTAGGGGGCACAAATAGCCATGTAATTACTTTGTGTTAAAGAATTACCGTATCATTTCAGGCTCATTACATGGGGATTTATTCTCTGCAGATTATACACATCTGCACTACAATAGCAACTAGCCCAAGTTCCGCTTTAGAGCGGAGAGATGAGAGGAGGGACATGCTTAACATCCTTATGGTGGGATATCCTCCACAGATGTGTGGAGCTCCATTTTCCAGCCTAATAAGTTTATTGTTCTTGCTTCATATTTTAGTGAATGCTCAGATTGTTTTGTTCCATTTTGTGTGGGTGGTGAACTGCACAATCCCAGTGAGGACTCACAGGACATTAGGGATTGGAAGGGACCTCCAAAGATCATCTAGTCTAATCCCCCTGCCACAGCAGGATCCCCTAGATCCAGTCGCACAGGAACATGACCAAGCAAGTTTTAAACGTCTCCAGACAAGGAGACTCCACAACCCCCTGGGCAGCCACTTCCAAGGCTCTGTCACCCTCTTTGGGAAGAATGTTCCTCACTGGAACCTCCTGTGTTCCGGCTGACATCCATTGCCCCTTGTCCTATCATTAGATGCCCCTGAGCAGAGCCTGGCTCCATCCTCCTGATATCCACCCTCCACATATTTATCAACATTAATGAGGTCACCCCTCAGTCTCCTTTTCTCCAAGCTCAAGAGCCCCAGCTCCCTCAGCCTTTCCCTATGAGGCAGACGTTCCCCTCTCTTCATCATCTCTGTGACTCTGTGCTGGACTCTCTCCAACAGTTCTGTGTCCTTCTGGAACTGAAGGGCCCAGAACTGGATACAATACTCTAGATATTGTCCCACTAGGGCAGAATCCCTTCTGTCGGCTGAAGAGCATTGCTTAATGCGTGTTTCAGTTGTAATTTCTTTAATGTCTATATCACACCCAGGAGATGTGGGAGCCATAAATCTGGGCAAGACTAAGGATGAAGAGATGGGTACTGGCTCAGCCTCACAGTCTTCATTCCTACCTGGAAGTCAGGAACCTGAAAGCACCCTGTGGGCTGGATTTGAGCACAAGTCCTGAGCACCACTCCATGAAGTCCTCAGATTACACAGGAAGTTGTTGTAATTCCCTGGGTAAGTAGTTGCAATCTCTGAGTAAGAGTTCTGACATGGGTTAGGTTATCTGTGCATTTTAGCACTCTCTAATAAAGCAGGTAAAGGGTTTGTTGTTTTTAGAGCTACAAAGGTGATGAAAGGAGTGGAACATCTCCCTGATGAGGAAAGGCTGAGGGAGCTGGGGCTTTTGAGCTTGGAGAAAAGGAGACTGAGGGGTGACCTCATTAATGTTGATAAATATGTGAAGGGTGGGTGTTAGGAGGATGGAGCCAGG
>JAOXOE010000405.1:22332810-22343180 GCA_028565055.1 Phoeniculus purpureus | reverse complement strand
AGAAAAGGAGACTGAGGGGTGACCTCATTAATGTTGATAAATATGTGAAGGGTGGGTGTTAGGAGGATGGAGCCAGGCTCTGCTCAGTGACATCTAATGACAGGACAAGGGGCAATGGGTGTGAGCTGGAACACTGGAAGTTCCACACCAATATAGAGTATCCTGCTGTGGTGGTTGTACTGGTCTGGATGATCTTTCACGGTCCATTCCAATCCCTAATGTTCTGTGATTTCCTTTCATTCTCCCACTCTTTTCTGTCTTTCTACGCCTCACCTCTGGGGTGGTGCCTGTGACTAGCCTTTCACTTACAAGCATCCAAGTGAGCGTTACCTTGGATAGTGAAATCAACAGCTTGTGAAGAGCCTGATCCAATGGACTCGGTGGAGTCTTCAGGTCCCTGTTACCTTCCAGCTTGTGCTGCAGGACAAACAGCTGGTGCGAGCCCTCCGCTCCCCCAGTTCGTCTTCTTCAAGCGAGAGGATCATTACGCTTGGTTTCCTTTCACAATTCTAAATGCTTATTTAATCTTTAATCTTAGCACCAGCAGAAAAGACTAGCATGCAAAAAACGTGAGAAATACTCACTGTGAGGTAGAAATTCACCTAGTCATAGAATAATTGCATCTAAACATTTAGTCATTCATGGCATGATGCTAATTGCATTATACTTGGGGGATCATAATGAAACAGGCTTCCAGATTTACTCCAGAGCTCTTTTCCTGCAGTACTGTGTTGGAAAGCTGTAGTTTCAGTAAATGAAATGAGTAACTGAAGACAGACTTTCCCTCTCACCAACATGTCTCACCGAACAGAAATAAATAGAAGAAGAAAGGAGAACTGTATCATTTAAGTAATTAGCAAGATGCTGACAAAACGCAGGAAGCCAGCAGTAGGTGTTTTGTATCCCATCTGAAAGCAAATTAATGAAGTGGGGTTTGGGCTCAGGGAAAAACTCTCATTTTTCTGTGATCAATTGGAGAGGCAGCGAGAGAATAAATGTTTGTGAAAGCCTGGCAGTAGCCTTGTTGTTCCTTTGTGAAAGGGAAACCAATAATACTGAGAGAGCCCTGAGGTGTATTGTACAGCTGTCAGACCTCGGATCTCAGAACTGGGGCGGTAATGACGGCTGTTGCTGCATGGCAGAAGAGAAACCCTAAGAAGTGGTTGCAGGATGGCAGTATTTTGCTGTGATACTCAATAACAAGAAGTTACTGCATTCCACCTCAGGCTCTTCCCTCTTTTCTCCCCCATTCCCATGAGGCTGCTCTGCTTGAGCTGCTTTCCCCCGAAATCGTGGCGGTTTCCTCAAGTTCACAGTTTGCTCCCTAATGCACAGACCAAGCTCTGCTGAAAGTCACAACTCACTGCTCCTTCCGAGTCAGTGCATCTCCTTCTTTGGTCTTGTTCCTCTTCAAAACTGGCTTGATTTCAGGTAATTAATTCAGGTCAGTGCATTCCTTCCACAGATGGTTGGAAACAGGCTGTTTTCCAAAGGCTTTGAGATGAGCAAATCCAGAGAGATTGGGCTGCTGTTAAAGAGCTGAACTTCGGCCAACACACCTAACTACAAGCTAATGAGGATAATGCAGCTCCGCAGCTCAAATGTGGCTCTTAGACAAGTTATTTAGTGACAGACCACCCTGAGATATGTGTAGCACTTCTTGATTGAAAATTTACCTCTAAACTAGAGGCAATTCATGCCTTTACTATTCACATTCTTTTATCAAAACCATGGATTTTCACTGCTGTCTGGAGAAGCATTTTCAATGTTCTTTTCTCATCCCTAAAACTTTACTGTACTCCTAGAGAACGCGCAGAGAAGGTGTGCAAGTTCGTAGAATCAAAGAACGTTAGGGATTGGAAGGGACCTCCAAAGATCATTCAGTCCAATCCCCCTGCCACAGCAGGATCTCCTAGATCCAGTCGCACAGGAACATGCCCAGGCGGGTTTTATACACCTCCAGAGAAGGAGACTCCACAACCCTCCTGGGCAGCCACCTTCCAGGCCTCTGTCACCCTCACTGGGAAGAAGTTCCTTCTCATCTTGATGTGGAACTTCCTGTGTTCCAGCTCACACCCATTGCCCCTTGTCCTATCATTAGATGTCACTGATCAGAGCCTGGCTCCATCCTCCTGACACCCACCCTTCACATATTGATCAACATTAATGAGGTCACCCCTTGGTCTCCTTTTCTCCAAGCTCAAGAGCCCCAGCTCCCTCAGCCTTTCCTCATCAGGGAGATGTTCCACTCCATCCTCTCTGTGGCTCTGTGCTGGACTCTCTCCAGCAGTTTGTCACTAACTACTTCCGTCTGGTTATTCTGCTCCCCATCCTTATCTGTCAGCTCAGGAGCCCAGTTACCCTGAGGATAGCCAAGGTGTTTATTAAAGACTGAACCAAAGTTCTCCTCTCCTCATCAGGAGAAGTCCCTTTATCACTCCCTTCATCATCTGTGTGGCTCTGCACTGGACTCTCTCTAGCAATTCTGCATCTTTTTTGAACTGAGGGGCCCAGAACTGGCCACAACTCATGAAGCAGTCGTGACGTTCACTTACAAACAGGCTGACCAATACCTGCAACTATCATTTTGAGTCAGGCACTCCTGCGCCCCTGGTAGCATCACTTCTCTTGGAATTTCCCTAGATATTTTCTGGTAAACTCAAATCCATCTCATGACTAACATCATATCTTGTATTTGAACACATCTATTTTGTTATGTCCAACAAATTTTCAAGGTTATCTGAAGGAATCATCTAATCAATTCTCATTCAGCAGTGGAGATTTTAGAATCATCATAGAACCACTCAGGTTGGAAAGGACCCTTGGTACCATTGAGTCCAACTATCACAACACCAAGCCTCAGCTTTCTACAGTGAGAATTTCTTCTCCTCTCATGACCTCTACTTATTTTTCTGTAGTAGAAAATTCACAATTCATCACTGTCCTGCTGAAGGAGTTTTGAGGAAATCAAAACCCTATCTTCTCCCAAGGGTCTGTGTGGATGTGTGACACTTTTAAAGTGAAAACTTGTTCTGAAACATCACATCGCCTGTTAGATCACTTGGATTTTTCTCATCAGAAGCAAAAAGTCACTGAAATCAGCATAAACCAGTAAACTAAAGCATATGGCTGCTGATGAATCAAAACTTCTTGAAGGGAGAAAAATACCCCTCTGGCAGAACATTTCTCGACAATTTCTCATCTCAATTCCTGAGTCTATGGAAATATTTTGTGCTTTGTTTTTGCAAGCAGGGACTTTTTTAATCTTGGTCATGACTGTTTATATTTTTTTGTTTATAGTTCAGAGTTTTCTTTCTTATCCTGGGGCAGATCAGAATGGGGGTGGTTAGCAGATCAAGAGAGGATCTCCTCCCCTCTACTCTGCCCTGGTGAGACCACATCTGGAATCTTGTGTCCAGTTCTGGGCCCTCAGTTCCAGAAGGACACAGAGCTGCTGGAGAGAGCCCAGCGCAGAGTCATGAAGATGATGGAGTGGAGCATCTCCCTGCTGAGGAAAGGCTGAGGGAGCTCTTGAGAACAGAACAACCTGGGCAAAGTCAGCGCATCCGGCAACGGCACTGGGTATTTCCAGTGAATAAGGATTGTTCGCAGTTCTTCTCCCACAGTAAATATTTGGGCTTTAACTATGTTTTAATACATCCAAGCATTGGTTTCAAAAGGTTCGTTCAGTGTGTTCAGCTGGAGCAGCTCAAGAGTGTTTCTGCTGGTTTTGGCTCAGGGGTAACAGTGAGCACCTTGTCCCCGGCAGCCTCTCCCTCAGAGGGTCTGAGTGGTTGATAAAAAGTTGATAACTCAACAGAATTCAACGTTCCTGTTAATAATTCTTCTATAAAAGCTGCACACTTACCCCTGCAGTCTTCAGTCGCTGTCAGCATGAAGGGACTCATCCTGGCCCTGGTGCTCACCCTCGTGGGTAAGTCAAAGCTTGAACAGGGCTGCTGAAGCCATGATGGCCACAGTGGTCGTGAGCAAACTGCATCTCCTTGGGGCTTCCAGGACTATTTGCAGCTTAATATATTGAAGGCCCTTTGGGACTGCACTTGGAAACTAACGGATTTCTGTGCCTAAGCTCAGCAGGAGGGGATTGGGCTAGTTGATCTTTCGAGGTCCTTTCCAATCCTTAACGTTCTGTGGCTCTGTGAAAAGCCGAGCAAGCAGTGACTACCAGACAGAGCTGGCACAGGCTTGATGGCCTGGGGTGTGGGGTGCACCCTGGGGACCCTGCTTGCTGCCAACCAGTAGAACACTGAGTAAATGAATAATGAACGGAAGGATCCGGACAGATGGGGGTTTGCTCACACATCCTTCTCTTTCCTCCCACATAGGAGGCCAGAAGCAGGATCTGGGTAAGTTTGTTCCCACCACCAGCAAGAAGATGCCATGCTGCCCTCCCCTACAGACATGCTGTGCCCACTGCCTGCACCTTCAGCAGCAGCAGCCTCACCCTTCTCTGCTGCCATGGCTTCTGTGAGTTACCTCACAGGAGTCACAGCAATGTTGACAAATATGTGAAGGGTGGGTATCAGGAGGATGGAGCCCGGCTCTTCCCAGTGGCATCTAATGATAGGACAAGGGGCAATGGGTGTGAGCTGGGACAGAGGAGGTTCCACATCAATCTGAGGACCTTCTTCCCGGTGAGGGTGACAGAGCCTGGAAGGGGGCTGCCCAGGGGATATGTGGATTCTCCTTCTCTGGAGACATTTAAAACCTGCTTGGCCACATTCCTGTGTGACTGGATCTAGGTGATCCTGCTGTGGGGGAGGCGTTGGACTGCATGATCTTTGGAGGTCCCTTCCAATCCCTAATGTTCTGTGATTCTCCTCCCTTTCTGCAAGTGTTGAAGTGATACTCCATTGCAAATGGATATATTTTGGTGGAAGCTGGAGGTTTTCACTCAGTGTTACCTAAGCTCCACATGTCTTGCATTAGCACAACCATGTTGCACCCTTTGATGGAATCAATTTTTCTTTGCGGTGTAAGGAGCACTCTAGATAGAAATGTGTTAGAGCAATTATTTGTGTGTGCTATTGTGAAATTGCATACTTGTTACCATATCCGTTTAAAGCTGTCATGTAGTGATGTGTTGGTATTGCTATGGCAGCCTTTGAAAATCACGAAGCACTGCAGACCCCGCTGGGCTACAGCCTCCCCATACCTAGAGCTCCAGTATAATTCCAGATCCCCACAACACCAGGTGAGTATGAACAGGCACCAGCAAAGGTAAGGAATAAACTTGTGATTGGTGATTGCTTCAAGAAAATCATAACTTTGAAGTATTATTGAAACAGAAGATACTTTGGTATAGCATCTTTAAGAACAGAATCACAGAATTATTGAGGCTGGATAAGACCTTTAAGATCATCAAGCCCAGTGCAGGATCTAACATCAGCCAGACCAGGGCACTGAGGGCCACAGCCAGGCTGTCCTTAAACACCTCCAGGGATGGGGACTCCACCACCGCCCTGGGCAGTCCAGTCTAGTCTCTGATCACACTTTCCGTGAGGAAGGACTTCCTAACATCCAGCCTAACCCTACCCTGGCAGCTTCAGGCTCTGCCCTCTCGTCCTGGTGCTGGGTGCCTGGGAGAAGACCCTAACCTACACTTGACTACAACCTCCCTTCAGGGAGTTGGAGAGAGGGAGAAGGTGCCCCCTGAGTCTCCTCCAGGCTGCCCCCCTACCCGCTCCCTCAGGCACTCCTCATCAGCCTTTCCCTCCAGTCCCTTCCCCAGGCTCGTTGCTCCTCTGGACCCACTCCAGCCCCTCAATCTCTTTCTCGAATTGAGGTGCCCTGCACTGCACACAGCTAGTGTTCCTGTAGGGCACCAGTGGGAAGTGAGAGTGTGATCTTTGCACCTGAATCTCCAGTTAAGCTGCAATGCACCTGTATTTCACACTTGGCTATTCATATAATGGTTATTACACTCCTGATTCTGATCCTTCTTTCTTTTACAAGGCAAAATTACTGCAGTAAATGGCTGCATGCTTCTTCATAGATGTCATTTTAAACCACAGTGAATTTTACTTCCATATCTACAAGATGCTATGGTTCATTCAGTTTATGTGAGATACATGTGTAATGATGAAAAAGAACCTATAGCAAATGAGTGAAGAATGTTATCCATCATTTCCACCAAATTGTAGTCCATGATGTGACGAAAACATCACTCAGCCACCCCACGGTTCGTTTTCCTAGCCCAAGCATTAGAGACAGCTGAGTAAGAGTTATGCTTCTCAAAAGAAAGTTGAGCACCCACCATTGAATGGGGCAAATAACATGGCTGTCGTCAGCAACGTGGAAGTCTAAATTACTTCAGCTGTCGCCAGAGGTGTGTCCTGGTGCCCCTTCCTCTGCTCACACTGGGGCACCAGCCAGTTTGTATTCCCAGATCAAAAATCAAGAGGGTTTTCGTGGTACACGTATTTTCTCAGTTCTTCAGAGCCACAAAGATGATGGAGTGGAACATATCCCTGCTGAGGAAAGGCTGAGGGTGCTGAGTCTCTTGAGCTTGGAAAAAAGGAGACTGAGGTGTGACCTCATCAATGTTTATAAATATGTGCAGGGTGGCTGTCAGGACGATGGAGCCAGGCTCTGCTCAAGGGCATCTAATGATAGGACAGGGGGCAGTGGGTGTGAGCTGGACACAGGAAGTTCCACATCAATATGAGAAGGACCTTCTTCTCGGTGAGGGTGACAGAGCCTTGGAAGTGGCTGCCAAGGGTGGATTGTAGAGTCTCCTTTTCTGGAGGTGTTCAAAACCCGCCTGGCCATCTTCCTGTGCAACTAGATCTAGGGGACCATGCTGTGGCAGGGTGATGGGACTAGATGTTCTTTCGAGGTCCCTTCCAATCCCTCCTGTTCTGTGATTCTTTGAAAGTCCAGTGCTCAGATATGTGCTTTCCTGAAATCACATTCATCATGTACTGAAGTGTCAGGGTGGAAGTGTAGAGATTTAGCTTAATAAGATTCATCCTTATCTGCTTACAGCATCTGTCTAGAGCAGAGCCCGAGTGTGTAAGCTGTAACTAGAGCTTCATTCCCGTTTCTCAGAGCCCCGTAGTCACTCTATGGAATTTTGTTCTCTAACAAAATTCTCCTCTGCTATGGAGAATTAAGCAGGATTTGTCTTTCCAGTGACATTTCCTGTAAGAAAAATCTACCCTTACTTAGTATGAAGAGAATCACCAAGCTAGAGGAGAAGGTGGATTTCTAAGGATTAAAAAAAAGAAGTCAGAGCTTTAAAGGAAATTATCTGATCTGTTTTTCAAGCCAAGGGATTAGGAAAAGCTTTTTCTACAGTATGAAATTCTCATCCGTAGTTGAGCCCTTCCTTTAAAATGTACACTGCATTGTTCTGATGTAAAACTCTGTGTTAAATGCCAGTGAAAATGGGATTCCCTGTTCATCAGATGGATAGTATTAGTTGTACAGACTGAGACTACGGGGTGGAATATTCTGTGCAGGCTGGTGTTTAAAAATAAAACCAAATTTAATTCCCAAATGATTTATTTCACAGAATCAAGGAATATTCCTGGTTGGAAAGGACCTGCCAGATCACAGAATCCAGCCACACACACAAGCAACAGCACATCCCAACCCTTGATCAGACACCAGCACCAAACACACTCAACCAGATGAAACACAAAATAAACTCCCTACAGTCTCTGTCAGCAGAGCACCTCCTGAAGGGCCATGGCTGCACAAGTTCTTAAACACCTCCAAGGGTGGTGACTTAACCCCCTTCCTGCGCAGCTGTTCTAGTGCCTGACCACTCTGTCAGTACAGAATGTCTCCCTAATATCCAATCTAAATCTCCCCTGCTGCAACTTCAGACCATTTCCTCTGGTCCTGTCATTGTTCTCCTGGGAGAAGAGGCCAGCACCCACCTCTCTACATCCTCCTTTCAGGTAGTTGTAGGAGACAATGAGGTCCCCCCTCAGCCTCCTGTTCTCCATACTAAACCTGCCCAGTTCCCACAGCCTCTCCTCCTATAACTTTTTCTGTAGACTTGGTAGCCCTCCTCTGGACACCTTCCAGCATCTCAATGTCCTTCTTATAGTGAAGGGCCCAGAACTGACGCCAGTACTTGAGGTGGGTGTAGCTCGAGGATCAGGGTGGTGTTGGTGCAGACACAGTCACAATAATTTTATACCTTTAGAAATACGTAAAAATTTGGCTGTGAGACTTCAGAAGAAAAGTCTCCCTGTTCTGTTCTTCTCTTTTTCAGTCACTTACCTCCTAGAAAATTGAACAGAGAAGAAAAAGAGGTAAACTCATACTATGGAAGGGAGGTTGTGGAGTCTCCTTCTCTGAAGCCGTTTAAAACCCGCCTGGCCATGTTCCCATGTGACTGGATCTAGGGGATCCTGCTCTGGCAGGCGGATTGGACAGGATGGTCTTTCAAGGTCCCTTCCAATCCCCAGTGCTCTGTGATTCTGCGATCTTTGTTTTCTATCATCAAGTCGTGCTTTTCTAGCTTTGCAGTTACAGATGGTGGTTGCACTGCAGCATCGTGTAGGTCTAAGCACTAGACCATCAGAATCCCAGCTGCCAGCTAACAATCAAGTTGTGATTTAATTTAATTTTTTCCTGTTTCTCTCTTTCTAATTACTTTTCCTTCCACTAGAGTGGAGGCAAGTAAAAGAGCAAGAATTAGTATATGAGTATAGGAGGAATGTAGATCAGGCTGCCCAAGGGGGTTCCAGACTCTCCTTCTCTGGAGACATTTCCAATCCACCTGGCCATGTTCCTGTGTGACTGGATCTACGTGATCCTGCTGTGACAGGGGGATTGGACTGGATGATCTTTTGAGGTCCCTAATGTTCTGTGATTCTGTGACTCTGTTGATCAGGTGCTGATGTCCCTCATGTCTTCTCTAGAGTAAGGACCATTGACGCAGAGATTATTCAAGCATTGCTTTGAACAATTTGAGCAGGACAGGCGATGTGAACACTTACTATTTACGGTGTTCTACACTGATGCTTCCTTCCACTCTTTTTCTGGGGCCTTTGTCCCTGACTGACCTGTTGTCACACTTAATAACATCCAAAAACTTGATAATTACAGCTTCGCAGAAGTTCTGCTAATGTGATTTTGCTAGGGAGAGAGATAATGGGATTGTCGTAGCACCGAGGGAGTTTAGTGACTGTGCTGGTTGTGTGCTGGGGTACCCAGAGGCTGTAGAAGCAGTGTTACTGTTTCAATCAAAACAAATATGATAAAGACAGAGAGAAACCCATTAGCTAAGAACCTTGCAAGCGTATTCATGCAGTTGCCTTCTGCTAAAGCCGTGGAATTGCAGCAAATATAAGAAAAAAAGATAAATGCGGCAAATGAACATTTTGCATTGTGCTTAGTTCGAATATCAGGAGATGCCTGTGGCTTTTCAGCCATAATTAAAGCATCTTTGTTTCCCCCTTCCTACGTGCGTTTTGCTCTTATTAAGGACACAAAACCTAAACTGCTTCAGGTTTGTGCTTTGTCTTGGGAATGGCTCTGGCACTCTCAGAGTGATGGCAAGGCAGTGGTTTGCTGCAAATGAGCTTTGTGCCCTTGCTGGGACTGGAAATTGTGTTCTGTGACTAAAGCGACAAAGCATTCACAGCTTTAATTCTGTACGGTTCAGGGAGCCTCCCGCAAAGTGTTTGCTTTTAGTGCATCTTGGAGAACTTCAAAGAACGTGAGGGATGGAGAAAAAAGAAGCAACAAATACAGAGAACACCTAATGGGAATGTGTTTTCAGGCACTGGAATGGGCTGCCCAGGGTGGTAGTTGAGTCCCCATCCACAGATGTCATAGGAGGTTCCATATAAATATCAGAAGGAACTTCTTCACAGTGAGGGTGATGGAGCACTGGAAGGGGCTGCCCAGGGAGGTGGTGCAGTCTCCTTCTCTGGAGATGTTTAAAACACACCTGAGCATGTTCCTGTGCGACTCGGTCTAGGTGATCCTGCTGTGGCAGGGGGATTGGACTGGATGATCTTTTGAGGTCCCTTCCAATCCCTCATGTTCTGTGATTCTTTGAAAGTCCAACGCTCAGATATGTGTTTTCCTGAAATCAGATTCATCATGTACTGAAGTTTCTTTCGAGGTCCCTTCCAATCCCTAAGGATTCTATGATTCTGTGTGTTTAAAAATCACTTAGATGTAGTATTGGGGGATCTGGTTTAGGGGTGAACTTGTAGAGTAGCGTTGATGGTTGGACACAATAATTAGGGGGATTAGACTAGATGATCTGAGGGATCTTTTGAGGTCCCTTCCAATCCCATGGCAAACTGGATGATCCTGTGGTCCCTTCCAGCCCTGACTGATTCTATGATTCTATAAAGCCTGTGTTGTAGGTGCTTAGA
>JAOXOE010000405.1:22312219-22332710 GCA_028565055.1 Phoeniculus purpureus | reverse complement strand
AGGTGATCCTGCTCTGGCAGGGGGATTGGACTGGATGACCTTTTGAGGTCCCTTCCAATCCCTAATGATTCTATGATTCATCATCCCTGTGGCTCTGTGCTGGGCTCTCTCCAGCAGCTCTGTATCCTTCCGGAACTGAGGGGCCCAGAACTGGACACAAAATTCGAGATGGGGTTTCACCAGGGCGTTGTAGAGGTGGGGGAGAACCTCTCTTGATCTACTAACCACCTTCCTTCTGATCCACCCCAGGATGCTGTTGGCCTTCTTGCCTACCAGGGCCCATTGCTGGCTCCTGACCATCCTGCTGGCCACCATGACCCCCAGGTTCCTTTTTCCTACACTGCTCTCCAACACCTGCACTTTAGAAAGTCACTCATCTACCTGGCCTTCTACCCACCTCTTCATCACCAAAGGAATCCTGAGACCTTTTAGTGCTCTGCTTCCAGTGCCAATGGAAACAGAAAAACTGAAGGAAGATTAATGACTTTTGCACGATATTTCCTTCCAGGGAGCAATCTGCAAATTGCAGTGCTGTTATTGCTAATAGTAATTCACGTCTGATTGAGGAAAAATAAGAACAAACATTTACATCCTGCAATCTCTTCCCTATCCTAAGCTTTTTTTTTCCCTTTCTTTTTTGCTTAAAGAAAATAGTGGAATAAAGAAAATAATGCAAAGAGAGAAGCCATCCCAGGAAAGAGAAAAATTCCATGGTTACCCGCTTTGTGGCGAATAAAGGTGAAGCCTGGAATAACACGTGGGCAGAGGAGAGGTTCCCATGTCTCACACGGTGCCTCTGCAAGAGGAGGTATGTGGTACTTTGCAGTGTTGATGGCTGGACTCAATGATCCCAAGGGTCTTTTCCAGCTGGAATGATTCTGTGATTACTGTACATTTATTATGTTTGGGGTTTTTTAAGTAGCATTCCTCATTGCCTTGTATTTTGCTGATTTGCATATTTCTAGTCTGTGTACCCTTCGTGTTGGCTGCCTCCAAGTTAACCAGCACTGTGATCCAGAAAGCTCTCCTAACACTCTTAAGCTTTACTTAGGAGTTTTCTCTTTCTAACCAGTCAGTCTATGGTGCTGTCAAGGTGGCATGGACTTGCCATGCTAGAGCCAGTCTTTGGGACATTTTTGGAACTAGTAAGCTCCAGGAATGATGGTGAGGAGTTAAAATTACTGGCCAAGGTGACATTGTAAGATGGGGCTACCTAAAGACACTTCATTATCTTCATTAATACAAAAAGCAATAGTATTTATGAAATTTGAGGCAAACTAGAAGCTGTCAGTTTGTCTTTAATCCAAGTAATGATGTCTATTATTTTGATAGAGTAGCTTTGACAAGCTCCTCACACACTTTAAAGAGAATCGTTATGCGCATATCTGACTCCGTTACCGTTGAGAGGCTCGGCTGATTTATTAGTACATTACTGCCTTACACTTGGGTTATTCTTTGGACGTGTTTCCGGAGGCTTTAGTTTCACAGTCTCTTGGGCATTGCATTTTGTTGACTAGTCATCATCTAAACTTGGCCAAGAGCAATCAGATGAGCTTTCCGCCCCAGCTCTGTAAGCTACATCTGTTCTCAATAATTGACAGAACAGTGTTCCTCTCCCACAACTCCTCCTTGGGGCATGTTATATCCTCATTTGCCCTGCAAAGTCATCACTTAGTTGCCTCTGCAGATCGGTCACCTGCCTTGTGCATTATATCAGCAAAGCTCCCAATGCTGTGGAAGAGGAGATGTGGTTGGAGAGGAAGAGGAGCCATCAAGAGCAGGAGAAATACAAGGCTGTGAAAATCAGGGAGCGTTTAGCAGTACTAAGAGGATGCACCTCAGACAGCAGAAGCCCCCAGAGCCATTGCTTTGTTTTCCTGTGAATCATAGAACGTTAGAGATTGGAATGGACCTCAAAAGATCATCCAGTCCAATCCTTCCTCCACAGCAGAATCCCCTAGATCCAGTCACACAAGAACATGTCCAGGCACGAGGTATTTGGATTTCAGATGGTCACATCTTCTGTAGCGTTTGTACCATTGCAGAGCTCACGTCCCTAAAGGGGTTTTGATGAGACTGCAGAAATTCAGTCACATTTGCCACTGAGAAAAGACAAAACAAGTGGGTCATGTAACCACAGCTTTGCTACTGTCACCTTACCTGTAAATCAAATTGCAGTAATTAAGAATCTGATGGGGAGAGCCCACCAACCCCTAGCCACCAACCCAGCAGAGCAGCAGAGATGATGGGTTTTACTTATCTACTCAATCTAACAGAAGGCTGTTTTAATATTATGTGAAATAAATACGCTTCTGTGAAATGATAGCCAAGGGGTTTGTCTGTCTTCCCATAAATCCAACCTCCTGTGAGTGCTCTCAAGATGAGTTCAGATAAAATGGCTGAAGCAGTGTCACCATTCTGAGCCTTTCATACAAGTTTGTCTTTTATCTGAGGTATTTGCATTGTCTCTTTCTACCTCTATCAATGGATTTTTCTTTGCGAGGGTCTGAACGTGATGCGGCGGCTACGGAAACTTGGAAATCTCTTCTTGGAATCTGTGGAACAACCCATGTGCTGTCATGTGTCTAGATGGATTTAGTACAGCACCATGCTGCTAGAAAAACAAAGGGACAGAAAAGATGGGTTTGCTAAGGGAGCTGTTAGATTTCATTTTACGCTGGTAATAGTTTAGAGATGTGAGCTGACCAAAATGGGATTCAATTCTACAGCACTCCTCTTTTTTAGTGCTGCTAAGTGATTTCAATATCCTGTCTAAAGTGATATTGAGAGTGTTGTGTAGAATGGGGATGGAATCAGGGAGCGCTTGAGGCTCAGAGGAGGCCACAAATCTCACATTGACTCAACAAAGTCTTTCAAGGCCATCCCACCTGACCTTAACCTGTCTTATTTAACCTAGAGGCGGCTGGTAAGTACCTTGCAATGTAAGAGATCGTTTTGTGTTAAAGCCGCCTATGCGGCTCGATTGCATTTTGGACATCAATTGATGTGCCCCTGGTTATGGCTTTGGCCGTGAACTTCCCGCTTGCAGAAACATTTATGGCTGTGAGTTTACAGCCCAGCTGTTGCTGACTGTAGACGTGGCATAACTGGGAAATGGTTTAAACCCTGTAACCTTTCGACTGATGGCTGTTGAAGGCAGCTGAAGTTTGCTGTACAAACAAGGAGCCTTCTCTGCAGTCCACAAGACCTTGCTCAGAAATACTGGACTTGATGACCACTTCTCCAGACAAAGCAGCTCCTTTCTGCCATGGTCTATGTTCTGCTAATGATCAACGTGTGGCTATAAAAGGTGGGTGTTATGATCTCTTCTGCACATCTTAACAGTATAATGATGAGAGTGATTTCTCAGCTCTTGAATGTTAACTGTGTTTGTGTTGATTAGTAGTGCACAGTGCAGGGTCCTAATGCAGATTATAGCATCCCAGGGGCTACTGAGGGTCTCACACTTGGATTCTGGAGGTTTGTGCAAGAGCACAGGAAGGATGAAGTGAGGAGTTGATGCAGAGAGAAGAACCAGGCAAAGGCAGTTGCTCCGTAGGTGCATGTGTTAAGAGTTTCATGGGGCTTTTGCGTTGGGTGTAACAGGATTACACTGAAAACCAGGTGTTTTGCTGCGGGAAAGGCTCAGGAGCTGTGTGGCACTGTCTTCACTATGCATTCAGATTTCTAGCCATGGCCTCACTTTCTCTAACAAAATACTGAATTTCTGATAAAAGGCTGTGACATAGCAAAAAAACCCCCAACTCAAACGAAACCAAACCAAACTAACATGTGAGAGGATTTCAAATTAAACAGCCTTGGCTGCTGCTTTTTATTTCTGGAACAAAACTAACTTCTGTTAGCATGCGACAGCTTGTTCTGTGGAGTTTTCCCAGAGCAAACTCCTGCTTTGGGTCATCTGTATGTAACCGGTTTCTAGCTAAAAGCTGTTTAGGATGAACACAAACCCCAAACCATGGTCTGGTGAAGCCGTATTATGGCCTAATTTAGTGCCTGCTCATTGCTTCCTTTTGGAGCCTCCTTCTCTGGAGATGTTTCAAACCCGCCTGGCCATGTTCCTGTGCGACTGGATCTAGGGGATCCTGCTGTGGTGGGGGATTTGGACTGGATGGTCTTTTGAGGTCCCTTCCAATCCCTAATGTTCTTTGATTCTTGACTCGATCTTCAGGGCTGCTGAACAAGTGACTCTCAGCACTTCCTCAAGTGTAGTTTGGGCTGACCAGCCCCTTTGCTTTCCTTCACCGGTCAACGTGCTTGTTTTTACAAGGCTTGACAGGAGAGACTGCCGAGCACTCATGTCTGGTCATGGCACTCTTCCGAGAGCTGCATCCCAAGCTGGCAGGGAGCAGGGCAATGAGCCGGCCGCTTTGGCTCACCCAGCCTTCATAACCAAACAGAGCTTCAGGCTGCAGAGGAACTCGAGCCATTAATATTGGTTTCCCCAGCAGGCATTTATGTGAGCTGACAGTTCTGGCAGCAGACATGACTTGTGCACAGCCATCAATGATTGCCTCTACAATTTCATTAGAAGCACAGGATGCGGCGGCAGCAGTGTGCTCAGGTCTGAAGCGGCACTGTTTCATTCTCTGATAATCTACTTTGTGCTGAGATACTTTGCATAGAGCCTGTGCAAATATATTATTGGCTTCTGGAGAATCCAGGAGCCTTAGTTTTTTTTAAGCAGCTGAATGCATTTCTAAAATATGTGTTGCTGGTATTATTATTTTTAATTTGCTCTTGGCAACTGAATTTTCTTCTCTGCTGCGGAGCATAATAAAACGAGATGGATTTGCTGGGTTCTAGTTTACATTGAAAAAAACCCTACGATGGCAATTTACATCTGTTTCACCCTTACATCAAGATTTTGAATATTTACCATAACTGGATTAGATTCTAGTTATGTGCAGACCCAACTGGAAAACAAACTGGAGGCCTGATTTGCATTCATTCTGCACCAGTGCTTCCCTTGTCAAACCCGCTCAGCATGGAAGAGCTGGCCATGAGCTGGGTTTGTGTATTACCTGTTACTGCAGGCGAATGCCTCAAGGATGACTTGGCCCAAATCCCTGGCATAGATGAGGAGTGACATGTTGCTGTGCAGGGAGTAGGAATATTGGAATTAAATTATACTTAGTGTGTGGCAGGGGCATTGGACTGGATGATCTTCTGAGGTCCCTTCCAATCCCTAAAGTTCTGTGATTCTGTCAGGGCAGAGGGTTGGGGGGGGAAGGATTTGTCCTTTCCCAGACAGGAATCCTCATTTATAGAGAGTGAGAAATGCTGCTGAATGGGATTTGACCTCAGTGGATGATTTCCAGTAGCTTCCTTACTCCGCTACATAGCAAAAGATCTTGATACCGTGCTCAATCCGTGGGATGTCAGGTGGTGCAAGATGCCTGTGTCCTCCTCTGCCTTGGTGAGACCGCATCTGGAATATTGAGACCAGTTCTGGGCCCCTCAGTACCAGAAGGACACAGAGCTGCTGGAGAGAGTCCAGCACAGAGCCACAGAGGTGATAAAGGGGGTGGAGCATCTCCCTGATGAGGAAAGGCTGAGGGAGCTGGGGCTCTTGAGCTGGGACAAAAGGAGACTGAGGGGTGACTTCATTAATGTTGATAAATATGTGAAGGGTGGGTGTCCGGAGCATGGAGCCAGGCTCTGCTCAGTGTCATGTAATGAGAGGACAAGGGGCAGTGTGTGTAAGCTGGAACAGAGGAGGTTCCACATCAGTGTGAGAAGGAACTTCTTCCTGGTGAGGGTGCCAGAGCACTGGCAGGGGCTGCCCAGGGGCTTGTGGAGTCTCTGGAGACATTTAAAACCTGCCTATATATGTTCCTGTATGGCTGGATCTAGGGGATCCTGCTGTGGTGGGAGGATTGGACTAGATGATCTGTTGAGGTCCCTTCCAATCCCTAATGTTCTGGGATTCAGTAGGAAGGAGAGCTCAGAATTGTCTCTGGCCACCTGCATGTGCATTCCCACAGTAACCAGGCACATCGACTGCCTTCATCCCCAGCTTTCCTGCAAAAGAAGTGAGAATACAGTAAATACAAAAGGGGCCTCATCCAGGCTGAGCCCAAGTAGTGGATATGGGAGGTTTTGCTTCGACCCAGATTTATGTGAGAGGTAACCCAAATACAGCAGTGGAGAAGAGAGCTGTGTCTTCTGGCAGGATTTGAGTGTCTCTGATGGTTCCAGGGGAGAGCAAAGCCCTTCTCTGTTGTTTCAAGCCATAAATAAACTTGCCGACTTCTCCAGCTGCTTGCTTCCTTGTAAGGTGGATTTGGTTTGGAGTGTGTGTCCCTCAGAAATAATAAAGGGCTTTCATTAGTCATTCAGCAAGAGGCAAAGGAGAGCTGAACTTAACTTTTTTTAGAGCGTTGTGTTTCAGTGGAAGCTGCCTAGGAACTAAAAAAGAAAATCAGATGAATGTTAGTGATGTTTCGATGTTATTTGATGGCCAAGCGACCTCTTTCAGAGAACCTGAAGATCTCCTGAGTTCCCAACTGAGTTCCCAACTGACAAAGCAGTACTAATATGACGGACACAATGCTAAGGGGAGGTGAATGGATGGGGACATGCAAAAGGGCACCCTAAAGGGACACTTCAGGGGCTTGAAAAAATAACTCTCGTTCTCATTCCTGCTCTTTGGAGGGTTTTTTAAAGTAGACGGTAACTCTTTTATCCTTTCTATGTTATATTTAACCTGATGGTATCAGCAGTCCAAGGAGGTGGTTGTCACCATCCCCAGAGGCGTTTAAGAGAAGGGTAGATGTTGCACTGGGGTTTAGGGGTGATTATAGGGCTAGGAAAATGTTGAACTTGGTGATCTTGAAGGTCTCTTCCAGCCAAAACTGTTCTATGATTCTGGTTTGAACTGAGACTGTTCCTATGACCTGCCTCAGAGAGAAGCTGCTGTAAGGTCTCCAAGACTTCCCAATCAGAATCATAGAATCATTAGGGATTGGAAGGGACCCCGAACGATCATCTAGTCCAACCCCCCTGCCACAGCAGGATCACTTCACTGGAGAAGTTATACAATCCGAATCACTCTGGGTTGGAAGGGACCACCTGATCATCCAGTTCCAACCCCCCCACCATGGGCAGAGAACTCTCTAGCTAGCCAGATAAAAGGGTGGCATCAAAGGGCCATATTTATGGTTACTAGATTCCTATGGACTTAGCTTCACCAATGAAACTGCAGAATACAAGGGAATCCACTACACAAGAGGCTGTGGAACGTTCATCCTCAGAAATGCCCAAGGTTAAAAGAGGCCTGCCTCAACCCCCTCAAACAAACTTTGTAGTTAGCCCTGTGCTGACTTCCAAAGGTCCCCTTCACCTACATTTTTTAATGACAATTAAGGGCCATGGTCAAAGGGAAATATGTTATATTTAAAAGTACTAAACTTTTTGCAGCAATTTGCTTTTGTTTCCTAGAGTTTGGGTTCAGCACTTGTCTCACAGTGTAAGCGGAGTCTACAGTATCTTCCTCGTCTTCATTCTGAAGTCTTGAATGGATCCTCTTGACAACATTGGTAGCATTGAGGGCTGATATAAACCCAAAACAAAACAGAAAAAATGCACTCCTGAAATATTTTGGTTATGTTCTTAATAGCAGCATGTTACAAAGCAGTTTTATGAGAAGAGCTAGCTTTTTAGCCTGGAAATTCATCTGACCCAAATACATTCATCTCAGTCTCCCACTCCCATCCAGAAAAGGAATTCCAGACAGGATCCTGTGAGCAGCCTAATAACCCTCGAGAGCCTCTGGTTTGACAAATCCAACCTGAGTGATCCGGTGATGGAGAAGCAGTTGTTGGAGTCAAAGGCATATTTGATTCCTTCACTAAGGCAGTTTTTCTCAAATCCTTTTCAGGCCACAGCTGAGAATTCACCAAGGAATTTTCTTCTCTCAATAACTGAAGTAGCCTACATTCAAAAGAAACAAACTAGTGTATTGTAATAGGATGACAGCATGCTTCTAGATTATCCATACAGTCTAGAACGAGATTTTAAAAATATTTATAATTGTTCAGGTAATTTCCCTGCTGACATTCATTCCTAGTCTGAATGTTACAAGGGGTTTTGCTAGAATTCTGAGGTCAGGAAAGGATGAGGTGGGGGAAACAGGAAAAGTAACTTCACTATCTTGTGCAACACACTTTTAATATCTGTTTCCAGTTCTAAGAAGTTGGAAATCTGAATGGATATATTTGTACTGACCTGTCCGAATTGATCCTGGATTTGAATTTCAGAGAGTCTTGGTATCCATCTTCTGATTGACAGATTGATAATTCTTCCTCTTCCACTTCATTAAGAACCTGTTTAGGAGACAAAGAAAACAAAACAGACTTCACAGGAATTTCAATTTGTCTTTCAGAAGAAGTTAGACATCAGTTTTCTGAAATGGTTTCGTTAAAAAAACAACCCCAAACCAACCCCCATTTGTTTCAGTCTCTACTTCCAAAACAAAATTACAAAAAAAAAAAGTAAATTGAAAACCACAGATCTCTGAGGGAAGAGTTTTGGGAGTCTCTACTACTTAAGAAGTACTGATAGTGACAATTGTCTTTGAAAATAATACCGTGAGTGATTGATTCAATATCCAGTGTTTTAGCTGGATGACTTACACTAAATAAGAAAGACCACACACACTGTAGGATAAAAACCAGAGACAGCAGGCAGAAGATGGAAAAAGCAACCAAGAGTTGTTTTCTTAGTCTAGTCACTTTGTTCTCTTGCTGGTAATTCCATTATTTACAAGGAAGAGCATGCTCATGAGAAAGTTTCTATGAGACATGTTTGTCATAGTCAATGGTTAAGAAATCAAAGAATCATGATTTCCAGAGTCTCACAAAACAAACTTGCCTCCATTTAACACCATTTTCTATATATGTCATCAACATGGTATGCAACACACAAAAGACAGGACTGACTGGAAACTCTACCTTTGAATCTTATTTTCTGCAAATAAAAAAGCCACAAACTTGCATGAAACTGAACATACGTTACCTGGGAATCAGTGACAGTTTCACTAAGGACAGAAAGCTGAGTGGAAGGATCACATTTTTGCACAACGGGTCCTTGGGATGACTCCAGGTCACAGTTAGGAGCCATTGTTACATTAGGGAAGCCTAGAGGAATCAGAACAGGGAAGAACACAGAAGACTTGGTCTGTAGTACGTCACAGGACTTGGTACCAAAACCCAAGTTCCCACACTTGCACAAAAAGGGGCGCAGGGATGTAAATCATTTTAAACAATGACCAAAGGCAAATTAAAGAGTTGTCTTAAGACATTTGGCCATGCACAGGCTTTTGTCCTTCTCACCTGTGTAAATACACTTGTGCAAAAGTACGTGGGATGAAACAGTCATTATAGTAAGCAAAAGAGAATGGCAGCCTACAGAGAAAGAACCTGAGTTTAAGATCTCACATGCAAACAGCCAGTCCTGCCTCCCATCAGCATAAGGGCCCACAAACAAGGGTAAGAATTTCAACAATATCCAAAATCCACTCCTGTAATGACGAGAACAAGGACTACTAAAACTGGTGCTACGTATAGGCTAGTAGTGCAGTTGTGGAAATGGTAATCCTAAGGTGTTTCACAATGATACAAAATTCCACAATGGACTGGTACAGAAAAGCTGGCCATGGGTTGCTCTCCCCTATCATGGAAGATGTTACCCTCATCTATGTCCTGGTTTAAGCTAGAAACAGAAGCAGTTAACTGACAGCGATTTTAGAAGACATCTCAGTCTCTTCTAAGCAACTGCACTTTCTGAAGTTAACAGTGTATTTTTGCAGTATCCCCTAGAAGTGATAACACTTGATGTTTACAGCTACTACAAAGGATGGGTGTGGAGAAAGGTTCTTGCTTAGACTTTCTCTTACAGAAGCCAAAATCACTGCTAAATCTTGTGTGCCACTTTGGAGTACTGTAGTGAAAGGGTTGTAACTAAAAAGGTCACACTTGCAGGAAGAGTAGACAGCACAGATGGCCCAGACCTGATCAGCAAGGTATTCCATTCCACATATGTGACAGCCAGTATAAAGCTGAGGGATCACAATGGTCAAGCCCTCTTTTCCTATGGCCACCAAATCCAGTCTGCACTCCAGAGGTCAATATTAGTTTTGTAGGTATTTCATCAGTTTCTTACTGGTATTATCTTTTCTGTTTCTTGTTACTGTTTCATTAAAGATGTTCAGGGCTGGTGGTTTCCAATCCCTAAGTCTCTCTTTCTCTTTTTCTCCTCCTTTGGGAAAGGAGAGGGGTTAATAGAGAAAATTTACCATTTGTTTAGTGGTCAGCCCAGACTTGTCTCTTGACAATCCAATGTGAATAGGATCAATCATCCTATGTTAGATGATGAGATAGAATAACTAAAAAAAAAACCCCTTTAAGAAAGTATTTCAGTACTAAAGAATGTTTATGAAAAGCAAGGAAATAATCTTAAATGTACTACCACATATAAATGAGACAGTCTACCTGTTCGTGTGCGAGGAGCATCCCCAAATAAGTCTTTTGCCACAGCCATAACCTGATCAGAACGTTCCAATACGTGTTGCAAATGGTATTGATCAGACAGAATCTAAAAGTATATTGTAGAAGGAAACATTTAATAAGGAGAAGACTGAATTTTCCTCTCTTTTTATTGTTCGTCTAAACAGTTGGCAAGAGAACAGCCACTAAAGCAGTGTCTGCAAAGTTGGTACTGTGAAATTAGATCCTAATTAAGCTAGATCAGAAACTGTACTTTATTCTGAGTGTTTAAGACAGACTCCTGAAAACAAAGACATACATCTGGCAATTAAACAAAAATAAATCTGCATGCATCTTCAGATCATTTGACCTCGAGGTGATCAAGTAAAAGAGCACTTTTCATACAGTGACAAATACTGTCTCTGTTAGCTAACCTTAGGTTTTCTGCTACAATTCAACAACCAAAAGCAAATGAATGTATTTTCAGTCAGAGTGCTCTGGAATGTCTAGAGAACAAGATTTTCAATCCCTAGATAACAGCCAGGAGCAGGCATAGCTTCTGCTCAACCTTTGTTGTGTTTCCTTCCAGGTAAGCTCTTCCTCACCAATTTGTTGCGTCACCCTTTCAGCCCTTATGCCTTTGCATTTTTGCTGTTTAAATAAGTAATGGCTTATAAGGATATCCCTCCTAGAAAGAGAAATGTTCACATTTCCATCACAGAAAACTACTAAACAGGGGGAGTATACAGCAAGATAACAATAAGAATGCATAAACATACCTCTGTTTCACAACCCACATGTTAACTCTGAAAATAGTTCCTGTTCAGATGTGAAAAGGCCTACGGGCCTAATCAGGCAAGAAGGATCAAACATGCAACTATATAGATCAGCTAACCTGGCCTACTGAGAGGTGTTCCTGTCATGGCAAGGGGGCTGGAACTAGATGGTCTCTAAGAACCCCGCCAACCTAAGCCATCCTATGATTCTATGAATCTAGTATCTTTTACTGTTTTCTTCACCCATTGCACGAACTCAACATGTAGAAGAGGGATAATGTACACACATGTTTTGTTGGATCAAATGATCCAACAAAAGGAACAAATACTGACCTACATGCAAGAACAGCTTTCCACTGCTGCTGCAAATCACCTGCAGCAGGGTGACAGGGTAGATTTAGCTCTTACCTCACGCATCAGAGTCAGTTTCCTTTTCTCCAAGGAATCAGAACCTTGTTGTTTTTGTTTCTTCCATTTTCTTTTCAGTGTTTTCTCTTGCAGTTCCAGCTGTGCCAGTGCTTTGTTTTTTGATTTGTGTATTTCATGTCGATGCAACTATGTAAACATAAAAGACCATTTAAAAATCAAAGGATAATCTACAACAAAATTTGCAGGGTAATGATAACAAGCTCTTCTTGTTCAGTGCTGAACACTGCTTATGATAACTTCACAGCAGTACCAATGACAGCCTCATAAACATCCAGAAGTGGAAAATGCCATCAATAGCAGACAATTTTAAAGTGTTTCCAAAGGTGAATGGGGGAAGTCTCATAGTTTCCATCTGTACTACACCATTAAGTAAGTTTTCTCAGCTGTAAAGGGAGGAAACCCCCTAAATAGTACCAGCAAGTTGTACCAAAAGTACCAAAAGACATAAAGCATTTTCCAGATTTAACACTGATATAAATCATCAGAGATATTGTCTCTCTTCTTCTAACAATGACACACATTTATACTAACTTTAAATACAAATTAAATGCATGAGGTGCTTGCTAGAGTGTTTGGAGACTATCAAGCCAACTGTTTATAGAATGAAGTCTCTCTCCGCTATAGTGCCAAGAAAAATAACATGGAATTAATGCATTTTGTAATGAACAGATGGTTTGGTATAAAGAAATGATACTAAATTGTGTAAATGAAAATGTAGTTACCTCAGTACTAGAGAGATTCCTAAAGTAAACAAAATCACTTACACCTTCCAGCTGGGATGAGATGTAACTTCAACTACTCCACTGAGTTTTTAATGCACTTACATTTTAATGCTCTTATGGCTGATGTATGCTTTAAAGTAATAAAAACTACAGTTACTGATTCTCAGGGGAAACAGAAAACTGAAAAACAACTGCCAGAGCTGGAGATGTATGGTATGGTGCTAACTCTAAAGAGCCATTATTTTCAAAAGTTTGAAAAGGGAGATAGAATCATTTCGGGCAGAAAGGACCTTTAAGACCACCAAGTCCAACCACTAACCTAGCTGTACCAAGCCCATGGCTGAACTATGTCCCTAAGCTCTGTATCTTCATGACTTTTAAACACGTCCAGGGATGGCAATTCAACTACCTCCCTGGGCAGCCTGTTCCAGAGCCTGAGGACCCTTTCAGTAAAGAAATTTTTTTTTTATATCTAACCTAAACCTGCCTTGGCACGACTTGAAGCCACTTCGTCTTGTCCTATCACTTGCTTAAACGCTGGTAGAGAACATCTCCATACATCTGATAACCAGCTAAACCTCTAGGCTACAGAAAAGGTGCAATAATCACTATTAAACTTACAATATCCTCAGGAGTCGCACGGTGGACAGTCAAATCATGGATGGTACTCTGCAAACAGGAGCCAGGGAACACATCAAAAGCTAGAACTGAGAACATCACTCACTGACCAGATTGCCCAGAGCCCCATCAAGCCTGACCTTGAATGTCTCCAGGGAAGGGGTCTCAACCACCTCTCTAGGGAACCTGTTCCAGTGATCCACCACCCTCATATTAAAAGCTTTTTCCTTGTGTCTAACCTAAATCTACCCTTTTACAGCTTAAAACCACTTCCCCTCATCCTATTGTTGCATGATCTTGTGAAAAGTTCTACCCCAGACTTCTTACAGGCCCCTTTCAGGGATTGGAAGGTTGCTACGAGGTCCCCTCAGAGCCTTCTGCTCTTCAGGCTGAACAAACACAACTCTCTCAGCTGGTCTTCGTAAGACAGGTCTCCGCTTCCTGATAATTTTCCTGGCATTCCTCTGGACTCTCTGCAACAGGTCCTTGTCCTTTTTGCATTGGGGCCCTCCAAAAATTAGACTCCAGGTGAGGTCTCATCAGGGCAGAATCACCTCTCGGGATCTGCTGGCCACATTGCTTTTGATGCAGCCCAGGACACATGAATGCCTCGCTAGGTAACAACTACACAGTAGTGCTTGCTCACAGCACTGTAAAGTGCTTCACCCTCGGCGGGGCTAAGCATCAGAACGGTGACGCGCCTGTGAAGGCGGGACGAGCTCTCAGGAGGCACCAAGGAGGGAGCGGGGTTGTGCCCAGGCCTCGCACACCCACATTCCCCCTACCCGCCCCGCCACCGCGGGGTCCCTCCCCACACACAAACAGAGGATCTTCGAATGCGGAACCCCCATAACGGACTTCTAGGGGCTCCCCCGGGCCGCGACGAGGCCACAGCACGACTCGTGTGTCAGCCGGCAGAAGTCGCCGGGCCCGCGAACCACTCACGTCCCAGTCCCGCTTCACCAGCGTCGGCGGCTTCCTGGGGCCTTTCCTGGCGGCGCCACGGGGCCGCGAACCCCGCAGAAGGGACATGGCTTCCCCCCACGGGCGGCGGGAACCAGCCGGGACCGGACGGAAGCGGCGCCGCAGCGGAGGAGACTCCGTCGGGCCCAGCGCGCCTCCGCCCGCCGTTGCCCGGGTGACGCGCAGCCGGTTGTTGTCCCCGCCCCGACAGGGAGGGAGGAGCCAAGGGCTGACCGCACGGGAGCGCTGGTGTTCCCGCCCTCGTCTCTTGCTGGCGCCGACGCCGCCAGTCCGTAGCGGAGGTGGTTGCCGCTTGCTTGGGTTTTCGCTTAGGTTAGACGAGCCCTTTAAGACCATCAAGTCCAACCTTTGATTGTCCCTCAGGACCACTTCTACAGGTCTTTTAAACACCTCCAGGGATGGTGACTGCAGCACTGACCTGGGCAGACTGTTCCAATGTTTGATAGCCCTTTCAGTGAAGAAATTCTTCTTAACATCCAGCCTAAACCTCCCTTGGAGCAGGTTCGAGCGTTTTCCTCTGGTCCTATCGTTTGGTGCTAGGGAGAAGAGACCACCTACTCATTCCAACCTCCTTTCAGATAGTTGTTGACCATAGTAAGGTCTCCCCTCAGCCTCCTTTTTCTTGGAGAAAAGAAATCCACTTGGCTAAACAACCCCAGTTCCATCAGCTACTCCTCATAGGACTTGAGGACTTGAACCCTTGTAGGGCTCTAGACCCTCCACGAGCCTCCATTTCTCTGGACATGCTCCGGCACCTCTACGTCCTTCTTGTAGTGCGGAGACCAGAACTGAACAGAATATTCAAGGTGCTACCTCACTGGTCCTGGGTACAGGGAGATCCACCACCTTCATATTGAAGAACTTTTCACAGAACCACAGAACATTATCCTAATTTTTCCTAATTTTCCCTAATGTTCGAAATAGACATTTTCCCTAATGTCCAGCCTAACTCTATCATTTTATAACTTGAAACCCCTTGTCCTGTCATTACACACCCTTAGGGGGCTTGGACTAGATGACCTTTAGAGGTCCTTTCCCACCCAATATAGTCTATGATTCGATGATCACTGCCCTACTCCTGCAGGCCACATTATTTCTGACATAAGCCAGGGTGCCATTTTCCTTCTTGGCCACTTCAGCACCCTGTTGGCTCATATTCAGGTGACTATCAGCCAATATCCCCAGGTCCTTTTCCATGGGACGGCTTTCTGACCACACCTTCCCAAGCCCGTAGCCTTCCATGAGGTTGCTATGACTTGAGTGCAGGACCTGACACTTCGCCTTGGTGAACTTCATACAATTAACCCATCTTGTCTAGATACTTCTGTAGAACCTCCCTGCTGTCCAGCCCATTGACGCTTGGTGTCACCTGCAAATTTATTAAGGTTGCACTCAGTCTTCTCATCCAGATTGTTTAAAAAAATATTAAAAAGTTATTATAAGTATAGTTTTCTATGAGTAGCCGCTGCCCCTGGGGTGCAAAGGATGCATTGCCCAAAGTAGGGCAGTGCCTAGGCAGCTGCCAAGTGGTGTGTGCTGAGAGGGTTCTTTGTACTCCAAGGGAAAATCCATGTGAGCTGCTCTTGGCATTGTCACTCTTCTAGATCTCTCACGTCTTGCTTTAATTTTTTCACTCATTTTATTAAATACCCCTCTTGGACACAAACATCCTCCCAATCCACATCTTCGTGTCCCTCTGAGGAAACCTTGAAAATGTCCCCATGGGATAGTATATTTGAGACACTATTATTGGGTAATTAAGAACAGAATGTCACAAAAACTATGAAATTGAGGTGAGATCAAATGAAAGAGTGACCCTGACTATATTTTACCATTAACTGTGCTACTGAAGAAGGCTGTACCTCCCGACCCACAAGGAACTTCTGGATTTCACCAAGCTGTTCTTGACTCATTTATCTCATATGAGTGCAAAAATATTTCCTGTAGACTTGCTCCACAAACATGCCACAGATCCTCTGCATAAACTTTCCTGCCTCATACAGGGAGAAAAGATGTAAATTACTCAGAATGGTTAGAGTTAGCGTTTTGTATTACAGTGTGAGCTTGATGTTTTGTCTGTGGGAGATGGAAAGTGAAGACAGAGGATTTATCAGCCTTTCAGTCAAAACTCCTTTACTATTTAAAAAGAAAAAATGTCTTTCATCAACACTTTCTGATGCTTAAGTTCCTCATCAACCTAATTTTGCCTTTACTGATGTTCCAAGATGATTCATGTGAAGGTGCAGAAGGTAATGGTTAATGTGCTAAGGGAAGGAATTGTGTTGCTTATGATACCAAAATAAGAATTACTGGAATTATGAGGGGAGGAAAAAAGTGATAGAGCTATACTATCAGCGATTGCCTCTGATGAATCGCTGCAAATGTGGCTAAGTCTTTTTGCTATATATACACAAGGTTGCACCTGAACTTCAGTTTCCATCTAAGCACTAAACATAGACACCACATGCAACCTGAAACCGAACGTGAGAATTCAGCCTGTGGTGAAACAAATCCTTTATCTTAGGCACATGTGCAAAGCAATGCACAGTATTCATTAATCTCTGTTTGAAAATCTGGAGCCCAAAGGCATAAATCAATTCTCTCCTAACACGTTTTTACATTGTCTTGAAGAACAAGGTCTAATGAAGAAGACAGCAATAAAGGTGCAATTAGATCAATACACCAACCTGCTCTGAAGCCTCTTAAACCTCTCTGCTAAGTTAAATACCTCATACAAGCCAATAATACAAGGCAGAGACACTTCTCGTTTGACTAGCCTATTCTCAAACCCTTCAACCACCTATAAGAAAACGGGGACCAGGTCCTATCGAACATCTTAAAAGCCTGTCTACCTTTCAGTCCTTGTTGTTCTTCACATTGTGTTTACAGTAGAATCTGAAAACATTGTGTTACCTCTGCAGAAGCCAGCTGAGCCTCTACAGCACCTATTAACTCACAGTGAAGCTTATATAAGATGGAAAGTACACACTCAAACAGCAGTAATTTAAAACCATCAGGTTTCCAAACAATTTGGTTTCTTATACATTTACACGTTTTCCTCTTCCAAGATACTACTGTTTGGGGAATTCCTTTATAATTACAATCTTTCCTTTATCCTGGATGTTTTTGCAGCCCTAGTTACCAGGAAAAATGAAATTTCTTTACTGGGTTTTATTTTCCCAATAGCAATGAGATTTTCTACTTCAGTGCTATAACAAAAACAAAAACCAGAAAATAAACCCACACCCACACTCCTTTGAATCTCTGGTTCAGCGCAGTTCCTCCTTCCCCTGAGACACAACCTTGGGCTTTGCTTATACTGGAAAAATGGGCTGTGTTAGGAAATCTGTGCCCCCCCCCACATCCAGAGGCATGGGCCATGACAGCTTCATCCCTCTTCCTGGAGATCTGGCACCCTGGGCTCTCTGCCAACCTAGAGATAGCACAGCTGAGGGCTGCTCCCCTTCTCTCTAGTGACCTTGGAGACAAGGCTGTGGGGGAACTCAGGGAGGGCTGACCTCTCCCTTCCATAGGAGCTGCATTTCAGCTGAGGTTCTGGTTCTTTGCCCTGCCTGAGCTACCACTACAGTTGTGTACAGCCATGCCTGTATCAACCCAGAGCTGCTGGTCTCCTGGCCAGGTCTCAGACCTGCTGTGCTGCTATGAACTGGCCTGCTGATCACAGGGCTGTGTCCATCCCTAATTGCTCTCACCAGACCTGACTTGCAATCTCATTTTCCAAGCTTGACCTCAGGTCTATCCCATCACCATGAGCTTGTCCAGCGAGTTGGACTGTCTGTTGACCCAAACTACTATCTCCAGGCCTTGTCCAGATCCTGTGTGGGATGGGGCCCCAGCTAGCAAGGTCCTAGCTCTGCTAGCTGTGTTATGGCACTCAGCAACCTGTCTCTTAGGGTGTAGCTGGCCCACGTGGCCCCTGATGAGAGTGCTGTGGCACATAGAAGAATACTAGACTGCTTGCACTGACCCAGACCTGTGGTCTGTCTGGATCATCATCTTGTCTCTTATGGAGCCTAGTTCTTTCTTCTAAAGTACTTGCTGCCTCTCAAGAACAAAATCCAGCTGGAAGTCAAAAAAGAGAATGGGCTATACATGTCCATCAAAAGGGCTAAATGAAGAGGTATAAATCAGCCAACCTCCACTTGTTATCTGGGAAGACAATGAAACAAGCTGTTCAGCAATCAGTGTGCAACTAAACAATAAAGTGCGGAGAAACAGGCAGTGTGCATTTGTCCACAACGTATCATGTCAAAGTAACCTAATTTTTTTCTTTGCTGATATAACTGACAGTAGGTGCTGAAAGGAATAGACAAAAATCATCTTGACTTCAGTAGGGGTTTTGACATTGCCATGAACACCCCTCTCACAAAGGCAAATAGGTCTCAGATGGTATCAATACAAGAGGGGTGTGTAATCAAAAAGCAGTTCTCAACCTGTAGCAATGGATATTTTCCTGTCAATAGGGAGTTACATAAATGTAAAATCTGTTTTGTTTGTGTCCTGACAGCCTGAGAGGATTGATTACTTTAATTATGGACTTGAAGAGAGACTCAACATTTGACTAAATTCTGCAAACTACACCAAATTGGGCAGCGCTTCACTACAGAGGCAAAGATTTGAACAAAGGTTTTATTTTGCTAAATTGTAGAAAAAGCCTCAAAACACCAAGATGAATTTCAATAAAGACAAGAAAAAAGTATTTACACTTTGAAAAGGAAACTTGAAATTCAAAATGAGGAGGATATGTATGGTCCTTGGTAAGGTACCAATGGGCAAGTATTTTAACAAATCCTTAATTCTGCATTGGCAGGTGTGGACTGTATGAAAAAACCACTTCTCTGTCATGAAGACAACGCGACTAGGGAGGGACAATGCACTGATACCCCGCTGATCTCCCAGTTTGAAATACTCACAGCACCAAATTACACAAAAGTTATTTGCAGTTGCCGGAGATATCTTGGTTTGCAGACCATCGGACTTGTGCCATCTGTCACACTGCTTTAGTAATGGGATGGCCCTAACAAGCTTTTGTTCTGCTGTACCTCCTCCTGTTGCCTGAAGCCTCATCTCCAGAAGATATCTTCCTCAGAGTCCACCCTTTGGCACATGTGAGAGGGCTATTGGCCCTGCTAGAGGGACCTATGGGTCTGCAGACGGCAGTGGGTGAGATTTTAAGGAGCCCTAGGCTCTACAGATGGAGAGTGGAAACTGCAAGCCACCCAGTGCTACTACTGCTTGTAGTCCCACAGGACACAGGTCACTGTGTCCCAGTAAGAGGCAAGACAGAGTCACAAGAGCTCAGAGGTCAACTCACTGCACAGGTTTCCTTGTCTGTGCAACATGATATTCCAGGCTGAAAGGCTAACTGGTTGTGTTGGCGTGTCCATCTTCCAGATCTCAAATGGAATTTTTTTGCACTTATGCCACATCATGGGACTCTGACAAAAGGCAGGGTGATTTGAACAGCAGCCTGCTTCAAGCCAAACACAGAAATCACTGAGAGTTGTTTTTTCTCTTTCTTGAAAGAGAGCACACAGAGGCCTGAAGATAGAAATAATGACATAAAGCACACTAGCTCATTTTGCTGAGGTTTGCAGATTTTCTTCCAAAGATGACAAGCAACTCCCAGGAAATCTCCGAGTCTTGAAAACCAACCTCACACCTTGGATAGCTTCTGTGGCCAGAGTCAGTGCAGATGTAGACTGCATGGTGGCTTTATAAATCTGTGGCTCCGACAACTTCATCCTCAGTCAGAGAAACCTTTCTGGTTGCTTTCTTGTAACGCTTTGTCTTCCCTGACTGAAAAATGTATTCTTCTCTCCACCATGGGATCTGACACATTTCCCATACATGTTTTCAACAGAACATAACAGGGTTAAGCTGTGAGAAAGAAACCCCTGGCCCTTTCACAGCCAGACAGTATCACCCTCATTTTGCTGAAAGGCTATCACAGTATGATCTGTAGCAATGTCATGAACAACTCAAAGTGCAGAAGACGCAGCAAGCCATGGTTGGAGTGATGAGATGATGTTTTGCTGCAGCCTTTCACACCTTTGGACTGGATCAAAGACGAGGGCATTTATCCCAAAGTTACCAGCAGCCAGAAAGAAATGTTGGGGATAACCCCGTGCCGGAATCACTGCAGGTGCGGGCCACTGCTCCCACAGACCAGTTGAGCGAGGACACCCCTGATTCAGTCGAAACCCTGTAGATTTCATCTGCGTGTGCGTGAGGATGCCGGCACCCCCTAAGCTCACCCAAGGGAAAAAGCTCCCTGACAACCGTCTGCCAAGGCTGGCTCCCAATTTGGGGGGCCGGGCACAGGGAGGAGACCCTCCTCCCCGGGGCCGGCCAGCCCGCCCGCAGCCCTCCCTTCCCCTCCCCTCGCCGCCGGCCGGCCGGCGAAGGGTCCTTCCCGGGGGAAAGTTGCTCGGTG
>JAOXOE010000405.1:22288283-22306278 GCA_028565055.1 Phoeniculus purpureus | reverse complement strand
GCCCCAGCTCCCTCAGCCTTTCCTCATCAGGGAGATGCTCCACTCCATCATCTCTGTGGCTCTGTGCTGGACTCTCTCCAGCAGCTCTGTGTCCCTCTGGAACACAGTGACTGTGGCTGGCACAGCTGATAGCTTAGTCTGTGAGTTTCCTCTTTTCCAGGGAAGCTCTCTTGTCTGGGTTCTCTCCTGAGCCAGTCCTGCTGAAGTGAAAGCGACAGTCCTGTTTGGTGACCTTGTGTAAAGAATTGGGACCCCGGACCCTTTTCCTCCTGTGTCAGAGCTGATTTCTGCTGAGGCCCTAATCATGCCTGGAGCTTGGAAAGGTTTGTAGAGGTTTCCTTAAAAGCACTTCCTGGTGTTCTGAATGGCTTTTCTCGTTGCATGCTTTATGAAAACAGACTTGGCTGCAGCACCCAGACACCACAGCATTTCCCTAAAGAGCACACAACCTGTGAGCAAATGACAGTGGGGTTTTGATCGATGAGGTGGGATTTTACTGCAGAAGAGGTCATTTCTACTTCCTTCACTTACAGAGGTTGTCACTGCCTGCAAGGAGGAATTAACAGAATAAAAAGGAGTGATGAAGCTGTTTAGATCTGATTTTACTTCAGAAAGGATTTTGTTTGGGCTGCAGCTGGGTGTGTTGCTCCTTTCAAACATGTAGGTGTGAGCATCTGGAAAACTGAAGGTAATGGACTCAAGAAAGATTCTTTTCAAAGACTCATATTCCCTCTGACAAACTAGGGGATGAGGGGCTGGACAGCAGCAGAGAAGAGAGGGACCTGGCAGTACTGGGGGACAACCAGCTGAACAGGAGCCAGCAGGGTACTCAGGTGGCCCAGAAGGCCAATGACATCCTGGCTTGGATCAGCAATACTGTGGCCAGCAAGGCTAGGGATGTCATTCTTCCTCTGTCCTGGGCAGTGTTGAGTACTGGGGGCAGTGCTGGGCCCCTCACTTCAAGAAAGAGATGGAGGGGCTGGAATGGGTCTAGAAGAGCAACAAGGCTGAGGGAGGGACTGGAGAGAGAGGCTGATGAGGAGAGGCTGAGGGAGCTGGGGGTGTTGAGCCTGGAGGAGACTCAGGGGGGACCTTCTCCCTCTTTAAAACTGCCTGAAGGGGGACTGTAGTCAGGCTGGGGGGGTTGGGGTCTTCTCCCAGGCAACCAACACCAGGACGAGAGGGCAGGGCCTGAAGCTGCCACGGGAGGGTTAGGTTGGTTGTTAGGAAGCCCTTCCTCATGGAGAGGGTGATCAGAGCCTGGACTGGACTGCCCAGGGCAGTGGGGGAGTCCGCATCTGCCTGGAGGTGTTGAAGGTCAGCCTGGCTGAGGCCCTTAGTGCCCTCGTCTGGCTGCTGTGGTTTATGTTAGGTGCTGGGCTGGGCTGATGAGCTCAGGGGCTTTTCCAGCCTCAATCCTTCTGCGATTCGGAAATAGTTCTCACTGCATCATTACAGCTTTCTGTAAAAATGGAAACCCTATTTAATTTCCGTCGCAGCTTCGCTCTCAGAGCACAGATAGGGGCAGCGCTGCTCACAGGAAGGCTCTGCTTTTACACTCTGCTATTTTTATGCAGTTTATTAAAATACGGGTTTCCTTCAGTGCGGGTGTTCCTGCAGCCTCAGCAGATCTAATGCCCATTTTTACTTCCCAGCCAACCCACACACAAGCGGCGAGTTTGCAGGTCACAGAGATTCAACAGGAGTGAAATGGGACCTTTCTTATTTTAGAGAAGGTTTCTTCCGTAGACTCTTTGATTCTTTGGCTTCATTTTGACCTGTTGTGTTTGTCAGGGACCTTCTGCATTCTGGCCTGAGAACATCCTCAGGAGCAAGGGTGCAGTGCAAAACTGATGAAGCCACACTCGGACCAACAGTAACTAGAGACAGATTCAGTATGAAGCTCTTAGTCACTTCCCAATTTGTACTGCATGTCTTAAGAACATGACCGTGGCTTACGACAGCCAGCTTGGCTCTGGGGGCTTTCAGGAGTCGGAGTTGCTGGCTTGTTGTTTTTTTTTTTTTTTTTTTAAAAGAAAACACACTGGCAGAAAATTAGTTGAACCCCACATGTCAGTGGAGCATCTCCCTGCTGAGGAAAGGCTGAGGGAGCTGAGAGAGAAGGAGACTGAGGGGTGACCTCAATATGTGAAGGGTGGGTGTCAGGAGGATGGAGCCAGGCTCTGCTCAGGGGCATCTAATGGTAGGACAAGGGGCAGTGGGTGTGAGCTGGAACACAGGAGGTTCCACATCAATGTGAGAAGGAACTTCTTCATGGTGAGGGTGACAGAGCCCTGGAAGGGGCTGCCCAGGATGGTTGTGGAGTCTTCCTTCTCTGGAGACATTTAAAACCCACCTGGCCATGTTCCTGTGCGACTGGATCTAGGGAATCCTGCTGTAGTTGGGGGGGATTGGCTTGGATGATCTTTCGAGGTCCCCTCCAATCCCTAATGTCCTGGGATTCTGTGTCCTGACTGCAAAGTGAATTTGCAAGAATGTGGAGTGTAATGAGCAAATAGACTTGTTAGAGGGTATTTTTAGTCTTCTGCTGGTTTCTTTAATTATTTCGATTTAATCCTGTTTCCAAGACAGAAGTGTCTCCTTCATATGGATGAACATATGGACAAGATGTGAATTTCACAACTCTGCCTTACTATCCAGCTGCTATCCACACGTAAATCAGCAACAGCTGCATGGCTGGAAAACACTCTGCAGCCTGAGGATTGTGTGGATTTGAGTATAGGAAGATTAACTCCAGGTGGGTTTATCATACTTGAGAAGTCCAGAAATGACACAATCACAGAACATTAGGGCTTGGAAAGGACCTCAGAAGATCATCCAGTCCAATGCCCCCACCACAGCAGGATCCCCTAGATCCAGTCGCACAGGAACACGGCCAGGCGGGTTTTAAATGTCTGCAGAGAAGGAGACTCCACAATTCCCCCAGGCAGCCCCTGCCAGGGCTCTGTCACCCTCACTGTGAAGGAGTAATGGCTGACGGATATGGGCCGTGGATTGGGTCTTTTTGCACTGCCCTCAGTGAGTTAAATTCCTTCTGCATTAGTGGCAATGCGATTCACCCGAGATGGTTTCACCTTTGAGCTAAGAGGCAGCCAGAGTGAGGAAGTCCCTATAATTGGAGGAGACCATTCAGGTCCCTCTGAAAAGCCCTGCATTATGCATGCACACGTTTTGAAAAGGGACAATTATGAGGACACAGCTTTTAAAAGGTGCTTTTGTAGGGACTGAAACAAAACAATTTCTTCACAAAACAATTTCTTCACGCTCTGGTGCAAAGTGGGTGGCTACAAAGCGTCTGCATAGATTGCTGGTGATGCAGCATAAAGGGGACGGTAATAATAACCTTCTTCTGTTGCCAGCGAGTCTGCACAAAGACTCCATCAGCATTTCACACAGTACGATTAAAAAAAACCCCACATTAAATCCTCAACATCAATGGAGGTTCAAAATGAAGCAGAATCAAGCAGAATAAGGCACCTGTGAAGAAAAGGAATCGCTAGATGATATGAAACAAGCCTAGATAACTGCAAAATTAACAACACAATGGCTCATAGAGTCTGCCTCTGCTAACAAAAGACAGCCTTTACCACCTAGCATCTCCATTGAGCCCTGGAAAGGAAAGGTAATTACATTCTGCAATGAACAAAACAGTAAAAACGTGGTTTTACAAGGAGAATTTAGAATTTGAAGTTTCAATACTTGATCTCTGACCTTTCAATACAAAGACAGACTTCTTGTCTCTCTCAACACTGCCGTGTGGAGTCATGTCAAAAGCAGTGGAGAACACGGCCCTGGCTACACCTCTTGGTCTACTGTTGGCCTCACGTGGATGACTCGATGGGTGTTCTTGGAGAGACATTTGCAGGTGCCTTGCTGCACAGAGGACACGTTGAGAGATGGGTGCAGGCAGCATGGAGTGAGCCATCAGGATATGGCACCTCTGCGTGACGGCAGTGGTGCTGCAGGTGCTATGTCAGGATACAGCTGTCACCTCTCAGACGCAGAGGTGATCTGAAAGTGTTTTGTGACAGGACAGTGCATTTGCAGTTTATTGGAAGGTTTTCCCAGAGAGCAGAGACTGGTAGAGCTGCTCATGGGTTTTGGTGTGAAGGCTCAACACAAACTAACATGGAGTCTGGACAGGATGGATGATCTGTGAGGTCCCTTCCAATCCCTAATGTTCTGGGATTCTGTGGGAGCAGTTGTTTGTGGGGTTTCTGTTTGCTTTAGAAAGGCCTTTTTCCCTCCTTCCCCCCAGTTGAGACCACAGATGAGTCTCACGGGATTTGCTTTCCAACATAAGGGAGATGTTCAGGCTTTCAGATTTCATTACCACTTTCTTTGTTATTGTGCCTCGAGGAGCTGTAACTACCACATGGCTCATGTGTGCATGTGGCTCGTCCCAGGGGATGTGTGTATTTGAATCAGGGCACCTTCTGACATTTGGGAATTGCTTTCCAGATCTGTTATGTAATTTTGTGATGATCAAGTTGCTAAGAGGAGAAAAATCTACATTTACTTGATATAAAAATTTGCCCTCACTGGACCCCTACAGCAGCTGGGCTCCTTGTAGGTCCAACTGAGGGCAGACTGTAAGGCGAAACAGAGGGAAACTGGCATCTACAAACATTTATTGTCGCTTCAGTGCTGTAATTTGTGGTTACACTCTTTGTAACATCTTCCTTTTAATTACAGCTCTTCATTTGCATGTTTACTACTGAGCTGCTCCTAAGGCCGCAGAGCAGGCTGGCAGAGAGGGACCCAGGGGTTCTAATCGACAGGAGGCTGAACATGAGCCAGCAGGGTGCTCAAGTAGCCAAGAAGGCCAATGGCATCCTGGCCTGGATTAGAAACTCTGCATCCAGCAGGAGTAGGGAGGTGATGTTCCCCGGTACTCTGCTGGGGAGGCTGCACCTTGAGTACTGGGGACAGTTTTGGGCACCTCAGTACAAGGGAGACGTCAAGGGGCTGGAGCAAGTGCAGAGGAGGGCAATGACGCTGAGGAAGGGCCTGGAGAATAAATCTGGTGAGGAGAGAGAGTTGGGGCTGTTTAGTTTGAGGAAGAGAAGGCTGAGGGGAGACCTCATCACTCGCTGCAGCTATCTGAAAGGACACTGCAGAGATGTTAGTGCTGGGCTCTTCTCACAGGTCACTAGTGACAGAAGCAGAGGGAAGGGCTTCCAGCTCCAACAGGGGAGGGTTAGGCTGGACATCAGGAAGAAATTCTTCCTGGAGAGAGTGGTCAGGCCTTGGACTGGGCTGCCCAGGGTGGGGGTTGAGTCCCCATCCCTGGATGAGTTTAAAAGTCACTTAGATGTTGTGTTGGGGGATCTGGTTTAGGGGTGACCTTGTAGAGTGGGGTTGGTGGTTGGACTCGATGATCCCAGGGATCTTTTGCCACCTTCATGATTCTATGATTCTTGGGCAGATGAGGCACTCGGTCCTTGCAGACGGGCTGGGTGGGGGCTTCCACGTTCCATATGAAAACAACCTGCCTGAAAGGATTAGATGTATGATGTGGATTAATGAGGGATTTTATATCCATTTTCTTGTACTTTTAAAAACAAAAGTACAGACAAACTGACAATTGAGCATAGTTTAAAGTTTAGTTATTGGGTACATTTCAAACCCACCTGGCCATGTTCCTGTGCAGCAGGATCTAGGGAATCCTGCTGTGGTGGGGGGTTGGACTAGATGATCGTTGGAGGTCCCTTCCAGTCCCTAACGTTCTGAGACTCTGTGATTTGACTTTTGCACACAATGAGCAAGCACTTGTCTAGATTTTCAGAGCCATGTTATTTCTCTGCCTACATGTATGGATGTTTAGGATGGCTGCTAATTAACTCACATTTCAGCTATAGGTTGTTCATTGTATCATCAGCTCACAGGTAAGTGGAAGCCAGGGGGTTCGGCTGTGAGCATCTGCTAGTTAGCAGTTTGAAGCAGACAAGCAGTTCTCAGCAAGAAGTTCACACCATTAACTTCTTTTATCATTCATAAAATACGCCCACAGCAGATGAAGGTTCTTGCTCATCTGAATTGTTTTAGCAACCAGAAAAGTTTCCTGGTTAGCCAGTGAGCAGCCTGGAAGCAGAATTCCTACTGTGTTGCCCTTCTGATTTCTTATTCCTTGCCTTACTCTGGTTTTAGTGCAGCAAGCATCCCACTGGCAACTTCACCTGCATATGGCTGGGCCAGCTGCTCACAAGTGGTATGAGCTGCCCCGGTATCACCCAGGGATGGAGGGCCCTGTGAGGTTGCAGATGAGGCTCTTGCTGTCCCATCAGCTGAAGACTGCAGCTACCTGTGGCACGTTTTGACATTAAAAAATGCCAAGCACCTGCGCTAGCTGTTAGCATCTGTCACTGCAGCAGCGGCAGCCTGTGCTACGAAAGGCTGGTTCACACCAGGTGAGCTATTCAAAGTCTTCTTTCCAGAGCTTCACTTTTGCTGGTGTGTTGAAAACGTGTAGGGGCTCCAGGTGCCGTAGGGCTTCTGTTTGCCTTCTGCAACCTGCTGCTGAGATTTTATGGTGCTTTACGTCAATGTTTTTCTCTGCTGCTGAGCCAGAAGGCGGTTGTGGGGGTACCTGAAGTGCTACATGGTCAAGGATTCTCAAGGGTCGCGTTTCAAAATAGAATGAGTCCCTGCCCGGCAGTACAGGCGACTGCCGTAGTCCTGTACGATGCTGCCTGAGTAAAGTCGCAGTTGCTGTCGCACTGGGAGATGGACATCCTTGAACACGGATGGAGTCGGTGGCTCCAAATGGGAAAGGGGCGTTTTTGCAGGGTCAGATGGGGCTGTAGCTCCTGCTCTCCTGCTGAGCTGGGCACAGGGCTCTGTGGTGGCTTCTGCTGAGTTCTGGAGGAAGCATTAGCACTGCCCAGCACTTCCCCAGCCCTTGCTCCCTTAGGTTCCTGTGTCCTGTAGCCCTGGTCGGGCTTTCTGACAGGGCTCTTTGTAATGATTTCTTCTGCTGTGTCTCTGTGCAAGGCTGCTTAAGTAGCCCTAACTCTTGAGAATTACAGTCTTCCCTGCATGAATTCCTTCTCTCTCGTGTTTCACAGGCAAGAAGCCAGAACAATTTCTTATTTATAGGAGACAGTGCACCCTCTCTTTGGAGTCTGTGCTGTTGATTGGCTTCAGTCTCATCCTGCCTTGTCTCGATGGATCTCCAGGTGATGCGATTGGACGGATTTTGTAGACCAGCATCATTTCAGGTAGGTGTGATGCTCCCACACGTGATGGTTGGTAGGTAGACTGTGCATGAGGTCATCAGCTCCATGATGCTGGCACACGTGGCCATGAGGTCCTTGCTCCTGGGTGGTGCATTTCTCCGGTGACAGGCAGTACGTGGGGTAACTCCAGCATGTCCTTCAATTCCTTATCAGCTGCTTCCCTGCTATTTCTTTCGGCCACACGATGTTGTGGAGCTCTTTCAACAAGTCCAAAGAATGAGAATCACAGAATCTCTTCAGTTGGAGGAGACCTTTAAGATCATCAAGTCCAACCGTTCACGTAGCAAAAGTGCTAAACCCTGTCCCTAAGCATAAATAACAAAACAAGGCAGCATTTACTCATCAAGGCAAATATTGAGGGTATTCACTTGGATACAGGACTCTTTGAGGATGTCCAGGCAGTCACTGGAGGTTTAGACTGTGCTGCCTTCAGGTGCGCAGCACCAGAACGTGAAACATTGCAATTCTTGTAGTGTCCCTGGCCATGAAACACAGACTTGGGCATGAAAGAGAGACTCTTCCATGAAGTAGATTAAGGAGCACCTTTGATGCTGTCATTCAAAGAGCACCTCTTCCATAAGGTGAGCATTAACAGGGCAGCAGCGGCACATCTTCATGACAAGGTTGCTAACGGAACAGATCATTAGAGAGAAGAGGATCAAAGCCACTTCCACACGTTACATTGCAGGCAGACCTGTGTCCCTGACTGAAAAATAGCCAAGGTAGCAAACTTCACACGAAGGGAAGCTCACTCCTCCTGTCTTTCTCTCCTTGGCAATTTCCTTTCAGTGAGTCACAAAGTTCTTGAATTGTAGAAGAGTTTTGTTGTAACTCACCTGCAACGGTTGATGTAACCGCGATGAGAGACTCAGACATCAGAAGGGAGGGTGGTTCTCCTTCACTGCTCGTGGGCAAGACCCAAAGGCCACGTTAAGAATTAGGTGTTTAATTCTTACTGGGTTTTCAGATCTGCTTGCTCTGGAGTTGCCCTGTTTTGTTAGAAGGAGGAGGAGTTACTCGTCTAACAAAGGAGAGAATACATTAACTAACCGCAGGGAAAAAAAATACTTCTAGTCAGTTGTAGTAAAACAGGAAGTTTCTGAAATTATTTTCAACATGTGCTTAGAATCACAGAATCACTGAGCTTGGAAAAGACCCCGGGGATCATCAAGTCCAACCACCAACCTACTCTACAAAGTCACCCCCAAACCAGATCCCCTGGCACCACATCTAAGCGACTTTTAAACTCATCCAGGGATGGGGACTCAACCCCCACCCTGGGCAGCCCAGCGCAGTGCCTGATCTCTCTCTCCAGGAAGAATTTCTTCCTGATGTCCAGTCTAACCCTGCCCTGTTGGAGATTGAAGCCCTGTGGTTTGGCCACTAATTCCCTGTGAGACAAGACCAGCACCAACATCTCTACAGTGTTCTTTCAGATAGTTGTAGAGAGCGATGAGGTCTCCCCTCAGCCTCCTCTTCCTCAAACTGAAGAGGGTCTACAGTGTCATTAAGAACTAAACTACCAGTCATCTAAATGGAAAAAATAAGCTCATCTCATGTGTCGATGTGTTGCTCTTCTCTATGCTGTGAGTCTCATACTCCGGTAGGACATTGACTGACTGAGGGTGACAGAGGTTGTGGAGTCTCCTTCTCTGGAGATGTTTCAAACCCACCTGGCCATGTTCCTGTGTGACTGGATGTAGGTGATCCTGCTGTGGCGGGGGGATTGGACTGGATGATCTTTCAAGTTCTCTTCCAATCCCTTATGTTCTGTGTTTCTGTGAAACTACTATCCCCGTGTGCTTGGGAATACACAAACTAAGTGACCATTGATCTAAGTGGCAAACAGCAGCTCATTTCCTGTGTAGATGTGTCACTCTTCTCTATGCTGTGAGCCCCCTGTTCAGGCAGGACGCTGAGTGACTTCTTCCAGGGACACAATGTCTAATGAGAGCCTAGCGGCATGGGGAGCTCTCAGATCCTGATCGCAGGGTGTTCTGCAGGCACGAAAGGCCCTTCCGCTGCTTCATAAAATCTGTCGGATTATCATTAATCACATTCACCCCTAAGAGTGGACCAGCTCCTTGTACATCTCACAGAAAGCGAGCACGAGCCGCACTGGAATTAGATACCACACAATAAATTTGTCAGCCGGGTAGCCGAAGCACTTCTCCAACTTTCACAGCTACTCCAGCAAGTCTAAAGCGGCTGACAGAAAAGAATAGGCAAGGGCAGCAATGATTGATCCGTGTTTTTAAGAAAAAAATTGAAGCCGTATTTCCACCGGGGGGTTCCGGCAGACATTGATGTATTTATCGTGAAGGAGCCCACGAGCACCAGCCTTTGCATCACTAAAACTGTACGGGGCTGCAAGGATTTACAGCTGTAGCGTTAAGATTCATGGCTGCTCTCTTTATTTATTGGAAAAACCTCTTGCGGCTGAGCAAAGGCATAAATACAAAATTAAATCCCCGAGCCCGCTCTGAACTAGCGCTGAGGATACTCCTGCTTACGGGGCCAGTACAGTGTAAAACTAATGGTGGAACCCAATTGAGACGAATAGGTTTTGTTTGCTCATCCGTTATGCCAAGCATCACCGTACGGCAAATATGTAAGATCACAGATGACAGGGGGTATCTGCCACATCAGCGCGGCGGGAGGGCTCAAGGACAGCACGTTAGACAAAGAGACGCCCGTGAATTCCTGTCGTTATGATTTATAGGGCTCGTGTCACTGTAAAATTATTGTTGTGTTTTATTTTACCCGCGCAGGGTGCGAGAGGACTTTATATGCGCTTGAAAAATGGCCTCATAAACAACAGGCTGGCACAGGAGTTCCGCCAGTTCATAGATACGGCCACGGGTGCCTGTATTAGGTTAATATTGTTTCTCCTTTCGGGTCACTGCTGGTGCCTCAGTGTCTGAGGTACTCTGATGTTCCCGTGGTGCGTCGCGGGCTGATGGGGGGCTTCTTCGCTTTTCCCACTTTTTACTGCTAGGAGACCTCATAGGCAGCTACTGATAGCACCAGAGGGCAGGGCCTGAATCACAGAAGATTAGGGATTGGAAGAGAGCTTGAAAGATCATCTAGGCCTGCCAGAGCAGGATCCCCTAGATCCAGTCACTTCACAACCTCCCTGGGCAGCCTGTTCCAGCTGAAGCTGCATCAGGGGAGGGTTAGGTTGGATGTTAGGAAGCCCTTCCTCACAGAAAGGGTGATCAGAGCCTGGACTGCACTGCCCAGGGCAGTGGTGGAGTCCCCAGCCCTGGAGGTGCTGAAGGACAGTGTGGCTGTGGCCCTTAGTGCTATGGCAGGAGGGTTGGAACTGGATGATCCTGTGGTCCCTTCCAGCCCTGACTGATTCTATGATTCTATAGTGACTTATGGTGGAGAAGGTCCTTTCATCTTAAAGCCTGTGTTGCAGGTGCTTAGAACTTAGAGAAAACAGTATGGATGTGTTCCTGTGTGACTTGGTCTGGGTGATCCTGCTGTGGCAGGGGGATTGGACTAGATGATCTTTTGAGGTCCCTTCCAATCCCTAATGATTCTGTGTGGTGATGCTAGGTCATGGGCTGGACTGGATGAGCTCAGAGGGCTTCTCCAGCCTCAGTGATCCTGTGAAATAACTTCTGGGGTAACCTGAATGTTCCTGGAGCATCACAAAATGAGTTGCAAGGGTGTGTGTCTGTTCAGGAAAAGCAGAGACAGGAGTCACTGCGTGACCAATAGCCCACTGGAATGTCTTTGAGATATATCATCGAATAGTTTGGGAAGGGACTTGGAAGGGAGCTTTGAAGCTCATCTGGTCCAACTCTGCTGCAGTGAGCCAGAGTATCCTCAGCTAGATCATTTCCTGTGCAACTGGATCTAGGGGATCCTGCTGTGGCAGGGGACTGGACCAGATGCTCTTGCGAGGTCCCTTCCAATCCCTAATGTTCTGTGATCCTGTCACTCAGGGCTCCACCAAGCCTGATGTGGAATGTTTCCAGGGGTGGCACATTTGCCCCTCCTTGGACAACCTGGCTTAGAGTTTTGGCACCTTAGATCTAATCTGACTCTCTTGTAGTTAAAAAGCCTTCTTGCCCTGTCACACCAGGTCCTCCTAACAGCCACTGGCCAAGGACTGTGCCTGAGCAGAGCAGCTTTTCCCCCTCCAGCAGCCAGGAGGAGGGGGATGAAAGAGAAACCATCCCCAAGGGTGGCCCTTCTTAACGTTTTGGGTCATGATGATCCACAGTCTCTCTGTAGTGATTTTTCATCTCTAGATCTTACGGCTCTTTATCTCGATTCTGCAGGTTGCAAAACTGATTAATTACAGTAGCAGCATTAGTATAATTAGTGCTGATTATTCTCGGAGCTGTCTCCTCTTTAATCATCCCACTTGTGGACCTGTTAATTGGAACTAAATCCCTATTTATCACATAGTGTAGGTTTTAGCATCTGAAGAGAGTGGATTTTGCTGAAGTCTTTCCACCTTGAACTCGGGCTTTGTTATCAGAGCTTTGGGGATACTTCTGTGGGATTGTGCTGATTATAACCCGATCAGGACGCGGCCTTATTTAATGCCATCGGAGCTCTGGGAGAGCTGAACGTTTTGGAAGGGGTGGGGGGAAAAGAAGTCACATTGGCTCAGTGCACGGGCAGCTTGAAGTGACTGGTTTTGTGTGTCCGGGATGTAGAGCAGTTACCACAGGGGCCACACTGTGCAATTCAAAACAAACTGCAAAGGAAGGGAAAGGCCTTTTTCCTCATCTTCTAGACTTATGTCAAGACCTTGAGGCCACTTTTTATCTACTTTAGGAAAGAACTGATCCCACCCACTGGCATCCAGGGGTGGATCAGAACAGGGGTGGTTACTAGACTGAGAGAGGTTCTCCTCCACCTCTACTGTGCCCTGGTGGGACCACATCTGGAGTCTTGTGTCCAGTTCTGGGTCCCAGCAGTTCCAAGACACAGAGCTGCTGGACATAGTCTAGCACAGAGCCAGGAAGATCAAGGAGTGGAGCATCTTTCTTATGAGGAAGGCTGAGGGAGCTGCATCTCTTGAGTTTAGAAAAAATGAGGGGTGACCCCATGAATGTTGATAAATGTGTGAAGGGTGGGTGTCAGGAGGATGGAGCCAGGCTCTGCTCAGGGGCATCTAATGATAGGACAAAGGACAATGGGTGTGAGCTGGAACACAGGAGGTTCCACATCAAGATGAGAAGGAACAACTTCCTGGTGAGGGTGACAGAGCCCTGAAAGGGGCTGCCCAGAGAGGTTGTGGAGTCTCCTTCTCTGGACAGGTTTAAAACCTGCCTGGCCATGCTCCTGTGTGACTGGATCTAGGTGGTCCTGCTGTGGCAGGGGGATTAGACTAGATGATCTTTGGAGGTCCCTCCCAATCCCTAATGTTCTGGGATTCTGTGATCTGAATCACCTGCTGGCCTTACCTTGCTCAGCTCAAATGCATTTGGACTTTGTTTTAAGCTGCTGGTTAAGCTGTTCCCATGATTCTATCACTAAAGGCTTGCATCCTCTTCCCTCATGTGAAAAAAACCCTAACTGTTTTTATATGGTGACTCATCCCCTTGATTTAGCGTGGCCATATGCTGCTGATTGCTTATTTAAATAGCACTAATATAAAAAGTTGACGCTCAGTTTCGGTGGTTCTATGGGGGGGTGGTGGTGCTGCATTAATATCTGGTGTTTAACTGCACTCACTGGAGATTTAACCTGTATTAGTTTTTATTAGAGCAGAAAGACTTGCCTGGTGAACAAGTTTAGAGCAAGAAGGCAAAATTAATCTCTAGACGTACGGGATTTTCATTACAAGAAAAGAAACATGCCACTTTCCTCCTTCTCAAGTAGGGTTGAACCCTTTGCCTTTGACCATTTCCTTGTGCTCCACATGCCATCAACCACAGTTCTCTGCTTTGTTCCTGATTTAAGTAGGAACAGGATCACAGAATCACAGACCATTAGGGATTGGAAGGGACCTTGAAAGATCATCCAGTCCATTCCCCCTGCCGCAGCAGGATCCTCTAGACCCCAGTCACACAGGAACATGGCCAGGAAGGTTTTAAACGTCTCCAGAGACGGAGACTCCACAACACAGGAGGTTCCACATCAGTATGAGAAGAAACTTCTTCCTGCTGAGGGGGGACAGAGCCCTGGAAGAGGCTGTCCAGGGGGTTTGTGGAGTCTCCTTCTCTGGAGACGCTTCTCAACAGGGGAGGGTCAGACTGGCCATCAGTAAGAAATTCTTCCCAGAGACAGTGGTCAGGCACTGGGATGGGCTGCCCAGGGTGGGGGTTGAGTCCCCATCTCTGGATGAGTTTAAAAGTCACTGAGATGTAGGGTTGGGGATCTAGTTTAGGGGTGACCTTGTAGAGTTGGGTTGATGGTTCTTTTCCAACTGGAATGATTCTATCATCTTGTTTTAGGCATCTGAGCAACCAGAGAATTCTCTACAAGTAGCGAATCATCCAGTCCTGTAGAATTTGCTCGAACGCCGCATGTACTGACCGTTCTCAGTGACTGCCTCAACGTGCATTCGCCCTGTCTCCTCGCTGGATCCCAGCTGTAGGATACAGATGTAGGTAGGTGCTTCTGCTCTCCCTGTGTTGATCTCCACTGGGTGGTGGCACACGTGGGAGCCAATCGAAAGGGAAACAGGGTGTTCATCAGTATTAGCTGTGAAGTGGAAGCACAGGTGGAACAAAGACAGTGATATTAATCTATCAGCCTGGGATGGAGGCAAAAATAAGAAAGCTATTGATTTATTTCTTTTGAACATCATTAGACTCAGTAATGCACCACTTCCTCATGAGAAATGACCCATCCCCGTCTCTTCCAGTCCTGTCACTTTTGTAATGAGGTTTTATTGGATAAAACCTATTTTCTGTAAATCAGATCTGCAGTATTACAGCCCAGGCTTCTTCAAACCATCTTCTCGGGAAGAATACTCGTTAAATTGTTAAATTCTACTCAGAAAGAAGGCACTTGACTAAGAGTTTTAAAGACACTTGACTCAGAGTTGGACAGGGAAATTATGTTTAAGATAAAAGTAGGGATATGAAAATGAAAGGCTGAGGGAGCTGGGGCTCTTGAGCTTGGAGAAAAGGAGACTGAGGGGTGACCTCATTCATGTTGATAAATATGTGAAGGGTGGGTGTCAGGAGGATGGAGCCAGGCTCTGCTCAGTGGCATCTAGTGATAGGACAAGGGGCAATGGGTGTGAGCTGGAACAGAGGAGGTTCCACATCAACAAGAGAAGGAACTTCTTCCCAGTGAGGGTGACAGAGCCCTGGCAGGGGTTGCCCAGGGGAGTTGTGGAGTCTCCTTCTTTGGAGATGTTTCAAAGTCACCTGGCCATGGTCCTATGCAACTGGATCTAGGGGATTCTGCTGTGACAGGGGCATTGGACTGGATGATATTTGGAGGTCCCTTCCAATCCCTGATGTTCTGGGATTGTGTGAAAATATAATTTGCAATCTTTGGTTAAAAGTTCTTCTTCGTCACACAGAGAATTCATCTGAAATCTGTGCTTAGATCTTTCTCATTCAAGACCTAATGTGCAAGTGCTTTGGCGAGGCAGCAAAGACACACAACAAACACACAGAAGACAACCATTAGTATCTTATTCCCCTACCAAAGCAAAGTTTGCTTCCAGGGAAAGAAGAACTATATTTAGCTATTTTAAATTAAACTCTGAGTGGAAGGGAGATTCTGCAGCTTTTATACCCAAAGGTTACCAGGCAAAGGTGATGGTTCTTTTTAGCTGCCTGTGATGAAGGGTCTCTGAATTGCTTTGCGTCTCGTCTGACTTTGCAGGTTATCTGAAGTTCATTAGTTTCCTCATTTGTATGCAGGGTAGCTCTCAGCATTTCATACCTGTGACTGCTTTTGCTCTGTAGGGTCACATCTTTTTTGCTTGGCTACTGAACCTCCATCTCCTGGCTCCTTTCGGTTAAGCCATCAGAACTGCGCGCACTATTCTGCTCCAGATGTTCTCTCCAGCGTTAATGGTAGCAGAGGAAAGGGCAGCTTCGGAAAGAATGACATCGGATGGGTTTATTTTCAGCCCAGAGCTTTTGAATAGTTGTAGTGTTCTCCAAATAATTCTGACATTAGATACAAAAATAATCACCAAGCATGCCGTGTTTTATCACTGGTTCTTGCTCCTTTTAGTCTCGAGCGGCGCGGTCAAGGCTGAAATAGGAACAGACACGTTAATTTTTAAACTCCCTGTGTTGTCAGACTGGAAGAGATGTAAGAAAGGTTCGTAGCTCATCTTCCACACAGACACTAGATCTCTCCGGCTGGTTAGTGCCACTAGAAATGACAAAAGGTTTGTGAGGGCTTTTTACTTCTGAATTGCATGGGTAAGGAGCTACCACTTCCAACTGACTACTGGTTACACTCCCCTGATGAGGAAAGGCTGAGGGAGCTGGGGCTCTTGAGCTTGGAAAAAAGGAGACTGAGGGGTGACCTCATGAATGTTGATAAATATGTGAAGGGTGGGTGTCGGGAGGATAGAGCCAGGCTCTGCTCAGGGGCATCTAATGATAGGACAAGGGGCAGTGGGTGTCAGCTGGAACACAGGAGGTTCCACGTCAATGTGAGAAGGAGCTGCTTCTCAGTGAAGGTGACAGAGCCCTGGAAGGGGCTGCCCAGGGGTGTTGTGGAGTCCTTTCTGTGGAGACGTTTAAAACCCACCTGGGTATGTTCCTGTGAGACTGGATCTAGGTGGTCCTGCAGCGGCAGGGGGGTTGGACTGGATGATCTTTCAAGGTCCCTTCCAATTCTTAATGTGCTGTGATTCTGTCACACTGATTACAAGGAATGCCTGGAATTACTTGTAAACCGGCTGTGTTCTCTCGGTGCCTCGTAACTTGATTGATCATCCATTCCATTACATTTGCTAAGAGAATCATACAAATGATAACTTCCGCTTTGATTCCCATTTACTGTGGCATCAACATCTCCCTCCCTTAAGCTACTGAAAGGATATTTGTTCTTTAACAGAGTAGAGAAACCAAAACACTCCAAGTCGCACACAGCTTTCTTTGTACCCTGGGCTCAGCCTGATTTGCTCTGTTTCCATGCCATATGGATCCCTCTATTGAAGGATAATAATTAGGCTGGACATTTTAATCCAAATACTGGAAAGCTAAAGAATAAGGAAAGGAATGGAGATGAGGATGTAATTGCTGAGCAAGCGTTTGCGCTCTAGGCAGTGTTTGTTAATGGTTCCAGTAGCGTAATGGTTCCCTTCCCTCTTCCCTTCTTTAGCACCAGCGGAGTAACTGTTGCTTTGACCTCTGCCCAAGTGGGTTTGATCCTAAGGGTCACTCACACCCAGGAGCCACCAGAAGGAGAGTTCAAGACGTGAATGAAGTCATGAGCAAACAACTGTGCAGGAGGACAATCTGTCATGATTTTAAAGGAAACCAGGTTTGTCGAATGTGAACTTTGTGAAATGGACACGGTGCCTTAAATTAATCCTCAGCTGCAAAGGGCAGTGCAGGCACAAAGGGTGACCTGAGCTCACGGATGAGGAAGAGGGCAGACAAAGAGCACTAATGTGGAGAGCTGGAGTACGTAGGCACAGTGGGGAGAATGTGATGGCAGCAGATGAGAAAGGTCACAATAATCAATAACTTCAAATCATGGCTCCTTCTGCTGACGGCAGCATGACAGTGGATATTTGCAGTGAAGGTGTGGAGAGCTCTTGTGGAGACCTAGCAGCTTGCTCTGGCTCCCTGGAAGGTGAGTCCTCAGATTTCCAGGGTGGCTCCAAGGCTTAATAAATACACTTCTGTTTCATTGTCTTCTCCAGGTTTCCTGCTTCATTTCAAGGAAGACTGCTCCTTCCTTGCCCAACTCCCAACTGAAAGGAGGGCAGCTCACATGAAGTTTACAGAGACCATCTGGTGCCCAGGTGGTTTTATTTTTTCACAGGACATGTACGATTTCTAGGCTTCTGCTTTTCCCAACTGCTGCTAGGGTTGGAGCTGAACAAGGACAGAGCTTCAGGTCCATCTGTGTAAGGACTGCAGGGTTTCCAGGCGCCTTATGTGAGGCCAGTGGGCAGCTGTGGCTAACACTGCGGGCTTTCATACCCTGGCGTAACGCACTACAACAGGCAGGAGTTTGCAAAGAGGAAGCATTAAAGTTACACGCTGTAAATTATCACAGTCACTTGCACTCCACAGAAAGGTAGAACATCTGGTTTGCAATGTTTTTCTTCTCACCTTTAGAACGTTTATGGTTCTCTGTCTTTTCCCCTCTTATGTTGCATGGCAGAAGGCAATAAGCACCCTCTCGCTCTCTCACAGCATCACAGAATGCCCTTGCTTTCTGCTGAAACCCCTGCTCCTCATCCTGCATCCCTGTGGGATTGTTTTGGGGAGCAGGACAACATGTCCAAGACCTTCGGTCTGACAACAGATTGAGTGGCACATTTCAGGTATTCGGTGGTGTCTGTGGGTCATTAGATGCTGAGGTGATGGAGTGGGTCCAGAAGAGCAGTGAGGCTGGGGAAGGGACTGGAGGGAAGTCTGACTAAGAGAGGCTGAGGGAGCTGGGGCTGCTTAACCTGGAGGAGACTCAGGAGGACCTTCTCCCTCTCTACAACTACCTGAAGGGAGGTTGTAGTCAGGTGGAGGCAACTAACAACAGGACAAGAGGGCAGGGCCTGAAGCTGCACCAGGGGAGGGTTAGGTTGGATGTTAGGAAGCCCTTCCTCATGG
>JAOXOE010000405.1:22259258-22280895 GCA_028565055.1 Phoeniculus purpureus | reverse complement strand
GGGGTCACCCCTCAGTCTCCTCCAAGCTCAAGAGCCCCAGCTCCCTCAGCCTTTCCTCAGCAGGGAGATGCTCCCCTTGCTTCATCATCTCTGTGGCTCTGTGCTGGACTATCTCCAGCAGCTCTGGAACTGAGGACCCCAGACCTGGACAAAATATTCCACCAGGGCAGTGTAAAGGGGGAGCAGAATCTTCTAACTTAATTTGCTTTAGTAAACCTGAAGAATTTGAACCACGTAATTCATACAGACCCCTTTCAGCTGTTACGAAAGCCTTATGGTAATTGTGCTTGTTGGTGCTGGGTGGTGACGAGGTACTGCGGTGCTAGGCTCTTCAGAAGTGCTGACAGAGAGATAAAGTTGGCATCAACTGATGTATTTCATACTACGAGCAGCTGGATGAGCCCTGAACATCATCCCCAAGTGATTAATCCCTCAATGGTGGTGAAAAGAGAAAGGGGGTGCTTAGATAAATCAATGGTGATTTTAATAAACTGGGAGCTTCTAGGTACTAAATCTGTCGGCATCTGAACTGAATTGCAATTACCTGTCAAAAATTCATCCATCACTGCAAGCTGCAGACAAACTTTCTGGCAGCAGATGTTGCAGGGAAGCTATTTCGAGTGGGAAATATATCGTTTGGTGTACGCAGCCTTCCCAACAACAAAAAGCAAAGGAGAGAACATTGCACAAGCAGCAGCAATAACACCTACGTTGTCGCGAAGCCTCCTCTGTTGGTGAACGTCATTTGTAAATGCGAATTTCCAACATAAATCAGTCCCTGAAATACTGCTCAGAGTTGGGCTGGTCTCGGAGACGGAGCCGACGTGCAGCCTGTGTCTCCCTTACGTCCAGACCAAAGCTGTATGAGGGGGAAACGAACATGGAGAGGGCAGTGTCGTTACTTCAGGGTAGAATAAGTCATGTCAACGTTCTAATTATTCTGCAAACTTAATTCCAGGAAGCGTCTAAAGAATGAAAGTCAAAATGCATCTAAGACAGATCGGTTGCGATGTGGAGTGTCACAGGTGAGGCATCTGAGCAACCTCAGCTGCAACCCGTGAAGGGATCACGCAGTGCGTCATTTCACTATTGCCAGGCTCAGTCAGTTCTCAAAGACACCGTAGATGGGTGGTCAATGGAGCTAAATCCGGTCACGAATGGTGTCCCCCAGGGCTCAGTGCTGGGGCCACTCCTGTTCAACATCGTTCTCAATGATCTTGATGTGGGGATTGAGTGCGCCCTCGTTAAGTCTGCAGACGATGCCAAGTTTGGAGGGACTGTCAATGTGCTGGAGGGTAGGGAGGTTGTACAGAAGGACCTGGACAAGCTGCATCCACGGGCTGGGGATAACTGTCTGGGTGCCAAGTGTTGAGTCCTGCATTTTGATCACAACAATCCCCTGCAGCACTACAGGCTGGGGGCAGGATGGCCGCAGAGCAGGCTGGCAGAGAGGGACCCAGGGGTTCTAATCGACAGGAGGCTGAACATGAGCCAGCAGGGTGCCCAGGTGGCCAAGAAGGCAAATGGCATCCTGGCCTGGATTAGAAACTCTGCATCCAGCAGGAGTAGGGAGGTGACTGTCCCCCTGGACTCAGCACTGGTGAGGCTGCACCTTGAGTACTGGGGACAGTTTTGGGCACCTCAGTACAAGGTGCTGGAGCGAGTGCAGAGGAGGGCAACGAAGCTGAGGAAGGGCCTGGAGAATAAATCTGATGAGGGGAGATTGAGAGAGTTGGGGCTGTTTAGTTTGAGGAAGAGGAGGCTAAGAGGAGACCTCATCACTCTCTACAACTATCTGAAAAGACACTGTAGAGAAGTTGCTGCTGGGCTCTGCTCACAGGTCATTAGTGACAGAAGCAGAGGGAAGGGCTTCAAGCTCCAATAGGGGAGGGTTAGACTGGCCATCAGGAAGAAATTCTTCCTGGAGAGAGTGGTCAGGCCCTGGAATGGGCTGCCCAGGGTGGTGGCTGAGTCCCCATCCCTGGATGAGTTTAAAAGTCGCTTAGATGTGGTGTTGGGGGATCTGGTTTAGGGTAAACGTGTATAGTAGGGTTGGTGGTTGGACGCAATGATCCCAAGGGTCTTTTCTAACCTGAATGAGTCTGTGATTCTGTGATTGTCTTCCACAAGACCTTGCTTGGCTGTGATCTGTTCAGCTCTCGTGGCCAGGCACCTCTCCAGCTTCCCTTCTGAACTGGGAGTCACTCTATCGTGATGAAATAAATAATAATTACTAAGGAAAAAAAGCCCAAGCAACTAAAAATCCAAATTCCAGGAGGAATGAAGGGGAAGAGAAATGATTTCCCCACTTAATACGGGTTCACTGACTTCTTGTCATAAGGAGGAAGGACTGGATGTGGACTGCATGAAGAGTTTCAGTGCAGACCAGCTAAGCCCCAGTTTTTCACTGATACCTCTTCCATCATTTGATACATGGCTGCTCCCTTCTCGTGTGGCACGAAGGCAATGGAGGGAGCATTTCTTTGCAGCCATCAGTGAAATTGCCGTGTAACACCACCATTTCTCATGTGGACGTGTGCCTTGGCAATTCCCCTGAAGACAGGCTGGACATACGATTAGAAGATTGCAATGCCAGCCACATGATACCCCAAAAGCTCTTCTGCTGTCACCTCTATCAAAACCTTCTGTTCTGTTTGCCAATTACAACAGCACCATCTATCACACTCTTCAGTTTTCATTACATCAGGAATTTCCTTTGCACATTTCCTTCCTCGTGTAGTACTTTCAAATAATACTTCATTAACCGCTGTTTCTACCGTAATTGAGAGCAACTCACTTATACAGTCACTGCTGGCAGATAGACCCATTTATATCTCATACCCGACGTGCTGGGCTCCTTACCTTGTCACCCGTGTCTGGTGTTCGAGACTTTCTCTTTTGTACTAGCTGCTGGCAAAGCCTCAGCCTGATGCTCCGTGTGAAGAGGGTTAGTTTGAGCTCTGCTCTCAGTCTCCAGCCAATCATTTGGAGCAAACACCTTGGTCTGTCTTTTGCATTGCAACACACAGTTTTCAGAACTCCTCAAAACAAATGCCTGGGTCCTCGTGGCCTCTTCCAAAGCACCCTGGAATGAAGAGGAGGAGTCTTGTTGGCTGAAGAAGCTGTGACTCAGCCCACTGTTACACAGACTAATAGCTGAATATACTGTGGACGTCAGGTGCTTTCACCATGCAGCGCCGCTTTGGGTTACGTTCTGCATCTCCCCCTCCTTCCATTTCTAGCCCTGCTAAAAGTAATGGTGAGGAAAGCCTCTCCTGCTGAGGGAGCTGGGGCTCTTGAGCTTGCAGAAAAGGAGACTGAGGGGTGACCCCATTAGTGTTGATCAATATGTGAAGGGTGGGTGTCAGGAGGATGGAGCCAGGCTCTGCTCAGTGGCATCTAGTGATAGGACAAGGGGCAGTGGGTGTGAGCTGGAACATAGAAGGTTCCACATTAACATGAGAAGAGACTTCTTCCCAGTGAGGGTGACAGAGCACTGGAAGGGGCTGCCCAGGGGGTTGTGGAGTCTCCTTCTCTGGAGACGTTTCAAACCCGTCTGTGTGACTGGATCTAGGTGATCCTGCTGTGGCCAGGGGAGTGGACTGGATGGTCTCTCGAGGTCCCTTCCAATCTTTAATGTTCTGTGAGTGCTCTGTGGGAAGCTGCTCTGCAACTGAATGGTGCAACCAAGAGTTCTGTGGGACACACCAGCGCTTTGTTCTTGGCCTGGTGGACTATTGACCCCCCTGTGCTGAATGGTAACGGTGTGATCCTGTCCTTAGCGGTCAGGTGGACTTGTGCTGCTCTAGGCTGTTTGATGACGTTTTGTGAAATGACAGCGGACTCGTTATTCTAGAAGTTACCTTGGAGGGGCAAGATGCCAGCATCAGTCAAACCGCGTCTAGCTCCTTGATTAGAAGCAGCAAATTGTTAGAAGCTGGAATTCTTCCCAATTAGTGCTTTTAATTAACTATTTCTGTGGAAAGTTGACGGGAAGAAAACCCATTCCAGCTCCTGTGATCACACATTCCCGCAGCTTTAAAAATCAAACTTACTCCTATTGCACCCCGCGTGGTCCAGGCCTGCATACATAACAGATGTCAACGGTGCTGAGGCATCAGTGACATCGAGACAGAAATCTCATGAGAGGGGAGCAGCAAAAGCTCAAATCAGCCTCATTAAAATGTATTTTTCTGAGTCGGACAAAGTAATGAGAACCGTGGCTTGATCTGTCTTCCTGAAGGCCCTGATCAGATGTTCTAGAGGCCAGTTTCATTTCTCTGTTGAGGAGGATGGAAAATGCCCAACAGGGTAACTGTGAAGGGCTGCAGAATCCTTTTTGTTGTGACCATGAACATCGATTTGCTGGATGAAATCACTCTTCAGCAGCAAACTGCTGCAGAGAGCCCAGTGCAGAGCCACAGAGATGATGGAGGGGAGCACCTCCCTGATGAGGAAAGGCTGAGGGAGCTGGGGCTCTGGAGCTGGGAGAAAAGGAGACTGAGGGGTGACCTCATTCATGTTTATAAATACGTGAAGGGTGGGTGTCAGGAGGATGGAGCCAGGCTCTGCTCAGGGGCACCCAATGATAGGACAAGGGGCAGTGGGTGTGAGCTGGGACACAAGAGGTTCCACATTACTATGAGAAGGAACCTCTTCCCAGTGAGGGTGCCAGAGCCCTGGAAGGGGCTGCCCAGGGGGTTGTGGAGTCTCCTTCTCTGGAGACGTTTCAAACCCGTCTGTGTGACTGGATCTAGGTGATCCTGCTGTGGCGAGGAGATTGGACTGGATGATCTTTCGTGATCCCTTCCAATCCCTGATGTTCTGCGATTCTGTGAGAGATTTCTTTCCCTTAATAGAGCTGACAGCATGTTAAAACTTTACTTACGTATACTTCGACCTTTTCATTCTAGAAACTTCTCCAAAAATTGAGAAGACAGAGGATGCTTCCAAACCTTTCACTCCAGCTTGGCTCTGACATGTCTTTTTTGTTTTTCCTTGGCTTTCCTTGTTTTTATCACAGACTCAGAGAATGTTAGGGACTGGAAGGGACCTCGAAGGATCATTTTGAGGTGTTTTCTTTCAATGATCACCATTGTGCTTCACATTATAACCAAGTAGGCTGTTAATACCTGAGCACAGACTGTCCCAGCTCAGAAAGTGTTGCACAAGGCTTCAGGCACCATGGCAGACTGTTGGAACAGTGAGGGATTCCTCAGCTGGAGGAATTAGGGGCTGGTAATTGCACCTCCTGTGACAGATCTCGCAAGGAATCGCGTTTGTTCTCGGTGAGGGCAGGGCAGTGCCTGACACTGCCTGTTTCACTGAGCTGACAGAACGTGAGCCGTAAAGAAAGGAGCAGAGCAGCTAACAAAGCAGGGAAAATAGAGCAAAGGCATGAGAAGTACTTTGTGTGATTCAGCAGCCTACTTGGAAACAGAAGAGAGATCCCTCTTTGGCTTTATGGCAGATGACGGGAGCTGGTTTCTCAGTCTCCGAATGCTTACGGAGCTCTGGTTTCAGGCAGCCAGTGTTGACTAGCCCTGGCTGCGGAAGAGAGTATTTCACACTAGCTATTGCCTGGCTTTTGAAAATTGAAGTCACTTCTACGGGAAGTTTATTTGCCTATCTAGCCGGCAACCTGTCCTCCTTTCGCTCTTTTGAGTTCGCAGGCATAAAACCAGCAACGCTGGGTCTGTCTCGCTGCCAGGAGGGACTCAGAGATGCGGAGAAAGGGAAACAGATGCTGATTCCTGTTCCTTTTCCACGCTTGCAGCGCATGCCTGAAGCTTCTGTTTGGGTAAGACCTTAATTCCCTTCCTTCGTCGGGCAGAGCTACAGCGATGGACTCCTGCCGAAAACAGATTAAAGTGTGTTCAGCTGCTCCCCCTCCAAACAAAACCTCCATCCAGAGGAACTTGTGGGCAGATTTATCTGCAGCAAAAGGGCAGAGAGAATCCACAGGGCTGGCAGTCTTCAGGAGACACATGTGTTGGCAAAGAGAATGCTTATTAATGTGCTGATGGCCAGCAGAATATGGAAATAACCTACTGCTACCTCTCCTGAAACTTCTCTTCAATGAGTAGCAGGCAAAGGGCATCTCAGCCTGAGACATTTGCCTTCTCCTCAAACTTATCCCATCAGGTTTTACAGTGACAGCAAGCGAAGAGAGGCCAGAAGGACTGAGTAAACACAAAACTCAGCTGGGCACATCTGGAAGCACGCTGTGTACGTGTCTTCCCCTAAATGGTGCAGGCAGGTGGGAGCTGCAGCTGTCTCAAAAGCCTCCTCTTATTTCCATGAAGAATTTTCACTTGTTTGGTTTTTTTTAAAAAAAAATCCCCAGAGTGAGATCTGTCAGTCCTGAGGTGGTTCTGCTTTGGACTGGAAACACCACAGGAAAGAACAAAGTCCATGTGGATATCATTTCCTAAAAAACCCCCTCAGAATGAAGATGGGAGGAGCTTCTTCCCGATGAGGGTGACGGAGCACTGGAACAGGCTGCCCAGGGGTTGTGGAGTCTCCTTCTCTGGAGATGTTTAAAACACCCCTGGCCATGCTCCTGTGCGACTGGATCTAGGGGATCCTGCTGTGGCGGGGGGATTGGACTGGACGATCTTTCGAGGTCCCTTCCAATCCCTGATGTTCTGTGAATCCTACCATCCCCTGACAGTCTTCTGAAGTAAAATCCAGTATCTCTACTGACTGACAGGCAGCAGAACCCAAAAGGCTTCACAGCTGGTGAGATTTTAATCTGCTGTTTCAAGGTTGCAGTAAATGGAATGCACTTGGTTTAGCTGAGAGAATCACACAATCAGAGCCTGACATGCAGGTGACCGTCACCCCATAGGTGGTGGCCTGTCCTGATGCTGGAGCTGCACGAGGATCTCTGGTCAGCAGGAACTGTGGGTTAAGATTGAAATAACTCTTCACATTCCCACAGCAGTGCATCCGTACGGAGCTAAATGGCTTTGAAGGCACCTTTAAGCAACTGGGGAAATCTGGAAGCTGAGAACTTACTCCTATGAAATGGTGATAAAGCTCTGAACAAGAACTGCAACTTGAGAACGGCAGCTTTTGGCTGCCTCTCAAGAAAGGCACCGGATTGGCACTCTGCACCTGGTAACCCAGAAGGAAAGTACAGGAGCTCGACGGGGGCGCTGCTCCGTGCTGTGTCGCGTTGATGGCGCCAGTGACTTCCCGCAGGTCTGGGGGCGCGCAAGTTGCCGCAGTCTTTTCATGCTTTCAGTTATAGACACCTTGCGCGAGAACGTGGCTGTGGGCAGACACTGAGATGAATGCGTGAGACAAGCGCTTCCGTTGTACTTGCAAGAGGACAAGCTGGCACGGCGAGACTGCTGCACGGGAGTGGTGCCCCGGCACAAGCTCAGCCCGTCCCCTCTCTTCGTTCGTTCCCTCTCCCTTTGTTGTCTGACTTTTATGACTTGCTCTGGAGTGTGTCCAGAGCGGAGCTACCCAGCTCGTGAGGGGGTTGGACAACAAGTCCTACGAGGAGAGTCTGAGGGAGCTGGGCAGGTTTAGTTTGGAGGAGGCTGATGATGGACCTCATTGCCCTCTCTAACTACCTGAAAGAGGTTGTAGGGAGGCGGCTGTTGGCCTTTTCTTAGTAATTACTGACAAAACCAGGGGAAATGGTCAGAAGGTGAGCCGGGGAGGTTTAGATGGGATATTAGGAAGAAATTCTTTAGAGAAGGACTGGTTGGGCACTGGTCTCCAGTTGTGGAGAACACATGCAGGAACCAAATGGACTCGTCTTAGCAGCAGCCTGCTCTGTAAATGCAGAAAGCTATTAAGGCTAGAGGATGAGCCTCTTTCAAAGCAACATCTTGTTCTAAGTAACACACAAAAGCTTCTTTTAATTAACAAATGCTCTGCTGCTAATGAGCTCAACTTCTCCAAAAAGCCGTCAAAATTAAATACAAAATAAACCAAGTGCACGTAAGTCCTTCGTGGAAACGAGCACTTGTCACAGCCCTGCTGCACGCACGCGAGTTTTCAGCTCCGGGCTAATGCTAGAACAGACGAGCCCTTGGCTTACTCACTTCTTCTCCAAGGAAAAAGCAGCATAAAGTGTTTTTCTTTAATTCATCCCACTAATGGCAGTCTGGGGGGAAAAGAAACAGACAAAGGAAATGTCAGTTTGGGCTTATCACAGATCATAAGGGATTGGAAGGGACCTCAAAAGCTCATCCAGTCCAATCCCCGCCACAGAAGGATCCCCTAGATCCAGTCGCACAGGATCATGGCCAGGCGGGTTTGAAACGTCTCCAGAGGAGACTCCACAACCCCCTGGGCAGCCCCTTCCAGTGGTGGGTGGGTTTGGTTGGTTTTTTCCCACAGGTAGTTTTGGATAGCAGGAGGTTGTTTTGTTGTTTAGAATCATGGAACAGTTTTGGCTCGAAGAGACCTAGATCATCAAGTCCAACCTTTTCCCAGCCCCATCGACACCACTAAATCCTGTCCCACAATGGAACATCTACCCTTCTATTCAACACCTCCAGGGATGGGGACTCAACCCCTTTCCTGGGCAGTTGTTCCAGTGCCTGACAGCCCTTTCAGGCAAGAAATTCCTCCTGACACCCAACCTGATCCTCCCCTTGTGCCGCTTAAGGGCATTTGCCCTTGTCCTAGCAAAGGCCACTAGGGAGCACAGACCAACACCCACCTCTCTTCACCCTCCTTTCAAGAAGTTGTAGAGAGCAGTAAGGTCCCGCTCAATCCCCTCTTCTCCAGGCTAAACAGCCCCAGCTCCCGCGGCCGTTCCTCACACAACACATTTCCTTCTGCAAGAGTAACAGCCCGGAATCTTTTATCACCAGGATCACTTTCCACGTTTCCGCCTGGGCTGCCGGATGACACCCAGCCTTGCTATTACAGGATTAGTTTCCATTTGTACCCTATTGATTTGCTGCCAGTAACTTACAGCTCAATTTACAAAAGAGATGGGGCAGGATTTAGCTTTCTCCCCACCATGGGGACCCTTTCATAAGGCTCTCAGATCTGGGGGTTTGTTTTCTCCTTCTCTCAGGAGTGCAGCACGTTCATGGATTAGCGGCGAGGTTCCACCTCGATTTACACGCAGAGCATCCCTAACTTCATATCATTCATCTGCCTAAGTGGCTGTGCACCAGCCCTCACTTAAACTGGAATCTGACTCCTGGGGAATGGTTCTTTTCTTCCTTCTCCCTCTATAACTCAAAGTACACACAGAGCAGCACAGTTACACTTCAGGTCTGCACCAGAAGGGGAACCAGCAGGCCACACATATGCAAATGTTCTATATTTTCACCCAAATCCCTCTGTGTAACATCCTGAAGGCACTCGAGATGCCCAGTTTAGCAACGTTTGCTGTTGTAATTATAGTTTACTACCAAGTAGTAGTAGTCTGGTTGCTACCAACTGTGTATTCAGAATCATAGAATCACAGAACATTAGGGATGGAAAGGGACCTCAAAAGACCATCCAGTCCGATTTCCTCACGACAGCAGGATCCCCTAGATCCAGTCGCACAGGAACATGGCCAGGGGGTTTTAAATGTCTCCAGAGAAGGAGACTCCACAACCCCCCTGGGCAGCCCCTGCTAGTGCTCTGTCACCCTCACCATGAAGAAGGTCCTTCTCACACTGATGTGGAACCTCCTGTGTTCCAGCTCACACCCATTGCCCCTTGTCCTATCATTAGATGCCCCTGAGCAGAGTCAGGCTCCATCCTCCTGACACCCACCCCTCATAAATTTATCAACATTCATGCTGGATCAAATAATGTAGATTAAATATCAGCAGCCGTAAACTTCAAATAGGACTTGGAAACTGAGTTCCTTCATGATGCTGGACCACTTGAATTCTTCATCAATCTATTATGTGTCTTTTGATACTTCTAAGGACTTTGTATGAAGATAAATTGGTGTGTGATAATAAAAATATTTTTATAAGGAGGCAAAATGAATCTTTTTAATAAAAACCTTCACCAGGAAGCAAGCGCTTTGTTAAAATGAAAATCCATTGTCACAATCTCAAGAGGACTGACGTGAGGGACAGATGCCCTGCTGTGGCGGGGGGATTGGACTAGATGATCTTTTGAGGTTCCTTCCAATCCCTAATGCTCTGGGATTCTGTGGAAAGGACAAAAAAAGTCTGGACAGAAGCTAAAAGATTCGTTACGATTGCTTTCCCCTCAGTTTTCTTTTCCTTACGTATCTCTAGCCCAGCAGTGAGAGGAGAGCAAGGAACATATTGAAAGAAATGAGTAAGAAGGTCTAAGCACGTTAAGTTGTTCTGTGCTATTTCCTAACGTATTTAAAGACCTGAAGGCAGCCATAGGTAATCTAAAGTTCAGAATTAGTTAAGAACAAGGCACCAAGGCACCAATTTTCTCCCCGAAGCACCACACCAAAGGCAGTGCCAGACCGACTCTCGCTCATTGAGTTGGCATCCTGTTGGTTATGCGTGCACTTGACCCAAGGTACCGGGATGAATTCCAGGGCCACGCGGGGAGGTTATTTACCATGTGTTATACAGCTGGTGAGTCTAAATGATCTAATGATCTTATGCCCACAAAACCTCTTACTCTACATAATCCTCTTGACCTTTTCCTCTGTCACTCATTTATCTGCACTTGGAAGAGGCTGGCGTGTGGCTCATTTTATTGATGGCATGCTGCGTGTCCTAGGATCACCGGTAATGTGCTGTGATTCTTCACACAGTCATTACAGCACCATCCGAGACCTCAATCTTGGTCCTTGTTGGAAGAGTTTTACAGGGGTTGTAATTACAGTTACGCTGCCTCGCAGCATTCAGCAAATTCTGAAGGACCTGGAGAATCAGTCTTCTGAGGAGAGACCGAGAGAGTTGGGGCTGTTTAGTTTGAGGAAGAGGAGGCTGAGGGGAGCCCTCATCACTCTCTGCAGCTATCTGAAAGGACACTGTAGAGATGTTGCTGCTGGTCTCTTCTCACAGGTCACTAGTGACAGAAGCAGAGGGAAGGGCTTCCAGCTCCAATAGGGGAGGGTTAGGCTGGCCATCAGGGAAAAATTCTAGCCAGAGACAGTGGTCAGGCCCTGGGATTGGCTGCCCAGGGTCGGGGTTGAGTCCCCACGCCTGGATGAGTTTAAAAGTCGCTCAGATGTGGTGTTGGGGGATCTGGTTTAGGGGTGACTCGATGATCCCAGGGGTCTTTTCCAAACCTGAATGACTGTACGAATTGCAGGAAGGGCTCCTTGTCAGCAAAGCCACGTGAAGCACGTTGGTGAAATGTTTCAGAGGTACCTTTCACTCTTCCACCAGAGCACAATAAAACACCATCCTTATTTCTGAATTTATTGATTCCGTCTGCTCCTGTCTGCTGCCTGAACATTTTATCTGTTCACACTGGGGGTTTTTTCCTACTGCAATAAAAACAACAGACAGGATTTTGCCCTTTACTTAAAATGGTTTGCCACACTTAGCAGTAAATAACGGCTGCTCCTTGTGGTTTATGGTTTCCAACCTACCAGGGAAATAAATGTTTTGATCCTAAGGATATGCTGTGGGATCCACTCCATGGTTTAACAGGAACAGCCCAACACCTGATTTTTCTTCCGCTCTCTACTTCAGAAGCCGCGTAGGTCTGTTAGAAGAGAAGGAGCTGCATTTTCTTACGGCAGTTTTGCATCACTTCTTGTCGAAGATCCTCATCCCCTAAAAAAATCTCCCCTTATGTCATCTGATCCTCGAGATCCCTTCCAGCCCAGTGCTCTGTGATTCTCTGTCAGCTTCTGCAGTTGCTGTGGAAGGAGATGTGTGTGTCCTCATTCCTCCAGCTGACAGCTGCATTCCCAGGACAGCAGCAGCATCCACCCACTAAGTCTGGTCGGCTTAATTAGTTCTATTGATCCTCCATCTGCTTCTGGGAGAGTCCCGCTCCGCAGTGGAAAGCGTCCAAGTTGGTGCCCATCAGCTCGTGCCCTGCCTGGGTCATTTCCAAAGTGGGGTAGTGCCCAAACATAGCTCTCAGCCCACAAACTGGAGCTGAGGCCATCAACTCTTTGCTTCTGTGTTGTCTGGCTTCTGATTTCAGACACGGAGAAGGTATCAGTGGTCTCACCCGTGTTCTGTTTCGTGATTCTGTGAGGCCATATTAAGCAGATCTTGCTACTGCTCTCCATCACTCTTCAATAGGACCATACAAGCTCAAGCAACCCTCGATACAAGTCCTAAAAGTCCCAAATAAGTGAGCGCCGAGTCGCTGCTTCTGCTTCAGGGCAGAGTTTGTAATACATTGAATCAATAAGGGTTTTCGCTGTCTGGGGAGCGTTTTGCCGTGGGGGGTGTGAGAGAGCTCTGATTTCTGTGTTAATTTAGTTGTCTTCAGAGATGAGAAAGACCGAAGGAATAACTAACTGTGTTAAGATTTGCAGATTACGGCGTCACTCCTCTTGCTGGCAGAGGACACAAAGTCGTTGGGGTTTTTTCATCTTAATGTTCTCCTTGATGGCAAACAGTGCAGCGTAAAAACATCCTTCTCCCAGAGGTTTATCAGTTTATTAAGCAGCAGAGTCTGATATTTCATTCTGCTCTTCCTTGCCCCTACAAGCAACAGGAGGCGAAGCCGGAGCGCTTGTTTCTTTAGGGACCACCCTCACACATCAGCGCAGCCCACGTCCATAAATCCACAACGAAGTTCTGAGGCTCCTCTAATTTCTCAGGGATCAGTGAAAAATGCATAAGTGTCACTGCTCACAGACAGTTAGATTTGTTTCCTGCTCTTCTACCAGAAGCTTCTCTTTATTATTTTTATCTCGTGCAAAAGCACAATTGAATGTGTCCAGAAAATGAACGCAGCCCAGCGCAAGGAAAGAACTTCACGGCTCGTGAAGTGAAACAAGATCTTGGGTGCGGGTGGTTCAACTCGATGGAATTAATGCAAACGGCTTCCCTCAGTACTTTTTATGCCACGTTAGTGCTGCTTGCCACCATTCCAGGTAATGTCTGTGCATTATTTTTGCCAGGAATGACGGCGCGGTCAGTATTTATTCATTTCCTAAAGCAGCCAGTCGAGGGCATTACGAAATGGCTCTTCCTCTTCCCATTCGAAGCCAAAACACTCTCACTTTGCCGTTGGAATCACAGGATCACAGACCATTAGGGATGGGAAGGAACCTCAAAGACCATCCCTGCAGCAGGATCCCCTAGATCCAGTCACACAGGAACATGGCCAGGTGAGTTTTAAATGTCTCCAGAGAAGGAGACTCCCCTGGGCAGCCACTACCAGGGCTCTGTCACCCTCACCATGAAGGTCCTTCTCATATTGATGTGGAACCTCCTATGTGCCAGCTCACACCCACTGGCTCTTGTCCTGTCATTGGTTGCCCCTGAGCAGAGCCTGGTTCCATCCTCCTGACACCCACCCTTCACATATTTATCAACATGCATGGGGTCACTCCTCAGTCTCCTTTTCTCCCAGCTCCAGAGCCCCAGCTCCCTCAGGCTTTCTTCAGCAGGGAGATGCTCCCCTCCTTTCATCATCTCTGTGGCTCTGTGCTGGGCTCTCTCCAGCAGAGAGCTGCTAGTCAAGGTTATTGCAAAATGGCTCTTTCTCTTCCCATTCGAAGCCAAAATGCTCTCAGTTTGCCACTGGGAATTTTGATTCAGCACGGGAACATGGTTAAATCAGGGCATGAGTGGTGTCCAACCCTCTTGAAGGAGCTGCTTTGCAGTGACACCAGAAAAGGAGAGGGGATTTGCATCTCGAATGTAAGAGACCCCTCGGGTGGCTTTTTTTCTGGTTGTTGCCATCCCAGTAGCCGTCTGAGTAGGTTTAGCATGAACAGTGTCTCCAAATATCCCACTACAGATACAGAGTGAAATGTTTTCCCTTTAGAGCAATCTGTCCCTTTCTCAACCTCCCGATGGCCATGAAAACCAACAGCAGTGCAAATTATGCTAAAAACAAGAAACAAATCAAAGGATGAGAGGAGAACTGGTATCTGCAGGACCCTTCATTTGGGCTTGAAGCCAGCTGGCACTGCTCCCCCTTGGGATAGAGCCCTTCCCTCTCTTCTCTCTCTGTTGGCAGTGTATTTGCTTACAGCTTTGGTTGCCACACTGGCATGTGAATCCAGACTTATATTAACCTTTCCTGGGTGTGGAAAGTGAACTGTCTGTAACTGCAGCTGCCCTAACAGACATCAACACAGTCTCAGCAACCAATGATTCCTATTAATAAATATTTTCTATCAAGAGTCAGTGTCAGTGTAAAGACCTGGAAAACGTTTCCTTCTCTTTTCGGGGTGCTGCAGGACTGACCTAATGAAGGCAACAGGTTGGTTTGACTGTGACTTGGGTTTGTCCCATTTGGTTTAACTCCTACAGCAGGAAAAGTTTAAAGTCTTCAGCTGAACTTCATTCTGATTTTAATTCATTAGAAGCAGAAATCCTGAGGACATGCTGTGAGGTTAGAAAACAAAACCAGAAAGTGTTTTGGTGCTGCAAAGCCAACAGAAGCTCTTCCAAGGGCAGCAGCACCATCACACAGTTTGGTAATAAAAAGGAGAAAAAGATAAACTTGGTGTCTTTGTGCTCTTACTTATTTCACTGTTTATTGATCCTTTGTGTCCTCCTGAGCTCGAAGAGAAAATGATTAAAGGAACTTTAAAAAGAGCACTGCGGCTGATGGTGAGGACCTAATTTCCTTGTGCTCTGTGCGTGCTTTGACACAGCTGCAAATGGGTGGCTGCAAGAGTAACCTGGTTTGATCTGCAGTAGTTACCATTGAGCTAGTCATCTGCTGCTGCACACATGATCAGTTTAGGTTAGAAATGACCTTTGGGATCAAGTCCAACCATTAGGCCAACCACCCCAAGGCCACTGCTAAACCCTGTCTCTGAGCTCCAGCTCTCCATGTCCACGGATGGGCTCAGAGACTGAAGGAACTGGGGCTGTTTCCTCTGGAGAAAAGGCGGCTGAGAGGAGACCTTTAAAACTATCTGACAGGAGGCTGCAGAGAGGTGGGGGCAGGTCTCTTCTCACAAGTCTCTAGTGTTACAACAAGAGGAAATGGCCCCAAGTTGTGTAAACCTCAAGGGGAGGTACAGATTGGATACCAGGAAAAAGAGGACTATGTTGCCCAAGAAGGTGGTGGAGTCACCATGCCTTGAAGGGTCCAAACAACTTGGTCTAGGTGATCCTGCTGTGGCAGGGGGATTGGACTAGATGATCTTTTAAGGTCTCTTCCAATCCCTAATGATTCTATGATTTTAACTTGTAGATCTGGCTCTTGAAAACATGGTTTAGTGGGCAGGGTGGTGTTGATGGTTGGACTTTGTGATATTGGAGGCCCCTTCCAACCTTAATGATTCTATGATTTTAACTGATGAAACAGTGACAAAGAAATCAGAGAATCCTGGAGTCCTTGCATTTGCCATGCTGCGCCCGCCACGGGACTCACCTCACTGTGCCCTGCGAGGTTCTGTGCCTCATCAACCGACGTTTCTGGGATCAAGAATCTCCAGGGTGTCGCTAACAACGTCCTCGATCACTTCTTGTCTCTCCTTATTCAGCGCAAGTGGGACAATTTCCGCGATGGGCACTGGAAAGCAAGAGACAAATGCCAAGGGAAATGATCATAAACGGCCCCGCTGAGAAACGAGATCGGGGGTAGATTAATGGGGGTGGAAGGTCACTCTAAGCACATTAGATGTAACAGCACAGAGCGGACGGCCTCAGCAGGTCCTTACGTCACTGCCATAGTGAGGCTGAAAAAGCACGCGCTTCAAGTAAATTAAAAGGAAGAAAAAGAAGAGGGGCTGTCGGGTCTGTCTTTAACCCCATTTAAGATTCAAGACCCATGTGTTTGAAGGGACTAAGCCACCAATAGCTGCATTCAGAGTTGAAGTGCTCGCTGAACCCAAAGCAGATCTTTCTGCGTTAGTGCCATGCCAGGCACCCAGAAGTGAAGCAACCAAAGTCATCCATCACTCCTGGGGGTCTGGCATTCACCCTCTTTTGAAGCATGCACCAATAATTCAGCCTGAGATTAAGGACAGCATTTTATACGGGAAGAAGGATGGGAGCTCTCGCCTGTATTAAATATTGGCAGAGTAAACACCACAGAGCGCTGCCTCCTTTATCTCCTTTAAGAGTTGAAGAGTGAACGTGCAGATTTCTTCCCCCTGAAGTCCACAGGCTGCTCCCTGTGCTCAGCAGAGGCCACACTTTTACTTCTGCTCCACAGAGTCTCTAAACAGGGAGGAGCTGCAGTTTTCCCCCAACAAATCCCTTTACTGCAGCTACAGAAATTCAGGAAGACTTCTCCATTTTCCTTCATTGTCCCTGATTTTCAGGCAGCCTCCTGTACTAGTTTTCAGCGACATAAAATGTGCTTTTCTCCATTTCACAGAATCACAGACTCATTCAAGTTGGAAAAGACCCTAGGGCTCACTAAGTCCAACCACCAACCCTACTCTTAAGTTCACCCGTCAACCAGATCCCCCAACACTGCATCTAAGCGACTTTTAAACTCATCCAGGTGACTCAGCCACCATTTGAACATGAAAGGCCTATTTCCTATTGCAGGATGTGTTTTTAAGGGACATTTACCATGTGTTTGACTCCTGATTCCCACCACCCCAAGAGAGAAGTCACCCGCTCATATTTTGTTTCTCCTTTTTCCCTTCCATGTGGTGGATTTTCAGAGAACACTGCTCCTCTGAGTTGTCCTGTGGCGCTTGGAGTGAGGCTGGCTGGCTGGAGCCACACAGAAGGACACAGAGCTGCTGGAAAGAGACCAGCACAGAGCCACGGAGATGTTGAAGGTAGTGGAGCATCTGCCTGATGCAGAAAGGCTGAGGGAGCTGGGGCTCTTGAGCTTGGAGAAAAGGAGGCTGAGAGGTGACCTCATTGATGTCTATAAATATGTGAAGGCTGGGTGTCAGGAGGATGGAGCCAGGCTCTGCTCAGGGGCATCTAATGATAGGACAGGGGGCAATGGGTGTGAGCTGGAACAGAGGAGGTTCCACATCAGTGTGAGAAGAAACTTCTTCCTGGTGAGGGTGCCAGAGCCCTGGAAGGGGCTGCCCAGGGGGGTTGTGGAGTCTCCTTCTCTGGAGACATTTAAAACCCGCCTGGGCCATGTTCCTGTGCAACTGGATCTAGGGGATCTTGCTTTGGCGGGGGGATTGGACTGGATGGTCTTTGGAGGTCCCTTCCAATCCCTAATGTCTGTGATTCTGTGACAGATGCTTTTAAAACCTTGAAGAATCAGAAGTCTTCCCAGTTAGGGCAATTTCTGCTTGTGTTAACGAGGCTGCTCTTGCCATGTTTTTCCAAAGCAAAGGGCCTGCCTCGTGCTGCACTTCATTTTAAAGATCTGTAAAGCACCCAGCCTGCACAGAAAGCTGGAGACATTCAGAGCTTTCTAAAAGCAGAATCCTAGGACAACGCTGAGAAACAGCCTTTGTCAATGGTAAAACTAACAGTAACCCCCACACGCTCACTGCTTATGCCTCTTAGTCCAGAACCGCCCGCACCACAGGCTGGAGAATAACTGTATTTGGGGATTTTTTCTTTCCTCTCCCTACAGCAGCTGCTGTTTGGGGAACACGTCTGGCTTCTTGCAATATTGCCAGCTTGCAGACGACAGCAGAAGTCTGAGCTGCTGTTTGCAGCTTGAGCCCATCGCGAATGTAAATGCAGCCGTGCTACTGAAAAAGCAGGGGAGAGGCAATGTGCAGCTCATGCTGTACATGACGGGATCTAAATTGGTTCCTAAGCGCGAATCCCCGCCCCAAGCAAGTGTCATCGTGACGAAAGCTGGTGGCTTCGCTCCTGCGTTTCGAGCCGGCGTGCGCTAGCCGATCTATCAACTTTCCCTCACAAAGTCACATTGAATTTATTGTTTCAGATACATGGAGAAGTGTGAGACTTGATGTGAGCCAGCGGGAGATGAAGTGCCAGAGAAAAAGTTCAAAATATCTCGGCTGGAACTGTTTTAAGACTTATTTTTGGCACCTAAAATGATCAGCTGTTCGCTGCTGATTTCAACAGCATTTGAATTTCTGTTTGAGGGAGCGAAACAGGCTGCGTTTAATTTATCTCGCTGTCCACAGATGAGAAAATCCAAGGGTTTAAAAGGTTTGAAAGACTGTCAGAACGTGTACAACTCACAGCTAAAAATTTAATGACTGATGATCTTTAATAGCTTCAGCAAAATGTAGGGTCCTACACTTCGGCCGAAGTAACTCCTGCAGCTACAGACTGGGGGATGCGTGGCCGGAGAGCTGCCGGGCAGAGAGGGACCTGGCAGTACTGGGTGACAACCAGCTGAAGAGGAGCCAGCAGGGTGCCCAGGTGGCCAATGGCATCCTGGCTTGGATCAGCAATAGTGTGGGCAGCAGGACTAAGGACATCATTCTCCCCCTATACTGGGCACTGGGGAGGCCTCCCCTCAAGTACTGGGGGCAGTGCTTCAAGAAAGAAATTGAGGGGCTGGAGCAGGTCCAGAGGAGCAACAAGGCTGGGCACGGGACTGGGAGGGAAAGTCTGGTGAGGAGCGATGTGAATGCCTAGGCAAAGACCAGAACCCAGTGAGTTGAGCTGACAGCCGATGGTGCTGGTGGTGAGGCAGAGAACTTGCCCTGTATTCCTCAAGCAGCACTAGAACACTGGCTCGAAGTGTTTAATATTCGGTTTAGGTTTCAAAAAGCCACAGCAACTGGTAGCAATGTGCAGTATGCAAAACAGCCACGACGGCTGCAGGCTTCCAACCAAGGAGAAACAGTGCCAGTCTCCTTCATGTACCTCATGCAATTGTATGTAAAGAAGATTAATAATGCCCGCTGACACGTCCTTCTCCTTAAAACTCCAGGCCTACATTACACTGCTAACTACATTTCAAAAGCAGAAGCAGAGGAAAGTGATTAATTAAAAGAGATGCCCCATCTTTGCATAGACAGCTTGCCATTACAGAAACCCCTGCATCCGCCAGCGTGGTCTTCCGCTTGTCTTCATCTCACTCTAATCTCGTTACTATAACCTGAACCTAACCTGTTCCGCTCTTCACACTAAAGCCCGCTGTCGGGTTTTTTTCCCTCCGGACACTAGCACGGGACGCGTTTGGATGGAACAGATAACGACAAAACAAACTGCATCCAGCTCTGTCTAAAGTAAGTACTGTGATCCTAAGTTCGTCATTCTGGGAGCTGAGGCTGTGAAACAAGGTGAGACAACTCATGAGTCGCTTTCAAAGTGATGAATGCTGAATTGGGGGGTAGCTGCGGCTCCAAATCTCACGGGCTTTTCACAATTCGGGATCAATGAATAGCTGCGTTCTTTACGGAAACGTATTTTGTCACTATTTCATAGAACCACAGAATCATTCCGGTTGGAAAAGACCCTTGGGATCTTGGGCCCTTGGGACCATGAAGAAGTTCCTTCTCACATTGATGTGGAACCTCCTCTGTTCCAGCTCACACCCATTGCCCCTTGTCCTAACATAGGTGCCACTGAGCAGAGCCTGGCTCCATCCTCCTGACACCTGCCTTCGCGTATCTATAAACATTAATGGGGTCACCCCTTCAGTCTCGGTTTCTCCAAGCTCAAGAGACCCAGCTCCCTCATCGCTTCCCTAATTGCTGCACGAAGGTGAATTCCCATCTGTACCAGAGCAGGGGCTTGTTACCCTGGCCAAGAGGAGCAGTCGGCCGTGTGCACACCGCCACGTGTCAGCTGGTGTTCTATAAACCTTTGTTTTCACAGGGCTCACAGATCACTTGCAGTACAACATTTGGGGAGCTGGAAGCTTGTCTTAATGATCATTGCTCATGCACATGGTTACTGGAAAATCATTCGTGAATATTGAATCCAATTATCATGAACAGGTGCAACCAAGTAACTGCATTTCATGCTCACTGAGATATCACAAACACTTAAATCTGATAAAGTTAACACACAAATATGTGCCCTGGTACACAACAATGACTTCATGTACATTCATGAGGATGCAAATACCATGATCAGGCTTCTCAGTTTTGAGGTTGTGATCAAGATTCATTTTCAGTAATTTTAAACAATTATTTCACCTCATTGCTTAATTCTTTCTACAGCTGGGAATATGGTAATGGGAGGAGGAACACAGCTTGCCCTAAAGCCTTGCTTGCTCAAAGCTGAGGCTCGTTTCACAGAATCACACAACATTAGGGATTGCAAGGGACTTGCAAAGATCATCCAGTCCAATCCCCCCACCACAGCAGGGTCACCTATATCCAGTCACACAGGAACATGGCCAGGTGGGTTTTAAGAGTCTCCAGAGAAGGAGACTCCACAACCCCCCTGGGCAGCCCCTGCCAGGGCTCTCTCACACTCACCATGAAGTTCCTTCTCATACTTATGTGGAACCTCCTGTGTTCCACCTCACACCCACTGCCCTTGTTCTATCATCAGATGCCCCTGAGCAGAGCCTGGCTCCATCTTCCTGACACCCACCCTTCAACATTAATGGGGTCACCCCTCAGTCTCCTCTAAGCTCAAGAGCCCCAGCTCCGTCAGCCTTTCCCCATCAGGGAGATGCTCCACTCCCTTCGTCATCTTTCAGTCTCTGAGAGAAAGGGAAAGACTGATTCTCAGTGAAAATCTCTCAGAGCTGTGCTGAACTGAAATTGCCAGCAGAAATAAAATCATTGGTGGGACGAGGTCCCAGGCTCCCTTAGGACCTGGACCAAAAGGGAACATAAATGAGTACACGCACATCCAGTTAGTTTGAGCAGCCAAACCCAAACCCAGTCTGCAGGGTACTGGTACCACCAGTGCCAAGCTGGACTCATGAGGAACTCCTCCAGATCCAGCCTAAAATACTCTCCATCATCACAGAAATGAGAAAACCACTGCAGAGACATCAGCAAACTGACTCTCTGATTTTGTGCCCAAGATAGCATTTCATTTGCCAGCTTTGCCTACTTCTTCCTGTAACTCGTGTGTTACAGGTGGTGCCATCTCCTGCTTCTACGAAACTGGAGTGTCTTTCAGCGTCTTTTCTACCCAAACTCCTAGCAGCCTTTCGCTGCAGATGTCCCTGAGTGAATCCCTGTTTCCTGAGCACGGATGAGCCCAACTGGACACAGCCCCAACCAGGGTGTTGTTGAGCACCATTGATGCATTCTGCTTTGGAATCACAACCGGCGAGCTGCTGCCGCTGCTCAGCTGGGACTGCACATCGCGCTCGCGAGGGAAAGATGCCTTTATGAAAATTGGCCTCATTATTTTTATGCTTCATAGTTCACACTAAAATTATTTTGACCAGAAATAAGACTGTTGAGCATCACTGAGCGGAAAAGGAAACGTTCAGCAGTCCTGATAACCTTGTAGAAATTGTTGTTCCTGCTTACAAGGGCAGTGCAGAATCTGGCATCTGGGCAAGAACAGCCCCAGGGACCAGGATGGGCCCTTGTGGCCAAGAAGGCCAGTGGCATCCTGGGGTGGATCAGAAGAGAGGTGGTTAGCAGATTGAGAGAGGTTCTCCTCCCCCTCTACTCTGCCCTGGTGAGACCACAGCTGGAATCTTGTGTCCACTTCTGGGCCCCTCAGTTCCAGAAGGACACAGAGCTGCTGGAGAGAGCCCAGCGCAGAGCCACAGAGATGATGAAGGG
>JAOXOE010000405.1:22241990-22256495 GCA_028565055.1 Phoeniculus purpureus | reverse complement strand
GTGAGGGTGACAGAGCCCTGGAAGGGGCTGCCCAGGGGGGTTGTGGACTCTCCTCTGTAGATGTTTAAAACCCACCTGGCCATGTTCCTGTGTGACTGGATCTAGGTGATCCAGCTGTGATGGGGGGATTGGCGTAGATGATCTTTCGAGGTCTCTTCCAATCCCTAATGTTCTGTGATTGTTGTGTCCCCTCAGCTCTGTCTGCCCCCCATATTGGGCCATTTCTGGGAGACCAAGCAAACAACCCTGTCTCACAGACAAACGACCCGCTCAGAAACCACATGCCGAGTTTCATTAACTTGAAGGAGAAAAGAAACCTGTGTGGGGAGGCAACGAGAGCTCAAAAACCTGATCCATCATACTAATTGGTTTGGAACCCTAGCCCTCAGCTGAGATTCCAAATCCATTTCCTCCCCAACACAGGCAATTTGCCTAACAGCCTGAGCGCTGCGCAGAGCCACGTCAGCCCCAACGCTCTGCCCTCCGCTCCAAGCTTGTTAATGCCAGAGATGGAGCACCCGGCTGCTCCTGGGAGGGCACTTCTGGCCACACATCTTCCCCCTCACGAAGCTTTTGTCGGGAGGAATGCCTTGCGAGGGTTTTCCATTCACAAAGGGCAGCCGGTGCGGGCTAGGGCGCTGCCAATTAAGCTGAGCCTGCTGAATCGGGTTTCCTGTTCCCTGTGCTTTCAGGTAGAACAGCCACTGATATCCCTGCCCTTTCCCAGGCTTCTGTGCAGGGACCTTTCCTGCCCGAAAACAGTGGGGACACCTGTTTTCCAAGCACCTGAAATCCTAGGCATGGGCAGGCTATTGAGAGGAGGGCGTTTCATAAGGCGGCCACTGTGATGGGCGGCGGAAATTCGATGATGAAAGGAGATGCCTCCTAGATTAATCTGGTGCGATTTGCCAAAACATGGGCTCTTCGGGAAGATTATCCACACTCCCTATAGGAAGCCCTTTGTCTGGTAGAAGTCCCCACTTATCATAGTCTACTTTATCTCGGCGAGAAACATAATGGCGCGCTTGTCTACGCGCACGGCAGGTCCAGCCAGAGCCCGGCTCGGGAGCCGCGAACTCCCTCCCATCTGAGACGCTTCCAGCGGGCAGGTTATTAGCTGATGGGGGGGAACGGGCCGCCGAACACACATAAGACCCGAGCCTGCCTTGCTTCTGTTGGCAAAATGGATGTTATTCCATCCGCCGGGAGAAGGTTTGACTTCCCGTTCGAATCGTTTGGGAAGAAAATTGTGTGGCTCTCGCGTGAGTAGGTCTTATTAGGGTTTATTAATCCTGTATTACAGCCCTGAGAGAGAAAGCAAAGGGGGAAAGCCCTATGAATCACAGAATCATTAGGGATTGGAAGGGACCTCCAAAGATCCTCCAGTCCAATCCCCTTGCCACAGCAGGATCACCTAGACCAAATCGCACAGGAACACGTCCAGGCGGGTTCTGAACATCCTTCGTTACTGGAATCTGCTGAGTTGCTTGTTTTTGCTCTGCTGCTCCAACTAGATCTAGTAAAAAATAGTAGCTCCCCTTACAAGCCTCGACTCAGCTGTAAACTTCGATTGTCCAAGCCCCGACAACAACGGGACAAGTTCCTTATAGCGCAGATGTAATTTGCAGAGTCAACATGCAACTGATCCTGGCTTTTGGATGAAGAGAGACAGCTATAAACGTTGTGTCACACCCACAGAGCTGCCAGCACCTGCTGAGAAACTTCAGCGCAAACTGAAGGCAGAGTGAACGGAGGTCACATTTCAGGCACAGCAGCGTGGATGAAGTCATTGAGTTCAGCAATTCTGGATGAATGTAGCGGCAAGGGATGCACACTGGAAAGAGCGGTGTAGGAGAAAAAGATCTGGGGGTCCTGGTGGCCAGCAGGATGATGGGGAGCCACCAATGGGCCCTTGTGGCCAAGAAGGCAAACAGGTCAGAACTGAGGTGGTTAGCAGATTCAGAGAGGTTCTCCTCCCCCTCTACTCTGCCCTGGTGAGACCACAGCTGGAATCTTGTGTCCAGTTCTGGGCCCCTCAGTTCCAGAAGGACACAGAGCTGCTGGAGAGAGCCCAGCGCAGAGCCACAGAGATGATGAAGGGAGTGGAGCATCTCCCTGAAGAGGAAAAGCTGCGGGAGCTGGGGCTCTTGAGCTTGGAGAAAAGGAGACTGAGGGGTGACCTCATGAATGTTGATAAACATGTGAAGGGTGGGTGTCAGGAGGATGGAGCCAGGCTCTGCTCAGTGTCATCTCGTGATAGGACAAGGGGCACTGGGTGTGAGCTGGAAGTTCCACAGAAATATGAGAAGGAACTTCCTCCTGGTGAGGGTGACAGAGCCCTGGAAGGGGCTGCCCAGGGGGTCCCCTTCTCTGGAGACATTTAAAACCCTCCTGTGGCAGAGGGATTGGACTGGATACTTTGAGGTCCCTTCCAATCCCTAATGGTCTGTGATTCTGTGACCTGAGCCCTGTGGTGAAAGTTATGCTGCTGAAAGCAATAACCAGAACAATACTAATAGTCTTTAATAATATTAGAAAACCTTTCTTCCCATGTTTGGGGCAAATGGCTATAGAGCCTCCAGGTTCCTTCCTCACTCGCTTACTATATATAATAGTTCCTTGTACACTCATCATGAGGGGTCGTTATGAGCTCAGTCTTCTGTTGGGCAATATTCTCCCTCATCATTTCCAAGGTGAGAGGGGAGAACTCTGCAATTGCTCTTGCGCTGAGCTCCTCCCACAATATATCTCCCTCCTTTCATTTTTCTTAGCAGCAAGGAGAAAGATTAAAAAAGAGAAAAGACAAAATTACTCTTTGATCTCGGCAAGGACTGAAAGTGGCCCAAGGACACGGACTTGGGCTGAAGCCTGGTACATGTTAAAGCAAAGTCAATTAGGATTTCCTCCAAAAAATTAAAGGAAGAGATTATTAAATTTGTTTAAATAGTCACATTAAGGTCTGCTCCTCAAGGTTTTAGCTCTGGCACCTCTCTGAGCAATGTGAGACGCAGAGTGTGAGTCACCGTGACAGACTGCACAGAGGAGTACGGAGGGTGAAATCACTCTTCCATCCGAAGCAACACCCTCCTCCAATTTGCTTAGACAAGGACAGTTCACAGTGAGGGTGACAGAGCATCGGAAGGGGCTGCCCAGGGGGGTTGTGGAGTCTCCTTCTCTGGAGATGTTCCTGGGCAACCTGGTCTAGGGATCCTGGTTTGGCAGGGGGATCGGACTACATGGTCTTTCAGGATCCCTTCCAATCCCTAATGTTCTGTGATTCTGTGGCAGGGATTCACTTTACACTGCCAGTACTATCCAGTTACTAGGAGAGTGGCTGGAGCTACCACCATTTGACTCCCTAATATTTAGTGGACATCCGCTGGACACAGCTGTAAGATCCCACCTTTGAAGTGAAGCTGTGGAACTGCTTAGAAGAAGCTGTTTCTTAGTTTTCCTTCCACCGTCTCTCCTCGAGAACATAATGCCGTTGCCAAGATGTCATCTGCTCATTGTTGTGGAATAACGCGGAGCAGAGGGCTGACTCCCCACTGTGCCACTTCATATTCATGCTGCTGGCATATTATGTTACATCCCTTGGAAACTGGAGTAACAGAGAGGTGAATGAAACCTTCCACACACTACCGCAGCCTGCAGCACAGCTTCTCTATCAATAACGAGGAGCCAAGTCACAGATGGCTCTCGCACAGTTCTAATTAATAATCATGAGACCGTGTTAGTGTCATCTTAACGTCACGAAAGCAAATCTATAAATTGTGTTCCGTGTTCTTACAGCATCTGCACTGGCTGCTTTTCTGCAGCAGGGGACAGCTCTGACAGGAACTCCTCTTTCTTCACGAACGCCGTTCAGGATCATTTCCATCTACTGTTTGTTCTCTTCAGTGTTGTTTATGAAGTGGCGCTGTTAGTTTTGTCTGTATATAATTTCTGGACCAGTCCTTCACACAGAGAGATGAATTTAATGTTTTTCCTAATTCTGCACTTTCCTTCTCAGCTTCTCTAAGGAAATTTGTCATGGTTTCACCCCAGCTGGCAGCTAAGTGCCCTTCTGATCATGGGTAACCAGTGCAGAGCCACAAAGATGATGAAGTGGAGCATCTCCCTGATGAGGAAAGGCTGATGGAGCTGGGGCTCTTGAGCTTGGGAAAAAGGACACTGAGGGGTGACCTCATTGATGTTTGTAAATATGTGAAGGGCGGGTGTTGGGAGGATGGAGCCAGGCTCTGCTCAGGGGCATCTAGTGATAGGACAAGGGGCACTGGGTGTGAGCTGGAACAGAAGAGGTTCCACATAAATATGAGAAGGACCTTCTTCCCGGTGAGGGTGACAGAGCCCTGCTGGGGGGTGTTGTGGAGTCTCCTTCTCTGGAGATGTTTAAAACCTGCCTGGACATGTTCCTCTGTGACTGGATCTAGGGGCTCCTGCTGTGGTGGGGGGATTGGACTGGATGATCTTTCGAGGTCCCTTCCAGTCCCTAACGTTCTGTGATTCTGTGTGATCCTGTGAAAACAAGACGTGTATTTAACGGTTGGACTTAAGGACCTTAAGGGTCTTTTCCAACCTGAATGATTCTACATTCCCAAACTTGTTGGCTGCTGAGAAGCCCAGACATACAGACACACTTGGAAGGAAAGTACCTTTCAGGGATGTTTATGTAAATGACAATATTTTTCCTTCCCCAACACATGGGCTGTTTCCTACTCAGCATAAAAGGAATGTGCTTTCCCACACAAAAGCTATCATTTACCTGATGGCATCTACCATCCTAAATCAAGAGCAGTAAAACGCAGCCACGAGAAGCAAGAAAAACTACACTGCCGTGTGGCTGGGTCTGCCCAGCCCACGAACCAGCGTCTGCATCGGCTCCTAAGAGATGTTTTGAGAGGCTAAGGCTTCAACAGCCTCATGGTGAAGACAGGCCTGGTTGCTCCCCTAACCTTTTTTATTGAAAATTTGCTGGGTCATAGCAGAGATTTCTGATTAGCAAGTATTGATTTGTTTTCCCTTCCCATGAATGTCTCACCGATGGCGCTTTGAATTCATGGGAGCTTCCTTCAGCAGCAGCAGCCTGTGGTGCCCCTCATTTTTCAGCCTGCCATGTGATAATTTCTTCCAGTGACCTCAACTCTTGAACTGTGGAAAGCAGCGTACCATTCCTAGGGACGTTCCTCATCGAGAGTCACGAGCCATTTCGTTTTCCCACTCCTCGTCCTCAATCTTGTGTCCAAATTAATTCTACTACACCAAACGCAGCAGTTAAACCTGCGGTGCCACTGTGGACACACGTGAAATACAATCAGGGTGTTCAGGGTTTTCTTTTCAAGACATTTTAAAATCCCTCTGTCTATTTTCCAGACCCACAAACACTAGAAAAAGCCAATGGACTTTTTCGGGGAGGGGGTTTTGTTGCAGCTCTTTTAAGAGTTAGGTACCTCCTTAAAAAACTGCTGCGTTCTGGAGGGCAACTTTGCAGCTGCACCCGTGCAATCAAACTCATGGACAGAGTAATCCTGAACGGCTGCGAAAACCCGGCATCTGCCTTGATCCACCGATACCTTCCAGATTTCCTATTGATTGATTTTGCCGTGTGCTGTAACGGGAGCTTAAGCTGAGCTTCTCACAGAGACTCAGAAATGCTTATGGCGAGTATCCCCAGTCGCCTCTCAAGAGCATCCTATCAGGTTCAGTTGATAAAGATGAGATTAACCTATTATGGGTGTCATTTTTCTAAAACACTGGTGTTTTCATTTGTCAGTTATGGTTGGCAAGGAGCAGGTTTGACCTTTAAGACAGGACTTTGTAAGATGTTGTCAAAATGGATCAGAAACTCAAATAAAATAGATGTGATACAGCATTACCGAGACTGTAGAGTGAGGCTTCACTCCTTATGGCCCCCCAGAAGACCCCTTTCTCCTACAAGCATAGTTGGCAGACAGCAACAAATACCTGCTTTCCTTCACAGAATCACAGAACATTAGGGATTGGAAGGGACCTCGAAAGATCATCCAGAGATGTCTCCAGAGAAGGCTCTGCTCAGTGTCATCTAATGAGATGACAAGGAGCAATAAGTGCGAGCTGGAGCAGAGCTGGTTCCACATCAATATGAGAAGAAACTTCTTCACAGTGAGTTTGACAGAGCCCTGGAAGGGGCTGCCCAAGGGGGTTGTGGAGTCTCCTTCTCTGGAGATGTTTAAAACCCACCTAGATATGTTCTTGTGCGACTCGATCTAGGTGATCCTGCTGTGGCAGGGGGATTGGCCCAGATGATCTTTTGAGATCCCTTCCTTAATGTTCTGTGGGTCTGCGATTCTTACAGAACTGCTTCCAAATCATACTGAGACTCAATAACAAATCTGAAAATGGAGTGTCTGCCTTGCCTAGCACCAACCACACATCCAATCAGCAAGGTCCTCATCTAAGCCAACAGTGCCCTAAAGACAATCCTCTGCCCAGCAACCAAATACCCAAAACCAAGCTCAGACCCATTTTAAAGGCAACTGCCTCCAAGCTTCATCACTGACCTCATTCCCCTTTTACAGCAGTTCTTGTGAGTGCTACAGTCATCCTCTACAAGCACATCCCAGCTAGAAAAGTTAGGAGAAATATGTGTTGTCGCTGGAACATGAAGGCTCCAGTGCTGGGCTGCCTGTGGGCAGAGCAGGATGGCTGCCAGACCGTCTGGCTGATGCCAGTCCTGGGGAGGGCTCTGTGGCTCATCATCTGGCTTGCTCTGAAAATATCTCCTGCTCCCAGGTGGGCTCACAGCCAGTGCCTGCTGTCACTCAACCCCACAGATGTCAGCATGGGGTAGGCTAGAATCACAGGATATTAGGGATTGGAAGGAACCTTGAACAATCATCTAGTCAAATCCCCCTGCCACAGCAGGATGACCTAGACCAAGTCACACAGGAACATGCCCAGGCAGGTTTTAATGGTTTCCAGAGAAGGAGACTACACAACCCCCCTGGGCAGGCCCTTCCAGGGCTCTGTCACCCTCACTGTGAAGAAGTGATGCAGATAAAAAGAAGATCAAGCCACATCAGGTTAGGATGTTCCACTCCATCATCTCTGTGGCTCTGCACTGGACTCTCTCCAGCAGCTCTGTGCCCTTCTGGAACTCAGGGGCCCAGAACTGGACACAAGATTTCAGATGTGATCTTACTGGGGGAGAGTAGAGGGGGGAAAAGAACCTTTCTCGGTCTGCTAACCACCCCCCTTCTGGTGCACCACATGATTCTGTTGGCCCTCTTGGCCACAAGAGCACAAGATCATCTAGTCCACTCTCCCTGCCAGAGCAGGATCTCCTAGACCAAGTCTCACAGGAACTCATAAATGTCAATGGCTATATTTTAATTTACTAACACAGACACTGACATTTAATAGCTGCTTTTTACTTCAGTGTAGTATAAATGTATGAAGTGGACCATCGGTTTCAACTCTTCATGGTTGGTTTTGTTGATGCCATATTTACACCAAGTAAATACGGTGCTGGGTTTCCGTATACATTACCCCAACGTAACCGTAACCCTCATTTCCACAGCAAGTGTCCCCTACAACAACATAAAACTTCTTCTCAAGCTGAGGAGGGCTCGTTTCACTTGTGGCAATGTTATTGTGCTCTGTGTGCCAGGTGGAAATACCGAGCTGTGAAAAGGCTCATTTTAGCCGGGATAACAACTCACAAAAGTTATTCTGAGGAATGGGGTGGAATGAATCATATTTGTACGCGTGTGTGTGCTGGATGGCAAAAATCAATGCTTTCTCTTCGCAAAGACACTCGCGGGGATAGAGGAATCAGAGCCGCGAAAAACCTAACAAATTTTGCCTGACAGATTTTCCAGGCAAACGACACGGCCGGTGCACTGGGACTGCGCTGAGGATGTCAGCCCCCACGCTGGCAGGGGCAGCCCGTTCCTCAGCTGCTCCTTCCGAATCCCTGAGGATACTCTCCTGCCCCGCTGCACTGACCAGGCTGTGAAATGCTGGGATGGCAGAGTGCAGGACTCTGAGGGAAGCAGCAGACACAGGCAAACGCTAGCACATGCAGATCTGAAAGCCCCAAGAGAAATCAGAAAGGCAGGTGTGAAGGGAAGGGAAAAAGAAGCCTGGTGTCCCAGGGTGAAAAATAGAGTCTTGCTTCAACCCTCATCCCACAAAGTTTTTGTCTCCACAGCCCAATTCAGCAGCATAACTTGTTTGATGCCAGCACTGCAGCAGCTATTCGCTGGAGTGTCACCACCATTACCACTGGTGTAACGACGCGAAGGCCTGGGAAGCCCCATTATTGGCAGAATTTAATGGCCTCCCTCTTGAAACATCCCTAGCTCACTGAATCTTTAACACTACCATATTAATCCATCAAGCAGGTTGGTAAGGTGTCCTGGTAGAGCATTTGCACAGAGAGTGCACTGTGGAACCCTGCTGAAAACAGCAGGTGACCATACAGCTGTTATCCAGTGATGCTCCCCTGTTTTCTGAGCTGTGGAGCAGGACTGCTTCAAGGCAAAAAGAACAAAATCAAAAGCAGAAAAGCAGCAACCTAAGGACAGGGAGTTGCTACAAACACAGGCAAATCCACACTTCTAAAGGCAAACTTACTTTGTTTTCATTCTTCAAAATAAAATGGTCTCTGTTTGCTTCACCCTCATCCCAAGCGCTAACCCTCGTTCTGCTAAACAGGATCAAGGCAGTATTGATTCTCCCCTGAGAATAGTGTGCCTGAAAATTAGATGGCTTATAAACAAACCAAAACTACAGAGTGCTAACGAAGCAGGAATAGCAAGTCTGTGCCTTAAGCTAGATTTGATTCTTACCATGAAATGATCAGGTTTTATAAGCTCAGGGGGGTTGAAACTCTGTGTTATCTAGATGGAAGGCTTTATGGGCTGCCCAGGGAGGTTGTGGAGTCTCCTCTTCTGAAGACGGTTAAAACCTGCCTGAACATGTTTCCGTGAGACTGGATGTAGGGGATCCTGCTGTGGCAGGGGGATTGGACTGGATGATCTTTCGAGGTCCCTAATGTTCTGTGATCTGTGAATTCAGGAGCTGAAGGAGTGATGGAGGTCCTTCAGCTCAAGATGGTTATGCTGGCAGGCTGCTCAATGCCTGGGTTGCTGTGGGTGGGCTTGAACGCTTACTGCCACGTACAGCAAGAGCATCCCTGCATCCCACCAATACTTTGCCACATCCTTTAGTGAGGAATTTACCAACATGTCAGCATTGGTAAACTATGGCATATTCTGGCTGGTTTAGAAAGACGCCCTTGATCAGTTCAGTTGATGTCTCTACAGTTCACATCGTGAAAGGCAGAGGGAAGTAGTTCCTACGCCACTTGCAGCACCACAGAAGTCCATTACAGCCCCTCTCCCTCACCAGTACTGCACAGCCAGGAACTGCACGCAGCACTAACACCATGGGAGCACCATTTATCATCATCGCTTTTGCCTGTTATTTTCTCACCCCTCCTACTTCCTTCAAACAGGTGAGAAGAGTTCAAGTGGTTTAAACGACTGCGTTCACGTCTCTAAAACGCTGATTGCTGCTGAAGCCTGGAAGCATGTATTTTATATGAGCTCCCACATTACACTCCTTTTTCTTTTTAGAAGAATCATTAAGTAACCAACTGACGAGTGAACTTACATCATTTATATCTGTTTTACGTAAATTCTAGTTGCTGGGTTGCAGGAAAGTAGCCGTGAGTGTGCAGCAGCACTCCCTGCAGGCACCAGTGCTGTTTATCTGCTCTTTGCAGGCTGCGCCATCCCCAAGGTGACTCTCGCAGATACCTATATGCATAAATATTACACTAACCACCATACCTCACGATATACACAACGCAGTGCTTAGTTGAAGCAGCAGCATGAGGCAATGCATTACCCAAGTTACTGACATCCAAAGATACTTGGGGCTCTTACTGGCACGAGGAGTGCTTAACTGGGGGGGTGCTCCTGACAGGCAGCATCACTCAGCTTCTTGTAGAAGAGGGTTTAGCTGCTTACCCAGAAATTGGAACATCTTAGTTCACAAAATTTATCAGCCACAGAGTTTCTCTGTGTCCTCATGGCATGATTCAATACTCAAAGTAAAAGGCTGGATGCTGCTCAATATGAGGCCAATGAATATTTTGCCGCTGGATGCAGAGAAGATGGAGCACCCCTTCCTGTACTTTTCCCTAAATCACGAATCACAGAACATTAGGGATTGGAAGGGACCTTGAAAGATCATCCAGTCCAATCCCCCTGCCACAGCAGGATCCCCTAGATCCAGTCGCACAGGAACATGCCCAGGTGGGTTTGAAACGTCTCCAGAGAAGGAGACTCCATAACCCGAATGGGCAGCCCCTGCCAGGAATAAATCAAACCAATGCTTTTAATAAACTTCACATAACCCGCTTTCCATGGCCCTTACGGTGCCTCTTAGGTGCTCAGCCTTGGATCATGTGCTGTGTACTATACTGGGAGGGGTTTGCAGTGCTTTCCCCTGCTTCGCTCTCCAAAACTCTCAGCCCAGGTTGACACATGACCTAGCACCCTCCACTGCTGCCAGTCTGGTGCCATGCCAGGGTATCACTGCCTGGGGGTTTTAACTGATCCTCTACTTCCAGCTTGCTGGGAGGATTGGACTGGATGATCTTTCAAGGTCCCTTCCAATCCCTAATGTTCTGTGATTCTGCAATTCCTGCTTCTGCCTTTTTTCCAGCACTGTGATCACCCTACCTTTAAAAACAGAAAAAAAACTACTCTATTGCTAAATGCAGCTTGACCCCTCTCTATATCTCTGTTAGAGAAGCCCAGTCTTTGAAAATACACTCCTTGGAAACCTGGTGGTAACTGCAGCAAACGTAAGTGGCTTTGAACTCTGAAGTCATCATAATCCACAGTCATAATTATGCGAAAAGAATAAATGAAGCTGGATTAAGTGGTGATCTTTGACCAGGTGCCAGAGTAAAGCTCTCTCTGCATCAGAGTGAGCAAAAGGAATGAGAAATAAGTCCATCATCTCAACTAAATACGGGTCAACTTACGTTAGTGTGAAGACGAGAGACGGTAGATGTGATGGTAAGATTTCACTCCTTAACGACTCATTACGATTTTAGCTCCTATTACAGCTGCTACTGGAATCACAGAATTATAGAATCATTACGGCTGGAAAGGACCTCCAGGATCATCAAGTTCAACCTTCATTCCAACGTCTTCCTAACAGCCTCAAGGATCAAAAGGGAGTGGTTAGCAGAGTGAGAGAGATTCTCCTCCCTCTCTGCTCTACCCTGGGGAGACTGCATCTGGAATCTTATGCCCAGTTCTGGGCCCCTCAGTTCCAGAAGGACACAGAGCTGCTGGAGAGAGTCCAGCGCAGAGCCACAGAGATGATGAAGGGAGGGGAGCATCTCCCTGATGAGGAAAGGTTGAGGGAGCTGGGGCTCTTGTGCTTGGAAAAGAGGAGACTGAGGGGTGGCCCCATTAATACTGATAAATATTTGAAGGGTGGGTGTCAGCAGGATGGAGCCAGGCTCTGCTCAGTGGCATCTAATGGTAGGACAAGGGGCACTGGGTGTGAGCTGGAACAGAAGAGATTCCACATAAATATGAGAAGGACCTTCTTCACAGTGAGGGTGACAGAGCCCTGGAAGGGGCTGCCTAGGGGTGTTGTGGAGTCTCCTTCTCTGACGACATTTAAAACCCACCTGGCCATGTTCCTGTGCGACTGGATCTAGGGGATCCTGCTGTGGCAGGGAGCTTGGATGGGACGATCTTTCAAGGTCCTTTCTAATCCCTAATGTTCTGTGATTTTGCAAAAATAACGTCCATGTTGTCTCAGAAGGAAGTGCAGGCAGCTCTGCTGTGTTTGTAGGGAAAAGAGTGTGTGTAGCAGTATGGCTGTGGAGCACTGAGGTTCAGGGGTTTTTGTTGTCTTTAAATAAAGATGCCATTTAAATCACGGAACGGATGAGGCATTGCCGTGTACTTTTCCATGTGTGCCAGCTGGTCTGCGCTTCTGGGGGGGCAGCAGGAAGGCTGTTTTGTTAGTCTAGCATTGCACACAGTGTTAGAAGCTGGGGGGAAATACAGGCTCATTATAGCAGTGAATGGAAGCAGACAGTCCCTGTACCTGCGAATGGTGGGTGTTCTCTCACCAACAGAAAAAAGTGGCAATTTGTTTCACAGTTGCCTCATCTTTTTTGAAAGTGCTTTCTTGGGAAATTAAAAGTGAAAGGCAGCCTGGATTGAGGCGTCTTTGGCATTTACAAGAGCAAAGACACTGAGTGGGACAAATCCTGCTCATCGTCCTCGGTGAGTTATTCATCTGCAGCTTGGCCACGCACACAGGAATGGCAAGTTGAACAGGATACAGGAGGTATCCAGCTAGCTCAGTGGCAGAGTACCCTTTTTTGATGAGTTTCTACATAATGATTGAGATTTGCTTAAGGGAGAGGGAGAACAGCTTTAAAACTATAAACAAAGTCTCTTAATTACAGAATCACACAGAAGTGTTCAGGTTGGAAAACACATTTAAGATCATGGAGTCCCAAGGCCACTGCTGAACCATGTCCTGAAGCTCCAGACCTATGCAAAGTGTTATCACACAATCAAAGAACATTAGGGATTAGAAGGTACCTCCAAAGATCATCAAGTGCAATCCCCCTGCCACTGCAGGATCACCTAGATCCAGTCACACAGGAACATGGCCAGGTGGGGTTTAAATGCCTCCAGAGAAGGAGACTCCACAACCCCCCTGGGCAGCCCGTTCCAGGGCTCTGTCACCCTCACCAGGAAGAAGGTCCTTCTCATATTTACATGGAACCTCTTCTGTTCCAGCTCACACCCAGTGCCCCTTGTCCTATCACTAGATGCCCCTGAGCAGAGCCTGGCTCCATCCTCCCAACACCCGCCCTTCACATATTTGCAAACATCAATGAGGTCACCCCTCAGTGTCCTTTTCTCTAAGCTAAGGGGACCCAGCTGCCTCAGCCTTTGGCCCTGCTGGGTTTATGAGGGTTTGGACTAGATGACCTGTGGAGTTCCCTTCCACTTCAACACATTGAATGATTCAAAGAGGAGTATTTCAGCATCATATACTACAAACATTCAGAACACAGCAAGGTATGTCAGAGCTGCTGAAGAAAACCTATTGCCTGAGAAGTTGCTCAAATCACACCAGCATAAGAGAAAACTTCTAGATTTAGGGAAACTTATCTGAACTTTCTAGTTAGCTTCCAAGTCATGAAAAATTACTTTAAAAAATCAAATCAGTCTCTGTGGCATTTGGTGCCGCGGTGCAGCTGATGTCATGATGTTAGGTCATAGGCTGGACTTGATGATCTTAGAGGTCTTTTCTAGCCTCAATAACTCTGTGCTAAACATCCCACACAGAGGGAAAGTGACAGCTGGACTGACCTTTCAGGTAAACTCCAGGGACATGGGCAATACATTTCCTCAAGGTTTTGTTGGGTTTTAAAGACAACTGTTAGATCACAGCCTAAGGGAAGGAAACGTCAAGAATTCAGATGGCACAGAAAGGACCCGCTGGATCCCTGCCTGTGCAGACTGAGCCGAGCACAAGGCGAATGCTGTGCTGGCAGTGTTTCTGAAGAAAGCGCCTTTTGCCTCCTTCGGAAGAAGCTTCTCCTAAATGACACACTTAAAGCATTAAAGGGAAGAAAGTACATGATCTAAAAGCACTTAAGAGCATAATTTTCAGAAACTGCTTCTGTCTTGGCATCGCACACGAGTATTAATGAGCACAAATGCATTTATGTCTCTTTTTGCTGCAAATCAGTAACTCCTGGGTATAACCCGCATAGGTTTGTAACTACCTTCCCGCAGAGTACACCCAGAATATTAGCTGCACTTCTACACCTCATAAACACCAGCAACAGAATTAAGCTGGTGATGTAGCAAGCATGCACGAGTGCAGGTAAGGATACTGGGGAAAATCACGGAATCAAAGAACATCAGGGATTGGAAGGGACCTCGAAAGATCATCCAGTCCAACCCCCTGACACAGCAGGATCACCTAGACCAAGTCGCATAGGGACACATCCAGGCGGGTCTTAAACTTCTCCAGAGAAGGAGACTCCACAACCCCCCTGGGCAGCCACTTCCACTGCTCTGTCACCCTCACTGGGAAGAAGGTCCTTCACTACCAAGGTCAGAAGAATCTGGAAGAAAAACCCCACAACAGCAGTTGCATTGGACTGCAAAATGAAATGCAGTAAAAATCATTTTCACAAAAGAAGGTAAAATAAATCCTAAGCAATAATGCAGCAGCGTGTTTTGCACTGAGATAATCTCTTGCCCCATCGAAATGCCAACAGAATGGAACTCAAGAGTCCTTATTTATAAATTTATAAAAAGAATAATTTATAAAAGGGAAGTACTGATGTTCTCCTCCCCCTGTACCCTGCCCTGGTGAGACCACAGCTGGAATCTTGGGTCCAGTTCTGGGCCCCTCAGTTCCAGAAGGACACAGAGCTGCTGGAGAGAGGCC
>JAOXOE010000405.1:22211967-22223447 GCA_028565055.1 Phoeniculus purpureus | reverse complement strand
AGAACATTAGGGATTGGAAGGGACCTCGAAAGATCATCTAGTCCAATCCCCCTGCCAGAGCAGGATCACCTAGACCACACAAGCATGCTATTTGCCTTCGTGGCCACCTGGGCACCTCGCTGGCTCCTGTTCAGCCTCCTGTCCATTAGAACCCCCAGGTCCCTCTCTGCCAGACGGCTCAACAGCCACCCTGCCCCTAGTCTGTAGCACTGTAGGGGACTGTTGTGGCTCAAATGCAGAACCCCTCACTTGGCTCCACTGAAACACAGACATCAATACAGCCTGTCCAGCCTCATTGCCATCCAGCGCATCGACACTCTCCCCAGCTTGGTGTCGTCTGCACCCTTCTGTGAGCCCCGTTCCCTGTCTGACAGACGGCGGGGTGGTTTCTACGACAAAGCGCGGGTTTACTTCACCTTTGGCCATTAATTCCCGTTCCCTGAACAGGAGGAACCGCTCCACGACTCCTTCCCCACCTTACTCGTCCTGTTCGAGCCTCCCTGCCACTCCTCCTGGGCCTATCCCCCTCCCTTAAACACCAAGAGTCTCTCCAAGTCTCCCTCGGAGGCCCCTATTTGCCCTCAGGCCGCTGCCCTGCGGCATCTGACAGCACCGCCCGCCCCAAGCACTCACTTACTCCTCACTTACTGCTCTCTGACCCCTCGTTTACTCCTAATTTACTCCGCTCACCTCCGCGTCTGCCCAGGTCGCGTTTACGGGGCGACTCTCCCGTCTCGGAGGCCCTTCCAGCCCTCCCGAGGGCTCCAAAGCGGCCGCCATCACCCCGTTTCCCGCCTTTTCCCTCCGCTGTCCCCCCCCCCCGCCCCTCCTCGCGCAGGTCTCGCGCTGCCGCCTCCACTTCCCTCCCTCTCAGCGCCCGCGGCCGCTGTCACCCACCGCCCCGGGCCCAGTCCTCGCTACCGGGACCCAGCCCCGCTCCTCGGGCCGGTTCCCTCGGAGGGATGAGCGCTGATGAGCTCTGAAATGCCCCTCAGCTGTAGAGCTGGGCTTCTGTCACTGCTCAGACACGTTCTTCAAAGAGATGAAGGTCTGCGGCTGCCTTCAGGCCTTGAGGACAGTTTTTCACTCTGCCGTGACTACAGCAATTTGAGAAACACGAGGTGCCTTCTGGCTCTCAAGAAAAAAACCCCAAACCTGGAATGTACTTGCTCATCTTTACCCTCAGCGTCCAGGCTGACTGTTCTCTACTTCTGAGGCTGCTTGGATTGACCCAGGGTTACGCAGCTCTTGGCAAGAGGATCTACCGACAGCATTTCTGAAAGGCCAGCATCCTCAAAGTAGCCCCTGGGCTTTACAGCTCCCAAGGTAGGTTTCCATGAGAATAAAACCAACCTCAGAGAATTCCATGAATTTACCAATGGTTTCAAAGATTATAAATTGAATTTATGACTTTATACTGTTTTACTTATGTTTTACCTATTTCACTTATATTTTACCTGTGTGGGATGATCGTGGATTGGCACCTTCTAATGATGGATTTGTAAAGTGAACTACACAGAGCTTTTGGTGGTGTAGTTTTCATAGAGTCGTAGAATCATTCAGGCAGGCAAAAACACCTGGGATCATTGAATCCAACCGTCAATCCTACTCTACAAGTTCACCTCTAAACCAGATGCCTCAACACTACATCTAAGCATCTTTTAAACGCATCCAGGGATTAGCATCTATTGATATATATATTAATATATACTTAAACCAGTTCCAAAAGGGGACAGAGCTGTTGGAGAGAGTCCAGCGCAGAGCCACAAAGATGATGAATGGAGTGGAACACCCTTATGAGCAAAGGCTGAGGGAGCTCGGTCCCTCTGGAGAAACAGAGACTGAGGGGTGACCTCATTAATGTCTATAAATATGTCAAGGGTGGGTGTCAGGAGGATGGAGCCAGGCTCTGCTCAGTGGCACCCAGTGATAGGACAAGGGGCAATGGGTGTGAGCTGGAACAGAGGAGGTTTCACATCAATATTAGTCCAACAGGAACATATCCAGGCGGGTTTTAAACGTCTCCAGAGAAGGAGACTCCGCAGCCCCTTCCAGAGCTCTGTCACCCTCACTGGGAAGAAGTTTCTTCTCATATTGATCCTTAATGTTTTGTGATTCTGTGAATATTCAGTTCATTGAGATTTACAACCGAAGGTGAAATGAAGACTTTGTTTGTAAGGCAAACTGTGTTAAGGGGTCTTACTCATTTCTGGCTAAAAGTAGCTTAGGAAAAGCATGCCACAGTTATTGGGTCAGTAAGGGAATTACCTTACGTTGCCAACCCCTTTTAACAGATGCTCCATTGTTCAATTGCAAACACAACCCTTATAGAGTAGTTCAGGTCTCACTGCTGCAGCTCCAAATTTTTGTTCAGAAAATTCTGAATTCCAACTTAACCTATTTTTGCTATTGGCTGCAGCAAATCTGCATGCTTCATTTAAACAATTACATCATTAATTGTTTGGATTGAGCATTTTTGTAGTCCATCTACTCAATTAAATAGTAATGGCTTTACTGTGGGAAATCCCTCACTACAGTGAATGCAGGAGGTGTTCTCATTCACATGCAAGCAAGCCGTGAGCTAATTCCTACATAACCTATAAAAACAAAAACCAATTTCAATACTGCTACAAATGCACATGACAGCACAAATAAAGTGCTTTCGGCTCTATGGACTCCATTACTATTAATTATCCATAAAGTCCTTGGCATAAACTGTGAAAAGCCCTTTCTTTTGAATAAATGTAACTCCGTCAGAACGCTTCAGGCACCTGAAGGGACTGCAAATGAAAGGACATATTTGCTAGCACTTTGTTACAGATAAAAGCCTTTTAACAGGATCACAGAACATTAGGGATTGGAAGGGACCTTGAAAGATCATCCAGTCCAATCCCCCCACCCCAGCAGGATCACCTAGTTGAAGTCGCACAGGAGCATATCCAGGCAGGTTTTAAACGTCTCCAGAGAAGGAAGAATTCATTCACTGTCAGTTGGATTGTCAGTTACGTTAAGTAACACCTCAGAAACCTTGATAATACATTAGCAGAAACAGCACCCAGGTAGCCTATCTGGTCGAAATGTACGTGGGAGAAACAACCCATTACAGACCACATGTGGAATACACAGGAGGACTGGACTGGTTGATCTTTTCAGGTTCCTTCCAATCCCTAATGTTCTGTGATTCTGTGACAGCTAACCCTAGGTGCCAGAGAAGACGTTGAAACTTATTCTCAAGTCTTCAGCTTCAGAGACAGCTACGTATTTATTCATAGGTCATTCCCGAACTCACTGCCAGCTGACAGGAGGCAGAAAGCTCAGCAACATGCAGGGGAAAAAAATCATTTCAATGGCTGAAGTGTCCCATTTTATTTGGACAGTCCATCAAATTAAAAGGAACTCTGACAGCCGTACACTTTCTGCCAGAAATTTTACCTAATGATATGGCAGTACAGCCTGCAAACAATGTGCTTTTACAATTTAAGAAGTTCTTTTCTTTTTCCTCAGTCTGGAACGCTTCTAAGACTGCTGGTAGGTCATTTAGAAAGAAAAATAGAGAACCATGTAATGTATGTTTAGCTTGGAGCAGTGATTTGGAATATGAAATGAGCTTAGTGAAGTGGCCAGTTGCTGGTTGCTGAAATCATTATAAGGATGTGGAGTGGGTTTTTTTCTGAAGGGAAAGGAGAATATTTTGAAAAGACAGAGGATCTCTGTTAATCTAATCAAGTTTGTTACAAAGCTTTGAGTTTTATTAGGCGGTCAAGGGAATGCCCTAGAAACTCAAAACTTTCAGTTCAAACACCAAACTCTGTGCAGATATTTTAAATCACTTTAGGTATCCTGGCATCCTGGCCTGGATTGGAAACTGTATGTCCAGAAGGAGCAGGGAGGCAATTGTCCCCCTGTACTCAGCACTGGGGAGGCCACAGCTTGAGTACTGGGTACAGTTTTGGGCACCTCAGTACAAGGGAGATGCCGAGGTGCTGCAGTGAATGCAGAGGAGGGCAACAAAGCTGAGGAAGGGCCTGGAGAATAAATCTGATGAGGAGAGATTGAGAGAGTTTGGGCTGTTTAGTTTAGGGAAGAGGAGGCTGAGAGGAGACCTCATCACTCTCTACAACTATCTGAAAGGACAGTGTAGAGATGTTGGTGCTAGTGTCTTCTCACAGGTAATCAGTGAATGGGCATGGAAATGGGTTGTTTAGGGTCATGGTTGAGTCCCCATCCTTGGATGAGTTTAAAAGACACTTAGATGTAGTGTTGGGGGATCTGTTTTAGGGGTGAACTTGTAGAGTAGGATTGATGGTTGTACTCGATGATCCCAGTGGTCTTTTCCAACCTGAATGATTCTATGATTCTGTGATCATCTTCCTGTTCTAAGCAGGAACAACGGGTTCCAATGACGGAGACTGTTGAATCTCATAAAATCACAGAATGTTAGGGGTTTGAAGTGACCTCAAAAGATCAACTAGTCCAACTTCCCTGCTTTAAATCTTCCAAGAATTTCTGACACAAACGTGCATCTAAATTTGTATTTTCCATAGCACTTATGGTGACTACCCAGTTAGCCTTTTTTTGAGGTCTTGTTAAACAGGGAGAATAAGGGAGCACACCTGTGTAAACTCGCCTGGGTCCCAGACTAGGGAGATTCTGCTGCTAAAATCTTCTTTAAGCAAGTGGTACCCTTCCTTCAACTTACTGAAAAGAGCTTCCAAAATAATTTATTTCACAGATTAAAACTGTTGCAGTAAAACTGATTAAAAAGTATTGTATTATTTATAGTTCAAAGTTGTCTTCGCTTCAGGCAAGGTATTTGTACCCTCTGTCAGAATTAACTCTTTTTACTGAGGATTTTTAAAAGTATTTTTCTCTCAATTTTAATTCAGCCCATTACACCTGTAAGTCTATTTTGAAGACATTTCTAGGGATTTATTGCACAATAGAGGAGCTTAGTGCATATTTCAATGAGAGACTACATGGGTGGCTGGAGAGATATGGAGAGATGATCCAGGTATCTGCCTCATAACAGAAGAATTCCATATGAAGAGAGAGAAAGAAGAATTTTTCACACTGGTATTTAAGTATTTTAAAATAAATGCTTAAGCATTAAGGATTTTAGAATACTTAATACTTGAAATATTTTAAGTATTTTAGAATAATAACAATTTAAGACTTTTTTCAACCCGTCTTCTTCAGCAGACCTGAAAAAAAGGTTCAGGTAAAAAACATTGGTTTCCTACACGTAAACAAAAGGCTACGCACTGCACAAGACATCAAGACATCAAGACCTCCAGATGTATTTTGTTTTAGCTGGCAGGGAGACCCTCTCCCCGGGAGTACAAAACAGACAGACGCGAGACGATTAATATGATCAAGTGAATGCCGTTTATTAAGCATCAGACTAGCCCTTTTATACATGGCCAGGTGGTCCATGGAATACATGTGCATTGCAGATGTCTTAAAAGCTACTGCTATTGGTTAAGTACGTTTTATCCACGCGTTGTTCGTGTGATGGTTAGTTTTCATTCCACAACCTGTTGTTTTCTTTCTACGTGCCAGCTTCCTCACAGACCTGCACGTCACTGACCTTGAGAAACTCTCCGAGCAGGCTTCAAAGCCCCTTAGCTCAGACTCTGGCGAAGCTCACACAGCTGGGATTGCTCACATGCCCATTCTCTACAAAATATGTCCCTACAACCCTCCAAAGAAATTTTACATTTTACCATAGGTAAAAACTATTACAAAACCCTCCAGTTTTCCAATCATCCCTAAAAAGGGTGAGATCATTGTATCATAGAATCATTCTGGTTTCAAAAGACCCTTGGGATTGAGTCCAACCCTACTCTACGATTTTTTTTTTCTACTCTGGTTTACTCACCCCTAAACCAGATCCCCCAACACTACATCTAAGCGTCTTTTAAACTGATCCAGAGATGATGACTCAACCCCCACCCTGGGCAGCCCATTCCAGTGCCTGACCACTCTCTCCATGAAGAATTTCTTCCTGATGTCCAATCTAACTCTCCCCTGTTGGAACTTGAAACCATTTTGCTCTTACAACAAATATTTTGTTTTTATAGCAAATTATTTTTGTTGTTCAACCTCACATCAAATTATGCAGCTCCTGTCATGTGCTGCAACACTTTCATATTGATTCTGCTTTGAAATGTTTGACTATTTGTTCACTAAGTTCCTCCACACTGTGAGGGTTCTCCCAGGCTACCCAAAAAGATAATATCTATCTTCCCCTTGAGCACACAGAATCACAGAACATTAGGGATTGGAAGAGACCTCAAAAGATCATCCAGTCCAATCCCCCTGCCACAGAAGGATCCCCTAGACCAAGTCACACAGGAACATATCCAGGCGGTTTTTCAACATCTTCAGAGCACAAATGGAAGTGCCTGATACTGAAAAATAGCTGGTCCAGAGCTTTTCCAATACATTTCTAAAAATGCCTACAGAAGCAATCCTTTCCGCTCCAGCTGTTCTGGTGGAAACTGATTCGTTCTAGTAAGCACTAGCCAACTGCCTTGGCATCATCTGGACTAAGCAGATACATCCTCTGCTTCCTAAACAAATTCTCGTGCGTCATTCCTCTCTCAAAATTCATCCGAGCAATTCATGAGACGGTTGTCGACTTCAGTCCTACTAGGGGTAACCCAGAAGTCGCTCATGAAAGTTTCTGGTGTTTGTTGGATGCTTGTCAACCAAGAGTTCAGCTGAGAAATAAAAAGTGAGTGCTGCATTCTGCGCAACATCCTCAGCCAGTGGCATGGGAAGGAGGGTTTACATGGCTTTTTGGGTTAGTTTGCTCTTTTGAGGGAGGTATTTTTCACAGAATCACAGAACATTAGGGATTGGAAGGGACCTCAAAAGATCATTTTCCAGTGCTTTCCGTCTCCCTACCATACTTTTTTTTGCTGTATGAGTCAGCATTTGTTTACATTCAAATGACACATCAAACACACTAAAAGCTCTGTCATGTTCTATCAATGTTTTCCAGCTCGTGTCCTGCTTCCATCCTGACAAGCCTGACAAAGGAATTGTTGTTGGATAGGAAATTCATTAGGCTCACAGAATTGTCACCAATTCCTGCAGACTGTTTGAGCTCTGGATTCCCCTTGAGGGACATGTGCATATAAAGCAACTGGAAGTTTATATTGTTCTCTCGAGAAACAGCTGGAGCTGTTGTGCAGGTAATAAGGAAAAAGCAGTATCTATTGATTATTACTGAACCCTACTGCTCAGAAAACAAGCTGGCATGCCCTGCTTCTTGGGAATCATTTTAGATGTGTTTAGAAATACAGCAGAGAGAAAGTGTTAAGTGTCACCCTGCTGAATAGCACTGTAGCAAGGGGAATACCAAAGCCAGATGTTATCACACAGATAAAAATACTCCCTTTCAAATATCTTCTTTCGGTTAAACCAAACAGCTCATTCCTTTATTTGTGGCATCCTATTTCATCCCTGCAAAAGCATTGCTGATACCAGAAATTCAGCATCCTGGATATCAGTCACTCAGCATTCCAGATGAAATCCCAGAAGGTAAAGTTATGCTGAAATGTCCTGCTATAGATTCCAACAGCAAATACATTAAAGAGTAGGGAAAAATCCAGCTATTTTTAAAATACTTTTGAATAATGTCAAATAATGCACATAAAAAAAGAAATGCTGTGAAATTAATTTGAAGATGAATGTATTTTAATTGCGTGCATTTAGCAATGTAGTTCATAGAATCTTAGGGTTTGGAAGGGACCTTGAAAGATCATCCCGTCCAAGCCCCCTGCCACAGCAGGATCCCCTAGATCCAGTCGCACAGGAACATATCCAGGAGGGTTTTAAATGTCTCCAGAGAAGGAGACGTTCTCTCCATCTTCTAACCACCTCCGTTCTGATGAACTCCAGGATGCTGTTGGCCTTCTTGGCCACAAGGGCCAGTTGCTGGCTCATGGTCATCCTGCTCTCCAACAGGTCAGTCCCCACCCTATACTGGTACCTGGGGTCGTTCTTGCCCAGGTGCCAGACTCTGCACATTTCAGTAAGAAAGTCGTCCTTGAGGTCTCAGCAGTACTGTCAATGCGTTTTGGAAAAGTAAAACTGAAAAGAGTCAGAAAACTCAAGAAGGAAGAGCTACTCTTTGTCTGTAACCTTTTCCCAGACAACAGAAAGAAGAGTGACACCACGCAACTCCTTGCTCTAATAAGAGTAGTAAAATATAGCTGGGATTAGTATTTGAGAAGCTAAAGCATGTGGACCAAAACGCCTGGTGAAAGTAAGGCCTGACCAATTACTTTTTAACCAAAGTTCTTAAAATAATGAGAATTGAACCTGACATTTAAGGAAAAGAACAAGAACACTTGTCTACTTAATTATCCTAAGCCTGAAAGCACTTCAGTCCCGTACTTCTTTCCCTTTCATTATGGCATTACATAAGCAGCATTAGAACAGGAGGAGAACTGAGTCTTACACTTCAGTTATTTTACTTTCTAAAAAAAGTTCTTCCCATTACCTCAGCAGCAAAATAACCTGCTGTCACACTGCTCGGACCTAGCAGAAAATATTTAGGTGGAGTGGTTTTCCTTTGTTTTGGGGTTGGCCTTTTCCCCTGACTCTATTCCTGAGAACCCTGTTGGCTCCTGGCCAATCTGCTGGCCACCAGGGACCCCTGGTCCCTTTCTCCTATGCTGCTCTCCAGCAGGTTGGTCCCCAACCTATACGCATACTTGGGGGTGAATTTCTTATTGCATCTAAAACCTGCAGGTTATTTAGCCTTAGGGAAGCCAACAAATGCAAATTAATGTATTTTTTAGATGTCTCTCTCCTTTGAGAAAGAGACATCAGCATGACTGTAAGAAATTAAGAAGTAAAACTATCACTAAAAAAAATTAGCTTACCTGCAAACTCCACTTCTATGTTTTCTTAAAAAAATAACAGCCCCACAAGACCAAAAACAAAAAACCCCAAAACCAAACTTCCTCTGCAAATCACAGGATCATTCAGGCTGGAAAAGGCCCCTGGGATCATCAAGTCCAACCATCAATCCCACTCCACAAGTTCACCCCCAAACCAGATTGCCCGACACTACATGCAAGTGACTTTCAAAACAAAAGCTACTTCCATCCACAGGTTTTATTCAGTGAGCAAAGCCAGGTTGTCTACAGAAACAGATTTAATACAGAGCAAAACTTTTCTCTGATAAGTAATTTTGAAATATCTGAGCAACTGAAGCTTATCTGTTAATTATTCATGTTTCTGTTTTCATTTCCAGCTACTCTGGAGCTGCTGATGCTGGCACTCTCCACTAGGTTTAAGCATCCTTTCAGCTCAACTCTGCCAAATTAAACTGTCACTTTCTATTAAAAAATCTATAGCAGGAGGTTTTTAATCTTCTGATTTATACTTTGTAATAGGAAGTCAAAGTTTAAATTAGGATGGGAGCAGCCTATGAAATAAAGGCCAAGCGATGCACTGACAACCAGCAGGGAAGAAAAACTTCCTGCTTGCATCAAAGCACACAGTAGAGCACTTTTGCCTTCTATCTTTTTAAAGGTTTTATTTTACCAAGTCTCAGTTCAGCCTCAGACTCTGAAACTAACATTGCCCAGAGGTGGACTGGATGCATCTAAAGGAAGGTATCGCTTGCCAACAAGTGTCTGAGCTGTACCTGGACCTCCTCCTCTTGCAGCCTCTTCACTTTTCACAGAATCACAGAACATTAGATTGGCAGAGACGTCGAAAGATCATCCAGTGCAATCCCCCTGCCACAGCAGGATCACCTAGATCAAGTTGCACAGGAACATGTCTAGGCAGGTTTTAAATGTCTCCAGAGAAGATGTGTTCGTTTTTCTGAAGATGCAGCTTGCAAACAAAACCTGTCTGTCCACAGCCTACATTCACACCTTCTCATCGGACAGGAGAAGTCATGGCTGAATGAATCAAAATAATTTTTCCCCCTAGGGACTCAAGTGCCAACTACACCGGCACAGAGCCGTGCCTGTGCCCTGCTTTTCACACCTGGTTTGGTGTGGGAATAGCTCTGTCTCTGTGTGGCACTGCTTTACGATGCCATTTGCATTCCCTCGCTTCTCCCTTCACAAGCTTTCTCTGAATCAACTAATTCATTCCATGATCACAACTACATCCTATTCGCTGCTGACTCACAGACCTACAACCAGCTCTGACACATTTTCTTATGTTCCGTGCAGTACATCAACATCCTTCTCTGACACCTCCCCAGGGACACGTCGATCAACTGACATTTCAAAGGGGTCTGGTTGCTCACAGAATTTTAACAGCAATTCAGTACCTCACTGCAGTGAAATTAAAGATGGAGAAGGCAAAATAGAGCCCAGTGCTCTTTTAATTAAAAAAAAAAAAAAACAACTAAGGTACTATCCACTAACTGTGAGCAGCACTTGGGAACACCACTTGTTTATAAGTATGTGTATGTACTAAACTGTCCTGGAGCTGGCTCTGGAAAAGAACCTATTCATAGAATCATCATGGCTGGGAAGGACCTCCAGGAACATCAAGTCCAGCCCTCACCCCAACATCTGCCTAACCCATAGACCATGGCCTCAGATGCTCTAGCTGCTTGGTTTTTAAACCCCTCCAGGGATGGGGACTCCACCAGCTCCCTAGGCAGCCTGTTCCAGTGCCTAACCACTCTCTCAGCAAAGAACTTCTTCCTAGGATCCAGTCTAAACCTGCCCTAAAACAACTTGAGGCCACTTCCCCTCATCCTATCATTAGTAATTTGGGAGAAGAGACCAGCACCAGCCTCACTACAACATCCTTTTAGGTAGCTGTAGAGAGCAAGGTCTCCTCTCAGCCTCGTCTTCTAAATAGTCCCCGTTTCCCTCAGCCACTCTTCAGAAGGCCTGTTCTCCAGCCCTCTCACTAGCCTTTTTGCCCTTCTCCGGCCCCACTCCAGCCCTTCAATGTCCTTCTGATACTGTGGTGCCCAAAGCCAGACCCAGTACTCAAGGTGTGTTCTCGCGAGTGCAAGTACAAGGACACCATCAGATCCTTGCTCCTATTGGTTACCCCGTTCCTGATCCAGGCCAGCATGCTGTGATACTGGCCAAACTAACTGCTTTCTCCGGTTGAAGGCAAAAGCTGTATTGCCATTTTTAAAGGAACTGGAAAGAAAAACTACAGAAGAAAACCACTGTTTTTACTTCATCATTTGTACATTTGGGGGTACTTTCTCCTTAAATTCAAAACCCTGCATCTCCACATGGAGGTTTTAATCTTTGGTTTCTTGTACCCTTGGAAACTTTGGCTTTAGGATCCATTGATCATTTAGCACTATTGGCTGCTAATATAATAAAACACAACACACAAGATGTCCCTGATGAGGAAAGGCTGAGGGACCTGCATCTGCATAGCTTGGCGAAGAGGAGACTGAGGGGTGACCTCATTAATGTTTGTAAATATATGAAAGGTGGGTGTCAGGAGGATGGAGCCAGGCTCTG
>JAOXOE010000405.1:22183409-22204487 GCA_028565055.1 Phoeniculus purpureus | reverse complement strand
ACCCATAAGTTGAAGTAATAGCTCATGAGTCTCAAGAACACCACACAAGAGAAAAGACAGGAGCAGGAGCAGCAGCAGCCTTCTGTGCCCAAATCTCCTTGTTTGGAGACTTACTTTTTTCTCATAATTTTCTCAGACTTTCCTTTCTGTCGTAGATCTGACCCAGAAGAATACCTCCTCTGGCACATTGTGGAAGATAGGGAGTGTTGTTTTCTCCTTTTCCACAGTAAGGGGGACATGCCGGTGGCAATGCATGCAGTGGCAGGTTGTCATCTGAAGCCCTCCTCTTGCACTCCTGGGAGAAAGACACTTAGGCCAAGGGAGACTATAGAGCTACTTTGGGAAGACATAATGGATGAAAGACAATCTTTGTGTTGAGGACTGCTCTTATTTAGCTTGGTCCTTCTCTCGGAAATGACTTTGGGCTCACCTTGACAAGGAGCTCATGTGAGGAAAAGCCGCCTTCCTGCTGATCTTAGATCTGTAATCAGCTGCCTCATAAAACTAATCTCTTCTGCTACAACAAAATTATAGAATGTCTCTTGAGGTTGGAAAGGACCTCAGAGATCATCTGCTACAACCTAGGTAGTGGTAATCCCTATTAAAAGAGGTAATGCATATTTATTATTGTTTCTGGATACCTAAAGTCTCTTTAGGATGCGATTTAAAGAATCGGTCTTACTTAAAGCCTATATTCCAGTGCCTAATCCCACCACAGGAATAACCTCATTTGCAGTATGTAAATCAGCTACATGGAAGCCTTTCCCTTTCACCAAGGCAATTTCTTTTGCAGCATATGGTCTCAAGCATAGTTTAGTGCCTACGGATAGCAGTTGGATTATGATCTATGTATCTCTGGCATGAAACACATTGGTAATTAACTGAAACGATCTTGATGACTAAAGCAAACCCATCTCCTATTAGTATTTTTCTACTGCTGAAGTTTTCTTCACGGTATTCCAGGCTCTACATTCCAACTCCACTTCAACAAATGGCAAGACAACCCTGTAAGTGAAATACAGGTAAATCACCATTGGGTTTTTTTTCCTCTGAAGTATATCTGCTGCCATCTGTTGACTTCTGAAGTATGTTCTAATCTTAAATAAAATACAATGAGATTATCAGATGTGATCCATATAATGGAACCTCTTAACAGTGCTCTAAGATGCTGCCAATTAGCCACTTGAATCTCAGCCATATGTCTCCAGTTGGTAACAGAAAAAGACACCTAGAAAGGGGATAAAATCTGTGCAAGCTCACAGCTACTGATCATAGCATGGTACAAAAGCATTTGTGCAGCTAGTCAGGAAAATATTTGTAGCAAAACCTGTTTGAAAACACTACAGCTGCAGAACAGTGTTTGCAGGGAGATGTGATTTAGCTGTGAGATGGGTGCAACACCAGTGTGTGGCAACGCGGGGTCAAAATTCTCAGCTGGCTTTGGTTTGATGTTGGGAGGAGTGGTGAGGCTGTGCTTGCTTGTGTTAACATACAGGGTTCATTTACACATTTAGATGGGAGAAAGCGACTTTGTGAGACTGTGGAATCCTACAACAGTAACTCTAAGGCCGCTCTGCATAAATTCTGTTCCTTTGTTGTGCTGCGTGCAGAACTGAAAATCTTTATGGACTCCTTCCAGCTTTCCTCCCTCAGTACTGCATTTAGAAATCTGGGAAGCTTATTGAGGGAAAGAGGCACTTTTTCCCCCCTCATCTTTGCAGTAGCATCCAAACGTAGAAGTTACCAGCATGGAGACTGAATTTTTAATCTGTTCTGCGTGTTGCAATTCATTTGAAATCAGTTTGTTCTGAAGTTTGAAAGTAGTTTGTTCTAAAGCTTTGGTTCCTAAGCCAGTCCCCTCACTGATTTCTGACTGGTACAGTCACGGCAGCTGGTGCTGTGTCTATGGGCATTAAGCTAGATTTTGTATTCTTTTTTCATGAGTTGTTTTATCCTCATCTCTGATAAACTTCTTCACCCAACAAACAATGATGCTTTCCCTATATCCTTTTCCTGATCAGTTTCTAAGAAGAAATCCATGCCTTCGTGTGAAGGAATTCTGCCCTGTAAGTGCATTTTTCTTGCCTGAGCTGTGTATTTTTGTTCCATTTTCTTCTGTTTTGAGCATCTGTGGGAGGATGCTTTGATCTGTCTTGCTGCCATGAGAAATGAAACATCTCTGTAGCGGGGGAAATTGCAAAAGGAAGTGTCTAAACGGCAGTAATTATTCTTTAGCCCATTTTGCTTTAAGAAGTGAACTGTAGTGGTCTAAGCACCACATCAGCACCAGGCTACTAGTGTCCAGAGTAATGGTGTTCTGGAATATTCCGGATCAGGTCATATCGGTGCATTGGATAACACCACTCGCCTCCAGCTGTGCTTTAGGCTCTGTCCCCACTCAGTCTCTCTTGTGACTTAAAGCGGATTTGGGATGGTGCTCTCTCTGTGTACCGCCAATGTTTGTGAATATTTACAACTCTAAGAGAAAACAAAGTCACTCCTCAAGCTTTACAGCTCTGTTCCCATGTCAGACGGTACATTTTCTAGGTGTCAGTCTGATCAGTTGGATTTATTCTGATTTTATTTTGGTGGTTGTGTTGTGCAGAGAAGTAACTAGCATGTTTAAAGCAAATGCACATTTGTTTGTCTGTCAGTTGCTTTGGTTTAGATGGCTCCTCACTGGGTACAGGAATCACAAATGTCATATGCAGTCTTAGTGCCTAGCAGCTCCTGAGGAGCGATGCCTGCTATCCCCGGCAGGAACAGATCCCAGCTGGTCATAGTGTTTCTGCCAGGAAGCGACAGTTGTGAACCTTCCACCAGAGCTCCACTAGCACAGGACTTTACAGTCACTGCTTCAGTTTGCATATTCACCCACTAGAAAAACCCCAAACTTCAGGCCCTTTAAAGGATATTCTGGTTAATTTTAGACATACTAGATTGAATTTTGTTTCTAAAACGTTTTCCCTTTCGAGTTCCCTGGCGCCATTGTCTTTATTTACTCGCTGGAGAGTAGAAACTGGGGACCTGCTAATAAGCACTGTCAATACAAATGGAACTAATTAAGCTTCAGACATAATCCTTTATTACTATAAGAGTCCTCAGTGAGATATAAAATAATGGATAACAAACCCCTGAAAATTGGGATTTAGAGAGGCAATACCAACAGAACTTGGAATGGGGGGTTGTGATCTCAATGACAGAAGAAATATGTCATCAACTGCCATTGGTAAATTCTTAGCAGCAGAAGGACCTGGACATGGCAGCAACAGAGTGAAGTTTAGATGTAGATTGTTTTGAAACAACTTGGCATTTCCATTGGTTTTACTGGAAAGAAAACAGATGCCCTGATTTGGAGGACTTTAAAGAATTTGAAATGTTGAGGGGTAGTAAAACTGGTGCAAGCAAAACCAGACACCTCTACATCTGTAGTAACAAGCAGAATTTAGACAATCCTTTTTCCTGTCTTCACAGATATACTGATTTGAAGGAATCCCAAGGTATTAAATACAGAATGTGAAGGTTTCAGATGAGACACTATTATAACATCAAACATAACTAGACCAAAATACTCTGGCCTTCTTGAAAAGTTTATTTAAAGGCTCAGTTAGCACCCAAATAGCAATGTAAATGACCATGAGGCCATGCTCTACGTAATGTAAAATATTAACACTCTTTGGTTAAACTTCTATGTTGTTTACAGAGGAAGCAATTTCTTACACCATCAGCCAAGAGCAAATCTGTAGCAATGAATTCCAGAATGTTACGGTGCACCAATGAGCGACTGCCAACTTAGCCTGTTCAACCAAGATAGCAGCTGAAAGAAAGGCTGATAATTGTGTTTACAAGATGGCACAATTTAAGATCATTTGGGGTGTTATGGTTGGTTTAGAAGGCTGTTTATTATGTGGAACACCACTTCTGTCTTGTATTAGATCCAGATTAGTATGTTACAACAAATTTATTACTCCTGAATTCTATCAACATGATGTGCCACAGCTCTAAAGTTTGTAGTTAGGGAAGAATTACAGGAGACATTAATCTAGAAGCTAGAGAAGGCCTTGTAGCAACTGAGAACTAAAATATGGGTATGGAAAGGGTATTTCCACATGCCTTTCTCTACCCTTTCCTACCTTGCTTTTCCCTTTTTCACTCTCCTCATCTCCCTCTAACAAACAGAAGAAGAGATAGTTTTTCAAAGAACATCTCTCTCCCCTACTCAGCTCAGATTTCACCTTGAAGGAAGAGGGTAGGGAAGCGAGCGCTTTCTGTTTGGCACACGTGTGCATTTGTTCTAATATAAAGCAGCAGAAAGTTAATGGGCAGAACAGCTTACGAATCCCTGTGGTCATCAAAGACAGATGCAGGTAGAACACACATCATTAATGCAGTCTTGTGCGTGAGAAGAAAACACAGCTGAGCAGTGGGAAGATTATTTCAGAGCAGTACTCTGTTTTACCCTCCATTTCCAAAGTGACTTCCCGCAGTGTCTCATTCTGCTGTGGTTTCTGAAGCCCTACAGAATTACAGCCAACTGCTGTTTTGCACCGACTCACACACATAGCAGGTGTGTAAGAGCTATTTATTGCTTGTTTGCTTTCCTTTCCTCAGTGAGGCACAATCCTGCAGCATGCCCCCAAAACAACTGTGGGCTAAAGGGCTCCTCTGCTCCTTGATCAGTCTCAAGGAGCAGCAAGAGCGGGCTGCTCAGAGGGCAGCAGAGGGGAACCTGCAAAGAGATGAAAACTAATTAAAAAAATCTCCACTAGGCTGTGATGGAGACATTTTTTAGTTTTCGTTTTTTTCCCCTATGGTTGCTGCTGGAACTAGTTTCACTGGGAAAAGACTTCTGTATGAAAATTCTCTTTGAATGAATTGGATTATACTGATGCATGAACACACTGTTTCAGACAATTTCCATAGGAAATGAAAATAGTCTGGAGCGCGGATGTGGGTTTTGAGGCCAAGTTTCACCTGTAGTACTCACGTGTAAGCAGAAATAACGTATCTCTGCGAAAGTTCTTGCAATGAAGTTATACCTTTTCCCATAAAGTATTTTTTAAATATGTAAATAACAGATGACCCAGACTGGCACCTATGTATTTGAGTATTTATTTTCAGGCACTCGAATGGGCTGCCCAGGGAGGGGGTTGAGTTGCCATCCCTGGATGTGTTTAAAGATCATTTGGATGAGGTGTTGGGGGATGTGGTTTAGGGGTGAATTTGTAAGGTAGGGGAGATGGTTGGACTCAGTGATCCCAGGGGTCTTTTCCAACCAGAGTGATTCTATGAGTTCTCCAAGTTCTCTGAGATTTACTGCTGTTAATACTGTCGGTTTCCTGACTTCAGATGTAAACACAAATATACCTTTAGTGAGCTTGAGGGAGCTCTGAACAGTCAGTTTATTTGTGCCTTACAGTTTCTCATGCAGAAAGCACTATTGATCTTGGTTTGAGACTCTTCTGTAACTGACGTTATCAGTAATGTGCCACTTCTGCTTATGAAATAAGAACCAGTACAGGTGACCAAATAGAATTAGGGAGGTTTGATTAATTCTTTGCAGTTCTCTATTGTTATTTCTTTAGTTTGACGGACTGATTCTGTAAACATTTATTATTAGCTGGTCGGGAATTTCTCCAGTTAATACAGTGAAGAAATACAAGGAAGGGCAAACAGAGCAGAGGTGAAGGGTTGCGATATTTGCCAAGCTGTGCTGCTTTCAGCCAAGAGACCTGTGCTGTTTACGTAGTTCTGCACTGTAATGTTTGTAACCTCCAGGAAATTCATGGAAAGCAGGAAAATATTTCATAGATACCTCTCCATTTGACAAAATTGTGCTGAAATGTGCAGATGAAGGTGTAGAGAGAGAAATGCAAGAAGGAACTAACTTAAATTTCTGCAGCCTGCTTGCAGGGTGCTAGAGCCTTTACAGTTCCCCAGCTCTCTGACTCTGCTGTGGCTTTACTGCGTTGACCAGCTTAAACCTACCATTTTCTCAAGATGTGCTGCTAAAGTTAGGTGAGAAGTCATTTTACCCTAAAAACACAGCTTTCCTAATTTAAAACCAAATCCCTCAGCTGGTGTGAATGACATCCAAACCTTTCAAAGCTTCAAAAAGGAAAGCAGTAAGCTTGACACCATGGTTGGTGTGTATCAATATGTATTAGCCTGACACGATAACCAGTATGCCAGCAAATGGAATGTAATTAGTATTCACAGGGGTAAATGTGTGTTGGGAAGGGTTCTTAAAATAGTTTATGAGAAGAGAAATCATGTTTCACAAACCTTTCAGGGTTCTTTCAGGGAGCTGCCAAGCTCCCTGAAATACCCGTTGATACAGTCTGATTGGGAACCAAGAAAGCATTGGGACAACATTCCTTGCCAAAGCACTGTTAAGAATTCAGACATCTGAGAAACAAGAGCTCCTTGTGTAGAGCAAGAATTGCCTTGTCTTATCAGGGTCCTGACTGCACTAACATGCCATAATCTCATTGAGAAGCCTAATTGGGGACCCCCACGCACACATCCTCTGTCTGTGGGCCGGGAGCTCCATGAAAGCTCTGACTTGGTACCCAGAGCGGTACCGCTGTGCCCACCTCTGTCTCCTCCAGCCCTGATGAGCAAAAGAATCTTTCTGGCAATAGTGATTTTTCAGAGTATCAAAGACAGCTAAAGTGTGAGCTGGAACATAGGAAGTTCTACACCAATATGAGAAGAAACTTCTTCTCATGAGGGTGAGGGTGACTGAGCACTGGAAGGGGCTGCCCAGGGGGGTTGTGGAGTCTCCTTCTCTGGAGACATTTAAAAACCCGCCTGGCCAAGTTCCTGTGCAACTGGATCTAGGGGATCCTGCTCTGGCAGGGGGATTGAACTGCATGATCGTTGAAAGTCCCTTCCAATCCCTGATGTTCTGTGATTCTGTGAATCTGTGACAAGATCTTACTGGAAAGAACAGCAGAATGACCTTACAACAGCAAGCGACTGGAAGAGGACGCGGCAGGTTAAATTCAGCGTGGATGTATGTGAAGTGATTCACATAGAGTGGAAAAAATTCTCTCTGTCAAATAACACATTCTGAATGAACCATTCCCACTTGGGAACAAGACATTGCTATCAATGTCAGCTCAGCATTCAGTAGTCAAAGAGCAAATTGAAGGCTAAGATTTACCAGGAATGGAATAATAAAAACCATACAAGATTCCTTCTGTCACTGTGCAAGCTGAATGTGTGCCCAGATCTCTCTGTCTCTTAAAAGCTTGTAACAGTTCAGAGAGTCAGCAAAGATGATCAAAAGCATGGAGCAGCTTCTCCACAAGAAGCAAGCAAGCAACCTAAGACTTCTTCACGCAGGAAAGGCAACAAGCACAGTTGTAGGTGGAAGAGAAAACAGTCATCCTCCATCTCTTCCAAATTCCTTCCCAAATGAAGGCATGAAAGACAAGTTGAAAACGAGCAAAGCCAGGCTGATCTTCACACAACTTAGAACTGAGCTGGGAACTTCTGTCAAATTGTTGGATGGTACATCCACACATGGTCAAACACAAGCTGCCAGAAGCCAATAGAAAAAAGCTCTAAAACTTCACCTCTTCTCCCTTGCCCTGTTTTGGCTACTGCCAGAGATTCTTGTTGGCTTAGATGGCCCTATCTTCAGACAAATGAGGGCTATTTTCCTATGAAGAGTGACAATTATAGAATAGAATCACAGAATCATCATGGCTGGAAAGGAACTTAAGGATCATCAAGTCCAACCTTCATCCCAGCATCTCCCTAACCCCTAGACCACAGCCTCAAGTGCTCTAGCTACTCGGTTTTTAAACCCCTCCAGGGCTGGGGACTCCACCACCTCCCTGGGCAGTCTGTTCCAGTGCCCAGCCACTCTCTCAGGAAAGAATTTCTTCCTAAGATCCAGTCTAAACCTTTCCACGTAACTTTTTCTCAATGTTTTGAAGCACAGTTTCTAGGAGTTCTTTGAAATTAATAAACTTCCACATCTCAAGCAGAATTTATTCTTCCTTGTTCAGAATTCAGGCGTATTTGTTATCCATTTTGAGTCGATCATTGTTGCTCACTGAGTGTCTCACTGTAATAAGAAATTAATAATAAAATAGAACACCCGTTCAAAGTCCTGCAGTGGTTTGAAGATGATCATTACTGAGGAAGAAACAGGACTGGCTTATGCAAATGGCAAGAAACACACTCCACAGGCAGTATGTGGCTAGTGGAAACGTGCTCCTTCTTCCTGTCCACATCATTAATCACCCAGCTGTAATGTTCAGCCCTAATTATTGCACCATTTTGAGCATCTTTTTCCTCGCTGTGGAAATAGATAATAGCTATTACTTCTGGCTTCTGGTTGTTATTTAAAAACAGGAACCATTGTGTTTGTGGATTATCCAAAGTCCCCAAATTAAGTATTTTGTTAAAAAAAGAAAAGCTCTGCTTTTCAAAGCTATTTTTGGAGCTTTACTCATATTCAGTGAAAGGAATTTAACTGAGCAGGGAGTTACTCTACCATGGGATCAAGGTAATCTCCTTTAGTTGAGACAATTGTTTCACAAAAGCGGCCTGGAAAGCGGACAGAATGCTGTGTCACAGATGACAAGGCTCTCGCACTATTTCTCTCTCTCTCAGACATAAACCAGGACCACTGTAATTAGTGTTTGCTGTTTTTCAAGGCCAGAAAGGGCAAAGAGGTTTCCTTCTGGAAGCCTTTAACAAGGTAGCTGTGGTAGGTTTGTATCATTTAGCTCAGAGATGAGCAGCAGAGTGGACAGGATAGGAAACTATTTGTAAGTAAAGCTTCAAATTAAGGCTAAATACATTGCACAGGTATCATCTTCCACAGCTTTTCAATGTGTTTGTTTTATTTACGTACAGATTTCCTTTCCACACTCTTGTAGCCTACCCCAAGTGAATTCTGGCTGGAAAACAGCCCTTATGAATAGGGCATTGATGAGGAACTGCAGGGAAAGGGTGGAAATGATGCTGTTAACTGCAAATTAGCGTGTAGTGAATGGGAGTTAAAATGAGACTCTGGATGTGGTGACAATTAATCTCTCACACAAGACTTTATTTAAGTAGTGAAAAAGTTATACACTGATCCAAACAGAAATGGGGTTCATCAGTGCCCAGTACGGGGAGGGTAACACACAAGTCATTAAACCGGCACTGGACCAGGTGGGTTGCTTGGGACACCCCAAATTCAACATGGATTTCTTTCTGCATTAAATTATTGAAGCTCCCAAAATATGAAAACTTCACCTTGTCAAGAGGACCCCACCAAAGCCTTTGGTATAGAATTGGCTTCATACAGACTGGAGGCAGAATAAACTCCAAACCACTCAGCCTCAGCACCTGATCTGGTTATATACAGGTATAGTTCTAGATTAGTCCGGTTCTTAACTGGCCTGAGCCAACTGGTGTTGGTTGGACTACCTTGCTGTCAGGGCTGCATACAACACGTTTCCAGAGCCGGGCTTCTCTCCTGAAGCAAACACAAAAGTACAGCCATGTTTTCTAAAGCTCATTGCCGCATAAGGGAGTGAGGGGTGGAGCTGGAATGGCAAGAGCCACAATTTTTGTGCTTTTCTTCTCTTTATTTGGCTTTCTGAAATTCTTAACATTTTCTGAAGTGGAGGGGCAGGAAGGAGGTAATTTACCACTTAGAATAATTGTGAAAAACTACTTAATGTTTTGAAGACGCATCAGAGCTACGGCATGCCCTCGATTGTTCCTATGCAGAGTCACGTTCAAATCAATCATCATAACAAGCGCCGTAACGGCAGGGAGTTCTCTTTCTTTAGCCGTTTGCTTCAGTCGTGAGGAATCTCTGAAGGAGCTGTGCAGTGGGTTGTGTACCCACAGGTGTATTTTAAACCAGCTCCTCAATTCTCCTGGTGCGCACCTAAACAGTTGAGCAATATTCTGCACTCTCTGGTGTGAGCGCGTGTGCATGCAGCATGTAGCCTGGCTTCGTTAGCAGCACTTGGGGTACTTTTACTGCCCTTGAACAACATAGAGTACTTTCAACATCAATTTTATTCCCCTTTTAATTTAGAGAGGAAAACTTATGTTCCCAGAGGTGTGACTCGCTTTTCCTATGAAACATTGTATTTCCGTGATTTATTGAGATATTAACATGGAAATGGTGATGTTAAACAATACTTGGAATAGCTCTAAAAGTGTAGTGGGAATCATGATTTCATAAGAAGAAAATTAGTTATGTAGGTAACATTATTGTATAATTTCCCATAGGATCTCTACATCAGGCAAGATTTTATTATATTCTAAAACAAAGTTGCTTGCACTCACTTTAAATATAAAGTACTGCTGAATAGGCCAATATAAGGCTGCTCACAGTACAAGCAAAGACATCTGTTAATGGTACCATGAATAGTTATGAACTGTGGTACCCAAATGGCTTTGCCAGCAAAGCATTGCCTCCTAATTTATTTTTATAGCAAATGGATGCCTCATTTTTCATGGTTTGGTAGTTTGCATTCAAATGTACCAATAACTTCCAAGGCAATCACTTCTACACAGCATGCTTTATTTCAGAACACAAGATGCAATAGCTAATGGTGTGTTGGTGAGTAGTCTTCTCCATCAGCAGTTTTCTATGAATCCTTAGGTTGTTTCTATTTTTCCTTTTAGATTAGTTCATGAGAAGGAATGTACTGCAGAAAGGGATGCTTATTGTGTGGAAGATTGAATTTAATTTCTCACCACACAGCTGAGGAGGGACAAAGGCTGCATGTGCAGTTACACTGGTTTTGTCGGCCAATATGCTGCAGCTGAACTGAGCATTTTATATTGTCACTCCAAGCTAGAAGGGAACACAGGCAGGAGGATCAGCTGTCACAGGGCAGAGCTCAGAAACGTCTGAAGGCTTCCACAGAGATCAGTTGAGGAGAGGAGGGAGGCAGCAAAATGAAGCTCTGCCTAACATTTTTTTCAGATTTGTGGTAGTTAATGTTATAATGTTATAACGTTAATTGTAGACGGAGCTTGTGACGGCGGCATGATTAGCAGCCAGAAGCTACTTTCATGGGCTCATCAGGATCCTTGTGGTTTGTTGCTGTGTCATCCCTTCAAACCAGCACTGCATGGCCGGGTGGATGGGGACGCTGTGGCTGCTGGCTGGCTGCTGGCATACTCTCCTTTGGCTGCCGTAAGAGAGGCAGACTTTCCTGACTCCAGTGGTGCAGATCCTCCTCTATGTGCCTGGCACTGCTGCCAGCTCTCTTAAATCCAGTTTCCTTTCATATGCTGCCGCTAACAACTGTTGTGTGTATGGCTGCATAAATGTGCTTTCTCTTTTGAGGGCAGATGGAATCTACTGAATGACTAGGAAAAGAATCTATCTTATTTATCGTACGAGGATAGTGTGACATGTCTAGTGATTGGGTTTTGTAATGATTGCATTTCAGAAAAGCATTTTTGAGTCTTTACTCACTCACTGGTTTGGTTGTTTGAGTCTTTTAAAAATCTTTTCAAAGCACACGTTTAAATTTCCACATCGTGTTGGTTTCACAGAGCAGGATTGTGAGATCCAAGTCCTGAGTTGCAGATACACACAAAGTGGGGTGACGCTGAGCTATGCTACTGCTATCCAGCTCTGAGCAGCTTCACGGAGCAATCCAGTACTGCTTCTGCTGTGTGTGAGCCCAGGGAAATGCTCACCAGCATCCTCCAAACCTGCAAGATGTCGTGTACCCCACTCTGGTGGATCTTGGACAGACTCTACTTGAAAATTTCATTTACAATTCGAAGTATCTTGAGGAGAGCTTCCTTGAAGAGAGGGAGTCTTCCCTGCCCTCCTGTTCTGTAATTCAAAACAACAATCACCTTGAGCCACTGACTAGCACAGGCAAAGCAAAACCAATTTCACTGAATCTCAGTGTTATTGAGGCTGGAAAAGCCCTCTGAGCTCAGCCAGCCCAGCCCAGCCCAGGACCTACCATCACCTGACTGGCCACATCAGGGCAATAAGGGCCACAGACAGGCTGTCCTTAAGGACCTCCAGGGATGGGGACTCCCCCACTGCCTTGGGGAGTCCTTCCAGGGTCTGATCACCCTTTCCATGAGGAAGGGCTTCCTGTCACCCAACCTAACCCTCCCCTGGTGAAGCTTCAGACCCTGCGCTCTCATCCTGGTGCTGGTTGCCTGGGAGAAGAGCCCGATCCCCACCTGACTACAGCCTCCCTTCAGGGAGTTGGAGAGAGAGAGAAGATCCCCCTTGAGTCTCCTCTTCTCCAGGCTAAACAACCCCAGCTCCCTCAGCCTCTCTTCATCAGACTTTCCCTCCAGTCCCTTCACCACCCACGTGGTTGTACAGTTGTTGCAGAAGAATCCAGTTCTTGTAGCAGATCAATGGCCTCGGATGATTGCCAAGAACCATCCTGACAGCTAAGTGACTGTTTACTGTCTCAATCTGCTTGTGCTACTCCTCTCCCTTTTCGCTAGCACCACCTTTTCACACCTGTGATGAAACACAGCCTAGGATCTGAATGCTTTTTGCAAGAAAATACCATCGTGAAATCTGAGATGGAGATATATTCACAGAATCATAGAATTATTAAGGTTGGAAGAGACCTCCAATATCATCTGTCAACTCCACTACGCCCACTAAACCAAGTTTGCTAGTACCACATCCACAGGTTATTTGAACCCCTCCAGGGATGGCATTTTTTCTTGTGATCCTGGCTCTAGGTTTGTGATATGCTAGAATTAACTGTGCTTATAGCAGCTATTTTTACACCAGTAGTAGCAACAACAATCTGGGCCTGCAAGACTTTGACGTCCCAATAGCATCTTCCTGCTGTCAGAGGCCTTCACGGTAGATCGCAGAAGAAATCCCATGAAGGTGTGTGGTTTGAGCCAGACACACTGCGCATGGTGCAGCATCACAGCCATCACTGCTAAGCGGTGCTGACACTGATTTGTCACTTCTGGAGTCTAGAGCACGATAAACACTGAAGCTGTTACACTGTAGGGGATATCGATCAGATCTGGTTAGTGCTCGGTGACTGTGTGCTAGGGAAATCAATTGGGCAGATTACTTTGAGCTTGCAGGCAAGTTAAGCTCAACCCGAGATGTGATCAATCCACCAGTCTACAGTGACAGAATAATACATTAAACCAGACTGATCCTTGAGCTGTCCTGAATCAGGTTAAATGCGCGTCCTTGGGTGAGTTTGTTTTACAGCAATGCAATTTGTGTATGACTTCGTTGGTTCCTTTAAAAGTGCTAGTTTTCATTAACACCTTCCTCGCCAGAGCAGCTTTACATGCTTCACCCTTTCAGCATTTCCCACATGAGTGGAACGTGAGTGGAACCAGCGAGTTGCAGGTTAATTCAAAGTCTTCTTTATGAAATCCTCCTTGAATTGCTGCCTGCAGGATACATCTGAAATGAAGTTCGCTCTCTGGTGATGCCAGAGGTGGAAGGGCTATGTCAGTTCAGAAGAAATTGTTTTCTGCGAGCCTACCACAGAGTTGTCTTGCTGGGATAAGCAGTTTAAGGTTGCCATGCTTCAGCTTATCCACCATCGCACTGGGGAAATATTACTGTCTGTGATCACAGAATCATAGAATCATTAGGGATCGGATGACTGTATAAAACAGAGGATCACACTGTGGATTGCAGATTCAGAGAGCAAAGGCCAGTCTTTAAAAAGGCAAAAGTGTCCTGAGCTCCAGTGTAGGCCAGGATGGCAAATGCTGGGGCAGCTGTGGCTGACTGCTTTTTCAGGCCTTTCAGGAATTACTCTGTGTAACAGCCCATTAGCTGTTTTACTTCAGAAGATGCTTGAAAACTGCACCAGCAGTCTGTTATCTGCTAGCAGGAAAAGGAACTTTGTTGTCATTGCCCTACAGGGACAAAAAGTCTTCTCCTAGTGAGTTGTCTACGCACTTTACTGGAGCATAAGCCTCTGGCATGTGATGAACAGCATTCTCAGCTTCAGTGCTGGGAGCACTGGGCTGGTTATCTTCCTGACCAGTAGCAGACGTTCTTCTATGTCCTGCTCTGGTGCTTCTCTTGGTGCTTTTGCACACAGGCATTTTCCGTATTTCTTTCAGGCCACCAACTCCCCCTAACTTTCCATGAGCAGAAATCTGGTGACATTGAGAGTTGGGGGTTTGGAAATACCAGTTTGAAAGAGACAAAAATAAGTTAAGGGAAGCCTCCAAAAACATTAATGGTATCTCTCTGGTATCTATGAAATCTAATAAGACTATTTTATTGCTCTTGCTTGCTTAGAATCACAGAACATTGGGAATTAAAAGGGACCTGGAAAGATCATTTAGTCCAATCCCCACCCCCACCACAGATCCAGTCTCACAGGAACACATCCAGGCGGGTTTGAAACGTCTCCAGAGAAGGAGACTCCACAACCCCCCTGGGCAACCCCTTCCAGGGCTCTGTCACCCTTACCATGAAGAAGTTCCTTCTCATCTTGATGTGGAACCTCCTCTGTTCCAGATGACACTCACTGCCCCTTGTCCTATATCACATTCCTGCTTTTACCTCCTACAGGAAATCAAACTATTCCTGTTGATAGATACTCACCGTTGATTTACCCTGTTGGGCCAGTGTCCAGTTGAGAACAAGGTCTGTGTACTCTGCTGTGCATCCCGCTGGGCTCCTCTCTGCTACAACACAAACTGAGAGATATCTTTAGCCTGAAGCAGACTTCTGATCTGAAACTTAGTTTGTAAAAGAAAAAGCTTTTCCAAGAGAAGAGAAAAATAGAATTAACACTCGCAAAGCAGAACTTCTGAGTTCTCCCCGTCACTCTCTGACTACAGGATATATTTGGTTAAAAATAGATGCACAGAATGCTTTGCATTACTGTCTCTTTGGTTGCAGAACTGCCGACACGGTGGTTGCGTCGGCAGGGTAGGGAAATATTAAGTACCTAGCTATGATGGCGTTTGTCTCTTGCATTTTTCAGAACTCTTTTGGAAGTGGTTTTCAATATGTGCCTGACATTTGTCAAAGTGTTTTTCTCTGGTAAAACGCATCATTTATCCGAGATGTCTGTGGCACTTCTCTCTGTAGCTGAGCAGATAAGATCTACACGAGTAATTAACTGCATTGAAAAGTACCAAAGATAATGTGTGCTTATGTTCTAGGAAAGGTTGCAAAGTTGTTTAATGGAAAGACACTTGTGCTTGTTCTCCCTAGCTAAGATTTAAGTGAGCTGGTGGAAGAGGGCCACTTTTCAATCCAACATTGTCACACACTGATAATTTCAAAGGGAATTTGTCTGGGTGCCTCAAGGGGGCCAGGAGCAGCAGGGGCTTCCCTGGACTGTGTTAGGACAGGGCAGATTATATAGGTTTAGGTGTCTAGACGGAGGCAGTTCTTAGGGATTTTTCTTTTGTCAGGCAGTCATTCCCATGTTCAGCTCAATGTTATGTGCGATGCTCAACATGGAGACACCGACTTACATTTTCTTACTCCCTCTCCTATTTGCTATTGAAGTGGTTCATTTTGGGAGTCTCATAATAACCGTAATAAACATTAGTAATTATAATACCCATCATCACAGTTAATAACTGTCTCGTAATGACTGTTAGATAACTCTAGATGATGAAGTCACTAGCACACACTTATTCTTTTGCTTGTACAGCGCTTAGCATAAGAAAGTCTGATTTGTTTGCAAAGGCTGCTTTACTGAAATTTAAAAGAATGAAAATCACACAATGATTATGAAGGTCCCAAGGGACCAGAGGGATTATTTCTGCTTTCTTGGATGGAACCCTTTTTTTAACTCCGCCGTAGTCCCGAATGTCCGAATCTAGTCCTCTGCAATGAAGACAATAGGGCTTAATAAAAGCCCCAACTTAGAGCAGACTAAAGCCTTTCACCAGTGAGAACAGTCCACAAACTCCCTGTTCATTATTCTTTGCTCCCTAAACTGGTGTCAGTTTTAACTTGTGAGGGAGGGATGGGGACAGTTTTTTTACAACCTCAGGCCCTTACTTATCCAGCCTGAGATGGTACCTGCAACATACTGGTACCTTTGATGTTCACAGCACATGCTTTACTTCATAATCAACTTTCTCTGTCACTTCTTGAGGTAGCCTCCAACCCATGGGCATCTTCTCCATCCTGGAAGAGGAGTGCTTGTTCCCTAAGGCCACTGACACCTCTTTCGGGAACAAGCTCTATGACCAACATCTGGGCAGGTCCAACAATTTCCAGAAGCCCAAACCTGCCAAAGGAGAGGTTGAGGCCCACTTCTTGCTGGTGCATTATGGTGGCACGGTAGACTACCATCTCACCGGCTGGCTGGTCAAGAACAAGGAACCCCTGAATCAAACTGTAATTGCATTGTACTTAATGAGCAACAAACAGAATCACAGCATCACAGAACGTTAGGAATTGGAAGGGACCTCGAAAGATCATCCACTCCAATACCCCTGCTAGAGCAGGATCCCCTAGAACAAATCACACAGGAACAAGATGGGTTTTAAACTTTGGGCTTTAGTCCCAATGAAATACATAAAAGTAAGAAATGTATTAACTAATGAAGTATCACACCTATGTAGAGTAGTGGTTTAGGACAGAAAAGATACCTTTTGGGGCTTGTGTTTTCTTTTTCTCCTCCTCTGTTTTACCCCCTTGTGCTCATTTCCAGGGCTTTGGAGTAGCCCTGAAGTTCTCAGCTGAGCCAGAACAGCTCTTACACAGCCACTGAATTCAAAGCCAATCATGAGTTTATCTGATGCTTGACATTTTCTCCTTAATTTTATAGGGAAGTGCTTTATTTTCAGTGTCTTATTGTGTCATGAGAAAGCAATGACTTGGTCTTTACCAACATTTATAGTCATTTTCAATGCTGAAGATGATGCAGCCAATTAAAAATACAGATATCGAAATGGACGTGTGTATGCAGCTCAGTCCACTTGCAGTTGTGGCTCTTGAAAATGTAAGATGGTAGAAACACATTAAGGTTCTGAAGGTAAAGTGATCCCGTATTGAAACGTGGATAGTGCCTGTATTTCATGCTAGTGGTTTTGAAAATAAGGCTGGTTCTTATGAGAAACAGTGCTGACCCAATGCATCATGTGCGTTCCACACCTTCCTGAGCTCAGGGTTGGATTTCTGCTGCTTTTCTGGGATAAGACTTTCCTACAGGCCAGAAGGGCTTTCGTGACTGCCTCAGCTAATCAGTGAAGTTCAGCATAAATCCGTCTAACTTGCCCAAATCAAGTAGTGTGTAACCCCACATGCTGGTAAATTAAATCACTGAAGGTGGATGAGCTTTTTTAACTGCGTTACTCTTAACTGAGAGAGTTCAGCAAATGTGTTTAATAATCCACAACTTAGAGAGCACTCAATGCCAATTACTGGGGAAGGGTGGATTGGATCTCTAAGCAATCAAATCAAGAGGCAAAGGAGGAGCAGAAGGGGAAAGCTCAATGCATTAAAATACCAAAAGGCTCGTTTTATAATTCAGAGTGTCAGGATTCCAGGGGAGTGAAGTACAGAATGAAGGGGAAAATGTTTCTATCCTCTGTGATCCCTGGCATTACACAAACAAAATCAACCCTTTTCCTCACCCCCTCCAAAGTTCAGTGATGCTTTCTGGCTCTTTGAATCATCAGTCTTATCCTTTTATCATATAAGAGATGACTTTTGCAACACCATGATGTTTAAGGGAGGGTCTGGTGCACAGCAACAGATTTGGGGGTCTAATCACACCTCTGCTTGTGACCCTGAGACCCCAGGTCACAGCTGAGCTGCTACAGTTTATTCAGAACTAAACCGAACTTAGCAATCCCGTTACTGCTTTTGCTATGAGCATCTCTTTTCCTTATGATGAAAACACAGAAGACGTGGGTACCTGGCTTTGAAAGAAGTCTCTGGTCTCATCGTAAATGAAACAGATATACTGTCCACACTTGTACATTACAGGAAGGGGAAAACATGCAGCCCTTAGTGTTATCAAGATCCCATCCAAATGTTGGTCTTGTAATAAAATGCTTCTCCTAGAGGGCAGGCAGCAGTCAAAGAAGGAAGGCAGGAAAGAAGGCAGGAAGGCAGGAGGGCTACACATGAAAAAAAAAAGTGTATTTTTTGTCTCTTAAATAATAACGTGTTGCATTTTAGTCTGTTCTGCTCCTTCTATTGCCATTTACCCATAAACGTTATGCAGCAAGAACCAGAAAGAATCAGCATTTAACAAATGATTACGCTGCTTCTTCCAAAAGTCGGGAACAGGAAGGTAATTTTCCTCTTGCAAATAGCAGATCTAGAAAATAATAGAAGTAGGTTATTATTTAAGATAAATATAGGTGAGAAAAGGTAATGCTTAAGGAAAATAACTCCTTTCCCTTCTCTTTACTTTGTTAATGCTGTTCTCTGACAGCCAGACACAGCCTAACATTTCTAGTTTGGGGGCTTTTTAACATTTCCAAAAATTACAGCCCACGAACATTGATGCCTCATTTCCTTCCACTTGTGTTGCTGGTAAAATCGACACAGTGCTTTTAAAGGAGGTAATTTTTGTGAAACCGGTGGAGTGAATACCCAGTTGTTTGTGTTTTCTTGTTGGGTTGGGGGTTGCTTGTGAGGCTTCTTTGTTTAGTATGCAGTGTGAATAATTTCTTGGTCAGAATGCAGCAGAGGGTTGTTTCCTCCCACCTACAAAGTGTTGGGCACACTCTTTGCTGTCCCGAGTTTCTCACAGTCTGTAGCAGAATGGCAGTCAGAAGGGGGCCTTGATGTCTCTAACTAAATGTGAGTTAATTCAGGTTCAAAGGGACCTGGTGAGGTTTTTAGTCTGGCCTCCTGCCCAGCAGAGGCAGCTCTGAGATCAGACCAAGTTGCTGTGGGCGTTCTCCCGTCAGGTAACCAAGGCACTTGGATAATCTCCAAGGATGAAGCCTGCTCAACCTCTCCAGGAAGTCTTTCCTCTTGTGTCCTATTCTCCTTCTAACCAGCCTGAACCTCACTTGCTTCAACTCTTGTCCACTGCCTCTTCTCCTCTCACCACACACCACCATGAATAGTCTGGCACTGCCTTCTGACACTGTTGCTCCTCTTCCACCCACCTAGCTCACACCCTAGTGTTATGGAGGTTTTCCATATCAAGGCCCCCCCAAACTGGACACTGTTCGATACGTATTCTAGTGAGTGCTCAGCAGAAGAAGGTAATCCCTTCCCTTCATTCGCTGGATGTGCTCCAACTAGTGCAGCTCTGGGTGCTGTTGGCTTCTTGGCTTTATAGGGAATTGTCTTGCCTTGAGTATTTATTACCAAAAGACACTCTGTGAGTCAATAGAAGGAGTTTTGCGAATACAAGCCCTTCTCTCATGATGCTCTGTAAACACTGTCACTTCAGGAAGAACTGGCACTCACTTTATTTATATTCCCTGGCATTCCCTTACAAGCTTGCTGATACCACTGCTCCTATTTATAAAATCACATAAAGTCATAAATACATTTCTCTGTAGTATTTTCTGTAGGCATGTGTATATGTGACAAGCAAAGCTCCTTGGAGGAGAACATGTTTCTACCACGCTGCTTGCCAATCCCAGATCTATCACCTAACTCTTAGGTCTTTGGGTAGTAGGAGGAGATGACAGTAGCTTTGTAGGATGTCACGGACATCTAGGCTGTGGGAAATGTATTGTCCTTGGGAGTATTTGGCTTCAGGACTGATCTAAGTGAAGAATTTAGTGCTGCAGTGATGGGCCGACATGCTGACGCGATGAATATAGAAATAAGTTGGGGTTTTTTTTTAAACACAAAACCAGATGATACTTGTAAACCAGAAAAAATGAAGAAGCAGATCTCGTTTGTTTGTTTCATACGTGAAATCCTACACAGCACGAGACAAGTTGCCTTCTGGTAGAGCATTTCTTAAAATCACTGTCTCTGTATTAATGAAACAAGGCATGAACTAGATTCCAAATATCCTGGCTTAGCGTTATGACCGTTTCAAAAGTCAACCGTAAATGATTTACAGAACCCAGTAAGGTGCAAGTGCTTTGTTTCCCACCTCTTCCAGCTGCCTTAACAGCCGAGCACTTGCCAAACTCTGGACTAGTGCAGTGAAAGCCTTTTTGTTTGCCTCTGTTCGGTAAAGAATTGATTACTAGCTTCTAAGAGCTGGAAGTGCCTTCCTTAGCGCTGCCGTGTCACTTGTAATGGAGCTGAAGTAGGACACTGGGTGAAACAGACTGTGCTGGAATTTCCTGCTGCGCCCTGTGCATCTCAATGAATCCTGATCAACCGGCCATTTGTTTCACTTTCTGACACAGTTATTAGCTACCTGTAGCTGCCTGGAAAGTGATGGCGAGGTCTGATGATTTTTCTTCCATTAGAAACAAAAGAATAGCCTCAGTCTTTCTTTCACTGCTCTAATTTATTACATTTTGTAAATTGAGTCTTAGCAGCAGCTGCAGTTTGTTATGGATAACGGTGGCCTTCCAATCACAAAGCTTTTAGACAGAAAAAGCAAGAAAGGATTTCTGTGGTGGCATTACTTCCTTTCAGGATGAAAAGGTGGGGCCCACTTTTCACTATCAGGACGCAAAATGCACCAGTACAGATTGTGAGGAGAAAGGATTGAGGTCAGCCCTGAGCAGAAGGACTTGGGGGGTGGTGGTGGAGCAGAAGTTGAGCAGGAGCCTTCAGTGTGTGCTTGCAGCCCAGAAAGCCAGCTGTGTCCTAGACTGCATCAAAAGAAGCAGTGATGGTCGAGGGAGAGGATTCTCCCCCTGTACCCTGCACTGGTGAGACCCCACCTGTGCCCCGTTCTGGAGTCCCCAACATCAGAAGGACAGAGAGTTCCTAGAAGGCGTCGAGAGGAGAGCAACGCAAATGATCAGAGGGCTGGAGCACCTCCCCTACGAGGACAGGCTGAGCAAGTTGGGGTTGTTCAGCCTGGAGAAGAGGAAGCTCTCAGGTGACTTTCTAGCAGCTTTCCTGCTAGAATCTCTGAAGAGGGCTACAAGAAAACTTGAGGAGGGCTTCTGACATGGGTGGTAGTGAGAGGACAAGGGGAAAGGGTTCCAGACTTGAAGAGGGGAGATTGAGGTTGGACATGAGGAACAAAT
>JAOXOE010000405.1:22145592-22178010 GCA_028565055.1 Phoeniculus purpureus | reverse complement strand
ATGCAGGCAAAGCATACATTTCCACGCCCATCAGCAATGTGGTTGCACAAGACTATGTAAAAACAACATGTACCCTGCATTCCGAGAACCCCTTGCTCCGTTTTAATGAGCCACACTCACTAACAGTACCTTCTGGAATGGAGCTCATTTCCACATGTAACTACTTTCTCCCCAGCTAAGGCCCTCGATGCCTTTGCCCTCCCAAAGACACTTGTTTTAGCCTCTTGTGCAGTTCAAATGGATTTGGTTTAGGTTTGTATTGCAGGCCTGTCCCAAACGCGTTGATGTTTTCAGCCTGCTGCAATGTTAGTCCCCGTCATTGCTGCTCTGCAGTGACTTACAGGGGATAGGACAGTCACACACTGTGTTTAAAGTCTTCTGTGCAAGTTGTGTCATCAAGTGAAAGTAAAAGATCTTCACTGATGAAAACCTAGATAGATATTTTAAACATCATCAGTTAGATGAAGGTAGCAATTAGAGTAAGGTAACAATTACCAACAGGGAGTTGCAGTTAACATTAATTGCTGGGTAATTTCTGAAAGACATGGGGTTTTTTAACAGATTTCTATCATGTTTATCCTTTCAGTGGTTTCTGGGAAGAAGCAAGACAGTACAGTGGTGTTTAATGAGCTCACAGTCCTGGCTGAAGTGTGAACTGCTCCTTGGCAGAAGGCTGATACCTCAGGACACATCCTGGTAGGTGGTGGTTTTGTTTTTAAAATAAGGTTTCTTCTCTGCAAAGATTCTGAGATTTATCATTGAGAAAGAGTGAAATTGCAGTGCACCCATCTGAAATGTAATCAAGGAGTTAAACTTAGTGTAACGAATGCGGAGGCTTGAGCGATAACACAAGTTCGGCTTTATGTGTCTGGTGAAAATTAACGGGGAACAGGAAAACTTAGGTTCTGACCAATTTTGTGTTGAATTTCTGCTGATGTAACTCAGTATGTTAACCTTTAGCCAACAATTGGTCCATCGGAAGTGCTACAACACATGATTATTTCCAAGCAGGGCTTCAAACTGAAATGCTTCATACATTTTTTTCAACTCATTTCAAAATCACAAGCAGTACAGCAAAAAGTGAAGGTGTTCTTTGAGGGCAGAGCGCTTGAAGTCAGTGTAGCTCTTAGTTCTGATCTGTGCAGAAATGCTGCCACTTCCCCTGCAAGCTGCTTTCTCTCATCAGAGATGAACTCTGAAAATGTTCAGACTGGGCTCTACTCATTTTCACCTTTAAGAAGCTGCAGAGCTTGGTTTTCTTTGTAAAGGAGTGTCTTCTCTGAAACTCGCATCAATTCCAAGTGACACACCAGGACATGCCAGAAGGCTCCCAATGAAATCTACCTTGGTTTTGGTTTCTTAAATCTTTCCTCTAACAGGTGCTAGAGTAAGAACAGCAGACTCTGAGACTCATGACTGTAGTAAGATCTAGAGTGTCCAAGACATCTTCTTGCTTGTTTGTTCCCCATTTCACTTGCTTTGCTGGTAGCTGGCTCAGTATCTGCAGACACATGGATAGTGTCCTCCTAAATGTTCCTGCAGCTTAAACACTCATAAAACATTTCAAGCACAAAGAACTCCTGCCCACTGACATTGTGACAGCATCTGAAAAGCAGGCAGGTCACTGTACTACAGGTTTCCTTTGCCTTTGGGGAAGTCTTAGGGCAATCTTTGTTCAGAATCACAGAACATCAGGGATTGGAAGGGACCTCAAAAGATCATGTAGTCCAGTCCCCCAGTCACAGCAGGATCACCTAGATCCAGACAGGAACATATCCAGGCGGGTTTTAAAGTACAGGCTCCTGCTGTTGGTTTCAAATTACAAAGTATTTTGGGTACCAGTCTTTGCTGTGGGTTTTGGCAAAGGAAGCTTCACACAATACTGTTGAGTTTGCACGTTACATGCGCCCTCTCTTCTGCAGAGAAATCTTCTTGGAGCAGTGCGCTATTAACAAAAGGAAATGTTACAGTCTTTCTTAAATTTACACTTAAAAACCAGTGTTTGTACAAAAGAAACACTGACAAGACCTTTTCACTAAAGAATTATCAACAAGATCTTTTCTTGTGCCCCTGAAGAGTTAGACCAACTGTTAACATTGAAGCTAAATGACTGGGTCTGACTCTGAGATGAATGTGTAGACAAAAACAACTTTGCAGCCTGTAGTGTCGGGCTCTGATTAACAACAAGTGAGATGACTCACACAACTGTAAGCCAGTAGAAGATAACCTGGGAGCAGGGCAGCAGGAGGAACCCTGCATGTGGCGATGCTCTGGGTGGCAATGGAATCTGTGGAGCCTGAGAACATGAGTAGTTTTCCTCCCTCAAGGCCTCACTTAACAAGGTTTACGTCTGCAGGGTCACAGAATCACAGAATCATCATGGCTGGAAAGGACCTCCAGGGTCATCAAGTCCAACCTTTATCCTATTATTTAGCTGCTTGACCATATCCCTATGCGCCGCATCCACTCGTTCCTTAAACACCTCCAGGGACGGTGATGCTACCACCTCCCTGGGCAATCCATTCCAGTATCTAACCACCCTCTTAGTAAAGAACTTCTTTCTAACATCCCCCTACACTGTTGGGGTGAAGAAAAACACCAGTTGTTAGCCAGTATAAAAGGGGGTGATTCGAACAGTGTGGGAAGCTCCATCACCCTCCTCCATCACTCCTCCATCAGCCTGTGGACGCACTGAGTGAAGGACTGAAAGAAGACACTGTAAGACTTTGTCAGTGGATATGGGAGTGGTGATCTGGGACTTTGTGTTCCCCCTGCTTTCTCCTGCTCTCTCCTTTCTCCTGCTCTCCCTTTTCTCCTTGCTCCTTCTGTTCTACCCCACCAGTTTCCATACTGGTGTCCCCTTTCTTCACTCTCCCTCTCCCTGTTCTCTGCTCCTCATGCCTCTTCTGATCTCGGAGTTCAGGCTTGGGTAGCGATTCTTATACTCTCTGAGTCCAAGATTTGGTAATTTTGGGGTGATTTTCTGTGCTGTTGGAGTTCAGAATTTGATAGCTATAGTAAAACTCTGATCTTTATGTGGACTTATGGTGTAAATCCCCTCAATTCGACCCCAGGTGAATCCATGAACCTGAGTCACTCCTTTCTCTTACTGATCGGGATGTGATACGGTTAAAAGGAAGATCATCTGAATCCAAGGGGGTATGTGAATAATTTTATAAGCAAAGCGACATGATTCCATCTGCACGATTTGGGAGACTCCCAAGCGGAGGCAATCTTTCTCTTGGTTGTTTTTTACAAACAAAACATGTCCATTTTCAAGGACACAAGCGACTGGAACAGTTTGTCCTTGCGCAGGCTGCCTGAGAGCTGGCAATTCCTGCAGGCCAAATGCCCCAAACTGCAGCCTGGGAGCTTTGGTTCAGTCCCTGCCTTGGGAGGGAGAAGAGCCATCTGCTGCGGCACAGAGTCCAGTTTTCCTCTATTTTGATCTTTTATCCACATGCTAAGCAGGACTAACAGTCTTGGTCAGACTCAAAATGGAAAGGTCAAACCAGAAGGTGGCATGGCTGCAGGAAATTAGCTCAGGCTGCAGAAAAACCTGCCTAATCCAGCAAGGAATTATCTGAACACTTCCAGTATTTCCATAGGACTTCTTTTTCTTCGAGGCTTGTTGTGTTGGAAGGTGTAATTTTGTTTTGCTGCGGCTGTGCTAGGAGAGTAGGTTGGAACTTTGTTAGAGCACATTCCAGTTTGTTCTCAATATATAGCAGATAAAGGGAAAATAATGCACCCATGCATAAAAATCACTTTATGCCAAGATTGCATTCGAGAGCATCTGGGAAACTTTGAAAGCTTTATTACAGAGTGATGAGGTCTATTATGTGAGACACAAAGAACATACAGTAAATTACCTTGTCAATCTTGTTTCCTCGCTTCCCCTCAGCTCTGAGCTTTTCCCTTTCTCTCCCTTAAGCTGCCCAATACAACTTCACACCTATTCTTCAGAGGAAAAGTGCGGACATCTGTCCTTTTCCCTTGGTGCCAAGATTAATATTGTACTGTCAACATGTTGTCTGCCTCCCTGGGCTGGTCCGGCCATTTCCGCAAGAATGGAGACTTGCCTTGAGGGATTTTTCCCAAAACTTTCAAAAGGCAATTGATGTGATCTAGTACACCGAGAGAAGAGCCGTGTTACTGCCATGGTTACAATTCCCACCACAGCTCGCAAGGCAGCAAGTACTGTCCAGTCTCACAGAAATCATAGTCTCTTCCCACTAAGACAATTGGTTTATCTTGTAGCCAAAGCACTGTCTTAAAAATCCCAAATGCCCCTTGTTTTCTTCCTCTTTGTGATGTAGCAGCCTCCCAGGCTCAGCAACCCTGGTCTCTTAATTTGTAGTGGACATTTTTCCTCTCTTGGCTTTGACATCACAGGAGATCACTAAGCTGATGACTTTTCCTCACTGTTTATTATTATCTTTATGGGTCTTTTTTGCCTGGGTAGCTAGAAGCTTTATCAGAGGATACTTATTATCAGGGGCAAGGCTATAATTTATTGAGGTGGAATGATCTTTCGAGGTCCTTTCCAATCTCTAATGTTCTGTGATTCCTTGGGTTTTTTTCTGGGTTTCAGGGATTTTTGAGACTAGAAGTCTGTGTTAGTACTGTCATGTGTAGTAATTTTAATAGGGTTTAATCAGGAAAGCTGTTATGCAGTTATTCCTGTGTTTACTGCCTGACTTCTTGGTCTGTGTGTCGCCAGCACTTGTGACAAGATAATGTTGGTTGAAAGGGTAATGTGAAGCTGTAATGTTTCTCTTTGGTGTTTATGTAATGGTTGGTCAAGCAGCCTGTCTTAGAGGACAGTGTATATGTCTGTTTTGTCACACACGTGTTCATCTGAAAGTACTTTCTTTTCTCAAGAAAACTGACGTGTCAGGTCTGTCAAAGCAGTTGACTGTGACAACTGAGGAAGTGAGCAGGAAGAACCTTTACCAACACCCAGTCTAACCTATTGAAGTTCTTTTTGTCATCTGTAAGGTTTGGGCAGTTGTGTGCACTAGGATGATGGTTTGAAACGAGTAGTTCCCTTCCCCTTTCTGACAGTACACTCATCCCCTGTTGTGATTACAACTTGGTGGTCCCCCACCCCACCATCCCTGAGCACTACTCACACAGCAGAGTTTTCTTGCTCAGCGTGCAGGAGCTTGTTCAGGGTGGCCAGAGAGAGATGTGGTAACAGAAGGAACAAAGGATTTAAGGATGATAGCAGAGCGTCAAGAAAAGAGATTATAGCTATTAGAGAAATTGTCAATTGCATTACAGTGAGAGGCTTGGGGGGGGCAGATACAGGATTTTTTTTATTGCCTGTTTTGAAATGTTATGGACAGAAAACAAGTTATTATGAGTAGAAGCATGAGAAGCATGCTGAAATGAAATACTTCATAGCAACCTGGAAGAGTTTTAAGTTGTTTAATAGCTATTTCCTGAAGTTCAGGTACTGTTCATTATATCCTAGTTAATTTTTTAGGCTTTCAGTTTAACAGAATACAAAATTCCAGTTAAGACACTGAAATGGACTTTAGACACTGGAATGGACTGCCCAAGTAGGTGGTGGAGTCCCCATCCCTGGAGGTGTTGAAGGACAGACTGGCTGTGGCCCTCAGTGCCCTGGTATAGCTGATGTGATGTTAGGTCATGGGCTGGATAAGCTCAGAGGTCTTTTCTAGCCTCAATAATTCTGTGATTCTGTGAAAAAATTGACTCTTGAATCATAAAATATAATTTATGGATAATATTGAGGTTCTTGTTCAGTTGCTAAGTTTAATATAAAATAAACAAAATCCTAAAGAACAGGGAAAATGCAGAATTAGAACTGAACTCTTGTGATTATTATCAGGAAAATGTGCAGTCTGGACAGATTCTGTCCCTTTCTGTCAGAAAACAGTAAGAGGTGGGTGACGACATGGTATCACCAGCCTGTGGATTCTTGAGATTCACAAAGGCCAAGGGCTTTAAGAGAGATTGAGATGATGCTGCAAAATACCTGAAGTGCAGTGCTGGTCCTTCTGATGTCTTTTGGTTCAATCAGAGCACAGCTTCTCTAAGTTCCTCAGAGTGGAGCTGGAACAGCAGATGCAACTGTTGTCTGTTATTAAATCAGTGTTTTCTTTCCTCAACATTGGAGAGCCTTCACTGTTTCTGAAGGTTAGAAGGCTGGGCCAGATCTGTCAGTCAAGAGCTTCTTTGCTTCTTACTGGGGTCAGAGGATATGGAAATGTGATTCGAATATTTTATACATCATAAGTAGAGTTGTACTGAGATTCTAACTGAATACACTTTTGTTGTGGCTAGAAGAAATACTGGCCTCAATCTGGCAGCCAAATCGCATGCTATGTGCTGGCATATTTCCAGAGCAATGAGTGGTGCCCCCTTTCCTTCCAAGTCTAATTAGCGGTGTCCTGCTGCAGTCTGTGGCCACAGAAGTGTCTAATGTTCACTTGCAGCTGCTGATCACCCTTCGTCTGGTCTTGCATTGTGTCATCTGACTGTAATAACTTGTGAGTTGTGACCTAAAGTAATTGCTGGGGATCCTGCCTCATGTCTTGTCTCCAAAAGCCTTGATTCTTCTCCCTCCACTGAGCTGGGAGCCTACTAATGACGTTCCCATCAACTGCTCATCCTGAAAAAACAAACCCACGACGTGTCAGCGCTGACACCAGCGCAGAGCACTCACCAGAAACATGCTTGGCTGCTGTTTGCTTCCTGTGACTGATAGCAGAGCAAAAGGGAATCTTCAAGCGAAGAAATGACAGGCTGTCCTTTGACAGTGTGTATCAGCCAGCTGCTGGGCATCACCGTAACCTTGCAGCAGGATTAAATGTCGCACCTCCTCCTTCCACCAGCCCAGACTACACCAATATTTTGGTACCTGCTTAATGCTCACTGCCTCAAACACTGCTTTGTTTAAATTTATTCTCCCTAAATCATTCTTCCTCCTTGTTGGAAACAACTGATGGGTTTTTATGAACAGTACACACAGAATGAGCTCACAGCATATGCTCCTGGGGGAGCTGGAGGAGGACCATCAAATGCTAGAGACAGCAGTCGGGCCGCTGTCACCCTGGGGGAGCAAAGGAGCTGGTCAGCAGCCCCTCAGGCAAGTTCTAAACTGTGCAGCTGCTGTTGATCGGGGGATCAGAGAGCGTCTTACATTTGATATCACTGTCATAGTATCTATAGGTTTTGTTTTTTCTTTCTTGTTTTGTTTTATTCTGAACTGATACGGGTTGGATACTGTCTCTAATGCAAAGGATTCCACAGCTGTTTGGAGATGCAGCATCATTATTTCAATACTGTTTTTTCCTCTTCTAGGGAAGTGGTTGAATGAGAGCGGGGGAAATGTGGGCAGTACTGTCATGTGAAAAGTAATGGTGTCGAAAAGCTGATTGGTTTGTGCGATAACATAGGGAAAGGTTTGTATAACCAGACATGAAGCTGATGGCAAAGCAGTAGTGTCTCTGCAGCTAGGAATTAGGTTTTTCTTTCTGAGCCGCTTACAGGCTCAGAAAATACATTGGAATCTTCTCCCCCACCCCCCAAGGATATGTCTTATGCTCCTGATACACCTTGAAAAAGAAACGTTCTTGCTTCTAATAGTGTGAAAGGTCTGTTTGTGATTATTATAGAAGTAGTGAAGATCAAAGAGTGACAGGAAAAACAGAGTAGTCTGATGCCCTAGGAAGACTTAAGGTGGATGTGATCTGTGTGGGTTTGTTGGGGTTTTTTAGTGCTTTCTTGTTCCTGTAACTCAATTATCATAAATAGTCTATCCTGTTTTTATAAATTATGAGATGATCTCATCATTTCAACAATCTCTTCAACAATGCGAATGGTGTTCAATTTTCCTTGGAAATGTGGTTCACCAGATGCATTTCTTCTGAGAGATGAACCCTTCAGTTTTTAAATATGTAAGAGCTGTGTCTAATATGAGAACAGTGTAAAAGCGTTAAGAGATGGAAGCTATTGAATGTGCCGATGTTTTCCCAGTGCGCTGTGATTACAAGAACATCTGTTTTGAGTAGTGATGTGCTGATCAACTGTGGAAATGCTGTGTTTAGGGGCTCCCGACACTTCTCATTTCTCCCATGTGGAGGGGCGATAGAGTGGCTGAAAATAGAGCTGTGCTTTAAACTACAGATGGACAACGACTCAAAACCTTAGCTGGGGGGAAAAAAAACCCTGTAATGCTGCCTGGAGAGAGGCAGATCTGTTTTTAAATGTTGTGACTTTTATTTGTAGCTCTGTGTTTTTGACAGACATTCAGCGAGAGGGAAGTGCAAATAATATGCTGGCTAACGCACAGCTGTGCAGAAGCAAACAGACTGACTGAATGTTAAACCGAGATGGGTCCAACACTGGAAAGTTTGAGTGCAAGAATAGTGCTTAAAACTTAGTAATTTCTTGCTGCCAGTAAATCACAAGTACATCCTCATGTCTGGGTGAGCCGAGCTGGTTTGAACTGGAGTACACTTGTCTTCCCCGGGTTTGTAAAAGCACGCATACTCTTTCCTTAAGTCTGGTACATTTAAGTGCAATCTGGTTAGCTTCAGAGGCTCAGTTGTGAATTTCTGTTGTCTGGAGTTCTGAGAAGTATCTGCCATCTGCCTTGGTGTATTGGATGGCTGTAGAGAGGCCACACTTCAATTATAATATGATAAATTGAGAATGTTGTGGAAGGACCATTTGTTGTCCATGATAAATTAGTTCTTGATTTATGTTGATGCACCTGTTATATGTTAAGGTGTAGTCCAAACAAGCTTTGGAAACACACGCACCCATACTCAAGTCTGCACATCCCAGCTTTTCCTGACTCTGGTATGCGTGTGACTCGCGTCAACAGTAAAGGCTGCTTTGGGAGTTTCTGCCTATTCTTTTCTGCACAATAGGTGCCACAAAATGGAGAGAACTGATCAACAGGGAGCAGGCTTCTAACCTTAGTGAATAGCATCTTGCCTGACGGTAGGCAGAAGTGGGTTGTGTTGCATCTAGCATGTGTTCAAGGGGATTTGCCTTGGAGATAGAAGGCATCTGCTTCTTATCTCTCACAGCCAGATGACAGAGTGGTAAATTTGCTGCAGAGAGTCATAACCAGATATATTTAGAGGTGCTATTGCTTCTATGCATTAAAGATTCATCAGTTAATCAATGTGACTCAAACAAATCTTAACCCAAATAATTTCAACAACGTTATTTGCTGTAGCTGCTCTTTGTAGACCTGCAGCTTCACTGTTGTGTACAAGATCAGATCTGGAACAGGAATGATCCTGATTGAACTTAATCCAGTTTCTTACCTGCTCCAAGTTGAGCCAGGGTATGCTGAAGAATGAGGGACAAAATACTTGATGCTGTAATTAATTGACCTAAATATGATTTAGGGTCATGGCTGGGTGCTTGAAAAGCTGCTTGGATAGGTTTGAGGGCTTCATGGTTTGATTAGTTGTGAAAATTCTTAAACATGAAAAAAAAAATGTTTAAAAACGAGAAAATCCTGGAAGAAAACCTGTAGATTGATTGAATCTAATTTAAAGTCCCAGAAAACAAGGAGAATTTGACTATCTGCTTTAGATGGTTCTAATCCTAAATCACAAGAGACTCTTAATTCCTTAGTAAATTTGATTATAATTGTCCATCTTCACATAGTTTATTTTATTTAGAAATAATTAACAAAAAAGCCTTTGACATTGAATAAAAGATTAGAAAGATTATCTCAAACACAACTTTGACATAAAATATTCTTTAATATGTAAAAGATGTAGAGTGAAAAGAGGCCAAGTTTTGACTCTTTGTTTTCAGAGGAAATCACAGACCCACAGAATATTAGGGTTTGGAAGGGACCTCAAAAGATCATCCAGTCCAATCCCCCTGCCACAGCAAGATCACCTAGACCAAGTTGCACAGGAACATATTCAACTGGTTTTAAACGTCTCCCAATAAGAAGACTCCACAATTCCCCCTGGACAGCCCCTTCTAGGGCTCTGTAACCCTCACTGGGAAGAAGTTCCTTCTCATATTGATGTGGAACCTCCTGTGTTCCAGCTCATACCCACTGACCCTTGTCTTATCATTAGAAGACACTGAGAAGAGCCTGGCTCACCAGAAATTCATGGTACAGAGCAGTAACAACATTAGACTTCCTCTTTTAACCATTGATTTGTTTACATAAAACTAACAGAGACAGCAATATTATTACCGGAGAGGATATGTTGCTCAAAGATAAATTCTACAGAACACGTGGACATTTTTCAGAGCCCTGTCCAGAGATGTTTTCCTCCTTCTCAGTGAGCAGGTACTGTGTTTTGGGGCTGGGCTTCTGCAGTACTCTGTTGTTTTCAGTGACTCTGTCTTTCTCAGTGATTGTGTTCTGCCATCACAGGAACAGACCAAAACGATGGTGTTTGGTTCCCTTATGGCACAATGTCATCAGCGGCTCTGTGGGGTCTCAGATGTCATGCTGCCAAATCCCTTCTGAATCAGGCAGAGGAAGACGCTGTGTTCATATGGAAACTATTTTTTCCTTCTGCTGGCTGCCTTTCAACTGGATAAATTCCCCAGGAATGAAGGATATCACTGATTTATGTACTGGCTGTGCACATGAAGGGACTGGTAGTTGTGCTGGAACAGTTTAGCCCAGCGCATTTTCAGACTCTTCAGTGTTCTTGCAGTGCTTTTGTCCAAATCTTCTCTGTCTAGATGGCTTATTTCATCTTTCAAAGCAACTTGAGAATACTGTTACAGTTGTTCAGCATTTTATCTATGGGATATTTATCGATTAGTTCCATTAGGCATCAGGGAAATATTATTTCTAAACCTATCCTGGTGTAATTTGGGTAAATATTTCTGGTTTTCTATTTCTGCCCACGTGCACACTCTCCACAGCATCAAAGGTTTGCTATGATGTCTCCTTTGAGTATTTTTCAGGGACTGCCAGATGGCCTGCTAACCTTGGTGTGTCCTCCCTCCCTCTGTCAGTGTACTTTCCGAGCCAAAATCCCTGTCAGATATCTCTCGGAATTCTGGCAGTCCATCTTCTGGGGGCTTTGCTTTTCCATACAGCACAACCCAGACACGTTTCACAAGATCCTGATGCAGCTGAGAGTTATCGAAGTCCCTCTGGGCTCTGAAGTTCATTTTAGGAAGTACAGGAATCTGAATCTAAAGGATTTGTGCAAAAATAAATCATTTGCATTCCTGTTTTCAGTTCAATCAGTAAAATATGGCCCAAGATGTTTGCATTACTTATAACTTTGTAAGACAGGCATTACTTTTTGGCTATTACGAACTCTTTCTTGTCTTGTCATAAGACAGCACCTTGAGTACTGGGTCCCGTTTTGGGCACCACAGTATCATAGGACATTGAGGGGCTGGAGTGGGGCCAGAGAAGGGCAACAAGGCCAGGGAGAGGGATGGAGAACAGGCCCTGTGAAGAGCAGCTGAAGGAACTGGGGTCATTTAGTCTAGAGAAGAGGAGGCTGAGAGGAGACCTTATTGCTCTCTACACCTACCTCAAAGGAGGTTGTAGTGAGGCTCGTGCTGGTCTCTTATCCCAAATTACTAAGGATAGAATGAGAGGAAGTGGCCTCAAGTTGCATCAGGGGAGGTTTAGTTTGGATCCTAGGAAGAAGTTCTTTGCTGAGAAAGTGGTTGGGCACTGGACCAGGCTGCCCAGGGAGCTGGTAGTGTCCCCATCCATGGAGGTGTTTAAAAACCAAGTAGCTTAAGCATTTGAGGCCATAATGGAGGGGTTAGGGAGATGCTGGGGTGAGGGCTGGACTTGCTGATCCTGGAGGTCCTCTCCAGACATAATGACCACTACATCCAGGCCTCCAAGTAGACTCTGTCCTATTGACCACTACTGTCTGGCTTCTATCATGCAGCCAGTTCCCAATCCACCTTACTACCTGATTGCCCAGACCACACTGCAGCCACACTGCCTCAGTTTGACTGCTTGTACATGTGTAGTAACGCTAGAGATGGGTTGAGAAGGAAGTCTTGTGAGGAAACCTTCAGTAGTATGTACATTTTGTCTTAGGAACTTCACTAACTGGCTCACATGCTGTCAGGGAACAGTAAGCTTGGTGTAGATTTGTATAACTCTTCTTTTTTTAACTTAGTAAGATCCTGAGTTTGGAGCTGCTCCTGTGTGGAACTGAGTCTGCAGCAGCATGCTAGCAGTCTGGAATCTTATTTTACCCGAGTTCTGGAAAGTCTGATCTAAACTTGGAATAACGCAACTGTCAAAATCAAAAGCAATTGATTGGTGAGTGGTTTCTTGGGGGCTGGGAGGAGAGAGATCGGGTACTGTTTCCAGCTATGTAGAGCAAAGGGTGGCGTTGTCAGGGCTTCCCTGAATAAAAGAACCAGAGGTGAAGAAGGAACAATTATACCTTGGATCAAATCATCTCCATGTTGTTGTCATCTCAGATACCGTGATTGTGCTGTCTTTGCTTTCTCAGGCTCACCACACACTGCAAAACCTGAGTTAGACTTGGAGGAAAAGGAAGGTTACAAAAAGTGTGGGGGAAAACTAGCTGAAGTGTACGGTTTTCCTTGCATTCTTGAAAATGAAAAAAGTAAATGAGAAAGTCATTTTGGAATGGCTGTTGTGTAGCTGTGGAATTCAAGCATGTGCTTTTAATGAAAACTTGACAAGGAGTTTCATATATCAGCTTTCAGTGCTGCTGTTTTCTATCCAACTTCCGTTATTTCAGTCTTAGGAGGATAAAAGTAAAAATGTAGAACAAAGCTCAAATGTATGGACAATGAAAAAAGGCACTGGACTTACTTAATGGCCTCCAGTTGTGTCAGGAGAGGTTTAGATTGGATCTTAGGAAGAAGCTTTATCCTGAGAGAGTGGTTGGGCACTGGAATAGGCTGCCCAGAGAGGTGATTGAGTCACCACCTCTGCAGGCGTTTAAAAACCTAGTAGCTAGAGTACTTGAACCCATGGTCTAGGGGTTAGGGAGATGCTGGGATGAGGGCTGGACTTGATGATCTTGAAGGTCTTATCCAGCCATAATGATTCTATGATTAACGCCATGGATTTATCAACAAGCTGTTGACATGGGGTGAACCCAAGGCAGAGGCTGGTGGTCCCTGGGCACAGCAAGGCGTGCAAAGCAATGTCTTTGCAGCACATTGTATGGGACAGGTGTGGTGCCATACTGGAGGGGGATGCGGGGCAAGGATGGGAGAGCACTCAGTGTGTGATGGGAAATGCAATAAGATCAGCACATTTTTGTGCTGTGTGGTGAAAACAGTTTAAAACTGGCTCATAAAGGGGCTCAAATTCAATTCAAGAGAACAAAAGAAGGGGCAGTGAGTGTGAGCTGGAACACAGGAGGTTCCACATCAATATGAGAAGGAACTTCTTCCCAGTGAGGGTGACAGAGCCCTGGAAGGGGCTGCCCAGGGGAGTTGTGGAATCTCCTTCTCTGGAGACATTTCCAACCTGCCTGGCCATGTTCCTGTGTGACTGGATCTAGGGGATCCTGCTGTGGCAGGGCGACTGGACTAGATGATCTTTCAAGGTCCCTTCCAATCCCTAATGTTCTGTGATTCTTGAGATAGCATTGCTTCTATAGTGTGCTTGGGAGCTTAATGGATTGGATCTTCCCAGCATATTTAATTATAAAAGTCCATCAGTGTTGTTCTTAAATTTCTTGTCACACTTCCTATCTGTCAGCCCAAGAGATAAAAGCAGCTTAGGGATTTGAGAGGTAAAGTATTACAGCAGTAATAGAACCTTCTTTCTCACATTGATCTCCAGTTTTCACTCTGTAAAAGCAGTGATCAGAGGGCGCTGCCAGGAGCGCAGAGGAGTAGATGGTCTAGTCTTCCTGTTGTACGATGAAGATATGTGCAGCTGTGTGCGAATTACGGCTGAAGAAGAAAAATAATAAACTGTGGAGCAATAGAAATCCCTATATGATCGGGGGAATGCAGGGTCATGCTGTCGATCACAGCTAATACGTGGCAATAATGGCCATGGTATGCTTAACATTTTGGAACCTATTGTATTTCCCATTTGGGTTAAATTAAATGCATACATCATTCTAACAAACCTCTCCCAGCAGACTGTGAACTTTGGAGGCGCAGAAGGGAATTAATGGCAATGTATTTCATATTGGTGTTCCTCTGTCTAGTGATTCAATTATTTCCCCGTAAAGAATTTACGAGTTCTATACAACAGATGTTGGTCAGCTTGTGGTTAGACTGTGCTGGAGTTGGAGTGAAAAATGACCTTCAGACACAATAAACTCAACAGCTATTATTTATCTTATTGTGTGAGAGACAGGCCTAATAACCCATTTCAAAATAAGAGGGAAATAGAAGTAGGAGACGTTTGAATTGCAGCACCAAAAACCTGTGATCAAGAGCTGATCTCCAATATAAGAGGTGTCTGAGATACCGAGTCAGGGTAGTTCATCAACAAGACTTTGAGGGGAACAGTGGTGGAAGACAGCTGCCTTTGAAAAAGAACTCTGAATGCAGGAAGGCAGTCAAGAAAATCTATCCCTTCTTGACTATTTAATGTGAAGTTAGCATCTATAAAATCATCTACTCAAACAGCTTAAGAATTGGCCTCATTAAAGGGTCATCATAGAAGGGACCTTAAAGTTCATGTTCCAATCCCCTGCCATGGGCAGGGACACTCCCACCAGACCTGGTTGCTTGAGGCTCCATCCAGCCTGGCCTTGAACTCTTATGGGGGGGCATCCACAACTTCCCCGGGCAGTCTGTTCCAGTATCTCACCACCCTCACTGTAAAGGATTTCCTCCTAATGTCTAATCTAAATCTCCCCTCTTCTAGCTTTAAGCCATTTCCCCTCATTCTGTCATGACGAACTCTTGTAAAAACTCCTTCCTCAGCTTCCTTATAGGGCTCCTTCAGGGCATACAAGGCTGCTAGTAGGGTCTACCTGAAGAGAGTGGCCTGCTTCGCCTGCTTCTCTTGCCTTTAGAGAGGATGAAGTGGTTTTGTGAATCTAGGAGAGCGCTCTTAACTAACTCTTGGCACTCATAAGCTACTTCATCCTCCTTAGAAGCTTCCCACAGAATCACTCAGCTATGGGGAGTATCCGTGAAAAGCATCCCTGCGCAAGGGGAGATCCTAGGCTGCTGCCATACAGGAGAACTCAAAGGGCTCTGGGCTGCCTACTGTTTATGGAGGTAAGATCACTGACCCATAGATAATGTTACCCAGCTTAGCAGGGTAAGATCCTCACAGCCGGATGTAGTCATCACACCCAGATGCAACCATCGAACCCAAATACAATCATCACACCCAAGGACTAAAATGCACCAGCACGTAGGTGAATTGCTCTTTGTGTATAGATAAAGCAGAATTGCTGTGGGAGTGTCTGTGTGGTGGCATCTCAGCAGCAGAGTGCTGAGTTCTAGTCTTATCCTTCACTGATTGACTGGAGAATCCTGCCTTGTATGTGTTTACTTGGGTAATGCCTACTACACTGCTCACTTTACAGACGTAGTGGCTCTCATCACCTACCTTTTCCTTGCCTATCACTTTATGCTGCAGTGAAGTATAAAAACTTCTGGGTTTTCTGCTTTCAAATCCAAGTTCTCCAAGTGTCAGCTAACAGAAGTTGTTTTGTTGATCAGGCTCCTCTGGCTTTTTTAAAGCTCTCTGCTGGTGAGCTGAGCCATCAAAGTACCTGCATGTACTTGGATGGGATTTCTTTAGCTTTTTCTTTAATTGAGCATCAGCTAGGTTCAAAGGAGCAGATGTATTCTGCCAGACCTGCTCCCAGGGAATAGCTTTGTGCTCTCCCACATTTAAGCAGCCAATGCTACAGTGATAAATGTAAAGGCCTTTCATTTGTCACTCCTCTCCAGAACCTGTGATTGTTGTGTTTAGAGCATCCTCTTAAATAATGCTTGAAATGAGACTGCTACCACCTGGAGTTCATTGCACATCAGAGCAAAGCAATACTCAAGTTACTTATAGGTTATTCCTCTGCCAGGAGGAGTGAGGAAACAGGACTCAGTTGTTTACCTGCCATTCTGTGTGGTTCATAGCCTTCTAAATCAGCAGAAGGAGCTGCATTTCCTTAGTGCCAAACAGTGAAGGAGAGAGATGTCTTTATTTTGCAAGATGGAGTGCTGGAGACTGCTGTAAGAACTGTAACACAGTTTCCTTAGTACGTTTTCAGTTGATTATGGAAGCCAAGCTTACTGGGAACTGTCTTCATAAACGATGAGTTGCTGTTTTCTACTTTTCTTCCCTTCTGTTGCTCACAATTCCTTCTTGCTGCCAGGCCTGTGTTGTAATATATGCCCTGCATTTGATTTTAAAAATCAGTTATGTGCTGCTGATGTTCTTCACTATTGCTCAGCTGGCTTGGTGTACTTGAAAGGTAGTAAGGACTGGAAGGGCACTGGATTTCGCCCTAAAAGTCTGAAGAGTAGACCCCACCCTGTTCTAGGATTAAGTTGGTTTTGAGACATCATGTTCAGTCTGATTTGGAGAATTTATTGAGATGGGGACTGTGTTTATGTTCAGGAGCATAGGCTTGGATTGCAGGGGTTATGCACATGGGAATACAGTCCGGCAATTCCATCTCCTCTCAGTGCTGCATGTCCTGTTTTAAAAGAGAACAATAGTTACTGCAAGTTTAAAAAAGAATTGTTTTCCACACATCTTGATGTGTTTTCTCAGCTGTGAATTTCTTTGCTGCAGGTAAGTGGTCCATTTAGTGTCCACCAGCTGAGCCAATTTCTCATTTCTGATTCAGAGGGCAACCTCGAGATCTCATCAATACCATCAGCAGGGGTTGCTTGCAAAAAGGCACCTTTCTGTGAGAAACAAGTGTGTTTCTTATGTGAGTGTGGGGTAATCTGGAGGCTGGAGTGGTGTGCTTAGCAGCAGTGTGTGCCAGCACATGCACCCTCACTGAGCAGCACCCTGTGGGCAATAACTAAGTAATCCTATGTGCGAAGGCTGGAGAGTGACTTTGGACCGCTCAGAATTTTTGAGATACTTTGCTAGAGGATGGGGCCAGGTCTGTTCATTGTGGTACTGAAAGTTTCCCTTCACTTGAATTCATAATTCACTTGATAGTCTGTTCTGTTCTGCAGTTTTGAAATACCCTGACTGCACTCTTGTTGATTCACTGTTTTCACCGGCCCACATGCATATCCAAGTTTCAGGATGTGTGGTTTGAGATCACTTGGTTAATTTGGGACATAAAGAAACAAGGACCAAAGATGGGGGAGGTTGGCTCAGTATTGAAGACACTGGTTTGGGATTTGTTAAATTCAGTTTTTATTGCAGAGTGCCATCATTTTCTGATGTAATTGCAGCAGGTCACTCAGTGCCTGTCTTTTCCTTCAGTTTCCCAATGAGTCGGGATTGCACTGTCCAATTTGTGACCCAGCAGAACACCTCGCTTATGCGGAAAGGCTGAGGGAGCTGAGTCTCTTTAGCTTCTAACCTAAATGGAGACTGAGGGGTAACCTCATTAGTGTTGATAAATATGTGAAGGGTAGGTGTCAGGAGGATGGAGCCAGGCTCTGCTCAGTGTCATCTAATGATACGACAAGGGCAATGAGTGTGAGCTGGAACAGAAGAGATTCCACATAAATATGAGAAGGAACTTCTTCCCAGTGAGGGTGACAGAGCACTGGAAGGGGCTGCCCCAGGGGGATTGTGGAGTCTCCTTCTCTGGAGATGTTTAAAACCTGCCTGGATATGTTCCTGTGCGAGTTGGTCTACGTGATCCTGCTGTGGCAGAGCGATTGGACTGGATGATCTTTCGAGGTCCCTTCAAATTCCTAGTGTTCTGTGATTCTGTGAAATAGGGTCATACAAGTGCTTGTGGAGATGCACTGTCAGTAAACAAAGCTGACAGTTTGTGTGGCAAATGCTGTAAGACATAATCACAACAAATAGTCTGAGTGCTTGAAAATATTTAATGATCACTTTTAAAAGAATGAAAACATTTTCAGTTGGATCACTAGAAGTGGCTACCCGGCTTCAATGGGAAGGTATTGCTGCAAGGCAAGAACGTCTCCATCATCTGCCCCCTGACAGCCAGTACAGTGGTCTCAGAGTTCAGTTTGGCATGTCAGTTCTGGGTGAAGCTGTGCTAGATGCTTTCTACAGCAATTTAACAACCAAGAAGGGTGACAGCTACTGCTATGTCAGTGATACACAGTGATTAATGGCCTCAGGAGAAAGAAATTTGTGAGGAGGGTGGCACAGGGACATCAAAGTCATTCTTCTTGTTAGAAGTAAACGCTGCATGGTCAGCTGTGCCCTTCTCAGTGCTTAGCAGTCTCTTGTTCTGACAATCAGGCCGGTTGTCATTTTGCCCCACTGACGAAGGCACATAAATGCTATTCATTGTTGTATGAAATGCACGAGAAATGAACTAGTATGAACCAAGTTTCTCTGCTGTTTGAATCCAAGGGGCAACATTAAAACAGAAGAATGTTGTGAGACTCAAATCTGGCAGACAAAAATGTTTCCGGCAATCGCTGGAATCTTGCTGTTTGTGAATGGGAATCAGGTCTAGTTTTTAGTTTGTATTGCTTCAATTAAAAAGGAGAGAAGGAAGCTTTGGAAGGGGTTGGTGGGTGTTTAAATTTTGTTTGGTTTGGGGTTTTCTGACAGGATTAGCATGGCTGTTTGTCCCCAGAGTGAGGTTGTGTGATAAATCCCATTTGTAAACTGGTTTGTCTTCTTTACAGCACCGTCACTGTAATGATGGATTAGGCAAGTCCATTCTTTGTATAAAGTTCATCCTAACAGGGGAGATACCTTTTATGGTTTTATAAAGGTATCATCCACCTCAGGAAAAAAAACCCTGTAAGAATTCCATTTATTTTAATTTTCTATTGTTTTTAACACAGTGGGAGGTGATGTTCTTTTGAAATCCCAGAATAAAGTTTATGAAAACTAATTCAAATTGATGGCATTTCAGTAAATGCTGCCAGGGGACTGAAAGAACAGCCCAACGATTACAGCAGAGTTTATTCTGTGTATTACAGTAAAAAGGCTTCAAAGTACTCCTCAGCCGCTGAGAACACTGAGTGAGATCATTTTATATCGCTCTCTTAAAATGACTCTTTACAGCTGCAGTAATAGAGTGGGCATGAAATTGGTCTGAGGCGGTGTGAGTTATGGGGTAGTGATATATAGTGTAATACACTGGCAGCAGAATACATCAGAGGCCTGAAATTAAGCCAGAGGACAAAGTCTGGCTTGAAGTATAGTTCTACTAAATACATGTATTAAGTAGATGTATTTTATACAAACATGTCTTCTGAAGATTGGTTCTGCATTTACTTACTGTATGAGTGTGCCTCATTTCCCTTCAGTGTGCCTGTGGTGAAACTGGCCTGTTAAGCAGCTTGAAGTGAAGGGCGGTGTCTTTGTGGGACACAGGCAGACTGGGGGTTGGTGTGAGCAGCTAATAACTCCATCCTCTCAATGGCATTTGAAATAACCAGGAGAATTTACGTTCCCTTGTAGTCATGCAGAAGAGTTTCTAGCAGTATGTATTGCATCTGTGCAGATGTGATGAAGACAATAGATCTATGCAAACACCCTTAACAGCTGGGGAAGCTTGATAGCCATGAACATGCAGAAGGCAACACAGAGCTAGCAGGTGAAAGATCACCTTTTTCTTAAAGAGTTGCTTATTCGAGTACAGGATTGATATGATATTCACACACAGAATCACAGAACATCAGGGATTGGAAGGGACCTCGAAAGATCATCTAGTTGAGTCCCCCTGCCAGAGCAGGGTCACCTAGACCAAGTTGCACAGGAACATGGCCAGGCGGGTTTTAAATGTCTCCAGAGAAGGAGACTCTGCCTCTAGTATATCTGTGGCCAACTGACTATCTATACCAGAGTAACATTTTCTTACTCAAACTCAGCTAGTAAGTAGCAGTAAGTTTATTCTCAGCAAATATAATTTCACCCAACTGGGCTTTTGTCAATTAGTTCCTGACAAGTGGCTGTTGTGTGTGGATTTCTGCAAGCTGTAGCTAAAACAAAACTGCTGGAACAGGTGTCAAGCATCTCAACCATCTATGCTGATAACCATGAAGTTCAGAGCACTGCAATGGAGTTAACAGCCATTAGGAATAAGGCAGTTATCTCACTGTTGTTCTAAACCTCGATATGCTGCTTGTATAAAATAAGCCACTGTATGCCAAGTTGAACCCTTGCTGCATAATCTTGGATGCCCTTGAACAGAGTGAAGACAGCCAAATGGATACCTGATCTTTAAGCTGCTAAGTATCTTCTGGCTTTTTTGGGGGGCCAGGCCGTACCAGATCACAGAATCAGAGAATTATTGAGGCTGGAGAAGCCCTCTGAACTCATCGAGCCCAGCCTGTGAACTGACATCACCATGATCACCCAGACCAGGGCACTAAGTGCCAAATCCAGTCTTTTCTTACACATCAGCAGGGACAGGAACCCTACTACCTCCCTGGGCAGTCCATTCCAGTGTCTGATCATTTGGAAGAGGCTGCAAGTGATTCACACACTATTGTTATGATAATTTAGTTACTTAGTTTTCCTTGTAGTTGGACAAATCCACAGGGGTATTTATTTTGGCAAGGAAACTGAAAAGAGGTATCTGCAAGTTTTTACGCCCATGCTGCCATCAGTGTCCTTAAGCACTGACTGGTTAGTATATTTTGTCTTTATTCTTCCAAACACTATCTCAGGTGACCTGAGGCTCCTAATCTTACTATATGACATTGTTTTGGGACAGGAGGATTGCATAACATTTTGTTCTTGAGAGAACGAACAGACTTGTATTTTAGAGCTATCACATTTGGGCAGCTAAACAGCAAACACTTGATACATTTCAGTGGTATCAAGTCTTTAACATTGTTGGTTTCTTCTAGAAAACATCTAATAGTTGCAAGTTCTCTTTTTCATGTGTAAATGACCAAATCCTGGAATGCTGACTTGTGTTATTGGACAAATCAAAGCAGCACTGTACAGGCAGCAAGATGGTAACTCTTGAGTACAGCAGGCTGCATCAGTCCTCAGGCTTACCTAAGCACAACTACCTACTGAACAGCTTACGTTACGTTGTAGATAATGCCACAGCAGACCGTGGAACTAGTTTGATTCCCTGTCAAGATCTTTTTGCTTAGACCATTAACGCAATAATTTCAAGAAATAATTCTTATGATGATGAATACTGTTTGATGGAAATGTGTAGAAAATCACTCAAATCCAAGCAGGGATGAGGCTCATTTGACTGTTGGTAAAAAGTACAGCCTGCTCAGCCACTTGCTATTCTAGCACATTACCTGAGTAAGGTCAGGCTCATGAGAACGTCAGACAGCAATGCATCTGCTCCAAAAACAGATGGTGAGGTGACCCAAAGGAAGCGATGGAAACAGCAGAGGCATTTCTATAGCCAGCCATCTAATATTATATCTCTAATTTGGAAACAACCACATGATGCTGTAAGAGAGATGTGTTCTCTGTGCATATACAATTACATATATTAAATATACCAGGCCAGTTTGTGCTCTGAATGGAATTTATTAGTTTATAGTAGGCTGTAAGGGCACATACGTAAAATACTGCCTATCAAAGAGAATGAGCTGGGCAGCAGTGATCTAGCAAAGCAGTTTATAACCATATTTGAAATTGCGAATACTCTGTCCGTACAAGTAACCCAAGGTGACCACACTGGCAATGAGGGTTTTTGAGCAAATTTGTTGACACCAGCTTGTCCCAATGCCTCGTGTTGTTCTAGAGCCTTAACAAATCCAGGTTTCCTGCTCACTGTATGAACAATACCTGTAGTTAAGTCACTATGGAAACATCTGGTACCAAGAGGACTGGACAGTGACACAAGCGTCTGGCAACACACTGCAGCAAGTGCTCTTACCAACTGGAAGCGGCATGGCGCTCACTGTGTGTCCTGCAGCTGTGGAGTTGCTGGGCTGTTACAGCGGGTGACTGCCAGGGTTTAGATCCTCCTCCTCAAATGCCGTCTGTGGTATTTACTACTTGTCTGGGCCACTTAACTAATCATTACCAGACAGGCCCTGCATGCACGTTGTTGTTCTGTGGACTCAGGATTGTTAGAAGCTGATGGAAGGCAAGAAGAGCCAATTCATTGCAAACTTCTGCCTTAAGTATGTCAGTGAGCAGAATATTTGAAAGGACTCAGTTCATTTTCATAGAACATAGCTTGTACAGTCTTTAAAAACCAAAAGAAGGCTCTATATTGGCTTCTGCCTGCAGATCCCAGCTGTGCTTGGCCTCTTGTCCTCTAACACACCTGACTGAAGCTCAAAAAGTTAAGCAAGTTGAACAGTAACCAAAGCTATAATTGAAGCCATTAGCTATGAGGCTAAATTTGTGCTTATGGCAAGGTCATGGAATATAATTATTATGCATATTATTATAATAATAATTTTTAAATGAAGAGCTGTACAATTGCTTCTTATTCCTGCTTGATTTTTGACCTGCGAATACTTTCGTTGCATTGAGCAAGTTGTAACTGCAATGTTGTCCTTCATCAGCTTGGAAGAGATGAGCACACGTGTGAAACTACGCAGGGTTTCATCTGTCTGGCACCACTCTTCTGTCTCTTGTCATATCAGCTTTGTTTAAAACAGGGAGATTCTTCCTTAAATGCAATGGTCCTTAACTCATTTGAGAGGAAGGAGCAACTAAATCTAGGCTCCAATAACACCAAATTTCAACTGGTGTGGGCTGTGCCAAGAAATGCCCCTTTTACATACGGTAAAGCCTGTTGGAGAGCAGTGTAGGAGAAAGGGACCTGGGGATCCTGATGGCCAGCAGGATGGCCAGGAGCCAGCAATAGGCCCTTGTGGCCAAGAAGGCCAATGGCATCCTGGGGTGGATCAGAAGCAGGGGGGTTAGCAAAAGGTTCTCCTCCCCCTCTACTCTGCCCTGGTGAGGCCACATCTGGAATAGTGTGTCCAGTTGTGAGCCCCTCAGTTCCAGAAGGACACAGAGCTGCTGGAGACACTCCAGAGCAGAGCCACAGAGATGATGAAGGGAGGGGAGCATCTCCCTGCTGAGGAAAGGCTGAGGGAGCTGGGGCTCTTGAGCTTGGAGAAAAGGAGCCTGAGGGGTGACCCTGTTAATGTTTATAGATATGGAAAGGGTGGGTGTCAGGAGGATGGAGCCAGGCTCTGCTCAGTGCCATCTAATGACAAGACAAGGGGCAGTGGGTGTCAGCTGGAACACAGGAGGGTCCACATAAATCTGAGAAGAAATTTCTTTGTGGTGAGGGTGCCAGAGCCCTGGAAGTGGCTGCCCAGGGAGGTTGTGGATTCTCCTTTTCTGGAGATGTTTAAAACTCACCAGACCATGTTCCTGTGCAGCTTGGTCTAGGTGATCTGCTGTGGTGGGGGGATTGGACTAGATGATCTTTCGAGGTCCCTTCCCATCCCTAATATTCTGTGATTCTGTGAAGTTGGACCCTTGATAAATGACCTTGACAGAGAAGACCACACATCAGATGAGCAGCATGAATCTACTCAAGTCTGTTACAATCCTCGTTCAGCTGGGAGGAAGTGCTAGTGTTTTACAAAGACTGAGCCGTAGCCTTGTTATTCAGTAGTTTTCTAAGAGATACTGTTCTTTTGTAGTTGTGGTTTTTGCACTACTTGTGATTTTTTTATCTTCTTTTTTATTTGCTTCACGTGCTTTTTAAACAGCAGCATTTTCTATAGCTGTGTGGATTGTTTTCAAAGTAAGGGAGTGCCAATGCAGTCTTGTGCCTTCTCTAGTTAATATAGACGAGGCACTTGTGTTGCAGTCAAGTTTTACTCACCAGAATCATGTTTTAGCTATTTTAAAAACAGAGAGGTATTTTCAGCCTGGCTGTTGTTTTAGCAGGTGTATCATGCTGGAAAGAACCAATCAAGGTGATACTCCTAATTGTTGCTGTTCCTTCATTGTGAGTGACCCTGGTAAATTTTTAGGTAAAATCAGCTGTTCCTTTTCCTATCTGCTAACGGTGATGATTAGCGTATTTATACCACCCTGTGCTGCAGATGCAGTCTTTAAACTCACTCTCTACAGTAAAATGAGTAGTGCTGTATCTACTTTCCTAACAAGGAAGCAAAGACGGGTTTCAAACAAGTTTTGACAGCCCTTGATGTGAATCCTTGAGAGCTAACATCAGGTCCTTTATTGCACAGGAAAGGCTGGTTTTCATGTCACTCACACAGGGAATATGCAGGTCGCATTGCCAGACAATGAGAAAAGAATCAAACCCAATCCCTTTTTTCAGGATCTCTGAATAGAGACTCTGATTGTCTGGATAATGCTTTTAAAAACATTAGTTACTCATTGATTTTTTTGAAACCCTATGAACATATGGATAGCTTTGATTTCTCTAACACTCTGTTATTGGCTCTCAGCTGCACAAGACAGGAGGCTTTCTGAACAGTGCCATGTATATAGGAAGGCATTGATTCCCAGAAAAAAAACACATGGGCTGAGGCAGAATAGCGGTGTTTTCTGATTCCTAATGCTTTGAAAAGGCACCAGGATTTTCAGAATGCTAAGTGCAGTGCTTGTGAGAGGAAAAAAAACCCTTCTGTCTTGCAGAGCCACAAAGTTCCATATGTAGATCATTGTGCTTGACAAACATTGTGGTGAAGGCTTCCAGTGATTCTTTGTAATGTGCACAGTGTCAGTGAAAAAGGTAGCAGGAGAGGCACACCAGTTTAATTTGCCTTAAGTCAGTGAGTTAAGAGCAGGACAGGAACTGGATCAGGACTTGCTGTGTTTACTATGTGCTTGCATGATGTGTAGAGACAAACTTTGAAGGTGCAATTGAATAGTCAGCAAAGCAGACTTATTCTGAAATTACTCTGTGGAATATTCAAGCCAGTGCTTAGCTTTCTGTTTGAAAGCCTGGATTTCACTGCCTCTGTCACAAGACACTCTGGTGACAGCTGTATGTTTGAGATCAGAAAGCTGAAACACAGGGACGAGGGAAGAAATCTTGTACCATTAGGCCGTAAGGTTTGACATTGGAGGTTTCAGCACTTTGGTTCCAGCAGTTTCTCTGTTGCATTGTATCTTGTGTTCTGTGGGTGAACTGGTTTGGCGTCTCTGCCTGGAAAACATCAGAATCATGTCCCATATCTGCTCATGACACAGACTTTCTAGTAAATCCTTCATATCTAGACTCTCAGGTTTTTACTGCTGAAGGTCAGCTGCAAGGCTGTGTTTGGGTTTTGCTTGTGTAGGTTTTCTTTTCCTCTAGGTTTGGGGAGTATGGCTGTGAATGCAATTAGTGGAGCCTTAGGCCAAGAAGTATATGATCAGGAATGGCATTGGTAATGTATGGCAGTGTAGTGTGACGTGGCAAGGAAACGTGCGACTGTACTTTGTAGGAAGATTTGGAAGATCTCTGGCAAATGTAAATTTTCATATTGAGTGTGCCATGGAAGTGTGGGAGGCAGAGATATCAGTCGCATGCTAGCATATTAAATGGAGTATATGAGTGAACATCAATCTTCTTTGGTCTGAGTGTTACAAAATCACACAATTACTGAGGCTGGAAAAGCCCTCTGAGCTCATCAGGCCCAGCCCAGGACCTAACATCACCACAGCAGCCAGACCAGAGCACTAAGTGTCAAAGCCAGGCTGTCCTTCAACACCTCCAGGGATGGGGACTCCACCACTGCACTGGGCAGTCCAGTCCAGCCTTTGATCACCCTTTCTCTGAGGAAGGGCTTCCTAACATCCAACCTAATCTTCCCCTGGTGCAGCTTCAGGCTCTGCCCTCTTGTCCTGTCACTAGTTGCCTGGGTGAAGAGCTGCAGCACCTCAATCTGTTTCTTGAAGTGAGGGGCCCAGAACTGCCCCCAGTACTCAAGGGGAGGCATCACCAGTGCCCAGTACATGGGTAGAATTACATCCCTAGCCCTGCTGGCCACACTATTGCTGATCCAAGCCAGGAAGCCACTGGCCTTCCGGGGCACCTTGGCACTCTGCTGGCTCCTGTTCAGCTTTTGCCAACCAGTACTGCCAGGTACCTCTCTGCCAGGCTGCTCTCAATACAGCAGTTGAACAGCTGGACAACAAAGAAACTACCTGGGAAGCACAGAAACTGTCAAAACACAGCCTTACTCTATGAAAAGCCCGTCTGTCTTGGTTTTGGCTAAGTTCTGTAGAGATGCTTTGCCAAGACCTTTTCACTGCTGCTGTGTTTACGGCTTTGCTTAACCACAGTAATTTTTGTATTAGAGTTATTATATATGAAATTCTACTGATTCATATATTTTGAGGTGCATTCACCAGTGTTCCCAAAGATAATTATTACTCCTGCTAGGGAGAGTGCTCTTAGTTCTCAAAGCAGCATGTGGGATTTTAGATGGCGTGTGAAAAAAAAATGCCCGGTTTTGCTGGTGTTTTGGTGGGTAGTAGACTTTTTTTAATGATCCTGTAGTCGTCAGAGGTGACAAGTCTGTAATTTGAAGACTTGGTGCACAGATGTTTCATTATTGCTGTGGGTGCAGATGATTTTCCTACATTTAATCTTAGTTGCTATAGTTACAGTCAGTGCAGAAAATTACACTATTCCAAAGGTGTTGGGGTTTTCTTTAAAGCATCAAAAGTACTTGTTTCTTACTTCCCCATGTGTTTTCTCCAATAGAAACCCGAGTGGAATTTCAGCACTTCTGGTGATTCGCCAGTCTGCAACTTGGCATTTTCTGGTCGGTTGTATGTAGTTCCATTATTCCACCTTCCACATTCTTCCAGGATTTCCATAGTTCCATACAGTCAGGCTGCTCTGTCTTGTCCTTTTCCCTCTGTTTTGAGGAGGCAGGTGGTAATATTTTATTGGACAAGATTGGCTCCTAGTACTGGATTAGGTTAGTTGTTAGCTTCTGCATCTTCTTTCAGCTGAACCCTTTGTATATTCCCATTAACACTGACCGGCTACACAAGTCTCTGTTAATAAATCCCACTTCCCTCCTGTTCACACATACATGCTTCCCTCTCCACTCACCCTCACCACCAGGACTACTGTTGTCTACTTTTGATTTGTTCTTTACATGCCTCTGATTCAATAGGTTTGTTATTTGTCAGTTATTTACAATTATAACAGCGTGATGAAATTTGGGCAGAAGACATGTGTGAAACTGGGCTATTGTACTAACTGATGAAAAATGAGCTCCTGCAGAGTGGAACTAGGAGACCTCTAAAGACCTCTGAGCTCAGTCAGCCTAGCCCAGGACCTAACATCACCACAGCGACCAGACCAGGGCACTAAAGGCTACAGCCAGGCTGGCCTTCAACACTTCCAGGGATGGGGACTCCACCACTGCCCTGGGCAGTCCAGTCTAGGCTCTGATGACCCTTTCCCTGAGGAAGGGCTTCCTAACATCCAATCTAACCCTCCCCTGGCAACTTCAGGCCCTGTCCTGTCGTCCTGTCACTAGTTGCTTGGGAGAAGAGCCCAACTCCCACCTGACTACAACCTCCCTTCAGCAGGTTACAGAGAGGGAGAAGGTTCTCCCTGAGTCTCCTCCAGGCTAAACTTCCCCAGCTCCGTCAGCCTCTTCTCATCAGATTTTACCTCTAGTCCCTTCCCCAGCCTTGATGCTCTCTGGTACTGATCCTTATGAGCTATAATGCCTTTATATTCTGAAGAATAAATATTTTATGTTTTTATCTTTTTCTATGCCTTAAACACTGTGTCTGAACACTATTCCATACTCTGTTAAATGTATGAGATGCAGGGATGAGATAACACCTTTCAATGTGTCTTATTTTCTGTCTTTATTTGCTGTCTCTGGGAAACCTTCATTTTTAATTGTCAGAACAGCCTATTAGTATTAACCTGCTTAAATCCAATTTAAATTAATGCAGACAGCCCGTCATGTAAAGTGATTCATATGTAAAGCACAGTGTTTGTGCATAATTTAGTGAAATACAGAAGTCAATATCAAGAGTTTCAGGGAAAAGGAATTACATCAAGTGTAATTTAACCTAATTGAGATTGATTTAACATAATTTTATTTTGACGAGAGATCTGAGTTTTGCAAATGCAGGGCGTTTTGCGCTGTGCAGACTTCTCAGCTTTATGAACTTTTCACACAATCACAGCATCACAGAACATTAGGGATTAGAATGGACCTCGAAAGACCATCTAGTCCAATCCCCATGCCACAGCAGGATCTCCTAGATCCAGTCGCATAGGAACATGGCCAGGCGAGTTTGAAACGTCTCCAGAGAAGGAGACTCCACAACTGCCCTGGGCAGCCCCTTGCACTGCTCTGTCATGTTCACTGTGAAGAAGTTTCTTCTCATATTGACGTAGAACTTCCTCACACCCCTTGCCCCTTATCCTTAGATGCCATTGAGCAGAGCCTGGCTCAATCCTTCCCTTTATGATCTTCCTGGTAGTACATAAAGTAAATTAGTTTCCATGCTGCACAAATAACAAAATATTTAATGCCTTTGCTAAAATTCACTGGTCATTTGAGACCTGAGAAGTTGCTGCTTTTCTTCAAAGGATTTTAGTCAGTTCCAACTGTTTTCCATGTAAATTCTTAGTTAGAAGAAGCATACAAATTGCTAAACTGAAAAATAACTGCCATTGTTTTTTAAAAGTCCAAAGCAACAGCAGTGTGGGTAAAACAAGCAAGTACGACAAACATCTGGAGAAGGAAATTACAGGTGCTCATTTGAGCAGAATCTTGTTTGCTTATTTGTTAAATAACTTCGTTATGGAAATGTCTATATGTTTCATTTAGCATGAAAAAGAGTGATTACAAAGACTCTGAGGAAGGGGATGTCTTGGGGAACAAGGCAGAACTTGTTGAACAAATGAGTGTTGTGTGAGTAAAATAAAAAGACAACAACCCACGCATCTAGATGGAGCCAGGTTCTGCTCAGTGTCATCCGTTGATAGGACAAGGGACAATGGGTGTGAGCTGGAACACAGGAGGTTCCACATCAATATGAGAAAGAACTTCTTTCCAATGAGGGTGACAGAGCCCTGGAAGGGGCTGCCCAGGGCAGTTGTGGAGTCTCCTTCTCTCGAGATGTTTAAAACCTGCCTGGACATGTTCCTGGGCAACTTGGTCTAGGTGATGCTGCTGTGCCAGGGGATTGGACTAGATGATCTTCCAAGGTCCCTTCCAAGCCCTAATGTTCTGTGATTCTGTGTTTCATAGCAGTGTCTTCAACTGGAGTGAAGAGGATGGAAACAAACCATCTCAGCTTCCTCGGTTTAATGTTACAGGGTACAAGTACACCAGGCTGGGACGAGCTGTTGGCAAGCTCTCTGTTAATGATAACAATAAGGGCTGATGTTTGTGTTCTTCTTGTTAATGGTGTGTCCTTTTTTGTTTGTTTTATGCAGTGAATCCAGTTCTTAGGGTTTTCCCTACCGTTTTTTTACGTCAGTTTCTGATCTTTGTTTGGTTTCTATTCCACTTGAATCAAGAGAAAGCTTTCAAATATTCCAAGGTTTATTTCTTTAGTTAATCCTTACAGAATTCAAGGATTTTATGTTGATCTTTATGAAAACTGTTCAGTCACAGACTACTTTAAACATACGGAATCAAACAACTGTCCTGAGGCATGTCCCATGCAGAACTGAGTCTCTAGAGTATCGCATTCCAGCTTTTTCCAGTTTCATCAAACATGAGACATGTGCAGCTCTCTACTGACAAGCAATTATCTCATTAAAAGTAGTAATCACCATCTTTGCATTCAGTGGGAAGAAACAGATTCTTCTGGGATACAGCTTGTCTTATTTAATCTGAGAGGAATGGATTACATTGTACTTCAGAAGTCTATGTTTCTCTCGGAGGCTAAAGAACATCAGCTGTATAGTTGGTAGTTCAGCTTCGAAAAGAGTCTTACTGCAACAGAAAGCAGGTAGCGTGGAAGAACTTCTAAGAAAAGGACTGTAGGATACCTCAGCAAGACTATTCCCAGCCTCCTTAGAGCTCCCTTTACACTTAATACCGTTATTTATAGTATTCCTTTTAAAGGCATTGAAACACAACTCAAGTAAAACACTGCCTTGGGAGATGTTCAGGAAGAATTCAATCAACTTAAAATTTTAGCTTGCTCTGGTGTAACTTTTCAGTGTAGATATGTTGTTGAGGAAAGACAGCAAACAAGACAGATTGAAGCAAATAAAGAGCAGACGGATTAGTACCATCCCAATTCTGGAGATTTGTTGGAGAGGCCTTTGTAGTGTTGTTCTGGACTGCTACTTTTGAGAAGGGCTATTCAGTTTATATTCTAGGAGTGGGCTCTTATGCTTGAAGGTGCTGCTTCTCAGATGAGTTAGCTTTAGGTGGGCTACATGCTTCAGAGCAGCCTGGTGAAAAGTCACCTGTCCAACATATGACGACTACCTGGAAGGACAGTATACAGAGGTGGGTGTTGGTCTCGTCTCCCAAGTAACAAGTGATAGGACAAGAGGAAATGGCTTCAAGTTGCACCGGAGAAAGTGTCAGGATTGCCAGGGTTGCTGGCACTCATTTACCAGGATATTAGGAAGAATTTCTTCACTGAAAGGTTTATCAGACATTTGAATAGACTGCCCTGGGCAGTGATAGAGTCACCGTTTCTGGAGGTATTTAAACTCTGAGTGGTCCTGGTGCTTAGGAAGACAGTTTAGTGATGATCTGGCAGTGCTGAGTAGAAGGTTGGTCTTGATCTTAAAGGTCCTTTCCAACCAAAGATTTTCTATGATTCTGTAAATACCACTCTGTATTGTGTTTGACTGTTTATTATATTTAACTGTTCTGGTACTTTGATCCCTCTACAATTTATTGACATTTACAGCTGCTTGTGTCTTGTAATAGAGCTGAGTTTGAGATTAGGTACTAAATAGCAAGAGCACAGGTCACGACAGTGCTGTAGAATCGCAGTACTCTCATGTCCATGCCAAGAAAAGGTATAGTACTCTGTCTTAATTACAGCCAGTGACACAGGATGCCATGTGGTGCTTTAGGAGAAGCTCTGCTCTGAAAAGAAAAGTGGAAGAACTAGTGAAGCGAGGATGAAATAAATATCGAGAGATTCCTTCTGTGCTACACACCAGTCCTTTAATGGCAGCTGAAGATGCCAAGGCGATCAGTGCCGCTGTGGATTGTTCATTGGCATGCTGGGCAGTCCAACAGCAGCTGAGCTGGAAAAGACAGAGTTGAAGCAGCACAGAGCACTGTAGCTCAAACAGAAGAATTTTAATTGATAGCAGTGGAATTTGGCAGGGCATGGGGTAGTAGTACTGATTCTTTGACTTTGGATGCTGCTTCCTTTATTTTGCTTGTGAGATAGCGATAATGTTGTTTGGACCAGAGGAAGTGGCCTGAAGTTGCAGCAGGGAAGCTATTAGGAAGAAATTCTTTACTGACAGAGTGGTCATGCACTGGAACAGGCTGTGCAGTGACGGGGCTGAGTTACCACCCCTGCAGGTGTTTAAGAACTGTGCAGCCATGGCCCTTCAGGAGCAGTTCTGCTGGCAGAGACTGCAGGGGGTTCATTTCGTGTTTGATCTGGTTGAATGTGTTTGGGCTGGCGTCTGATCAGGGGTCGGGATTTGTTGTTGGTGTGTGCGTGGTTGGACTCGGTGATCTGGGAGGCCCTTTCCAACCAAGATTCCGGGATTGGACTTGATCTTTCGGGTCCCTTCCAGTCCCCAGTTCTGTGGTTCTGTAATTGTAGTAAACAAGAAAGAGAAGCGAGGCACCATAGCTGTACAAAAATGTAGAAAAAGCTGGAAACAGGACCAAGTAACAGAGATGTCTACATCTCAAACAAAGCAAGCTGAAGGATTAATTTGCTGAGAGGTCTGGCAGGTCAGAGCTGTTCTGTACAGGATCCTCCAAGGCTGAGGCTAAGGCCACAGGCCCTGACATAACTTTGTGCGTTTGCATCTGGTGTCTCATAGCTTGAGAAGTGCTGGTTTGGCGTTTAGCATAAGCAGGACCAGCATTAACCCCTGCTGACCATTCTTCCTTCTGAAGCAGTTGCAAGCTGAGCAAGCTTTGGTTTGGTGCTTCCTGCAGATTTCAGGATTACACGTAGAGACAGTTGCTGGTTAGCTATAGTCAGTATGGAAAGCTTCACTCCAGAGTCTGTCATGCAACCAATGACCCACTAACTGGTATTTCAGTTATGCCAAGCAGTATGCAGAACAGCTAAAAGGAGCTGGTTTTGTTTGCTGAAGAGCAGTTGCTGGTTAAAAAGAGAGATTTATCTTCTAGTCAGTACTCTTACGTGTGAAATACTAGGGGCCTGAGACAGTAAAATAACAGTAGTAGATTCCCCCACAGCATCATTCCCCCACAGTACAAGAAGGACATTGAGGTGCTGGAGCGAGTCCAGAGAAGGGCAACCAAGCTGGTGAAGGGGCTGGAAGA
>JAOXOE010000405.1:22112582-22139135 GCA_028565055.1 Phoeniculus purpureus | reverse complement strand
ACCCCCCCCAACAATAAACCCCAACCGCTGTTCAGACACCAGCACCAAACACACTCAACCAGATCAAGTACAAAATGATGAACCCCCAGGAGTCTCTGCCAGCAGAGCAGCTCCTGAAGGACCATGGCTGCACCATTCTTAAACACCTCCAGGGGTGGTGACTCAGTCCCCTCCTCGGGCAGCTGTTCCACTGCCTGACCACTCTGTCAGTAAAGAATTTCTTCCCTAAGAATTTCTAATCTAAACCTCCCCTGCTGCAACTTCAGACCATTTCCTGTGGTCCTGCCCTGTGTGTTTACTGCATGTTTTGTTTTATCAAAGAGAAAAACTAGATCATTATCCAAATTAAATAACTTTTCCTGCGGTTCCCTCCCCTGGGCTTTCAGTGATTTACGACACTGCAATTCCTGCAGAGCCACGGCAGTCATAAATAAACCTGCACAGAACCTGTTCTGAAGTGCAGAGTACAGCAGAAGAAAGAGTAAGGTGACCTAGCAACTCTGTCATCTCTCATCTTTATGATTCCTTGGGGGGGAAAAAGATAATCTTTTGAGCTGAGTGCGTTCACTGTAGCCAAACCACTAGGAGAGATTCCCACGGGACACCCGCGTAACGGGCCAGTAAGAAAACGCTGGCCCAGGCAGGGGAATACAGCAGGAACATTTTCTGTTCTCATTATTATCATTGTCCCAAGTGTAGGACAGGGTTATATAATCACAGTTAGACTCTGCCTTGAATGATAATGCAGTGATCAGCAACAGAGGATCTTGCCTTGCTGAGAAGATGGCATTCGCATCGACTCCATCTGGAAACAAATTGAACACCCTGCTGGAGCAGAAAACAGCTTAAAGTGAGCCTACAGTAATGCAGGGCCTGTTACAGGTGTTGCAGGCTACACAAATCCCAGCTAGCAGCCTCATGAGTGCTATTTGGAAAGCAGAAGATAAATGGTATAAAAGCTAGTTAGGGTTCTGCCATCTCCTCCTGTTGTTTCTCAAAGGTGCTGCAGGGATTCTGGGACTTCAGGAGCAGGGAGGTGATCCTGCTCCTCTGCTAAGCTTTGATGAGGCCACAGCTCAAGTCCTGTGTCCAGTGCTGGGCCCCTCTCTACAACAGGGACATTGAACAGCTGGAGAGGGGGCAGAGGCAGCTACTTAAGGATTTGGAAATGGTGTCATGTGAGGAACGGCTGATGGCATAGAAATGCTCATTAAATTTCATTTACAGACACCGACCACCCCACAAGCGAGTGAATCACGTAACTGACTGCAATGGAAATCACTTGCGATGACTTCCTCTGGTTTGATGGACAAGCGCGCACAAACACACTGTGTGCCTCCGGGTGCAGAGTTTGTCGGTAACTGCTTACAGGGGCTGCTCCGCATTACCACAGCCTCCTGAACACGTGTGTTTCTTGCTTGTTTAAAACATAAAGTAGGCTAATATTAGAAGCACCAGTAGGGACTGGTAAATATTCATCAACCTGGGCGCTGGTGCAGTCGAACCGTTTTGATTTTGCTTGTTCAGATTGCATTCGGTACTGTTGTGTTTACCTGTGATGCTGAGATCCGCGTGGTGTTTGCCCAGGGATGCCCTGTGCTTTTTCCTTGCTGAGGCACAGCAGGGTGGTGTGGTGCAATCGGCTGTTCCAAAACCACGGAGAATTCGAGTCAGAGATAATAAACCAGTGTAAAGCTGGCATTTGCAGGCAAAACTGCAAACATAAAACTCTGCAACAGCAGGTTCTGTTCTACACAACTAAGTGCTGCAGTAGATGATAACCTGCACTCCTGCTACCCTTCCCTGAGCTGTTACATAGGGAACTGCACCCAAGCCTTTGTGCCTGTCTAGCTGAGGAACGGCTGAGAGAGCTGGGTCTCCTTGGCTTGGAGAAGAGGAGACTGAGGAGTGACCCTATTAATGTTCATGAATATGTGAAGGGTGGGTGTCAGGAGGATGGAGCCAGGCTCTGCTCAGGGGCATCTAGTGACAGGACAAGGGACAATGGGTGTCAGCTGGAACACAGGAGGTTCCACATCAATATGGGAAGGACCTTCTTCCCGATGAGGGTGACGAGAGCCCTGGCAGGGGCTGCCCAGGGGGGTTGTGGAGTCTTCTTCTCTGGAGACGTTTCAAACCCACCTGGACATGTTCGTGTGGGACTGGATCTAGGGGATCCTGCTGTGGCAGAGGGCTTGGACTGGATGATCTTTGGAGGTCCCTTCCAACCCCTAATGTTCTGTGATTCTGTGCACTAAGTCCATCTTTAAGTGTGGAAGAGCACTAAATCCCTTTATTCCACTTACACCTGGCAAGACACATCACACCAAGCTGCAGTGACCATTCTGCGGTCAGCGACTGCAGAGAGGAGGCGCAGGGCTGAAGAAGGAACAGCCAAACACATTTATTAAGATTACATTGGTGATGGGGAGGTTTGTCTTTCAAGGGGTTCTTTGTGATCAAATTTTGTCATCCAGTTCCTTGTCCTACTGCTCACAATTCAATTGCGGCTCTGTACTGCAGATGGTATGCTCTGAGACTTCCAGCCAAGTCCACCTAAAGTGCTTTTGTGAGCTATGTAAAACTGACCAGGGAGCCAGCAAGCCATCCTTAGCTCTCAGTAAGACTGACTCTGCTCATACGCTGGGAATTACTCACATAAGGCTCCAGTGTCCCATTCAGACTGTTTGGCCTTGTGAGGTAGCAGAGGAGTAGGAAGGGTCAGTCTGTCTTTGCTGTGCGGTGTTAAGATGCTGTGTTTACTAAATACAGCTGGGGCCTCCAATATTGGTACAAATATTTGGGTTTGACTCTGAAAAATCAAAATATTTATAAAGGTCAGTGTTTTGCAGTTGACACTCTTGCATGTTGCTATAAACTTCCTCACGACTTCTGCTACCTTTAAGAGCGATGCCTGCCTCTGTTCACATTTCAGAACAGACAGAGTTCGCGCTGATACGAGGTTTATTTGTAGGATTAATTTCTGAGGCTTTTGTGATCGTAGTGACATCAGTGTCTTCAGACTACAACCTACAGAATTTTTTTCCTACTGCAATATTGTGCAAACATAACATGAAAGGTAAATCATCCTTGTATGTCAGCACACCCCAGCCAATTCCGTATGTGAGTAACTGTGCTAAGAAATGCCCCTATGGTACTGTGGTGGACAGGCATGTTCACAGAATCACTGAGGCTGGAGAAGCCCTCTGAGCTCAGCCAGCCCAGCCCAGCACCTAACATCACTTCAGCAGCCACACCAGGGCACTAAGGGCCACAGCCAGGCTGGCCTTCAACACCTCCAGGGATGGGGACTCCCCTACTGCCCTGGGCAGTCCAGTCCAGGCTCTGACCACCCTTTCCATGAGGAAGCACTTTCTAATGTCCAACCTAACCCTCCCCTTGTGCAGCTTCAGGCCCTGCCCTCTCGTCCTGGTGCTGGTTGCCTGGGAGAAGAACCCAACCCCCACCTGACTACCTGTTCTGTGTGAACAGAGTCTCCTTCTCTGGAGACATTTAAAACTCGCCTGGATATGTTCCTGTGACTTGCTTTAGGTGATCCTACTGTGGCAGAGGGATTGGACTAGATGATCTTTCGAGGTCCCTTCGAATCCGTAATGGCCTTTTATTCTGTGATACAGCCATGTTCTGATTCTCAACATCGAGAAGGGTTTGTTTGTTCCCCTGTTCTGTTAGTGCCAGGTTAGTAATACACATTTGATATTCAAGCTGTGTTGCTGTTAGGGAAAGTAGTAAAGCCCACAATGACAGCCACATCCAGCAGCAGCTCTCTGGCACAGGGACAAACTCGAAGATGTCGCTAAGCTTTTCAAGTGCAATTTAGTTTGACCTTTAATTAAGCGCCAATTTCTGTAAGGAGACTGCATTACCTTCTACCTGGAGCGGTTGCTTAAGCTGGGCAGCACTGTTTGGGTAATGCATCTGCACTATAGAGGCAGAAGAAATGTATGCACAGAATAACTGCCCTTTTCCTTCTTCATACTAGCTGCCAACCCCTAACTTGTGTGAGGTTGCTGCTCTCCTTTGTGCCGCCAGCCAGCAATTCATGTGTGTTTCAGTTGCCTGCAAAAGTCTCCTTGGCTTTTGTTGCATCAAAGTCATTTAGAGGTAATGGTGAGTGATTATGTGGAACATTTGGGAAGCTGAAAGATAGCCCATCCCGGGAGTGTCCATTTGTCATCCTCTTATTGGTACTCTCCTCTTTTGTGTAATCACTTCATCCTTTTTATGTCACTTGTTTCTAAAAGCACACAGAGATTGAACCCCTTTGGCTGCATGTGTCAGGCAGTTCCACTTGCTGACTTTCTGCTCTTCACGTTGATGTTTCTCCTAAGTGCCCCTCGTGAGGAGCCCTTTGTATATCCAGCACACATCAGGTTGTTTCAGCACAAGCTTTCTTAGCTAGAAACTCACACCTAGGAGTGTGAGTTTGTGTCTGTTTACTAAGCAGCCCTTAAGAGCTATGATGGGAGGTAAAATTCAGCGTTGAACCTGAAGCTGGATCTATATCCATCTCACCTGATACACACAAGGGCTGAGGTATGCTCAGGTTGGAGAAACAAAGGAAAAGAACAGCAGGAAGGAGACTTCAGGAGGAGAGAAGATATGGAAGGATCTATTGCAGTGGCTGGAGTAGTCTCGTGCTGTCCCGTTTCTGTTTTGGGTTGAGGGATTCTCCTATCAGCACAACCTTTTGCTGCACTGTGTATGTTGTGAGGGCATGTATGTGAGCAACACATGTACAAATGCCAAAGGGGAGGGTGGAAAGGCCATCCACGTAGTGTTCAGACTATGGGATTCACCAGGCTGAGTTGGGATAGTAGAGGAAAAACTACCTCAGGTAGACATAACCTGTTTAGCTGAGCTCTTGTCCAGCAGTGAAAGTGTCACCAACTAGTGTGCCGACCCCAAGAGAGTCGGTGAATGGCTCCGAGAGTGGGAATAAGGGAGTGGTTGTGGGATTTTCTGCTCACTGCTGTGCAGGACCAGGCCAGAAAGGAAAGCCCATGGCAGCAGCCTGCTGCCCTGGTCCAGCAGAGACTGCTCCACAGTGTCAGGTGAAGAACATGCCAAGTGGGACGTCACGTTCTGAATTAGCAAATCTGGATGTTTAAATGTTCCTACATCTCTTGTTGGAAGCTGTCTCAGTTCCAGTCAGCAAACACCAAATTCCTCCCATAAAACACAAACAAAAAGAGAGCTTTCTCTTGAAATAGTGCTAGGAAGCATCTGCTTTGAGTTAGACTTCAAATTGTGCTTGGAAACATCTTGCTGGAAGTGAGCACCAAACTCATTTGTTCCAAGGATGCCAAAACCAATCTGAAACGATCTTAGTCGATAATTGGCTTGACAAGATTTTGCCTCCAGAACACTCGAGAACCGTTGGGGACTGTTGATTCACCTCACAGTATCAACTGTTGGGTCCTTTGCAGCTCGGGCAGAGCCCAGCAGCTGGGTGCATAGCAAGAGGACAAGGGGAGATTTGGGGTGGACATGAAGAACAAATCCTTTCCTGTGAGGATGCTGAGTTTCTGGAACAGGTTGCCCAAGAAAGCTGCGGCTGCCCCATCCCTGAAAGTGTTCAAGACCAGGCTGGCTGGGGCCCTGAGTAACCTGAGCTGGTGAGGGTGGCCCTGCCTCTACAGGGCGGTTGGAATTAGATGATCTGTAAGGTCTCTTCCAACTCAGACCATTCTATGGTTCTGTGAACTGCAGACATGTCTCTGGTTCGTGGCTGAGGAGGTCAAGGTGCCCGATTGACACCTGCATTGTGATGAGGCTCTGGGCAGCAGAGGCAATCAGCATTCAGGGGGCTGCACTGCACTTGCCAACTGGTACCGCCCAGCTTCCCATGTCCTGCGCATGGCAGTCATCACGCAGACCAGGATGGAGACCTCATGTATCACAGCAAGGCTCACAGCACCACATCTTACTGTCACGAAGAGACTGTGAAAATGTGGACTCCCACTGTAAAATGTCATTGTTCTGCACTGAAAAAGGTCTGTTTTCTTCAATCAGAAGGATTCCCAGAGGTAGATGTGTCACTTCAGTCTGCTCAATGCTTTTTGCCACACCTGGTGACAGAGTCTTTCAGTGTCTTCTTTCAGTCCTTCTCTTGTTAACAGCAATAGCCGTTCAAGTCCTGGCTTCTGGACCCGCCTGGCCATGTTCCTGTGTGACTGGATCGAGGGGATCCTGCTGTGGCAGGGGGCTGGGACTGGGTGATCTCTCGAGGTCCCTTCCTATCCCTAATGACTGGATCTAGGGGCTCCTGCTGTGGCAGGGGGATGGGACTGGATGACCTTCCGAGTTCCCTTCCAATCCCTGATTGTTCTGTGATCCGGTGTTTCTGTGATTTTCTCCTGAATCTGTTCATGATATTAAGACAATAAATTGGACGATTTCGAAAATTTTGAAACCAGAGGATCTTGCCCAGAAGGGCCAGACCAGAAGCCTTAACTCTGGAATTCTATGGAGAACATGTCTTTGAATATCTGTGATCAGATTATTTGCTGATAAAATGCATCTTCTGAATACTGAAGGAAACTACTTTTCAGCTTCTAGTAGAGTTTTTTAAATGCAGAAATAACAGAAAGAAATCTCTACTGATTCTGCTCCTCGAAATGTGAAATAAGGGAAAGTAAACATTCAATTAAGGGGATTGGTTTCACTTATGTCACACAATCTCCTTCACCAAATATCATCCCTTCCACTTTGTGCAATTAGCCAGCTCAGTTTCCTCAAATGACTGCAACGTGAAGAACAGCACACTGGTTGCAGATACGATTTCCTGGCAAAGGAAGTGGGCTTGGGGTGGGTTCTTCTGCAGCATCAGGGCATTTGCAAGTATCACTGACAGCATTTAACGTTTTCAAAGGCAGCTGAGATTTTAGCTGGGGTCACATAGCCCAGAGCATTTCGTACTTGATAGTCTCTCTCTTGTTGTGCAGCACAGTCTTCTACTTCATTAAGAATAGCAGCGATAAAACCCCAACGTGTTTGTTTTGCTCTATGTTGAGATTGGCTTCTCGAGCAAATCAGCTGCTGATTTGACACATCCTGCCGATGCTGATTGTGTAGCACATTCATTTTTCATGGACCAGTCCCTTGCTGAAGTGGCTTCTGGTGACACATTGCCAAGCTACAGCAAATACAAGTCCTAGTGCCATTTTCTCAGCAAGACTTACTCACAGGAGCAGAACTCCTGCGCACGCAGACCCGACTTCTGTGAAGCTGAATGTTGGGCTGTATTTATAGAACTGCTCTGAAGCTGGGAGATTACAATCATCTCCTTCTCAAACGTGTGTGGGTAGCAGGCTGCAGAATCCAAACAGGAGCTTCATTTCTGTAGCGAGAAAATCAATGACATGTTAGAAGTTAGAGCAAAACCTGTCCCTGGGGATCCAAATCCTGACAAACAAGCACCCTGAGCTAATGAACTTATCAAGTCTTCCTTCAAATTATTTTGAAAGATAATTTTCATATTATACTGCATCGTTCCCAAAGGATGACAGCATTGCAGACATTCTCAGCGCTATGAGCGAGGGCTTGAAGCACCAACTGCAGTGGTTGGGTTGCTGCTGGTTGCATCCTACAGCTGCCGTGGCTGGATTGCAGCCAAGAACGCCAACAGCATCCTGGGGTGGATCAGAAGGGGGGTGGTCAGCAGATCAAGAGAGGTTCTCCTCCCCCTCTACTTTGTCCTGGGGAGACCCCAGCTGGAATCTTGTGTCCAGTTGTGGGCCCCTCAGTTCCAGAAGGACACAGAGCTGTTGGAGAGAGTCCAGCTCAGAGCCACAGAGATGATGGAGTGGAGTATCTCCCTGCTGAGGGAGCTGGGGCTCTTTAGCTTAGAGAAAAGGAGACTGAGGGGTGACCTCATTAGTGTTGATGAATATGTGCAGGGTGGGTGTCAGCAGGATGGAGCCAGGCTCTGCTCAGGGTCATCAAAGGTCAGTGGGTGTGAGCTGGAACACAGGAGGTTCCACATCAATATGGGAAGGACCTTCTTCCCGGTGAGGGTGCCAGGTTCTCCAACAGGTCAATCCACAGTCTATACCGGTGCCTGAGGTTGTTCTTGCCCAGATGCAAGAGTCTACATTACAGAAGGCAAAGAAAATCCACTTCCCCGCAAGTAATCTCATTGATTGTGTTGCACTTTGAAGTCTGAAAGCTGAAAGGATTTTAACAGACTATGAAAACAACAGAAAATATTTTCTCTCAGCTTCATCTGCCACTGCTGATCTGTTGCATCCTTGATCCTCTCTCCTCAGCAAATCTACGATGGTGGTGTCAGCGATGACACTCACGAGAGGGAGGGTTTCTGTGAGAAAGGTGATCGTTTGCATCCTGTTTCTGTAGATGGTTGCTTTGTTTGTGAATAATCGTCTAACTGTAATTTTTAATTTAAAATAGTTTCCAAACTGTCAGGTGCCTTTCAGCAACTCTGCTTAACCTGCTGTGAATGATACCCTGTCCAAATGCTTTAACAACACCTGTGAAGCTGGAACGTTAGAGCCTACAAGTCACCTACAAGGCTTCTTGGATGTGTGGTGGCAAGGGCAGACTGGCTGCGTGGGGAGGCAGTGGGATTTGTGTCTGACCAGTACCTAGGCAACTGTCTGCAGAAGGGAAGATGACATCTAGATTTTTTTTTGCCTTCTAACATTGTCAATTAAAAGTTTGAATTAGTCCTGAAAACTTTCCAAAGAGACTCAAGTCAGAAGCCGTGGTTAGCTGCTACAGATTGTGCAGGTACTCCATCTCGGCTCGTGCGCAGCCTGTGAAACTCAACAAAACCCTCATCAAACTGTGTGAGAAATGTCATCTGAGCCTCGTTGTGCAGAGCTATTCAGTGTCATAAGTTACTCTTCTAAACCACAGTAGCAAGTGTCTTAGAACCCAGGGCAATGTGTCAGGTGTAGTCGGGCTGTAGACAGGAATATATTCATTGTGTATTTATGCAGCCCCAAATGACCCCAACCTTTCAGACTTACACACTCTATTGCACATAAAGGTCTCATTAGCTTTCTACATTCACCCACAGATGCTCCCCTCCCTCCGTCATCCTTGTGGCTCTGCACTGGGCTCTCTTCAGCAGCTCTGTGTCCTGGAGCTGAGGGGTCCAGAACTGGACACAAGATTCCAGATATGGTCTCACCAGGGCAGAGTAGAGGGGAAGGAGAACCTGTCTTGATCTGCTGACCACCCATCTTCTGCTCCACCCCAGGATGCCACTGAACATAGAGTGTAGGGTCAAGGAGCAAAGCAAAGGAAGGTGGGATAGCAGAGGAAGGAGCAGAGTGGAAGTGCTCTCTCGGTGGGAGCTTAGGTGTAGTGTCTGACTGTATTTGTGCCCTCTGCTGCCCTCCTGTCCCTGGGGACTGCACGTAAGTCACAGGGTTTGAGACTCAGTGATCGAGTTCTTCCCAGTCAGTGTAGGGTTCAGTGGAACAAAGGGACTCAAGATCATGTATAGATATTTAAAATAAATTGCCCTGTTAGAACTGCTGAGCTGAACAATTTAAAGCCAGGGGTTTATGCAGCTCCTAAACTCCTGTTAGACACTTCTATCATCAGCAGAGACCGTGTGTTTCCCTGTATTTAAATGCCAGCATCAGCGGGTTCCCTTGCTTCTCGTAAAGGTGAAGTAGCAAGCCGCACGTGAAAGGGGAGGGCCAGGGTGGTGTAAAACTGCGCTCTGCACTGGCATCCTGTGCAGGAGATCTTTCAACAGCCTGCTCAGAACCGGTCTGTTCAGCGGTGTGTGTGGCAGTTGACAAAAGCTGTTCTTGAGGAAAGGGCCGTGACTGCTTCGAGGAACAGAAGAGGCACCACTGCCTAGCAAAGGAAGTGCCCTTCAGTTCCTTACACTCCTAACGTGTCAGTACATGAAGAGAAATCCTCAGGCAGTGCACATGTACATGGCTCCCGTGAGCTCAGACACGGCTGCCTTGTGGTACTTTATCCTTGGCTGGAACTACCTGCTGTGGCTGAGCCAGTTGCATCGTTCACTGCCTCTGAAGGGAGCATTTCTGCTCCCTGTCCCAGGTCTGCTCTCTGCCTTGTGCTGGCATCAGCGGCAGCTGCTTCTGTTGAGCCACTGCATCTGAAAACAAATAAATTCGTCTGCAGAGTGCAGCTTTCCTCGGGGCTGGAAGTGTCTCCTCCATAACTGAGTTTGGGTGTTAGCATGACATAGCTCACTTGGATGAGAACAAAACCCAGTGCAAACCCTAGTGATGCTCACAGTCGAAACCCGCGCAACGCACAGAGGTGGGGAACCAGCATGGAGATGAATCTGTGAGGTTATACCAGTCGGGTTCAGTTGGGTAGCATTGGGTCAGAATCACTTCAAAGACACGGCTGCTTTTTGCTGTGTGATAGAGCTGTGTAATGAGGGCTAATGATACAGTCAACAGAAAGTGATTTTAGTCCTGCTACACTGGGCTGTAAAGCAAAGTTTGAAATTCAGGGAGCTTCTATCAGTTTGATTTGAGCTTATTTCTTTCTCTAAATAAACCATCTTATGTATTAGGAGTGGAAACTGAGAACTAGGACCTGATGAGTGTTTTATAATGGTTGTTTAAAATAATTTCCTGAATCACTTACTGTTATTGCATTAACCACGCTGGAATTTTTAATTATAGGTCTTTGGATGTCTTGCAGTTAACTGTGATACAATGAGCTTTCACTTCATAGAGGCAGACCCTCCAGGTTGTGTAGCCTTGCCGATGCAGAAACGGGAAGTTTCCTTCCACAAAAGAAATTAGTTAGGAGCTCCTGCTGGTGCCGAGTGTTACAGAGTCACACAACAGTACGGATGGGAAGGGACCTCAAAACATCATCTAGTTCAGTCCCCCCGGCACAGCAGGATCCCCTAGATCCAGTCGCACAGGAACATGTCCAGGTGGTTTTAAACATCTCCAGAGAAGGAGACTCCACAACCCCCCTGGGCAGCCCCTTCCAGGGCTCTGTCACCCTCACCAGGAAGAAGGTCCTTCCCATATTAATGTGGAACCTCCTGTGTTCCAGCTCACACCCATTGCCCCTTGTCCTATCACTAGATGCCCCTGGGCAGAGCCTGGCTCCATCCTCCTGACACCCACCCTCTACATATTCATAAACATTGATGAGATCAGCCCTCAGTCTCCTTTTCTCCAAGGACAGGAGCCCCATCTCCCTCAGCCTGTCCTCATCAGGGAGATGTTCCACTCCCTTCATCATCTCTGTGGCTCTTCTGTGGGGTTTGGTGCCATAGCCTTGCCAGGTCAGTATGTGCTGCCACGAGACTGGCAGCACTTCCTCCTTGACAGCAAAGCCGCACAGGAAGCTTTCTGGAAGCAGTTCACAGTTTTACCCATGGGACTTAGTATGTATTTAGTTACTCAGTGCAACTTACAACTTGGTTACTTAAGATTCAGTAGTTACTTAGTGGAACAAAAGAAGTGTTCTGGGCTTAGTAACTGGAGAACAATACCATTCTTTTTGAGAACTAGGTGTCCTTGAGATGGGGAATCATCCACTGGGCAGGGCTTTCAAAAGTATGTGGTGATGTTTATGTTTTCATTTTTACCTTTCAGTCTTGAGCAGCAGCATGTCTGTCTGCGAAAGGATCCAGTCCTGCATGCGGCGTGGACGTGCAGCTGCACGCATGTGCTCCTGAGGTCTGGAGCTGCAGCTAGTCCGAAGTTCAGTGTATTAGTCTGCATTTGGCTTGGGAGAGTGTGCGGCAGGTCTGATCTTTTCCTGACAACAGCTCAGTGCAGGCCAGTTTTGTACTCTTGCCTTGATAAAAATGCTGCTGTTCTTTGGACCATCACAAAACACATTGTCTTCGCTTGTGTGTCAGATAATCAGAGCAATGAACTCACACAGTGCAGCTGGCTCTGCACACACATGTAGAGGCTGCTCTTGACAGTTAGCTCAGGTGCCAATCCTTGTTTGCTGGTGGAGAACCTCTTGCTGTCCAGCGGCAAGAAAGAATTCAGCCAGAATTCACTCAAAGTAATAATCCGTCAGATCTATCCGCAAGAATTCCCTCTGCAGATATCCAGAGTGCTTGTCCAGCATCATGGTTTTCATCTCCCAGCAACCATACAAGCACTGGTTGCTTCAAAATAGCTTCCAATCTTGAGCCCAAGGTTTTAGCTTTTATTGCATCCCACAGCAGGAGCCTTCTCAGAAGAATCTCTTCATCTTCTCTAGCAAGGCTTGTAGCTCCCTGGACTCACTGAAGTAGCAAGGCCTAGAGAGGGAATAGCTGAGGTCTTTACAGTCTTTTGCAGACCTTCAAGATCATCAAGCCCAACCATGAACCCAACTGTCCCAAGGCCACAACTACACTCTGTCCCTAAGTTACAGATCTACTTGACTGTGAAACATGTCCAGGGATGTAGATTCAACCCCCTCTCTGGGAAGCCTGGTCCATGGCCTGAGGACCCTTTCCAGGACGAAGTTTTTCCTGATGTCCAAACTCAGCTGCCTCTGATGCAACTTGAGGCCATTTCCTCTTGTCCAATCACTTGTTCCTTGTGAGAAGAGACCAACCCTCACCTCTCTACAACCTCCTTTCAGGTAGCTGTAGACAGCAATAAAGTCACCCTTCAGCCACCTTTTCTTCTGCCTTTGAGAGTGTTTTCTCTGCAGAGCAGAGCATGGCAACAGTGGCCAAGGGAAGAGTCTGCAGGAAGAATCACGATGACTTGGCACCGGCAATATTTTGTGTCTTAATTCACCAAAATAAATAAGAACTCCAGTAAAAACGTCAGCCTGGGACTGGGCAAATATATTGTAGGGCTCTTGCTTGTCTTTTCTGTTGCTTCAATAGTTTGTATAATTTTCTGTTTAGACAGGAAATACATGAGGAGTTTAATGGCGGTGGGCAGCTTGATTTCATAGCAATGGAAGGCCCTGTTTTCATCACATTTAATGGCTTTATAAATTAACTGATTAAATTGCTTATAGACTTAGGCTCGGTGTAGAAAGTAGCCTTTTCTAATCAGGAATTGAATGGAACGTCTGTCAGTTGTCCTTCCTATCTTTTGCATAAGAACTTAATGTTATTTGGTACCTATTTGTTTTGCAAGCAAAATGGGCCTACGAGAGATGTTCTTAATTAGCCACAGCGTATGTTTTGTTGCATTTTGCTTTAATTCCTCCCAGAATTGTCTCTTATCAGTTCAGGGCATTGCTCCCAAGCCATTAGCATTTATTATATTGGAAAACCCATCTTCGTTGTACAAACTCTTACGGTAGACAGAGCGAAGGAGAAGGCCCCTGAGATAATGGCCATGTGCACGCACATTCCGGCGGGTCCAGCTGCTGCAGGAGGTGTTGAGTCAGCAGTGGTGTCCTTCGTGGAGGAGATTAGCCACCATTTTAATGGATGTTTGAAAATCAAGGAGTAATAAATGAAAGTAGCTTGAAATCACAAGCACTCTCAAAAGAGGCAGAAGCAGATGTGGTGTGCACCGAAGAGCATCCGGAGAGCGGCTGCTGTCAGAGGGGTTCGTTGCCTTTGCTAAGACCCTCCCTTGGCATTTTTGTAGTGCTGCTGTAACACCTTCCTCTTTGCAGTTGCCATTGCTGCCTCTGCTGAGCCACAGTAATGTTTAGTTTCCCTTACTTTGGTTGCAATCAAAGGTAACTTGAACGTTCCTAGACCTTCCTCTTCCACTTTGGCACTGGCTGGCTGGCTATGGCTCACACAGATCCAGCTCTTCAGTTCCAAACAGGCAGCTCTGTAGCTGGGTCTCTTATCTAAGATACCAAGTATTTGTCACTAGGATTCCTGAATCCTCACTGCAAGGTTAATTTAAGGTTATTTACTGATTGCCTTTAAGAGGTTGTAGTCAGGTTGGGGTCGGGCTCTTCTCCCAGACAACTAGTGACTGGACGGGAGGGCAGGGCCTGAAGCTGCCAGCAGAGGGTTAGATTGGATGTCAGGAAGCCCTTCCTCATGGGAAGGGTGATTGGAGCCTGTAACAGACTGCCCAGGGCAGTGGGGGAGTCCCCATCCCTGGAGGTGTTGAAGGGCAGCCTGGCTGTGGCCCTGAGTGCCCTGGTCTGGGTGATGTGGTGATGTTACGGGCTGGGCCGGGCTGGCTGAGCTCACTAACTGTGATGGGTAATTACTTGGAAAGCCATCCTGGAGGAACGGGAACAGCCCCACAATTTGTCAGATGTTACTCAGTGACAGTAATTAACAAAGAGCTCTCGATTCAGCACAGTGCTGCAGCGCGAGCTCCTAACTGTTGCAGTTCCCCTGAAAATTGCTGCACAAACTTAAACGGGAAGTTCTGCTAGTGAAAGAATGAACAGACTTCCCACAAAGAGCTGGCAGGTTTCTCGCAACAGAGAGCGCTCCTTCATTAGCAAAAAGGTGGAAGTTTGCCAAGGAGATGTGTTGAGAGGCACTACCTCGCCAACAGTTTCTCACTTTAGCTAATTGAAGCAAGAAATAGATGACTATTAACCCTCTGATTACTGGAGTGCTTGTTGTTTTCTTTGGCACCGCAAGGCTGTAGTTACTTGCACAGTGAAGCTCCCTATATGGGGGTGTCTGAGAGCACTGGTTGGAAATGGTGCCCGCCGGAGCCTGTGCCGTGGTTTCACAGAGCAGGCAACAGGTTTCAAACCCACCTGGCCGTGTTCCTGAGCGACTGGATCTAGGCGATCCTGCTGTGGCAGGGGGATTGGACTTGATGATCTTTCGAGGTCTCTCCCAATCCCTAATGTTTGGTGATTCTGTTGTTCTGTGATTTTGTTCCTGCTAAACACAACAGGGAATGTGCAGGTTTAGGGGAACTTCTAGCCCCACTCAGCATTCTGTGCTCTCAGGTTTGTGGTATTTTCATTTTGCTGGTTTATTTTTAGTCCCTGGTTGGCCACCGTTAGTTTGCTACACATAACATTCCTTCTTCTTGCAGAGCAGGAACATCAGTGAAAAAAACCTCCTAAATAACAAATTAGTTGCTTATTGGAAGTGGATGAAGTACACAAAGGGAATCACAGACTCACAGAACATTAAGGGTTGGAAGGGACCTCAAAAGATCATCCAGTCCAATCCCACTGCCACAGCAGGATCCCCTAGATCCAGTCACACAGGAACATGGCCAGGTGGGTTTGAAATGTCCTCAGAGAAGGAGACTCCACAACTCCCCTGGGCAGCCCCTTCTAGGGCTCTGTCACACTCACCAGGAAGAAGTTTCTACTCACCTTGGTGTGGAACCTCCTGTGTCCCAGCTGACACCCATTGCCCCTTGTCCTATCATGAGATGCCCCTGAGCAGAGCCTGGCTCCATCCTGCTGACACCCACCCTTCACATATTGACCAACATTAATAGGGTCACCCCTCAGGCTCCTTTTTCCCAGCTCAAGAGCCCCAGCTCCCTCAGCCTTTCCTCAGCTGGGAGATGTTCCCACAAACCAAGACAGACTGTTCAACACCTGAGTGGGGATGCAAATAAGCCAAGCCCAGGTATTTGACGATTCATTTCCTCCAGGAGACGGAAATACTGTTAGTCAAGGACACCCAGCACTGTCTTCAACATAAAACTAGAGCAAATGTCAGTGTGGTTTTTAGGCTGTTTGTAGCAGCATTTCACCTGGAAAAATCTCGCAGGGGGAGGAATGAGCTATTAAAACTGAAATTCATGGCTCAGCTTCTGTGATTATAAGTAAAGGAAATGAAATTGTCAGATGTCATTACCTTTGCATTTTGAACTTGGGCGTGATTGTGCTAGAAAAGAGCGTTGCAATGTCTTTTCTCTATGTGTGCGTAACACAATTAGAAGAACTAGAGAGACAGAGGTACGCAGATGGAGTCTGAGAAACGAAGACACAGAAAAACACAAAATAGAATCAGTGGGAGACTGCTGGGGAAACCACAGTCATCTCAGAGTCCCTGCTTTGGTTATGGTGAAGGCTGGAGAATTTCTCCCGTGCTTCAAGGGAAGAACCTTCCCTTAGACACAGCCATGACGCTGTTTCAGGAAAGCATCAATCATTGTTTCTAAATGTTTGCTGGCCTTTGAAATCCTCCTTCAGTGGTTCTGAGAGTAAATTTTAAAATTGGGATACTGACGGGAGAATAAATTTCAAGGAGCTCTGTGGCCTCTAACACACCTCTTACCCCTTCATGAAACCCTCAGCCCATCAAAGACTGTGGTGACAGCAAGGGTCAGAAATTAATCTCTTTCTTCTCACAGAGGATGATAATTAAAGAGTTGTCGAAATCTCAGTTCTTTCTGGAGCTCTCTTTGGCTCTGGCAGCCAAACCTCTGAGTAAAGGAATAAAGGCTGGATGGGTAATTGAAGGCAAATTCCTTGCCGCAAGCTAGAGTTTGCACACTGTTCTGTGAACTTCAGCTTTTCTTCTGCCCCTCAAAAGTGTCGTCTGCTGATACAGCTGCTTAATTGGGCCAGGAGGAGAAGAGTTGCTCACCCAGGCTGGCTGGGTTTTCATCCTGAAATCTTCGTTTTCTTTCTTTTCTCTCTGTCAATGTGGGATTTTTATAGACATTGCAGTCATTATAGAGACACATTGAACCCAGTCTCCTACAGGTTGGAGACGTGAGGTCTTAAAAACAGCTACTTCCGCTGTGTTCCTTAGCAGGCTCTGTTTCATTACGAGGAGAGTCTTGCAGGAACGCAGAGCTTTTCGCCTGAGACTCCAGACAATAGCGTGTGAGGAAGGCTCTGATAGCAGAGCAGCAGAGAGCTGAGTCCAGTCGAGCAAATCCTGCAGCTGCGAGAAACCAAAGTTGCAGCACAGTGAATAGGATGGTCTCTCTGAGCTTTCCGTATCCTGCGTGGGTTGGAAGAATTACTTGCTCTGTGACAAATACAGGACAGAGCGAAGGATCAGATTAAACTGAAGAACATCAGAGCGTTTGGGGAGCCGAAAGGTGCGCAGGGAGAGAACTCATTTTCAGATTGCTCGATTGCAAAGATACCTCAGGCCAGACACGGCGCTTTGTGTCCTGAGACATCGCACCGTTGTCAGAGCAGCCCAAGCAGGGATGAGACGCAGGTGCTGTGTGGTCTGAGGTACAGAAGATAATGGAAGGGACGTCTGGCTTGACAGCAGAGCAAACCAAGCTCTTATTCAAGACGAGACTTTTTTCCCTTATCAGGTGTTCCAGCCGCTGGCCCCATGTGAGGGGTTCCTTCTGCTTTCTCCATTGAAGGCAAAAAGGCAGACAGACGTGGAGGGGTAGGATAAAGAAAATGATCAGAGGGGGATTTGCGCGCGGCGAAGTTTTGTTTTGTTGGTTGGTTTTCACATCCTAATAGCACTGTGTCCGAAGGGATTTTCCTTCAAACCTGATGCTTCATGTTTGCTTTTAATCTGCTGTCAGGTCTTTCATTTGCTCTTGTGGTGGCACAGTGACGGTGCCGTGTAGTGTTGCTGTGTAGTAGTGTCGTGGGTCCTTTCCTGGATGCCCACGCATCCCGCCCGGGTCACCATTAACATCACAGGTCAGAGACCCCGACTCTGTTCCAGCCAAGAGCTCCATGTAAAGCATCAGACACAAAGGGACGGGTTAAAAACCCACTGATCAGTCTGCAGGCAGTGAAACAACTGACTCCGTTTGGAGAAGAAAGGCACCAAGATGTTGTAATTCCCTCTCCCCTACACACATCGGGCAGAAACAACCCCACAAGACATGGACGGATGAGGTGTCATCGCATAGCCTTACAGTTAACTGAGATAAAATGTACAAAACATCCATTATCCCACGTATTTCTGAAATTGCAGTGCTCATCGGACTTCAGTCTGGATTGGCATAGATCTTCCAAGTTCAGAATTCTCACAGTCTCTCTCCAGGTCCAGGGGAATCTTCCCAGCCACCACAAATGTTCTCCCTAGAGGAGCGATAACCACCTCAGAAGCCGTAACAGTCTCTCTCAGCAGCAGTGATGCAGCTCCCAGCAGTTCAAGATGGAGAGAAGTGAAGAAGAAAGCAGAAGTCATGGAGTGGGTCGAAGGGGCTGGACTGGGGAGGCAGACACTTTTCTTTGCAGCTTTTCACAGCCAAACTTTAAACTCTCCTGCAGAAACCACACACCTGAGACTGCCAGATTCTGCTCAGCTTTTACAGCAGAACAGCTCTTTCTCCGTTTCATGGGGTATTTCACAGCTAAGCATTTACGTCCCCCATAAAACCAGTTAAATCATGTGGTGGCAGAATCCAATTCCAAGCACCTCTTGATTTCTGAAACCAAGAGAGAAGATTTTTGAAAGAGCAAATGAGCTCCTCACCTGGCAGCAGTATTTGTTGTTTTATCAAGAGAACATTTACCTCTGCACCAGTCCTGCAAGCGATTTGATTATAATCTGACTTTCAACAGCTTGGCAGTCCCTTTGTCCCCAGAGAGAGATTCAAGGCACCTAAATTAGGCTGCCATGTCTCTTACCAGACTATTCCCACTGTCAAACACAGTTTTTTCTTTGCTCTTTCCTATCCCTTCCAGCCTACAGTCCTCTCCTGCTTACCACTGTAGACTTATCAGGGAGTAAGAGTAGATTTGCTCTAGCTGGTGAGTTTGTCCTTTGCAGCATCCTGAAATACCATTTCACAAATCTTTTGCCTCACACAAATCTGTGTGCAGGCTCTTCCAGCCTCTTCCTAGTACTGCTCCTGCCAGGAGAGCTGGTGGAAACTTGCGGAAGCCTCTCTGCATCTAATGCTACCGAGATTTTCTTTCTAGTGGTAACACCAGGCTGTAATTCCTCGGTCACCCTTCAAATGAATGATGTCTATTAATCTATTCTCCTCCTCCTGTTAATGGCATGCAGGTTTAAGGTGGGTGTCAGGAGGACGGAGCCAGGCTCTACTCAGTGTCAGCTAATGATAGGACAAGGGGCAGCGGGTGTGAGCTGCAACACAGGAGGTTCCACATCAATATGAGAAAGAACTTCTTCCAAGTGAGGGTGACAGAGCACTGGAGGGGCTGCCCAGGGGGTTTGTGGAGTCTCCTTCTCTGGAGACAGTTAAAACTCGCCTGGAAATGCTCCTGTGCAACTGGAGCTGTGGCAGGGGGATGGGACTGGATGATCTTTTGAGATCCCTTCCAATCCTTAATGTTCTGTGATTCTGTGATCAGGATTTTTGGTAGAGTAAGAGTTTTGATGGTCAGAGAGGTGGGGTTTTCTTCTGCCTAGTGAGATGTCTGGCCTGTTTCTTAACCTGCCATTTCAAACTGGCAAACTGGAATGAATTCTACCCGTTCCCATCCGTAGGCACCTTGCAGTGGTAGCCTGGGATGTCTCCATTGGTCTTTTACCCACCCTGCTCCTGTATTTTGACATAAATGTGTGAAGAGCTTGATGTATGTTTTGGTCTAACTCTGTATTTTTTAAAAGGTGACTTTTTGATTTGATTGTCTGGCTGACTTCAGTGCTAATAAGCTGAAGGATGAGGTGTCTAACGAATCCTGTGTATAGAAATAATGATAGATGGCTTATTTGGGATTCTACAGACACAGCGTGGCCGAGCATGCCGAGGAGCCCTGGCACCGAACCAATCTTACTGCGGGAAGCTTTATTGATTACACACAGACAGGGCACATTTTAATCATTTTTACAGCACTGTACTGCCTAAGGTACTAAAATCCATTAAAGGAGGATTATAAACTTTGTTTTAAACTGGATCCCAAATTGTTTCTTGATGTACAGTCAACAGCAGCTCCGTGAGATCAATCACAGTTACTAAGGCATACTAAAATCAACTTGCTTAATTTTAATTGCTCATATGCCTGACCCTCTGTGAGGCATCTGCTCGTGAAGTTAAATTGCTTTTCTCCCACACAGGAGTTTCATTTCACTTCAGGGTAGATTTTTTGCCTCGTGAGCTAGCCAGCATTTCACTTTCCTTTCTCCCTCCTTCCTCCCGGACCACAATTCTCATTTCTTTTCAGATAATTTTCTGTCTTTTTTTTTCCCCTCTGTCCTCATTAGCAGTGGCTGCAGCTTTGCCAATGAGTCAACTTTAATAAAGTAGGTGGATCCTTTGAATTATTAGTTGATGTAAAGTAACAGACCTGGAGCCTTTTCCAGGAGCCTCCGTTAACCTCTGCTACAGGAGTGGTTACGCTTGCTGGCTCCTAATCAGCTGATAAAACCCTCTGGCAGGATTGAGGGGTGTGTATTGGCTGGGCACACTTCTTTCCAACCTGTATTCCATTCACAGGCTGGCTGTGTGCATTTTAGCATCCTGCGCTCTGCCTTTCCTTAGGACAATTTCATCACTGATTTAGTAAATTCACTCCTGCTTTCTGCCTCTTCTGGCACCCTGTTTGGATGCTGAAAGATCCCTGTTCTATTTGTGTCCAATTATTTTCTCCTTCTGATAGCTAAAGTTAATCATAGACTTCAGTATCAAAAAAGACTAACTGCTGCACCTGAGAATTGACCTCATATGCAATGGATTCAATAGTCATAGGATCAGAGGATCATTCAGGCTCGAAAAGACACCCAGGATCATCGAGTCCAACCATCAGCCCCGCTCTACAAGGTCACCCCTAAACCAGATCCCCCAACGCCACATCTAAGCGACTTTTAAACTCATCCAGGGATGAGGACTCAACCCCCACCCTGGGCAGCCCAGTCCCAGGGCATGACCACTCTCTTTGGGAAGAATTTCTTCCTGATGTCCAGTCTAACCCTCCCCTGCTGGAGCTTGAAGTCCTTCCCTCTCCTTCTGTCACTAATGACCTGTGAGCAGAGCCCAGCCCCAGCATCTCTGCAGTGTCCTTGCAGAGAGCTGCAGAGCGCGATGAGGTCTCCCCTCAGCCTCCCCTTCTTCAAACTAAACAGCCCCAACACCCTCAATCTCTCCCCATCAGACTGATTCTCCAGGCCAATTCCTGTTGCTCTTATTTCTTTTCGGTAGAATGAGCTTATAAATCCCCACTTGCTGCCCAGCGTGGACTGGAGACACTGTTGTGTCAAGTGCCTTCTGATCCTCAGTCGATTTTGAGGAGTGTCTGTGTTCTACAAGAGAACTGTGGAAGTTTCTGTTTCTGGTCAGTCCTTTTACACTGATAGTAACTGCGGGGAAATAAAATAAGAGTTCTTCTTCCAAGACAAAGAGAGTCAGCAAAATTCTGCAAGAATTTCATCGTGTTCTCTAAACACACGCATTTTCTTCTTTGAAAAGGCCTGACTAGTTCCTAGTTGGGTTTAGGTAGATCTCTCCACAGAACTGCCAGAGAGTGAAACAAAACTAATGGATTAGTGGTGTTGACAGGGTTAAGAAAAGGTTGGGCTTGATGATCTTGAAGGTCTCTTCCATCTGGAACTGTTCTATGAGGGCATTTAGTGGTGCTGATAGGGTAGGAAAAGGTTGGAGTTCATGATCTTGAAGGTCTCTTCCAGCTGAAACTGTTCTGTGATTCTGTGATTCTAAAACCGTGAGATAACTGTTTTCCTCTGGCTGGGCCAAAGTCAAGAAAAGCCGGTGTGATGTACAAAAGGAGTCAGACGCTGCTCTGGCAGGGGGATTGGACGAGATGCTCTTTCGAGGTCCCTTCCAATCCCTAATGTTCTGTGAGTCTGATTTTCTTGTATGCGCAGAAAATCTAGGAGGGTTGTTGTTATGAATAATGGGCCATCTGAACTGGAAGAGTCCCGTGGCTCCCATAGATCACCCAGCTACCATGGTGATGGACATGGTATAAAGCTCTCACTAAAACAGAACTCTAGGATATTCGCTCCCAGTTTTTATTGCAAATCCCAGGCAAACACTGCCAGAAATTATAATCCTCTAGGCAATGTTAAATGTAACTCAACCTTGACTTGCAGGAATTCATCTCTGGAATGGAAAAATTGTTTGTCTCTACATCCAATTAATTCTTGGCTTTCATTGGAAACTGCCAGCGAGTTTGCCAAGCCAGCTCTGATGGGTTTTATTTATGTCCTATAAATCCTTGTTGACTGAGAATTAGTCTCACACATATTGGAAAGTGAATTTCTTCTCCACCAGCAACCTGGATCCAAATGTGCACTAGAGACCTGAAAAGAAAGGAATGTATCTCACTTGAGGAGTCACCGAGCCGATCACTCTCTCTGAATAGCTTTCAGCCCAGCGGGGCCGTGCAGGCAGCAGACAAAACAGTGAAGCACTGGTTGTTAGCACAAACCTCAACAGATAAGTTATCACCTTCCTGCCTAAAGCCCCTGTTGGAGAACCGGGTTCCTGAAATCCTCAGACTCTAGATGAGGGAAAATGTTCATTGTTGTGGCGGTGGGGGGATCGGACTGGATGATCTTTCAGGGTCCCTTCCAATCCCTAACGCTCTGTGATTCGGTGCTTGCGGGGTCTCTCAATTTCTTCTGAAAGCGAGAAGCAGCACTGACTGTAATGGTTGTGATCAGACACTTCAGACACATTGCCGAGTGTCCGAGAGTGACTGCAGGTTTCCTTTGCAAATGCCACCTGGGTTCATGCCAGCATTTGCAACAGGCCTGTGGGTTTGTGCTGTTACCAGTTTTAAATGTTAGGCTCCAATACAAATTTCCCACTCATGATATTTCCTGTACCATAGAGGGAGATGGCAGTACTGTCATTCCCACTCCAGGATGTTGACATAAATCCCAGCTGTTTTGCCCTTGTCTGAAACTCAGGCCAAGCTTCCAGCTGCCCAGGGACACTTAGACAAGGGCATGATAACCAAGGTTCCTGTAAGCTGAAACCTTCATGAAGGGAGTGGAGCATCTCCCTGATGAGGACAGGCTGAGGGAGATGGGGCTCTTGAGCTCCCTCAAGAAAAGGAGACTGAGGGGTGACCCCATTAATGTTGATCAATATGTGAAGGGTGGAGGATGGAGCCAGGCTCTGCTCAGGGGCATCTAATGATAGGACAAGGGGCAATGGGTGTGAGCTGGAACAGAGGAGGTTCCACATGCATCTGAGAAGGACTTTCTTCCCGGTGAGGGTGCCAGAGCCGTGGAAGGGGCTGTCCAGGGATGTTGTGGAGTCTCCTGTGGGGATTGGACTAGACGATCTTTCGATGTCCCTTCCAATCCCTAATGTTCTGTGATTCTGTGACATCAGCACCAGTAACACATTACTTCACCTTGATGAGCTGTCTGTGGGCTGCTGCTCTGGTCACATTAGTTCCAGAGTGTTTTTAGAGCTATACTTTGTCTGTAGAGATGAGAGAAGCTGGTATCTGCCACGAAGAACTTGGCTGCTTGCAGCAGGGGGATTGTATCTTAAAACAAAGCTGTTACACCGCTGCAACACCTGTCATATATGTGTGTTGGGGAAATTCAGTGCCGATTCTCTTACCCTCTGTAACACTTCTGCTTTTGATCCACAAGGGATCATTCCAGTCCAGTTTGAAGACTTCCACTTGTGTTCTCTCAGCCAGCTCAGCAGCCTCTCTGTTGTCCAAGCTTGCTTCCGATTTGGTGCAAAATTTTGTGTAGGCTGTTTTATTTTGAAGTAGTGAAGTGGAATTTGTAAAGGGTTGTGGTTATTTGACGTGAGAACTTGGAAGAGCGAATGTGATGCACTTGAGACAATCATGAGGTAACACGGAGCAACGGATCCTGTCAACTCAAGGATCTTTTTGCTGGCATTTACTTTATTACCAACCCAGGTTCAGCTGACTCATTTGGACACTCGAAATAATATTTGTTCATGACATCATTGCTCATCCAAGAAGTTTCCAACCCAGTCCTTGCTCGGGGGCTCTATAAATAGTGTAACTTTGGAATCGTTACGTCTACTCAGTGCCTTGACTTTGCCAGAAAATATTGATGTGGAGCATGATCTGTCCAAGAGCAACAGCATCATTAATTGCCAAGTGATCTGCAAAACAATTAGAAACCTTCTGGCTGTTGTACAACCAGATAAATGTCCACCTATCAGATCCACTCGGGGCTGGCTGTGGAGCCGACTGTGTTGCTCAGAACTGTCCTCGACATCTGTCATCTTCTCGCTTCTCACAATAACCTACCCATGCTCTGCTCTGCGGGGCTCCTGCTCAGAAGCCTTTGAGGAGGATTTTCTTGGGCAGAGTTTTAAGCAAATTTTTCCCCTCTGTCTGCAGTCTCAGCTTTGCTTTTGAGAGTCAAGCAGGATTAAGCTGAAGATTATCAGCATGCAAGGCGCCCTGATTCACATTTGCATTAGTGGCATGAAGGCACGACAGATACCTTCAATATTAACCCAGGGCCTGGATGCAGGGAATTCAGCACTTAAGATAATGAATAGGACTGATGATTTGCTGGGGTGTATTGTTCTGCAGTGGGAGTCTGCCCTTAAGGGATAAACTGTTAGGGTAGACTGTGCATCTCTTGGTGTCCAAGGCACTGTGCAAGGGCCACAAGATGAGCACAAGCAGGAAAGCTCATACTTGAGAACAGACGTGTGTAGGCTGCTCCCTTATATGTGATTTAGCACCTGGGTCTTTTAAGGAGTAGTTAATCTTTCTAAATTAGCAGCTGATCCACTGACCATCCTTTCAACCCCTTGGCAGGAGAGGGGATGAGGGAGTCCCTGCAGGCAGTGATTGAGTGCAATCCCCATTATCCTGGGTCTCTGGGCAGGGCTCTGAGAAAGAACCACGGGGATTTATCAGTTAGATAAAAGGGTTGTAGGGAGAAAGTGATCCTTTCAAAGCAACCAGAGAAGCAGCCTGATTTTTGTTCATTTAAAGTGCAGTTCCTGAAAAGAATTGGAGCTTTGCTCTAAAATCAGCAGCACAGTCTCTGTTCTTCTTCTATCATCCTTTCAGCATCAGTATTCCACATGTGGACACAGTCCAGGCTATCTTTAGAAAGCGATCCCTCACAGGAATGCTTTAGTGATGCTTTCACTGACATCACCTTTGGGGTTCGGCCGTGCAGCAGAATAATAACCTGGCTTTCCCCTTCTGCAGGCAGGTGGTCAAGTGCCACATGGATCACCGGCACAAATGATCTGGTGGTCCTGCCCCTGCTGCTCTGATTTATAGCCCCAGGAGGAGAAGAAGATCATGAAAAATACTCAATTCTTGACAAGCTCCTGACTTAATTTTCATCCATCTATTCTGCTGCTCTCCATTCAGACCATCATGCAGGTCACAGCAAAGGTAACAGTCTAAAGCAACAGCCTGCACAGTGAGGATCAAATCTTGTAACAGCACAGCCCTGCAAAGGGTAGGTCTTTGTAGCAGGGAGCCTTGCTCTTTATTCACAGGTGATTCCGGTTTGCACAGCCGTCAGGATGCCCAGGATCAGAAAAGATTCCCACAGCTCAGTTCTGCTTTTGTAAGCACCACTCCTGTGTTCATGGCAGTCAGGTTCTGGAGCTGCAGCCGTTCTATTTCGCTTGCGTAAGCAAAAAGCTTTCTTGGGAATGTGGTGTGGTGCTGACTTAGTTACACACAACACAGGACTTCTTCCGGAGTAAATGCATGATTTGATCCTACACGTATTTTATACAATGAAAATATTCTTCCTCTTTTCCTGAAGAAAACACCTTGGTTCTTTGTGATGAAAACACTCTTTCCAAAAGGCCTGCTGGAAGTTTGAGAGTTGGGCTTGATCTGATTTGAGATTTCTTTTACTTTCCAGACCTGTCGTGTCTGGAGACAAAACACATCTCTAGAAGCTTCCAAGTGTTTAGCCATTGCAAACACACTTTGGAACCACCGGTCAGAGCACTCTGATCCTGCTGTGGCAGGGAGATTGAACTGGATGATCTTTCGAGGTCCCTTCCAATCCCTAATGTTCTGTGATTCTGTGATTAAATTCTTCTGCTTCAGATTTTCTCCTAAGTCTATTTAGTCTGCTAAGATGAATACAGAACGAGAAGAATGTTCTGGTGTCCATTCTGCTTGCAACATCAAGCTTAGAGCAAAAGTCTGCTGTTTCCAAAGCCCCTTATAGATGTTGTAGAGGACTTACAGAGCACTGGAAGCGGCTGCCCAGAGGGTTGTGGAGTCTCCTTCTCTGGAGACATTTAAACACCCCCTGGCCATGTTCCTGTGTGACTGGATCTAGAGGATCCTGCTGTGGCTGGGGGATTGGACTGGATGAGCTTTCAAGATCCCTTCAATCCCTAATGTTCTGTGATAATGCTCTATGACTTGAGGACTGACTTGTGAGAACGTCAGGATGTGGATGGAAAGATCACTTCTGCTATTTGCTCAGAGGCAATCCAGAGCGCTTGTGGTGGCACAGCACCATGTTTATTCCTGTGTGACAATCCACAGAGGCAGACTGATGTTAGAAATGTGGGCATATGAAACTCCTGTGCCCAGAGCTCACTTCAAACAAGTCTCACCTTAGGTAATGTGCTGAGAGGAGAAGAGTTTCTGGAAGCTCTGTGTCACAACATGGCGCTGTCATATTTACAGTCAGCATTTCCAGCAATGAGACGCTCCGCAGCAAGCTGTGTGGCGCAGCAGACACGCTGGAGGGCAGCGATGCCACCCAGAGGGACCTGGACAGGCTGGTGAGGTGGGCACAAGCCAACCTCATGGAGTTCAACAAGACCAAGTGTAAGGTCCTGCATCTGGGTCGAGGCAATCCTA
>JAOXOE010000405.1:22097047-22107069 GCA_028565055.1 Phoeniculus purpureus | reverse complement strand
AAAGGCTGAGGGAGCTGGGGCTCTGGAGCTGGGAAAAAGGAGGCTGAGGGGTGACCCCATGGATGTTGATCAATATGTGAAGGGTGGGTGTCAGGATAGAGCAGGCTCTGCTGAGGGGCACCCAGTGATAGGACAAGGGGCACTAAACTGGAACACAGGAGGTTCCACATCAATGTGAGAAGGACCTTCTTCCCCGTGAGGGTGACAGAGCCCTGGCAGGGGCTGCCCAGGGTTGCTGTGGAGTCTCCTTTTCTGGAGACATTTCAAACCCACCTGGCCATGTTTCTGTGTGACTGGATCTAGGGGATCCTGCTGTGGCGGGGGGATGGGACTGGATGAGCTTTTGAGGTCCCTTCCAGTCCCTTCTGTGACTCTGTGATTCTGTGACACACACTTCCCTGTGCTTCCCTACAAAGTGCTCTGTGTCCACAGAGCTAAAGCAGAGTGAAAGTGCCCTGTGGAGAGGAGCTCAGTGAAAGCCTTCAGGTGGTTGACAGACCATCAGTGACTTTAGTGTACAGCCAGCTGTGTGTTCTTCGTGTGGCAGCACTACTGATGAGGAGGGACGGCTGTTGGTAGTTCAGGCCCTGTTTCTGATGGATCTTAAAATAGTTGTGCTCTTTGTGAGCCTTCGGCTCTAAGGATCATTTTCTCTAATTTTTACCTCCCTAGTTGCAGTCAGTAGAGCTGTTACTGTGCTAATTGGCTTGAAGCAAGGGAGGAATTATCTCCTTCAGCACTCAAAAGGAGGGGATTTATATGACCATCAGCAGAACTGACGGTATCTTAATGTGACCCTGAAAAAAAGGAAGAGACTTTGAGACTAGAGAGGAATTAGAGAGGAAATGACTAAACCAAAAGGCACTCGGGCTCAAATCTTCCCTTTCTGATGGTCCCTCCTTGCGCAACCTCATATTTAATGGTGCTGAGTGTGAGAGGCTGAAAAGATGGCAGATGTGCTAAAGAGCACCGATGTCCAGTCTCCTCCCTGAGCTCTGCTGCCTGGGGTCCATTGTGGTGTCCGGTGGCATCACCACTGAGAGCATCACAAGGTCTCTCTGTTGGACTTGCTTCAGTTCAGCAGGTCTGGCCCACTTCATGGATGAATGAGAAAGGCAGCAGCTTCACCTCCTCCCTGTCCTGTCGTGTCCATTTTAGGACCCTTGGGAAGTGCAGCAGTGGTGTGGGGACTCGGCAGGGCAGAAGTCCGTTCTGCCTAGTGTTTTGGGGGTTGCAAAACACAAGTATTCCTTGCCTTCCTGTTCTTCAAACCCCGTCTGTAAGACCCAGGCAGAGGCTGGGATAGACAACATTTAAAAGCAGGCAGCATGGAAAGGCTGGAGCAGGCAGGATTAGCTGTCTCAGTAGAGGTGATCTCTTGCAACACTGTACAGTACATTCATTGGGATTGTGGGCAGTTTAACTTTTCCCTTCTATGGTTCTGTGATTCTTCAGAATTCTCAAATGGAAAGGGGTGTGCAAGAGGTTTACAGCTGCTGGTGCAGCAAGTCTTTTTCCCAGTTGGCAGCACTGTCCAACAGAGTCACCAGGGTGATGAGAAATTTACAGGGAAAGGCAGAAACACGTGAGACCTGCATCAAGTACATCATTTTGGTTGATCTTAGTTAAATCTTCCTTGGCTCCATTATATATTGACACTGCTGTGCAAGTGGAGTTGGACTGCTTGGCTTGCTGCACTTGCAAGCAGGCAGGTCCTTGGCAGCAGTGAACCCACAGCGCAGCCTCCCAACAGAAACAAGAGTCACAGTCTGGAATCACAGAATTGTAGAACAGTTTGAGCTGGAAGAGACCCTCAGGATCATTAAGCCCAACCTTTTTCCAGCCCTATCAGCACCACTGAACCCTGTCACTCAGCCCCCTCCCTGAGCAACCACTGCTGACAGCCCTTTCAGGAAAGAAGTTCCTCTTGACATCCAACCTGAACCTCCCCTGGCGCAGTTTTGGGCCGTTTCCAAATCCTCATCCTATCACTCGTCCCGTGGAAGAACATAACTGAACCCAGCTTCTCTGGGAGCATGTGTCTCAACACAGCATCTTTCCACTACTGCAAATCCACATTCAAGCACAGGGTGCGATCTCATTCATTATTCTATGGCTTTGTCAGTCTCATGGGGCAAAACCAGCCCTTACCACGTCTCTGAATACCTGAAACAAAACTGGTCTGTGCAACACAAAGACAGTATCAGGACTTGATCTAGGCGACCCTGCTGTGGCGGGGGGGATTGGACTAGGTGGTCTTTCGAGGTCACTTCCGATCCCTAAAGCTGTGGGATTCTGTGACTGCAGACTGTGTGCACGATGCCAAATGGAGGGTGGTAGAGGTGGCCCGAGTGTCAGCTGTGCTCTCGTGGCCTGTCACCGTTTGTACAGCAGCCGAAGCAGCAGCACTGCACACGGTGGGTAATGTGGCTGCTTCGGGAGCCTGGCGGAGATCACGTCCTTAATTGTCAGTCATAACTGGAGTGTTGTGCTTGACTCCGTTGAGCTGGGAGTCCTCAGTGCTGGCTTTGTGTGTCCTGGCACGTACTGGAGGGTGACACAGTGCCCACGACAACAGCACGCGAGTGACTGGTTCAGTAGTGTGAATTTACTCAGGTTGGATTGCCCACTATAGGTTTGTATCACAGAACATCAGGGATTGGAAGGGACCTCAAAAGACCATCCAGTCCAATCCCCCTGCCACTGCAGGATCCTCTAAATCCAGTCGCACAGGAACAGGGCCAGGTGGGTTTGAAACGTCTCCAGAGAAGGAGACTCCACAGCGTCCTTAGGCAGCCCCTGCCAGGGCTCTGTCACCCTTACTGGGAAGAAAGTCCTTCTCAGACTGATGTGGAACCTCCTGTGTTCCAGCTTACGCCCATTGCACCCTGTCCTATTATCAGATGACACTGAGCAGAGCCTGGCTCCATCCTCCTCAGCACTCATCTACCGCATGTCTGCAATACTAGCTGGAATCCCAAATAAAGTCAGGGATGAGGAAGGAGAGAAAAGCAGAAACAGCTCCTTGCTCTTTAATTCTGGGGAGGGAGGAGTGCAGAAATGCCCAGGAGAAGTTGTAAGGAGCAGCTTGTACAGCTGCCTGTAAGGCTCTGTCAGAAGACTAAAGCACCTTTGCTACGCTGATCCAAAGATGGGTGGGATCAAGAAAGGAGCTGCTGCCCAGAGGCCAGATTTAGTCTTAAACTATCATTTTGAAAATTGTCTGCACTCCCTTCCAGTCCCCTCATGGAAAGACATTAAATCCTGCAGAGAATGGGCATTGAAGTGCAGCCAAGAAGATGGTTTGTTTATGAGGAACAGCTCTGAAGGGTGATCCTCCAAGCGCCCAGAGAAAGAAAACACTGAGTTGCCCTGAAAAAAATTATTACGCAGAGGGCTGGCAATGATGAAATCAAATGGGCCCTTTTTAAATGAACGCAGGGGCTAAAATGCTTGTTAGAACAAATACAGAGCCACTCGCAGCTGCTTCCCTTTTGAAGGAGGAATAAAGACGTTCATGCATCTCTATTTATATTTTGCAGCGTTTCCCAGCGGTGCAAAATTACGGGACAAATAGTGTTATTTACTAGATGTAGCCCTCGGAGATGCCCACAAAGGATTCCTTTTATATCTCCAGATCTGTGGTTTCAAGAGAATAAATCTTTAATAGCCTAACGTCCTAACGATTAGCGGGCACAGAAAGAGTAATCAGCCTCATTAGCTGGAACTTGTTTGAATGAAACAGAACGTGGCACGACAGAGCAAAACAGGGTGTTGGGGCTCAGTGTGGAAGGCAAGAGGTAGTCATTATGGTTTCCCTTGCTGTGGAGCTGCACACCTACAGATGCAAGGGCAGCGGCGCCACTTGCCTTCCTTCTGCACAGCTCAGTGAGAAAGCAGGGGGTGTGGGGTTGTAGAATCCTTTAGGCTGGAAAAGGCCTGTAGGATCGAGGCCAGCCATTAACCTTAGAGGTCTCCCCTCATGGGCAGCAGCACCCCAACCACTGGAGCTGGGCTGGGCACCAAGGTAGAAACCCCTCAAAATGGGACTTGGATGGATCATTTTCGCCTTGTAGCCAGGGAATTGGGAGGACCAGCTTGTCCATCCTCCCAGTGTAGCTGTGTCACTGTTGTGCACAGACCCTCCAGAGCTGGGCAGCTTGATGTCTTTGCAAGATGTAGTAATTTCTGCTTTAGTCCAGCATTTCATCATCTTTGTTTTAAATAATTAACCAGAAGTCTTGGACAGGAAAGAAGAGCTGTGCAATGGGATCAAAGGGAGGTGGTAGAGTCTTCTTGGCTGGAGATGTTTCAAACCCACCTGGATATGGTCCTGTGCAACTGGATCTAGGGGTTCCTGCTGTGACAGGGGGATTGGACTGGATGATCTTTCGAGGTCCCTTCCAATCCCCAGTGTTCTGTGATCTGTTTTTCCCTGTCACTGACACCGTTTCACGTGCTGGAAATTATTTATGATGATATGTCCGATCAGTGTTTCAGCCTCCACTCTGACACCCTTAAAATGACAGTGCTGCTCCCTTCCCCTGGGCCAGCAGTCTCTTCAGGCTCTGCTGCTTGTTCTTGCAGTGCTGGAGTTGTTGGCAGGTGAGGAGTCACCTGCGGGTGAACCGACATGTCAGAGGTCAGCCCATGTGGAGGGGAGAGGCTGTCAAGAAAACAAGTTAACCTTTGGTACTGAAACCCTGTGATTTTGCCTTTGTCATCTCGTGGCTGCTCTGTTGCTGCTTTGAGAACTGACACAGAAAGGAGACTTGAAAAGGTTTGGCAAAACCCTTGTTGTTGTTTGCCGAACAGACAGAGTTGGCCAGCTGGTTTAGTCAACCTCCCAGCTGAAAAGATTGTTTCCTGGTGGTTTATCAGCGATGCCTTCTAATTTTAGTCGAGTCAGACAAAGTGAAGCTCCCAGTTTATTTTACAATAAGCCTAGAGGGGTGACCAAACAACAGTATTAATGAGACACATTTTTGGTGGCCATTTGCCACAAGTACCCCTGTGGTGCTAAGTGTTCAAAAATAGAAGGTCAGTGGCTTTGAACCTCTTCTGTCATAGGAAGTCACCGCTTTAAATATTTGGAAACAAACGAATGCAGCCTGGATTCCAGTTTGACATTGTCTTTCACAGAATCCCAGAACATTCGGGATTGGAAGGGACCTCAAAAGCTCATCCAGTCCCATCCCTCCACCACAGCAGGATCCCCCAGATCCAGTCGCACAGGAACGTGGCCAGGCAGGTTTTAAATGTCTCCAGAGAAGGAGACTCCACAACCCCCCTGGGCAGCCCCTGCCAGGGCTCTGGCAGCCTCACCATGAAGAAGGTCCTTCTCACAGTGATGTGGAACCTCCTGTGTTCCAGCTCACACCCGCTGCCACTTGTCCTATCATTAGATAGCAGAGCCTGGCTCCATCCTCCTGACACCCACCCTTCACATATTGATCAACATTCTTGGGGTCACCCCTCAGTCTCCTTTTCTCTAAGCTCCAGAGAAGAGCTTGCATGAGGCTGGCTGGCCACCCCAGGGTAGGTTTACGTGTCCTCATTCAGATAGAGCTCACAGTACCTGTGCCACTATTTTATGTGTTGAGTGACTTGAGAAGAGCAAGGACAGTGGGATCCTCAGCAGTGTGATCCAAGTCCCAGCCGGCGGTGTGTTGCTGTGGTGGCACTGCCATCTAGTGATGCTCAGAGCCAGCGGCTGCTTCCTTCTGTTCTCTGCAGATCAGCATCTTCATGACCCACCTGTCCAACTACGGAAACGACCGCCTGGGGCTGTACACCTTCGTGAACCTGGCCAACTTTGTTCATACCTGGACTAACCTGAAACTGCAGACTCTGCCTCCAGTGCAGCTGGCTCACAAGTATTTCGAGCTGTTCCCCGAGCAGAAGGACCCTCTGTGGCAGGTAGGCAGGATGGGGAGGGCAAAATCAACCACTCGGTGGTGGGGTTTGTGAATTAGTTTCTTTTTCTTGCAGAGAAAAAGAGTGATGGGTTTGGTTTGAATTGCCTGATTGGTTCCATCAAGCAGCTGAGTGAAGCCTCAGTGTTTGTGATTTTTTTTTTTTCCCCCTGTTGCTTAAATGTCCACAACTAACACATATTGTTGTAGAATTAAAAATGCCTTAAATTCATCTCTTGCATTTAGAAGTGTGGGCTCTGCAGGAAAGGAGCTTGTTGCATTTATGTCTTCCCCTTTCGGAGCTGACAGGAGTGAAGCATTTGACAGAATTTGGTGGCTGGATGGCCGAGCCCAGAGTCTTGTGGTGAATGGGGCTCAATTCAGTTAGTGGCCGGTCACAAGTGGTGTCCCTCAGGGCTCAGTGCTGGGACCAGTCTTGTTTAACATCTTTATCAATGACCTGGATGAGGGGATCGAGTGACCCTCAGGAAATTTGCAGATGACACGAAGTGAAGCAGCAGTGTCGATTTGCTGGAGAACAGGGAGGTGCCGTAGAGGGATTTGGACAGGCTGGAGTGATGGCGTGAGGCCGGTGGGATGAGGTTGAACAAAGCCAAGTGCTGGGTCTTGCACTTCAGTCACAACAACCCCCAGCAGCTGCAGGCTGGGAGAAGAGGGGCTGGAGGGCAACCTGGCAGAAAAGGACCTGGGAGTGTTGGGTGGCAGCTGACTGAACAGGAGCCAGCAGAGTGCTCAAGTGGCCAAGAAGGCCAACAGCATCCTGGCCTGGATGAGGAACAGGGCAACCATCAGGAGGAGGGAGGTGGTGGTGCCCCTGTGCTCTGCACTTGTGACACTGCACCTTGAGTACTAGGTCCAGTGTTGGGTATCACAGGATCAGAAGGACATTGAGGGGCTGGAGCGGGGCCACAGCACAGCAACGAGGCTGGGGAGAGTGGCTGAGAGAGCTGGGGTTATTTAGTCTAGAGAAGAGGAGGCTGAGAGGAGACCTCCTTGCTCTCTACAGCTACCTCAAAGGAGGTTGAAGCGAGGCTGGTGCTGCTTTCTTCTCCCAAACTACTAAGAATAGGACAGGGGGAAATGGCCTCAAGTTGCATCAGGAGAGGTTTAGATTGGATCTTAGGAAGAAGCTCTTTGCTGAGAGAGTGGTTGGGCACTGGACCAGGCTGCCCAGGTTGGTGGTGGAGTCGCCATCCCTGGAGGGGTTTGAAAAACAAGTACCTCCAGTACTTGAGACCAGGGGGCAGGGGTTAGGGAGCTGTTGGGCTGAGGGCTGGGCTTGATGATGCTGGAGGTCCTTCCCAGCCAGGATGATTCTATGGTTATATAAAGCCATGGGCTACCACAGACCCACCCGTGACTCAATGAGGAGACTATAGTTTTCTTCACCTAGGACCAACCTACCCGTCACCCTCAACAAGCACAAGGAGCGTCTCTCCGAGCATGCTTTAGGGTGGTTTCCCTCTGCTGCCGGGGTGCTCCCGTGCTAGCAAAGCACCACAGCGAACCTGAGGAAAGCCACAAGCCACAACAGGAAGCCACAAATCCCAAACCAACACACGCCAACTGCTCTCCTCGGAACAAAAGCAGCAGCTCCGCTGCCCCCGCAGCAGCAACCGCCAATCGAGGGCGACTCTTTTCAGGGACAAATGTTCGCCAGGAGCTTCAGTTGTGTTTAATTAAGTCCTTCCGAAAGAGACCGCACGCTGTGGCCCTGCGGAGGTTATCAGGGGTCAGCTGCCTGCCATGACTTTGTGACCCCCAAAAGGCCACATAAAAGATAGGGGTACCCCTGCTGGTTAAGAGTGGCTTCCGCATTTGTTCCCCTCCCTTTCTGCTTTGATTTAATAGCCATCGGCACAATGTGGCTGCTTCTCCTCAGCCACGAGGATGGGCAGAAGCGCGGCAAGGGGCAAGCAGCAGAGAGGGGCAGCGTGCCAGCTCTCGCTCTGCAACGGGAGCATCACTCTGATCCCCACAAACAGCTTGCAGACCTCCTTCAGACTCATCGCTGCCAACAGGAGCAGAGAGGTCGATGTCCCCCCGCATTTGGCACTGGTGACTCCACATCTGGAGCACTGGGTCCAGTTTTGGGCATCTCAATAGAAGACAGACGGGGAGGTGCTGGAGCAGGTGCACAGGAGGGCAGTGAAGCTGAGGAAGTGCCTGGAGAATCACAGAACATTAGAGATCGGAAGGGATCTTGAAAGATCACCCAGTCCAGTCCCCCTGCCACAGCAGGATCCCATAGATCCAGACATTAGGGGTTGGAAGGGACCTCAACAGATCATCCAGTCCCATCCCCCTGCCACAGCAGGATGTCCTAGATCCAGTCACACAGGAACATGGCCAGGTGGGTTTGAAACGTCTCCAGAGAAGGAGACTCCACAACGCCCCTGGGCAGCCCCTGCCAGGGCTCTGGCAACCCTCACTGGGAAGAAGGTCCTTCTCACATTGAAGTGGAACCTCCTCTGTTCCAGCTCACACTTGCTGCCCCTTGTCCTATCACTGGGCACCCCTAAGCAGAGCCTGGCTCCATCCTTCTGACACCCACCCTTTCTGTCTTTATCAACATTCATGGGGTCACCCCTTAGTCTCCTTTTGCCCCAGCTCCCTCAGCCTTTAGAGATGCTCCCCTCCCTTCATCATCTTCATGGCTCTGTGCTGGGCTCTCCTTCTCTTCCTAGCCAGCCTCATTGTCCTACAAGCCAGTTCTGAACTGCTCTTGCCCACAAGGCACTAAAGATAGAAGAAACACTGAGCAATTCTTCCTGTAAGGGAAAAGGAGGCAGAGAGAGTTCCTGTAATTGCACCCGTGGGATGAAAGCAGAGAGGCACAAACACTCCAGAAAGGCATCAAATCAAACCAGACGCAAGCAGACAACTCGCAAGGACAACAAAGTGAAGAGAAAGATTAAAGGGAAAGGTCTGGTGTCACGGGCAGCTGAACTGCCACAGGTACGGAAAGGGGCTCTGCGGGCCGGATCCCTTTTGTGGTTGTACATCACTTGGTGTCAATTTGCCAACCTCAGACAACAGATCTGACCCCTAAACTACATTTCTTCCTCCAAAGAGAAGAAACCTGCTCCATCCTATGGCCTCAGCTTGCATCAGAGGAGGTTTAGATTGGACCTTCGGAAGAAATTCTTTGCTGAGAGAGTGGTTGGGCACCGGAACAGGCTGCCCAGGGAGGTGGGGGAGTCCCAATCCCTGGAGTGGCTTCAAAACCAAGTAGCTGGAGCACTTGAGGCCATGGTGTAGGGGTTAGGGAGCTGTTGGGATGAGGGCAGGTAACTAAATCTTTGTTAATTACAATAGCAGCGAAGCGGGCAGTACTTCCAAGCCAGTGCTGAGCCACTTCTGCGACTTGAGCTCTGCATTTCCACCCACCTTCCCAGTAATGTCCAGCAACGATTCACGTTTTTCACTCCAACCAAACACCGTCGGCTATTTTTAACAGCCAAAGGCACTGCAATATGTTTTCACCGAGTTCTTGCGAATTAAAATGGCAGCCATCCCTCCCAATATCGTCCTGGCAGCCTTTGCCTCTCCTGCAAGCCACAGAAACAGAGAAGAGCCACCCGTGCTCCAAAACACTTGGCTGTGGCAGCGAGAGGCAGCTGATGCTCTCCAAACGGCTGTCAGGTCACCTTGCAGAAGCAACTGCTGCTAATCAATAGTGAAATCTCTCTCTCTCCAGCTTAACTGTTCTACTGGTTTGGTTAAACAAAGGGAAATTGCCAATTAGTGGGGTTCTGCAGAGCTGGGGGGAACAAACTGCCACGGCCAGAGCAGCTCTTTGAAGACTTAAGGTGCTGCAGTTCAGTTACAAAACTTAATTGATCCCTGACTGCGCAGAGGATCTTCACAGAACCACAGAGCATCAGGGATTAGAAGACTGGAAGGGACATCCAAAGATCATCCAGTCCAATCCCCCTGCCACAGCAAGGACCCCCAGATCCAGTTGCACAGGAGCATGGCCAGGCAGGTTTGAAACATCTCCACAACACCCCTGGGCAGCCCCTTCCAGGGCTCTGGCACCCTCACTGGGAAGAAGTTCCTTCTCACATTGATGTGGAACCTCCT
>JAOXOE010000405.1:22072017-22086448 GCA_028565055.1 Phoeniculus purpureus | reverse complement strand
TAGGTGATCCTGCTGTGGCAGGGGGATTGGACTGGATGATCTTTCAAGGTCCCTTCCAATCCCTAACGTTCTGTGATCCTGTGAAGTGAGCTGGGCTTTGTTTCTCACCGCACTTACGTTGTAAGTAACGTCAGTAGAATCATACTGATAAAACTTCACTGGATCAGAGAACAGCCAGGGCTCTGTGTGCTTGTTGTTGTGTTTTGAAAGTCTAAGTACTTCTGAAGATGGGGTTACTAACTGACCCGCGTGCAGCTGACGTACTGAGATGTTTTAGAAGCTCTGACTTCAATGCCACGTCCATCAATACAAAGTGACTGCATCACCTTCAGTGCGGTTCTTGATCTACGTGAGTGCCTGGGAGTAGAGTTGGATCCTTTGCTTTGACTTTGGTGTTCATTGTGGACAGCCCTTGTTTCTCTTGTGCAGTTACCTTGTACAGTTAGCTCTGAACTGAGCAGCTTAAACTTGCTGGCAGCAGAGAGCACAGAACGTTAAAGTTGCATTACAGAAACATAAAGTTGCACGAAAAACAGTTGCATTAAAGAAAGTGAAGCTTAGACACAGCTAAAACTCTGAAGCATTTAATTCACCACAACTGTGCTACAGCATCGTAATAAGTCTCTCCTTTTGTGTCCATCAGTGCAGGGCTTTTCTGTCAAACTACTACAGAGATCACAACGTGGAACTGTCAAAACTCCTGCACAAGCTGGGACAGCCTCTCCCATCGTGGCTGAGACAGGAGCTCCAGAAAGTAAGATAGCATCGGAAAAAGGGTGCTTTGGAATCTCTTCCACGCTCCAGTCACCATCCCTGAAGTCTCCAGTATCTGCCAGGTCCTGTGAGGTACACCTCTCCAAAACAAGAGAAAAGGACTGATTTCCATGTGCTGGCATGTGGACTGTGGAAACACCTGTGTTTCTCAGAGCTGTGTTGGGCCAAACCCTTCTCAGAAGTATTTCTGGGCCTGAGGGCTTACGAACTGCTGTGAAATAGGTGGAAGTTACTTGCAGCTGGCATCAGCTTCAGAGCTACGTGGCCTGTCCAATTTCACAGTACATTTTTTAGATCAGTTTACAAGTCCTGTGTCTCATGTCAGGTTTGCAGCCCGTTGTTAGAGTGCCCAGAGTTTTTCTTGCTGGTTGGTTAGTGTCTTGCGTAAACCAAGAACACTCCACGTGGCATCAAATGCCAGGTGAACTTGTCTTTGCAGTTGGCTTCCTGGTACCCGCAGCGTTTACTAACAAGGGTGAGAAGTACAGTTGTCACGCACGAGTTAGCTGTGCGCCGCCACAAGGAGCAGAACCTGGCATTCACAGCAAAAGCAGGGGGGAAAAGCCCAAACCCATGCACACACACGCACAGATACTGCAACTGCAGACCAAGCAGAAGCTGTGAAGAGGCTTTTGCTCCTGGCTTCTGTGAGCAGCCCGGTGTGGGGATGGCACTCTGGCTTCCATCGCTGCGAGTCTGGAAGCGAAGGAAAAGCTGCTACAGAGCAGGGACCGACCCGCAGGCAGACTGCCTTAATTTGTACGGCTGCTTTGCCCCCGGCTTACTTGCCTTCAGTCTGCGTGTTCCAGGATTCCTCAGCCCGATCAAAATTGTAGCGTCTGTCAGTAACCTTCAGTTTAGATCAGCTGCAGAAAGCTCACCGGATGGAAATAGCAGGTCTGGTTGCAGACACTAAAGGTTTGGTATTAGATCAGAATGAGCTTCAGCGGGGGAACGCACAGTGTGTGGCATCGCAGTGGCAAATGACATGGAAAGAACTATGGGAAGCACAAGCAGCCAGCCTGGTGTGTCAGTGCGTCACCGGGACATTTCAGTGACCCGTCACACAGGGCATCAACTAACAGGTGAGGTGGAGCCTGACCACTGGTACTTAGAAGTTGAGGAAGACCATCAATGAGAACTGTGGCTGAGTGTGGCTTAATGCGTCTCCACTGCCCTAAAGGCAGAGGGAGATGCTGAAAGCAGAGGAGAAGCGCAGTGTGAAACGCGCTGCTTTCTGCCGTAGCCCGGCAATGCTTTCGTGATTTGTTTGGGGGTGGAGAGTCACAAACTTGCATCAAACGGTGCAGAAACTTCTGTGTCTCAGTGCTGTTTCACAACATTTCTGTAATCATACAATTGAACTTGGACGGTACTGGAATGGAAACCAGTCTGTTAGAGGGCACAGAGCTGCTGGAGAGAGGCCCGTGCAGAGCCACAGAGATGATGGAGGGAGTCAGGCATCCTCCTTGTGAGGTAAAGCTGAGGTTGCTGGGTCTCTTGAGCTTAGATAAAAGGAGACTGAGGGGTGACCTCATTAATCTTGATCATTATGTGAAGGGTGGGTGTCAGGAGGATGGAGCCAGGCTCTGCTCAGTGGCATCTGATGAAAGGACAAGGGGCAATGGGTGTGAGCTGGGACACAGGAGGTTCCACATCAATCTGAGAAGGAACTTCTTCCCAGTGAGTGTGACAGAGCCCTGGCAGGGGCTGCCCAGGGGGGTTGTGGAGTCTCCTTCTCTGAGGACGTTTCAAACCCTCCTGGCCATGTTCCTGTGTGACTGGATCTGGGGGATCCTGCTGTGGCGGGGGAGTGGACTGGATGGTCTTTTGAGGTCCCTTCTAATCCCTAATGTTCTGTGATTCTGTGATTCCCTAACTAGAAACCAGATGCTGAGATCCTTCCTGTACCTCTAACTGGTAATCTTTTTTATTTATTGGTTTTGTCTGTGTAGAACGTGGTTTTGGTGGGCCTGTAAAGAACCCGCTCCAGACAAACCCGCTGTATATAAGAGTCTTCTTTACGCAGCACATTTTTGCGAAGGGAATGCGCATGATTAACGGGGAGGGCCGACTAGAACAGACATTTCTGAAGATGAACGTCTTTATTATTTGTGAGACAGAATGAGCATTTTCACTTCTCTTGCAATACTGACTGTCATCCGGCTTCGTCCCGAAAGCTGACTTGTCTTCAGATACTTGTTATGTGATAAAAGAACCCGGGCAGCTGCGAAAGCAAACCCTCTGTGTGCTACGGACAGCTCCTGCATCCTGCAGGCATCCACACGGATTTGTTACGACGACGCTGAAGTGCTGGAGATGGACCTGGCATGATTCATTCTACCCTCGACAGAACCATCACTCAAGGGTTGTTTGTGAAAACCCCACAGTGGTTGCTCCTGTGCTGTGCACTGCTGCCTCGCTTTGGCCCTGTTCTGCAGTGCAGCTATTGTAACACAGAAGGAAGCAGGAAAAACCTCAGGCACTGCTAAGTGCCTGAGTTTTCCATGGTGAGAGGACTCTCAGCACACAGCAAGTGTCTCCTGCGAGCAGGGGCAGCAGGCTTCAGCCACATTATGGTTTGCTCTTTGTTCTTAAGAACTCCCTTTCTTGTCTTCTCTCTCCGGGAAATCAAGGCCCTCCCCAGAATGAGACAAGTGAGCAGTCAAGGAGACAGTGGTGATGGAGATGTGAACTATGCTCATGTCCCTGGAGGCAAGGTGGTAGGTCTCAGGCCATCTCTGTGAAGTCCTGAGATACAGCGAGGCGCCTGCTGTGAGTGATGGTGGTCTTGTAAAACAGCCCTGCTGCAGCCCCTGCACAGCCACAGGAGGGTAAACCCCACGTCCACACGTGGCCTTGGCCGTAGCTGCACTAGGCCTGTTGTGGCGGCTAAACAAGAAGCTTATCTGCCTGGAAGGAGTGGTGCCACAGGGACTCGAGTCCTGATGAGGAACAGCAGGGTGGAGATCTCATAATGTCCCAGTGTCCTTCCTGAGGAAGAGACTCAGCACAAAATGGATGAGTTCTGGGCTCGATTAGAAGAGGGGTGGTTGGTAGGTAGAGAGAGGTTCTCCTCCTGCTCCATTCTGCCCTGGTGAGGCTGCACCTGGAATCTTGTGTCCAGTTCTGGGCCCTCAGTTCAAGAAGGACAGGAAACTACTGGAAATATCACAGCACAGAGCCACAAAGATGATGGAGTGGAACATCTCCCTGATGAGGAAAGGCTGAGGGAGCTGGGGCTCTTCAGTTTGGAGGAGACTGAGGGGTGACCTCATTAGCTTTTATAAACACGTAAAGGGTGAGTGTCAGGAGGATGGAGCCAGGCTCTGCTCAGGAGTGTCCAATGACAGGACAACGGGCAGCTGGACAAGCTGGAGCACAGGAGGTTCCACATAAACATAGGAAAACATTTTTCTACTGGAGAAGGCTGCCCAGAGAGGTTGTGGAGTCTCCTCTGGAGATGTTCAAAACCCACCTGTGTGACTACTGTAGGTGATCCTGCTCTGGCAGGGGGGTTGGACTGGATGATCTTTGGAGGTCCCTTCCAACCTCCCACTTTCTGTGATTCTGTGAGTTCCTAGAGATGTCTTCAGTGGATTCCTGTGGTAGCTTTACCTGAGTAAACACTGTGAACAAAGTAGCTCGTCCTTCTGGTTCCGGCACTGTACAATCTTGCATCAGTGCGAGTCCGAGCTGCTGTTGAGGTGCAGCTGGCCTTTCGACAAGGTGCTGCAGGACTAGTCTCAGTCACAAAAGCAAGAGGGAAGGCAAACTGCTGGTGGTCTTTGCAGTTGTCACTTTCTCTCGTTCACTTACTGTTTGCTTGTTCAAAGATTATATGAAGCCACCTTGTTTTTTTCAATTTAAATATGTTCTTACATTTCACAGGAGAATTTAAAAAGCAGAGTGACTTTTAATGTGCAGTCAGCTCGGGGACGAGTGAAGAGTGCGAGCAAAGCGAGCAGGCAACAGCTAGCTGTGTTGGTCCCCAACTCGCAGGACGTGCATGAGTGCAGCTGAGTGAGCAAGTCACGCGCAACAGGTGTTACCTGACAAAGTCTAACCTCTTCTATTCACGGCATACCTGCAGGTTTGATTTGCACAAGTAGTGACCACTGTGAACGCTCTGATTCAGTACAATGGATTTGTATTTGCTAGTCAAAGATGTTTTGTTGTGGTGGGCAGCACAGCCCTGGTTTCTGTTCCCCTTGGTAGAGAACTGCACAAGGAATGTCTTTAACAAAGAAAAGGAGCGTGTGAGATCCATCTTCCTTTTCATAACCACTTTCTGTAGAGCCCCGTGCCGTTCAAAAGCAGCGTGTGATGATGAGCCGAGCGCTACTCTTGAGGGCTGTGGGGTTGGGCAGGCAGAGCCCCATCTGAAATCACTTCATTATTTGAACAAACATGCCTGAAAGTACTGCGCTATTTCCCCAGTTCTCCTTGTGCAGAAGGAATTCATCGCGAGGATTCGCAGACTCTCTTGTACAGAAGATCCTTTTTCATTGCTTAAAAATGTGAAACTTCCTCGGGAAGAAATGGACGTAGCTATTTGGATGTTTGTAGATGTAATACACTTGTCATTCACATTGAATGAAAATTGCTGGAAGCATTTTTCTCCAAGTTTTTTAAAAGAGAAGATGATGGCTATTATTCTGATAGTGGCATGGTATCTGAGTGCAACAATAAACTCTGGGAAGAAAACGCAGCGCGCTGTCGACGTGATTTCTGTATGTTGTGTTGTGTGGGGTGGGTCCTTAGCTGGATCCCCACACATCCCACGTGGGTCGCTACCGACATTGTGGGTCAGAGAGCCCCGGTGGTTCTCCACAGGCTGCCTGATGGCCGTGGTTTTGAAGCACCAGAGTTACACTGTCGTCATCTGAAAATTACAAAACCCCCTAATGTGACAGGTACTGGTATAAGGAGACTGATGGTTAGAACTGCAGGCCCAGAGGTTTAACTTTGCTGAAGGGGTGCACTGTGAAACCTAGCTTTGCTTTGCCAGGGACATGTGTTTTGAGACTTGTTACGGGGAACGTGAATGTGCTTTGAGAAGAATGGGGGGGTTAGTAAAACAAAAAGTGGCTGGTAGATTGGATGAGCAACTGTTGTCAGTGTTGAAATGCAGATTACAAGGAGAGGAGAGAAGAGAACAACTATTCTTCAGACAGCTGAGCCAGATGGAAAATAAGATGTTCAAGGTTATTTTCCCAGGCTTGGGCCTCTAGCAGCTTGGCACTCTTGCCAAGAAGGTCGAGTCACTGTGAAAAAGATCTTCAGTGTCAGTCAAGAGAACCCGCCTGAGACCAACTGCGCAGATGTGAACAGGAGAAGTCAGGGGAGGGGTTCATGATAACAAGTAATTGTAATGTCCCCTCCTGTTGATGCAGATGTATGAAAAGACTGTCTGTAATGTGATGATTGTAGTTGCAGTGCACATGGTCTGGAGGATTTCCCCCCATGTGCCCAGCGCTGCAATAAAACAGACCTCCTCACTAACTCTTGATCGAGTTGGTGGGTCTTTTCTGCACATCAAAATTGGCACACCGATGGGACAACGTCTGTTCGGCTGAGGGGCGGATGCCCTAGCCACGACCTGGGATGATCTCGGAGGGACGCCACACCCCAGTCACTTACTACAGGGACAGACATCTACCATCTGTTTGAGCGGACGAGGTATGTTAAGTAGGGACCGTGGTCAGGGCAGCCGATAAGTTGCTCAGAGACATCTGGCACATGACAGAGTTCCCCATAAAGGTACAGGAAAAGGTTAGGAGGCCGGCTGCAGCATTGGACTCCTGGGGAGGGAGTCACGGAGAGTCCATGAGTCAGTGGCTCCAGGGTTCTGGTGTAATACCTTGGGTGTTTGTAATAATCGGAGGGATAATAGTCTGTGTAGTAATTAGTGCCTGTGTATGTGTTTGGAAGGACTCGAGTCTATGTGGAATCTTGTGTGTGTGAGTGGTTGTGACATAGCGACGTAGCGAAGCAAGTGAGGAGCCTCAACCCGCAGTTCCGTATCTCCACGAGGAGACTGGCTGGAGCAAGACACAGGGAATGAAGGTACAAACGTGACTAATGAATGAAGGGGAAAAAAAATCAGAATTACTGATACAAGAGACGGCGAGGCTGAGTGGAGCATCTACAAGTGGTTTCATGTTATATCTGATAAATCAGAAAAACACTCCGGGCGCTGGAGCGGCTCCCGCAGAAGGGAGGAGGGTCCCGAGGCGGCCGTTTCCCTCTCCAAACGGCAGAGGAGGCTAGTGAGGCCGAGGAAGGGCAGCGACGGGGCCTCAGGGCCGGAGTGATGGAGGGCGAATGGCGGCTGCCACGTGGCCTCTGGCAGCCTTCGCCGCGCGCGATGGGGTCCGCGCGGCTCTGCTCAGGTGGTCGCGCGGCGCGTTGTTTCCCGCCGGGCCTGGAGCCGCTGCGGCAGGGAGGAGCGGAACGAGGAGCGGGTGGGGACCGCGGGGAGGCCGGGGAGAGGTGGCAGGAGCGGAGGGAGGGAGGGAAGATGGCGGCCGCCGCGTGTGTGAGTGTGGGGAGGGGGAGCTGGGGGGGTCCATGACTCCATGGGAGCTGCCGCCCGTGGCCGTCTCCCTTCCTAGGCATGGAAGAGCAGCACCTTGCTAATTGGCAAAGCTCGTACCCGCTGTGGGTATTAGTCGTTGACTGTAGCAAGGCACAGGCCAAGTGGGCCGAGGCGTGTGGTGCCGTGGGGGTGGCCGCCTTCCTCCCTATGTCATGGCTTTTGCTTTCAGCTTTCTCCTTTGTCTCAGTCTCTCTTCTAACCTTACTTTTTTTTGATGTTTCTTTCCCCTTAAACGCGCAGAACCTGAAGGTCTGGAGCTGCATTACTGCAGTGTGAAGATGGCAGAAAGCATGTGGCTGGGAACGTGGTATGGAGAAGCTCGTGGAGCTGAAGTTTTGGGCAGGATTAACAAACAGCCAATTTGATCATCTCTGTTCAGCAACTGAACTGGTGAGTCTTGTCCGTTAGAGTCATAGGCTTGGTGGGGTTTTTCTGTTACAGCTGCTGCCTAAGTTAGTGCGCACGGGGAAGCATCTGGCTGGGGTGTAGCTGTGCTGCATGAAGTGGATTCTGATAAAATACACATTGCCAGATCCTGCCTGCTAAATCCAGGGGTCTCAGAACCCACGGATGTCTCAGGGTTGTCTGTGCAAGCGGGATGTGTTTTCCATGAGCATGTTTCTGATTGAACAAACCAGTTGTTGATACTACGTGCAACTGCAGGAGCAGAGGGACTTGTTGTAGTGCGATCTTTGTTTCAGAGCAGCGAACCGTGCCTAGTATAGTAACTTAGAGCAGTGACAGTTGCTGTCTTGTTTGTGTTCCTGGTTGCACTATTAAACTGCCTTAAACTTGTTTTTGCAGGGGACAAAGACTCTTGCGTTGGGATGGCTGAAGAGGATGGGGCTAAGTTCCACATGTGGTTTCTGGGAGTAGCTGTGACTAGAGCTTTTACTTTTTACTGAGAGTAGGGTGGCTCTGTCTAATGTTCTGCAAGTGATGACTTTTTTAAGCAATAGTATTTCTGGTTATCAGGCAGAGCTAACCAGTGGTAGCTGTAGGCCAGATCTAAATCTGCTTCAGACTTAACAGAAAAGAACTTTTAAAACAAAATTCAGACTTGGAGTCGGTCTCTCACCTTTACAAGGTACCTAAAATTAGTCTCAGCTGCTTCTGTACAGTACAGTCAGGGTGTGTCGGCAACAAGTATAGTTTGTGCTGCTTTCAGGCCTATTCTGCTGCTCTTACCTTTGGGCTATCACCAAGTCTTAAAGCTCTCAGTGATTTCTTGCCTCCTGTGCTGTGCTCTGTTGTGTGACTGGCTGTACTGCAGTAGTTCTGACTCTGGTGACCTGCACCTTCAGTGGTGGCTCTTCTGCTGTTTTATAGGTGTTAGGAAGGTTGTTGCAAGGAATATACATGCCCTGCATGAGCTGAAGGTGAGTTTGAGGTCTAGGAAGTTGCTGTGAAGTCTACCGTAATGCTTTAGACTGCATGTGAAGCATTGAAATGTACAAATAAGTCAATAAAGAGATTCTACTGCAAGTGTTGCTGCTTCCTTACAGGCTGACTGCTGCCCAGGGCTGGAGCTGCATATGTGTTTGGAATTGCAGGTCCAGGCCAGTGGTGCCTGTGGTGTGGGGATACAGCTGTTAGTAGCTGGGCCTTAGATTTGTGACTGTGTGGGCAAAGCAGTGACTGGTGATAACGTAGGTTTTCTGGAAGCCATTCCACAGTTCATGAGATTTGGATCATAGGGGAGAGAAAGTGGGTTTGAAGGCCACAACTTCATTTTGCTTGATGAGGGATTTCAAGAAGATAATGGAGCTCCAGCAGTCAAAATCGGCCCAAGTGTATATTTTACTTGCAAGTGAAGATACTTGTTTAGCTACTACCAGTGGGTCTGGCACTATCCCTTGTGGAATATTGTCCCATTAATAAGGAAGTAATTTGTAGATCATTGCAAACTGAAAAGGTCAGAAGGAACAAAGGGACTTCAGGGAACTGGGAAATGGAGTATGTGAAGCTATATCTGAGATCAGTAGGCAATGCAATTGCTGCTAAATCTTTGGCAGCTGAGGAGTGTGTGTGTGCTGGGAGGGAGTCCTATTTGAAGTGGGTGAGGGTGGAATTTGGGATTTGAATTACAAGGTGGATTAGGTCTGAGGAAGTTAACTTGTGATGGCTGTGTCTGTGACACTTTGCAATAGACCGCTTGGGGATTAGGGACCTGTCAAAGGAAACTATTGTGATTTCCCTACTGCTGCTCAGGTGTAGCTTAGTGTCTGTTCTGCATGGAGCTGTGACCTGTGGTCCTTCACGTGTGTGATGACTCAAACAGCTGAGTACAACCCCATAGAATGACATTGTTCCTGACTAGGGTTGCAAGCTCTGGCTGCCAAGCCTAGTGACCAGCAGCCATGAGTGTGTGCTGGGAGTGTCCTTTTCCCCAAGGGTGGACTTGTGTGATAATCTCGTTGCTTGTAGAGGTTCTGCAAGGGCAGTGGTGTGCTTATGGTGCACAAGACAGTGCTAACACCAGTGGCCCAGAGAGAGCTGCTGCTTCCTGCTTTCTTGAGGATAACACTTAAAGCAGGAGTAGTTTTTGGGGACAGTTTCTTCATGGCTTTGAGCTGTATAATAATATATTGGAATGTGTTCTGGAATGCAGCTTTATTAAGTTCTAAACACAAATAGGACTTGAAGGTTTTTATTTTTGTAGCCACTGAATTGATACCAAAAAGCTGAAGCTTTCTAATGCTGACTTTAGCTCCTGTATGACATTGCGCTTACTTCATCTAATATGTTACTGCTTTCCCCTTGATTTTTAATCTTTACCAGACAGCTGACTTTTAAAACCTATTAGAACACTTTCAGTGCCTAAAAACTGGGTATGTTTTGCTTTTTCTAAGTTGCCTTTTGAAAACTGACTGTCCTTTCTCTGCCTTCTTTAATGAGAAGTGAAACTAACTTTCTCTGCGTCCTTTCATGTGAAACTAACTTAGTGGGAGGACGTGTAGCTAGTTCACGCTGCTAGTTCACTGTGTAAGCCAAGCAAGGTCACTGGCCTGCAGGTCCATTTTCCAGTCACTCAGTTTTTTGAGGTCTTTGCAAACGCAAAGTAGTGGGTTTGAATCCAGCAAAGGACAATGATTTTCAAGGTTATGGTCAAAAAAGTAGGAACTGCAGTTCGCTGAGTGTATCTTAGAAGTTTTGAGTGCCCAGTGAGGTTCCATACCCTTTCCTTTGTCTGAAGCTTTCCATGAGCATTCAGTGACATCCACAGAAGGCAGTGAAGTGTCTTTTCTCTCACTGAGTACAACAGAGCTATTCTTGTAAGTTCTGGCTTTTTCATTTCTATGTGGCTTACGAAGGCCTGGTTTTCACTGTTTCTCTTAAAATGTCATTTCTAATTCACAAACAACCAGTTTCTTCTTTCCAAGTTATTCCTGTTGCATTTTACTACATCTTACTGCCATACCTTCATAGTAGTTATTGTAATGCTCCTTGTTCTGTCTAGTTACATTCAGTGACACAACTCTCCAATTTTAAACCAACCTCATCTTTTTTTCCATTTATGTTGCCACAAACTTAAGTTCTTTCTAAACTTGTTAACCCACCTGATGTTCCTGCAGTGTTTGCATGTGCGACTGGATCTAGGGGATCCTGCTGTGGCAGGGGGTTTGGACTAGATGGTCTTTTGAGGTCCTTTCCAATCCCTAATGTTCAGTGACACATGTTACTCACAGGGTTAGTATGTACAGTGTGTCAGAGCGGCATTTTTATTGTGTACACTTACAATACAGCATCAGGCTCACTGAACAGAAGTTAGAGCGGCGTAACATAAAGACAATTTAACGCTAGGAACTGCAGAGGCACACTCTCAGCATGGAAACAGCAGTGCAACGCTTTCAAATCTAATAGAGCATCCTATTGAAAGAGCAAAACTAAGGAACTACTGGCTGTATTAATTCTAAACATTTACTACATTTAGTATGCAGATTTACGTATCTCCTCTGTTCTGTATTTCTATAGGGTAACTTCTACAAGAAAATGACTTCCTCTGTTCACAACACAGGTATTGCACTGTACAGCCTACTTCACAGCTCTGAAGACAATGGGTTTTGCACAGTGAAGCTCTCATGGTACAACTAGATTTTGACAGGTTTACTTCCCTTTTATTTAGAAGGGCTATGTACAAGGGAAAACGGGGTTTAAGTTCACTAGCAGTGGTTCACATAGGTCTGATAGTAGGTGGTCACAGTACTGCAATTGTTGACATGTGTTTAAATAAAGTGTTTCATGCTGTTTCAGAAGTGTGGAATTACAGAAAACTGAATTAAAGCACCATGAATAGTAGTCTAGCACCAGTTCCAACAAGATATTTAAATTAGTGTGACCCTTGGAAGCTAAGTTTGAGTTTGGACAGCAAGTAGGGTGAAGTCTTCAATTACATGGCTTTTGTATGCAAACCGATTTTGACCCTTGATTCTTGACAGTTACCCAAATACTGGTTAAGCCACCCAAGAGACACAGAACGAAACAGCAGTGAATGACTGCCCACGCTGACAAAACAAACACAAGCATCCTGCTTTGTTCACAGTACTCATGACCAGAGTGTTTGGGGATAAGAAACACAGCAAAACAGTCACTGGTGGTTACAGCTCACACAGTTGCTGTGAGGTGACATCTGCCACACTTGTCACACTGGGGTGCTCCATGGCCCACAGAGCTTTCATTTCATCTTAATCAGAAGTGTGTTTTTTAATGTAGTACTTGGACCACAGTGACAGAGAGTCAGAACTGCCTTCAGCAGGGACTGTAGAGCAGCACTGAATGTCCTCATCTCTGATAGTTATAGTTAGTCACTGATAGTTTCTAAGATTCTGCTCCTTAGTGTTGCACTAAGATGGTGGTTACTCCCTGTGTTCTGCATGGCAAGTTCAATAGGGTGGTGCTTTCCGAAAGGATAGTTAGGTCAGGTTGTATTTGGCTTGCACATCAAAAGTAAACTTTTATCAGGGCCTCTTTACAATAATGTGGGGCACAGTAGCAGTAAAAGGAGTTTAATGGAATCAAGAGATGTCAGTACTTCAGAAGTCACCGAAACCAATGTCACTCACTTTTCCTTAAAGTTTGGTCTGAACCAGTGTCACAACTAAGTAGGAGACAGTTGTCTAAATATTAACTTGTAGAAAATAGTAGGTTTAGGACCTTTTCAGGCAGATTTTGACTTGACATCTCCAGTATTTGCATTGTTACTTACAACTTCCTCTTACAGGACTGACAGAGATTCTTAGAATTACTGGAGTGGAGCCCCTCCAGAACCAGCACTGAGAGGACTGGGATGTTTGTTAGTCTGATACTGACAGCTAGCAGTAAATAGGAGAAGTAATTTCTCTCTGAAATGTACTACACGTTATTAATTTCAGAAAGAAGATGCTTACCTAGAGGAAAGAAAATGAGAGTCTCTTGCAGCTCTGCAGGATGTTTTTGGGGAAGCCAACCTCCAGTGTGCTGCATGTTTGACTAGGGAATGTACTCTGGTGCACAGTAAGCTGCGAGAACATTGATCACAACAGCTAGGGGTCTGATTGTTGACAGTTACTGTCCTGCTAACAATAAATGCTCACAATTGCTTACCAATAATTGACCTTCTAATGGTCTCATTAGCTAATGAAACACGAGTCAAAATTTGCATCTAAGATGGGACAACAGTCAAGAACAGATAAAACAAACTAGACTGAAGATTAATTTTGAGATCTGTAATTAATTGTAGAGAAGCATGGAGCACAAGTAGTTTGGAGTTACTGTAGTCTTCCTGCAGACTGCACTCTCCAGCTGTCCTGCTCTGATGTTACCGTATGCTGGCTATCACTTCTATCTTAGATACATGATCACTTGTTCATGTGATATATAAACTTCCTTAACACAGAGGGATTCTGTTTGGATAGTGATCCCTAACTGGAAAGGTTGTGTGTATACAGCTTGGACTGAACAAAACCAAAACCACACGACTGGGGAAAATGTGTCTGTTTGCACCCGCTGTGGTCTCCAGCTGTGCACCCTTCTGTGCCATTCAAACTACTGCTTCACACTTCTTCAACAAATGTTGTTTCCATTACAGATGTTCATAGATTGGTCACACTTTTTATCCAGGGTACAAATGATGAGACTTTTGTGTAGACACCTGGAGAATCTTTGACTCCACAGCCATAGCCCCAGGAGGTCACACCATACACCACCCAGCTTTCCCCTGGCCGCTCACACATCAGTGGTCCACCGCTGTCTCCTTGACAGCTATCGACGCGTGCCTGTTCCTGGACGTTTCCAGCACAGAGCATTCTTCCAGTGAATCTCCTTTTGTAACGCTCTTCACAGACCCTCTTGGGAAGTAAGGGGATGGCAGCCTGTTGCAATGTCCTTGAATAAGCCCTTCCTGAAAAGAGGACCCAAGTTACTGCCTCATCATGATGATTGCTCGTGAAAACAGAAATTTGATCTAAACCAAACTTTGCTGACAATCCTTCGCAATGTTTTATCCTTAAATAAAACCACTGAAGCCAAGATTAAATACTCAAGAAACTACTGTGCATTAAACATAGCACTAAAATACCACATAGATCTTGCAAATATAGAATGTAGAGGAGTTTTTAAAAGCAGCTTCAAACTTGGGGTGTTGCTTTACTGTTCATGTTCACTGGATTTTCCCAAGGCTGGAGTGTGTTTTATTCCAAACACACTTTGTGTCTTCTACAGGAATATCTGTCTTAAAATAGAGAAGCTGTTTTGGGGAGTCTTGAGCAGTGGAGACTGAAGCTCTAGAAATACTCCATCACCAGCTCAAGTCTGCTCTAACACAGCGTGATGGGTCCTGCATCTTCTGTTGGCTTCCAAGTAGAGTATCCAGCAAACCATCACACTGTTTCCAGTGAGTCCACACAAGCTTTGCACTTTTCCAGTTGGAACAGGACAGCTTAAAGCTGGTGTTGGGCTGGTTTTTTTTAAAGTAGAATCTTAAATCTTGTCATTACGATGCAGTGGAGCATCTCCCTGATGAGGAAAGGCTGAGGGAGCTGGGTCTCTTGAGCTTAGAGAAAAGGAGACTGAGGGGTG
>JAOXOE010000405.1:22037532-22064877 GCA_028565055.1 Phoeniculus purpureus | reverse complement strand
GAGACTCCACAACCCCCCTGGGCAGCCCCTTCCAGGGCTCTGGCACCCTCACTGGGAAGAAGGTCCTTCTCATATTGGTGTGGAACCTCCTCTGTTCCAGCTCACATCCATTGCCCCTTGTCCTATCATTAGATGCCCCTGAGCAGAGCCTGGCTCCATCCTCCTGACACCCGCCCTTCACTTATGGATCAACATGAATGAGGTCACCCCTCAACCTCCTTTTCTCCAAGCTGAAGAGACCCAGCTCCCTCAGCCTTTCCTCATCAGGTAGATGTTCCTCATCTTTGTGGCTCTGCACTGGACTCTCTCCAGCAGCTCTGTGTCCTTCTGGAACTGAGTGGTCCAGAACTGGACACAACGTTCCAGATGTCTCAGGTATTCACATTTCTCTCAAGCCACTTAACATCGGGGGGCCTGATTCTCTTCATACTGAAGTAAGAAAGCTCCCGTGGAGGTAATTGGAAATGGACGGCAGACCATGGTCAGAAGCACTGTTGTATGCAGACATTGCAGCAGCACCTAGCTGGCAAGATGATTAGCAAACACATCTGTTCTGAACCATTAAAATGATAGAAAGAAATTGCTTTCAAACCACCTGCAGGTCAGCGATTTCATACAACCGTTACAGAGTCATTAGGAAAAGATAATGTAGGAAAAAAACCACTGTGGGAAATGTAATCTGTCCCTGTCTTTACTAGATACTGTAAAGATGTGAGCAGAGAATAGTCTGAGAGCTACTGTGTCAGGTTGTACTGCCTTGTCTTCAGAATGCACTGGCTCACGTATTTCTTACGTTACAGGTTAGACTACTTCCACCATTCTCGACCCACACTGAGCATTTCCATGCTGGGTATGTGAATGGGGTCACAACCGGGTACAGGCCAGCAGAATTTGTGACCGCTTTTGAGAAGGTTTTCTTGAGTTCTGAACGTGGTGCAGGCTGTGGAGTGTCAGGGTTTGAAGCCCTTTCTCTCAAAGTAGAAGTAGCATCAGGCTGGGTCTGAGCAGTATGGACACCCAGAAACTTGTTCTCAAGTGGGAGAGGGAACATAATCACACTAGGACCAAACCACGAGTAGAGGGCGAAAAAGCCACAAGGGCAAAAGAATCACAGAACATTAGGGATTGGAAGGGACCTCAAAAGATCATCCCGTCCAATCCCTCTGCCACAGCAGGATCACCTAGACCAAGTCACACAGGAACACATCCAGGCAGGTTTACAAGACCCTTCCCTGGTGCTGTTATATCAGTAGCCAAAGCTCACCCTAACTTCAGAGGAGCACAGTTTTGCCAGAGGCACCGAAGAGAAAAGAGAACCGAGACTGGAAAGAGGACCAGAAATGACCAGTACTTGTCTGGAAAGCAGAGTTTGAGAGCAAAAAGAGCATTCAAAAATAGGTAATTTTTAAAATGCCAGGCAAAGGTAGAGCTGCAAACGTGATAATAAAATAATCAAAGGCAGTAGATACTTCAGTAGCAGAAATCTGGTCTTGTGTCATTTAAATACACGAGCGAGAAAGCCAATCAAGTATTCTGTGAAGCCGCCGAGGGATATACAGAAAGTGGGAAGTTAGTTAATGACGTTAGTATTGCTCTGAGCCTGAATAAATTCTCTGCTTTCGTCTTCATGAAATAAGCCAAAGGTCACATTCGGAGGATTGGGATATTTTCCCAAGTGGGAGGGAAAGGGAATGGAAGCGCTGAAAGACTTTCTGAGTACATCAAAGCAGAAAGGCAATTAGAGCTGATAAAAGTTCACATAGAACCAGATACAGAGAGATTGCTTCCCAGATGTTTTTTTGAAGCTAGCAAGCTATAGAAAGATGCAGAGATTTCCAGCTCTTGAGAACTGGGAAAGCATTTTTCGGCATTTAACATGCTAAGAAAGGGTATTTAGAATTCAAGAACATGTAGTTTGAAGGACCAAATGAGGTCAGCCGTGGTATTGAAGCAGGGCATAAGGCAAAGCCTCTGGTATGAGGCTCAGTGAGGTAAGTTGTTCATTGGCGAAGGAATGAGAGAACAGGTACCAGTATAGGTTGGGGACTGACCTGTTGGAGAGCAGTGTAGGAGAAAGGGACCTGGGCATCCTGGTGGCCAGCAGGATGGCCAGGAGCCAGCAATGGGGCCTTGTGGCCAAGGAGGCCAATGGCATCCTGGGGTGGATCTGAAGCAGAGTGGTTAGCAGTTTGAGAGAGGTTCTCCTCCCTGTCTACTCTGCCCTGCTGAGACTGCATCTGGAATCTTGTGTCCACTTCTGGGCCCTTCAGTTCCAGAAGGACACAGAGCTGCTGAGGAGAGTCCAGTGCAGGGCCACAGAGATGATGAAGGGAGTGGAACAGCTCCCTGCTGCGGAAAGGCCAATGTAGCTGGGTCTCTTGAACTTGGAAAAAAGGAGCCTGAGGGGTGACCCTATTAGTGTTTATAAATTTGTGGGTGTCAGGAGGATGGAGCCAGGCTCTGCTCAGGGTCATCTAATGATAGGACAAGAGGCAGTGGATCTAAGATGGAACATAGGAAGTTTCACATCAAGATGAGAAGGAACTTCTGCCCAGTGAGGGTGACAGAGCACTGAAAGGGGCTGCCCAGGGGATTGTGGAGTCTCCTTCTCGGGAGACGTTTAAAACTCACCTGGACACGATCCTGTGCAGTTTGACCCAAGTGATCCTATTGTGGCAGGAGTTCTGCTTCCTCTGTCAGAGGATTTTAATGATCCTAACTCTGCTTCCCAGGAGTGTTGTGGATGAGCTTTAATTAATATCTTGAAGTATTCCGAGTTCCTTACCTACGCGCTGTAATATCAATATGAGGTCTGATTAGATTTGAGAGACAATAAGTACCCAAAAGGTTAATAATAACAAGACTCACAGTGTATAAGAGTTTTATGTCTCCTGTTAGCAGCTTGCACGTCAGATAGTTCTGTCTTATACCCGTACCTGCCTAGAGGAAGAGAGTTTTTGACTGAAGATGTTTTCCTTTCTATTTTTATGTATCGTGTACAGATACCAGCTCTGAATAGTTGTCAGAGACTTTCCTTTTAATAAGTAACAAGATTATTCATCACTGAGGTGGTGACCAAAAAAAATATCCAACTCCCACACAGGGAAATTTTATGAGAAGTGAATTTGATGCTTCTCACAAAACCTCCCGTCAATTAAAGTCTTCTTACTTCTTCCTCAGTGCAGTTTTTTTACAGCTCCCTGCTCTAAGTTGTGCAGTTTCCCTAGGATTTGCAGTTTGAGACTGACTCACATAGACTGGCCAAGAGTCATTGTCACCTAACAGCACCCGATGGAATGCTGAGGATCTTTTGATTGCTACTTCAACCAAAAGGCTTCTGAAGTCTTTAGGCTTCAGAGAAGTACCTGTGACATTTGTGTTAAAGCCTCGCTCCTAGGAGGCTTTCAGCAGAAGTGCTGAAGTTACAGGTGGCCACGGAAGGAAAGTTAGTGTTGCCACGCTTTAATTAAAGCCTTCCTGTGGGGAGATATCCACTGTAAGCTAGAGCATAAGAGGTTCCACATCAGTATGGGAAAGAACTTCTTCACAGTGAGGGTGACAGAGCACTGGAAGGGGCTGCCTAGGGAGGGTTGTAGAGTCTCCTTCTCTGGAGATGTTTAAAACCCACCTGGACATGTTCCAGTGTGACTTGGTCTAGGTGATCCTGCTGTGGCAGGGGGATTGGACTGGATGATCTTTCGAGGTCCCTTCCAATCCCTAAAGTTCTGTGATTTTGTGATTTTACACATATTTTCTGGCCCATATATCAATTATTTCTGGGGACTCTAGGCCTAAATTTAAAAACTAGCAGATTAATCCAGTGTGCTCAGTATTAGCCAGTAGTGTTTCAGTTTCATCCAGTGTTAACTGTTTTAGGATTACTCTTCTGAATACTTACGTAAGATTTTATATAATATTTACTGATTTTACTTGTATGTTCCATATTTCATAAATAATTATATGTAATCCATAAATACTACACATTCACTCTCTCTATATATAAAATTATATATAATCCATAAATACTACACATTCTCTCTCTATATATATTAAATTATTCTTGCTATTGACTATTTTAAACCTGAAATATTTAACTCCCACTCTATCTGCTGCCTCACTTGGTTTTCTCTGTTGCGACGGAAAATGTAAGACGTCATTTGCTTCAGCTTGTTTTCAGCAAGAGCATCATCTTGCTTCAGACTTTCAGTCTATCGATAACCTTCTTGTTTGTTTTTAATTAATGTTATCAGTCATTCAGCACATGACACTCAAAGTAAATATTAAACCTCTGGCAGAAAAGAGTCCGCTTGGCACTTTATGTGGCACCACAAAATGCCATGCGGTGGCTGGCTTCGTGCAGAGTGTTTTGCTGGGAAAGTGAGCATGAGGATCAATTATCCTGGAGCTGAAGCCACTTGAGAGTCACCAGGCTTGTAGCAGCAGCAACCTCAGCGAGCCGTCAACACTTGTGGTGATGTGACGTGCCAAGAGTGAAAGCTGACATGGGGCTGAGTCTCACAGCCAGGTGAAAGGACTAAGGCCGGCCAGCCACTTCCTACCATAGCCAAGGGTGAAGCTGGGTTGCCCTCTGTGTTTGCCACCAGCAAGAGCCTTTAGCTCTGCTGCTAGCTGCAACCCAGCAGGTACTCAGTGGTGGGGACAGAGGCCATAGCAGACCTTGCTATGAGAAGGGGCTGCCCAGGGGTGTTGTGGAGTCTCCTCCTCTAGAGACATTTAAAACCCACCTAGACGTGTTTCCATGTGACTTTATCTAGGTGATGCTGCTCTGGCAGGGGGATTGAAGTGGATGATCTTTCGAGGTCCCTTCCAACCCTTAATGTTCTATGATCCTGTGATTCTGTGTGTCAATGCCTGTTGAGAATGACAGCAGCACACTCTGCCAAACACACAGCAGGATTACAGCTTGTGGGCACCCTGCACTGCTGAAGAGAGAACACTAGCAATGCTATAGACACTCAGCCCTGGCAGATCCATAAAAGATGCCTTGTTCTCAGAACCATCCCCGCCGTGACAATGAGCACGTCTCCTTGCAACACGTGATTGGTCTAAGAATAAGTTTACATCCAGCTCACTAGTCTTTTGTAAGTGTCACCAGCCACCACCAACAATGCTGTTTGATTGAGACTTCTTCCCTTTTGAAGGAATCAAATTGCAGATTTGTCTCCCATGAAACAAGGCGCCGCGGTTTGTGATTGAGATACATCCCACATCGTAAGTCATTTCCTTGTTTGTCTGCCTGTAGATATGATGTGCGCAGCCAACATTCTGATACACAGGCGTTCTTCAAGGAAAGTCTCTCGTGCTTTATGGTGACAGCTTCTTACATTTTCTGGTGTGTAGAGGGAGCAATATGGCTCGTGGAAATCACAGAATCACTGAACAGTAGGAATTGGAAGGGACCTCAAAAGATCATCCAGTCCAATCCCCCAGACAAAGCAGGATCATGTAGATCCAGTCACACAGGAACATGTCCAGGTGGGTTTCAAATGTCTCCAGAGAAGGAGACTCCACAACCCCCCTGGGCAGCCCCTTCCAGGGCTCTGTCACCACTGTCAAGAAGTTGCTTCTCATATTGATGTAGAACCTACTCTGTTCCCGCTGACACCCACTGCCTCTTGTCCTGCCACTGAGCAGAGCCTGGCTCCATCCTCCTAACACCCACCCTTCACATATTAATGAGGTCACCCCTTAGTCTCCTTTTTTCGAAGCAAGAGACCCAGCTCCCTCAGCCTTTCCTCATCAGGGAGATGCTCCCCTCCCTTCATCATCTTTGTGGCTGTGTGCTGCACTCTCTCCGGTAGTTCTGTGTCCTTCTGGAACTGAGGGGGCCCAGCAGTGGACACAATATTCCAGACAGCCCCTTCCAGTGCTCTGTCACCCTCGCTGTGAAGAAGTTCCTTCTCATATTTAGAGGTGACCAGGTAGTACAGGGTTAACAGTTGAACTAAATATCTTAAAGGTTGTTTCCAACCAAAGCTACTTAGTGATTCTGTGAAAAAGCTGTCAAAGCTCTGCTAGAGGTCTAACACCTGGCCATGAGTACGGGGCAATGGGTGTGAGCTGGAACAGAGGAGGTTCCATAGAAATATCAGAAGGAACTTCTTCCCAGTGAGGGTTTTGATAGCAATAACTTACTGAGACAAGGAAAAAGAAAAGATAGAAGGAGTGCTACGAATCCTCCTGTGGTAAGGCAATCATTGGAAAGAAAACTAATCAGACACAGTCAGAAACAGTTGGTTTTGATGGAGTGTAAACAGTAAAAGTCATGATTTCTCACCATGTCATCTGGCACCTTCATTACTGCAATTGCTGATTTAATCCCACACACATCAAGAAGCGAACACAGCTTTATTAGGCAGCTCAAGCAAGCTTATTTTTTCCTCTGTATTCCTCACATGTACTTACCAATTAACACTGTGCATCAACAACCTGCATTTGTCGCAGCTGCTGAGCCAGAAATGTGTTCGGATACTAGAACAATATTCAGAATCATCCTACTCCTTCTAGGAATACGACCAAGCGAAGATACTGTTATAAAATACACTTTGAACTACAGCTGCGTAACAGTGGGAAGGGAGATGTTTATGTGTAGACTTTCCTTGGCTGTCCAGTTTGTGATTGTTAAGCTCTGTATTTCACTCTGTAAGTTCGTGGGCCTACTCTGCAGAAGCACAGAATCACTCTGGTTGGAAAAGACCCCTGGGATCATCAAGTCCAACCATCAACCCTACCTTACAAGTTCATCCGTAAACCAGATCCCTCAACACCTCATCCAAATGATCTCATTGTCTTCTCTTAGATTGTTCTGTGGTTTTAATGGAAAAGGATTCAGACTCCATCTTTTCTTAAAGCACAAACTGGCCGTAGCTAAAATTTCAGGGATAGTGTGAGCACTTTGTGAAAATACAAAAGCCCTGGGTTCTGGCCACAGAGATCTGACAATTTTCAAAGACATCATTTCCACAGAGGTTTTGTAACAGCTGGATCTGTGGCTTCGTTTAGCCAAATATCTATAATACATGTTTGTTTCCTTTCCAGTGCTGAGCGAGATGCAGAAGACTTGGAAGGATGTTCTTCTCTTGCTTACTTGATAGAAACTTTTTCCACCGTTCCTCCTCCAATATACTGGTGCAGGTAAGAACACATTTGTATTACATACAACATGCCAGTAAGATCTGAGTACATTACAGTAGGTAGCAAGAGTGGCTGATGCATTTAATTATCACAGGGTGATATCACAGTGCATCTCAGCATCATCAAAGGTATTTTAACCTTTGAACAAAGATTTTCATTGAGAATGTTTTAAAGCTCCTTAAAATTGTGTGCTTTGTGTTGTAAGAGGAAGTGAATATCCCTTCACAGAATCACAGAACATTGGGGATTGGAAGGGACCGTGAAAGATCATCCAGTCCAATCCCCCTGCCTCAGCATGATCACCTAGATCCAGTCAGACAGGAACATATCAGACAGGTTTTAAATGTCTCCAGAGAAGGAGACTCCTCAACACCCCTGGGCAGCCCCTTCCAGGGCTCTGTCACCCTCACCATGAAGAAGTTCCTTCTCATATTGACATGAAGCCTCCTCTGTTCCAGCTCACACCCATTGCCCCTTGTCCTATCATTAGATGCCACTGAGCAGAGCCTGACTCCATCCTCCTGACACCCGCCCTTCACGTATGGATCAACATGAATGAGGTCACCCCTCAGTCTCTGTTTTTCCAAGCTCAAGAGACCCAGCTCCCTCAGCCTTTCCTCATCAGGGAGATGCTCCACTCCCCTCATGATCCTTGTGGCCCTGCTCTGGACTCTCTCCAGCAGCTCTGTGTCCTTCTGGAACTGAGTGGCCCAGAACTGGATACAAGATGCCACATGTGGTCTCACCAGGACAGAGTAGAGGGGAAGGAGAACTTCTCTTGATCTGCTAACCACCCCTGTTCTGATCCACCCCATGTTCTGTGATTCTGTGATGTCTTTTAATCTATCTTTGCACTCTGTAAAAATGATCAACCAATGAGACCAATGGGAAGGTCTCAGATGGAGCAAAAGCCTTAAATAGAGGTTTCAGAAAATGAAGGTCACCCTCCCCCTGTTTTCTCAACACGGTTTTAAATGTAAGAAACACAGAGCAGCTTGTGAAATGCAGAAGCTGAACCTACTCCATGCTGCTCCATAGGTTTTTTTCATGTTCCAGATAATCTTTAGCATAAAGCTTCTTGCACTGGAATTGTAGTTGATGAGTTTATCCAATAAGAGCTGTTTCTGCAACGAATTGTCATGGAGTAGATCGTGTCATGTGTTTCACACTGAGTTAGAGTAATTTCTTCCGTACCTCGGAGGAGTACGCCTCTTGTACTTTACAATCTCAGAGGAGGCAAGCAGCCCTTGTGATCCGCGTCAGCCTCCATCAAACTCTTGTGCCTCATGCTAACGCGATGTTCCTAAGGGAATGCCATGGTGATATTTATCCTCAGCCCGCCTGCGAAGAAAATCCCTGCCAAGCAGGAGAGGCGGCATCTGTATGCGCGACTGAGAGGTATTTTTGTGCTCGCAGATACTGGAGGGCTCTGAAAAGACTCAGATTCTGTAGGAATTGAATTGGAGAAAAACACCTGAGGAAAGGTCATTGGATTTTATTTTTTTCCTTTGGTCCAGGGGCTTAACTTGACATTTAAAGTAATAAAACCATCTGTAAAATCACGCCTTGTCCAGGAATGCCATTATAACAAGTTGAACCCTTGCAGAGTGGATGAAACCGCGAGTTAATTGTGATCTTAATAGATATCGCAGGTACTTGGGGCAATCAGACCTACCTTTATAACTCTTCTCATTGCTTGTTAATTATATTTCCTCTCTTAATTTCTCTACTTCTCTCATGTTCTGCGAGGAATATAGAAACCAGTGCAACTAATCACCTCTGAGTTATGCATGTGAATCATCCCCGAAGCACGTGCTTGGGACCTTGCTCTAGGTCAAGAGGCCATTCTAGACACAGAATTATTTCTTGCCTGATGCTAGGGACTTCTTGTGAACTTCAGTAAAGCCGGAGGCTCTGTTTGACTGCTAACTCTTGCTCAGCTGATAATTCTTTTGTTTCCTATTAAATGTATTGAAACTCTCTGAGAGCTCTATCAGACGGACTTCAGTTATTCGAACGCTCTGAATGCTGTGATCAAACACTATTTGGATATTACTTTCTTTTTCCTGTGTCATATTAGGGCCTGGAGAATCCATCTGATGAGGAGAGATGGAGAGAGTTGAGGCTGTGTGGTTTGAGGAAGAAGAGGCTGAGGGGTGAGACCTCATTGCTCTCTGCAGCTATCTGAAAGGACACTGTAGAGATGTTGGTGCTGGTCTCTTCTCACAGGTCATTAGCAACAGCAGCAGAGGGAAGGGCTTCAAGCTCCAACAGGGGAGGGTTCGACTGGCCATCAGGAAGAAATTCTTCCCGAAGAATTCCAGTGATTAGGCACTGGACTGGGCTGCCCAGGGTGGTGGTTGAGTCCCCATCCCTTGATGAGTTTAAAACTTGTTTAGATGTTGGGGCATCTGGTTTAGGGGTGACCTTGTAGAGTAAGACTGATGATTGGACTCAATGATCCCAAAGGTCTTTTCCAACCTTAATGATTCTATGATTCTAGTACCTGTGCTTGATTTTTCTGTTGTCGTCTCTCTGTAACCTGAAAGTCACAAGCTGCAGGTTTTCTGGATCAGCAAGCTGTGATAGAAGGTCAGAAGTCTTGTCTATATTCTTTCATGGAAATGCTGAAGCTGTGAATATAAATCTTATGCTTGATGACATCCAGAATAATTTCAGTGTATGAGCTTTTTCTTTTTGCTGTTTTTTATTCGGAGGGACAGGAGGCTGGCTGGTTGGTAGGTGGGTTTTTTAAAACCAAAGGCCAACCTTTTTGCAACAGTTTTCAGTGGGCTTGACCTAGAATGCTTTTGCCTACACCAGAACCACAAAATAGCTTGAAAATACACCAACACTGAAGAGAGACCTACCTTTTAAAGCAGTGTGCAGCAGTGAGGACCCAGCAGCTGCTGATGAGAGTAGCACCACACAAGAGTCTTCCATCACCATGAGAAGATTTCAGTCGGAGTGCAACCTGCCATGGCCAGCCACCCCTACAGAAGATACAGGGCACAGCACTCAGGTACCACCGTCAAAAAGTAGGGTGTCTTCTGTGACCTTCAGTGCAAATCCTGCTCAGGTTCTTTGATGTAACTTGCAGGCCATGTTAGTTATTAACAGTCGAGAACACCTTTAGATTGTTGTGGCGTTCAGAACACATTATTTACTAGTCTCATTTGTCTCTTTCTAATAGTTTGCTCTGTCTGACTGCTTTTACATCCTCTGGGCTCACTCTTGTTACTGTGCTTTGAACCTCCTCCACCTAGGCAGTGTCGTCTTGGATCGCTGATGCTGTACATGTACTTTGACACAGGGTGCACCACGACAAATAATGAGAAGTCTGGGTCTTTTACAGTCCCTCTTGCGAGATTCTCTGAGTATGTATTTGCTGTGCTTACTCACAGTCGTTAAGAAAACACAGCTTACACTTCTTATTATAGCATTTACTATAGCGGTAGTATTTAGTTAGCCTGTTTGTGTTGACTACATATAAACCTGTCATGAAAAGCTAAGAACAAAAAGCCATGTTTCATAGCTCTTTACTGTAAGGGCTACAGAGCAGAGAACAGGCTGCCCAGGGAAGTTGTAGAGTCTCCTTCTGTGGAGATTTTCAAGACCCATCTGGGTGTGTTACTGTGTAACCTGTCTTATGTTCTGTGATCCTGCTTGAGCAGGGGGGTTGGACTTGATGACCCCTGGAGGTCGCTTCCAACCCCTAATGATCTGTGCGTCTGTGTCATCATGATGGAGACTTTTTTTATGAAGGAAAATCAGATCGTAGGCAGTGAATCACAGCCAGGCCCTTTTTTTTGAGGGGGTAGGCAGCATTTATAACCTTGTGTTCTAAGAAGTATGTTCTTCGCTCCCTTCATACAGCTCACCTTCTGATAGCAAGATATCCTTTGAAAAAAATAAAATGGCTATTTTGAAAGTAAGAAGTTTAACCCAGACTCATGAACATCTACAGGTTATCAACCAATGCTTCAAGTATTTAACAATATTTCTTCATTTCCTACCAAACGTACTTGGTACCTTTCTGCTTCTACCTCGTGCCAAGACAAAAGCAACATCAAACCTACAATAAAACCATGAATTGGGCAAACCACGTATGGCAAATACATGTCTTAGAAGACTTCTATTCAACATGAGCTGTCTCTACCAAATATTTACCGTAAAGAGTTTTTCCCACCGATTATCCGCTTTTGTCGGCGGTGCAGTAGCCTCAATCCACAAACAGAAGCAAGAGAATCTAAACAAGAAGGAGAGATACAGCCAGCATTAAACTCCAGCTGAAAAGTAGCCAGTCTTCAACGACAGCTACCTGAAAAAAACAAACAGGCCACAGGGAGGCTCTAGTTTTGACCAACCAAATTTTACTCAGGGAAAACACACTGAATGCTCACAGACTTAACTCGCAGTATAAGGAGAAAGGCTTCCCCACCACTTCTGTTTCTGTCATTTGGTCTGTTTCCTCTGTGAGGAGGGATTGTTTACCTCCATCTCTTCCCACTATGGCAGTTCCCCCTGTCCGTCTGCCACTCACAACAGGGCTTCACCTTTATTGCCGATCCCAGGGACCTTCTTGCTTAGGTGCTCACAGATCACCCCTGCATCCTCACTGTGACGGCAGTTGTGCGTCCCGATGTCCTGCTTAATGCAGTCTGCCAAGTACCTCTCGTTCCCCGTACACTTCACGTTATCCACGTGGATTGGGCCTTTGCCCTCCCCAAAGTACGCCATTGTCCTTGCTTTGGCCGGACCTCTGGAAACAGAACGTGGAACATCTTGAGGCGTTAGTCTACATTTTACCCACTGAAATGTTTCAGAGCACTGAAAGACACTGAGGTTTTATCCCAAGTCCTGTCACTGATGAACCTGCTGACAGATTGTCTTCTTCGCTAAGTAGAAACAGTTAGCAAATCTACTGCAGTTCATTAATTGCTGAACATGTGCTTTTGCGATCTGTTTAGAGGGCATGATGCGAAGTCTTTAGCGTTGTAATGGCAGGGCAGATACCTCTAGGGCAAAATACGGGAAAGCTGCTTTTTCATCATCTCCTTAATCCTCATAGCAAATCAACATCTGTGGATGCCCAAAGGAATCTCTTCTGTAGTGGCAGTTCTGACTGACCCTTGTATTAGCTGTCTGGGGATATGAACGTATTTGGTTATCAGGCCACTTTTAAAGCTGAGTTCTAAAACTCTAGCATGGTCAGAGGAAGGCTGACCCCAGTTCAGTCTCAGCACCCGACCTTTCTCTCATCCTTGGTGCTCACGTGGCCTTTTCATACACAGGCCCAAAGAGCGGTCAAGCTTTTGCCTTTCTCAGACTTGCACACAGAAAGCCTTGCCTGTTAGGGTGGGCTTTGCAGTGTCCTGAGAGGCAGGCAGGCAGGTTTTCTAAGTACAGTGTCAGTCTGAATGCAAGAACTGTAAAAAGCCAGGCAAGAGAAGCATGTGAAACGGGGGGCAGAGAGGACACCACAAGGTCAACTGTGCTTACTCATTTTGCATTTCCATGGCTAGTGTGCGTTTACCAGATAATCCAAAGCCTTAACTGACTTGGGAACCAGTATAGGGCAGTCTTTCCCTAATGAGTGTAGTAGGATTTCACTTGGCAATTACAGGCAATGTGTCTCTTCTTGTTCCAAGTGTTGTTTGTTTTTAAATGATTCTCTGGTTACTGGTAACTACAAAGATGTCCAGCTCTTCAGCTCCTGTGGGCAGCTGACGTGTCCATGTGTGTTGCTACATACAGGCACTTGCTGGTTTTGGTATCCCTGTGTCAAACACAATATTTCAGCCTTAGGGTCCTGCTATAAAGTTCCTGAGGCCATGGAAAACTACTTTGTTTTGAACTGCCTTTCCCACAGAAGTATTTCTTGCAATTCAGTGTAGAATTGTCTCTGCAGATTGTTACTGGCTACTCAATCAAGGCTCTGCCTTCTCTGGCCACTAGATAAATCTCAGAGATTACTCTGACATCTGTGAGGTTGGACGTGTAAATATTTTAGGTAAAAGAGATGTAGAGGGAGAGATGAAGGAAGGAATGCACTGATGGAATTGCAATTACACATTGACATGAACTGAGTCATGGGACTTGCATTGCAGAGAGTCTTCATAACTGTGTATGAAGGCTGTCTTATCACTTCCCCTGCTTCACTAATCTCTCCATTTGCTGGTAATTGCAGTGAACTGTGTGGCCATACCCATGCTTAACAAAAGAACCCCAACAACTCACTGTTTGAATAGGTCATCTACCAAGAAACATGAATCTTAGCAGCATCTAATGATAGGACAAGGGGCAGCGGGTGTGAGCTGGAACACAGGAGGTTCCACATCAATGTGAGAAGGACCTTCTCCCCGATGAGGCTGACAGAGCCCTGGCAGGGGCTGCCCAGGGGGGTTGTGGAGTCTCCTTCTCTGGAGAGGTTTCAAACCCGCCTGGCCATATTCCTGGGCGACTGGATCTAGGGGATCTTGCTGTGGCAGGGGGACTGGACTGTATGATCTTTCGAGGTCCCTTCCAATCCCTAATGGTCTGTGATTCTGCCCTTGAACTTTGTTTAGATTGTTTTTGGAGCACAAATGTGTAGTCACTTATTGTTTGTGTGTGGGTGTGTGCATGTGTGTTCCTGTAAGCCTGTCCTAAAAGAAAGGGGCTAATTTTACTGGGCCACTTAATTCATTAAAAAGCTTCTAAAACTCTCTTTTGCTCTTTATTTGTTCTATCAGAACACTTTTGATTGTTAAACCAAATCACAGATGGTGCTTAGAAAAGGTGTGACAAAGTGGCTTAAGGAGGCATCTCTGAAACCAGCATTGCTTTGAACCTAGCAATTTTGCAACTTGGGGATCTTCTTACTTCAGTCTCAGAGTGAACCCCAGTAAATGGCTGAGAATGTTTCCAAGCGGGATTTTGTAAAATCAATGTGCAGATAAGCACTGACAACATGAAATAACATAGGCAGGGAAAAGCTCCATCCGTTTTCTCCATGTTTACTCTGTGCTTGCACAAGACGTCCCTCCTAAAATAGTCTTCTCTCTCATGTGTAATAATAACAACTGTGTGATGCAATTCCCCAGTAGGAAAGACTTGAGAATTAAACAGCATCATAAAGGGAGTTAAATGATGCTGTTTAGTTCTGTGGCCAGTCTCAATGGAAACTGTTACCAGCTTCAGGATTAGGTGCTTTTTGAATTCCTCCTGGGAAGAGGTCCCAATGTGTTTGTTTCTAAAGAAACACTCATCATCAGGCTCAGGTACATGAACACACTATCTCCTGCCTTTCTTTTGGAACAGTGAATACGATTTGACCTTCACCAAAATGATCTGTGTGTTATCTCTCAGGCCCGGACGCAATTCCAGTTCATCAGTGCACATAACAGCATAGCTGGGCTTGTGGAATGCAACTGTCTAGACACGGGGTCACCAAGATCCACCATCTCCAACAAGCTCTCCCAATTTCTGGAACCTAATTTTAGATTTCTAAAACATGCCTGTCCCATGTCTTTTAGGAGATGTGCTCTGTGCCTGTCATGATCTTAACTCCCCATTCTAACATGACACACATTGAGAGTCCAGCCAACTGTCTGCCCTTGCAGAGAAGCAAAAGCAGAAGCTGGGGATAAGGGGTTGATCACCTGGGAAAGGCATAGAGCAGACCAGAGGCTGAGGCTGTGTAAAAAAAATAAAGTCTTGGTGTGGAACCAGAAGTGACACGCAAAATGTTTAGCCAGTAGCTTAATCATTTGTAATATTTAACTTCTAAAAGATATTTAATAACTAACTTGCATTTCAGTTGCAGTCAGGCTACAAATGCCTTTCAGCATGAGAATTCCTTTTCCCAGTTGCGCTAGTCAGTGACTGCTCCTTTTGAAGGTGTCTTCTGCTACTCGTGCAAACAGTATAAATACAGTTTCTAAAGGAACGCCAAACAGATGAGTTGTAAAAGTTGTATGTTATGTTATCAGACACATGTTGGTGATCCTAGGTTGCAGAAACTTAACGTTTTGAGATAGAGCAAATGGATAACTGGAGAAACAGCTTAATGAGTTTTCTTACTTGTAGCCAAGCTGTCGACAGACTACAGCTGCATCCTTATCAGACCATCCATCATCACAAATTGTGCCCCACTGGCCGTTGATAAAAATCTCCACACGTCCTTCCTTCTTATTCTCACCATCCATCAGCCTGATGGGAGGACCTGGGAATGAATTACTGCTGTCAGCTCACAATAACGGAAGCAACAACTAGTACTTTAAGTCATTTGGTCCTGTTCAGTTTACAAGGTCAGCTGACATTTATGTGCAACAAGCCTCACATCAGCTGCTAAGCAGTTGCATTTTTCCTAGCCGGCAAAGGGAAGTAGTTTGTACAAACTGTAAGAGAAACATGAAATATCACTTTGTGTTTTGAACTTCAGACTTCACCTGGTTCCTTCATTTCATACAAATACGTGATGTAGCTCAGAACCTGACCACGATGGACACAGAACAATTCCTCCCTAATGCCAGAGAAGGCCTGACCTATGTTTGGTAGAATACCCAAATCAGTCAGTCTTTAGTAATCCGGATTCTTTCAGTGCTTGGCCTGTCATTAAGTTTTGAATCAGAGGCAGAATATATATTGTTGATTCTAAAACTCCTGTCTAGCATGTAAGAAACACAAGTAGCCTTCAAAGTGACCGGTTCCTCAGAGGCCTCTCCATAATGTGTAAGTGGAAACCACCCTCTAAATCCTCCGGTCCGTCATATGTACAATCCTTACTACACTATTGAGAGTTTCTTTTTACAGTAATTGGGAGGACTGTTCTAATGGTCTTCTAACCTGTTCCTAATCTTCTCTAAATCTGTGAGGATGAGAAACTGCTTCACTGTGCCCTTAAGACAAGCAGTATTTTGAGACTTTGGATACTTCAGATTACTTTAGGGTATGAATAACTTGTGTATACCAAAGTTACTCTTGATTAGAGCTAGTTAAAACTGGCTTAACTCATTAATTAAAAAAGAATTTAAAAACTAAATGAAAGTCCGTTTGCTTCCAATGTCAGTGAATACATGTTGCTGATACTGCAGTCCCTGCTGTTTGGACAGCTACACGAATTAAACCCAGCTTTCTGGTTAGCTCCATTGTCATCATCTTACTACACAGATGTTATCCTACTGTCTTAGAGAGGAGGAGGCTGAGAGAAGACCTTGCTCTCTGCAGCTACCTGAAAGGGGGCTGTAGCGAGGCTGGTGCTGGTCTCTTCTCCCAAATCATTAATGGTAGGATGAGGGAAAATGTCCTCAATTGGCATCAGGGGTTTAGACTGGGTCTTAGGAAGACGTTCTTTGCTGAGAGAGTGGTTGGGCACTGGAACAGGCTGCCCAGGGAGGTGCTGGAGTCCCCATCCCTGGAGGGGTTTAAAAACAGAGTAGCTAAAGACTTGAAGCTGTGGTCTAGGGGTTAGGGAGCTGTTGGGATGAGGGCTGGACTTGGTGATCCTGGAGGTCCTTTCCAGCCATGAGGCTTCTATGATTCTATGAAGGAGATTTTCTTTTGCACAGTTGGGCAGCATATCATTTCTTTGGGCTACCCTGATGCTAAACTGTGACAGTTTGTCCACTTCCCAACCAGAAATCGTGTAGGAAATGTCAGATACCATCTTCCCTTTCCTGTTGAAATGATGTGTTATTCCGGAAGAATACGATTTAGGTGAAAATCACCCTGCCATTACCCAGCTGGAGGCAGGGGACATTGCTGAGCCAGTGTAGGTATTTTATGATCGTGTTATTTTTGGAAAAGAATCCCCATTTCTAAGCACATTAACAGAGCTCTCTAGTAATGGGGATGTGAGAATGTCACCATATGGATGCAGGGGAAAAGTGAGCTTTTTCCCCTTCCTGTTCCTCTGCACACCTCTGCCAACTGCTGACATTTGGAGTATCCTTCAGTACATTGTACTTTGCCGCTGCAATGCTACTGACACTGACCTTACCCAAAGAGATGCCTTACCAAGCGAGAGTCTATGGCTGTCATTGTCCGGATAGCAAATGAGCCTGACATCCTCCTGATGGCTGCAGTCGTGCTCCCCCCACTCTCTCCTCGAGCACTGCAGAAGGTTTGTCTCCTTCCCTGAGCAGCCGACATCGTCCAGCCAGATGGGCTCAGAGCTTCCTTCCGAGAAGCTCTCAGGGGCACTCTTCCCATACCTGCAGAACACGTACAGAACAGTGTTTTGCACTAGAAAGGAAATAAATCTTTTGGAAAAAATACAAGTTTCTCAAGTAGTACCAGTATGAACCAGTGACATGACAGTTCACCATGGCAGGGCAGGTTCCGTCAGCATTACATTCAGCAAGAGCGCCATATACTGCTGCTTTGGCAATGGTTTTTGAGGAGTTGCTGTTACGTGCGTACAAGCTTGAGATGCAGGTGGCTTTGGTAAAGGCCTCCTTCCCAGCAGCATATGGCTGTCTCACTGACTTTGAGACTTCAGGCATGTTCGGATATACATTTAGATGTCACAGCCTGGGGAAAGCGTGAGATCCAAGTCTTTTTGCGGTGTGAGTTGTTACCATCTGAAGGCAACAGTCGCCTAGTGAAAGGGTTATCTTTGTAGCTACAGTCGCTAGGAGGAGCAGTGAAGAGTGAATATGTGAAACTCTAATGGGTTTTTTTTCTAAAATGGACTGTGCAGTACACAAGGGTGTTCTGGGTCCAGGCTGTGGGCTTCTCTGAGCTAGATCTAGAAGGACTTCTGTCTGGGAAACAGAAAAATCCCTTATATCTGTGATTTTTAACGACTGCTCGACAAGCAGAGATTTTGAAGAATTGAACTTTTACAGGCAAAGCAGATGTAAGACATTTCTTTCAGTATAGTATATGCCTTGATCTCACTTAGCCAAAGGGATGATTAGAAGGAATTTGGTGACTACAGGCTGCTGAATCACAGCCTCAGCTGAAGCTTTTTCTTCTTCTACCTAAATTGAGGCCATAAATATTATTTTGAGATGGAGGGAAGCAGATTTTAATGGATTTTATCTCAGTAGGTTCTATGAAGCACTCAGCTAACAGTAAAAAAAAAAAGCCTCTTGGATTTTGTAGGGTTCATGTAACTGTCATCACTGTCAAGTCAAGGAGTCACATATCTAATATCAAGTAATCTTACTTAAATCCCAGCTGCCGGCAAACCACCTGTGTATTCAGCTCTGTCCACCCATCATCGCAGACTGTGCCCCACTGCCCAGTATAATAGACCTCCAGGCGTCCCTCATGACTGCCTTTCCCACTTGTTAGTCTTAATGCACCATCTGTGTCATTAACAAGTAAGGAAAAACAAAAACAAGAGTCAGTTTTTCTTAGGTCCGCTTACTGTTCCAACACAAAGTCAATAACATTGCATTTACGGCACTGGATTAGAGCATTAGACGCCAGACTCTAGTGCTGATCACTGGGTACCATTTAACGAGAGGAGGAGAGAAATGCCATAGTGCCCCAGGTGGCGGGCAGTGACGTGTAACGCCCTTGCTTAAACACAAAGGAAATAGCACAAGAGATTGATCCCCAAGCCTTTAATGCCAAGTCTGCAGGAGTGGGCCTGGCGCTGTGATTTCACTACATAAACTCCTTCTCTTTGTCTATTCAGTTATTCCCCACTGCTGTTACGCTGCAGCACTCCCTGCTAGTGACAGCCGCGAGGCACAGGTCAGTCACCCCGCACCCAGCAAGTGGCAGTTCGCAGGCTTTGTGGCGAGCACTGAGATTCTCTGAACTGGCAGCGCTCCCACAGCCAACAGCTGTTCATCCTGATACTTCATTACAGTGGGGTTTGTGCATCTTCAAACTGGAAATTCTCTTTCCAGAGCTGTGAACTCTGCCTTTTTCACTGTTCTCCTGAGTAATTATTGGCAACTGAAGTACCTGTGAGGGGTGTGCAAGAAACGCCAGCATCTTCTTTGTGGCCACAGTTGTGGTCTCGCCAGGAGCTTTTTGGACACTGTTCTATGGACAGTTCGTTTCCTGTGCACTGCACTTCATCCAGCAGCACCAGGCCTGAGCCTTCTCCAAAGTGAGCCTGGCTCCACGCCTTGGCAATACCCCTGGCAAAGCATAACAAAGACCAAGTCAAGAGCGAGCGAGTGGCAGGGCCTCTGTCTCCATGGGAAGAGCTGAAATGTTTGGCGTCCGGCTTCTAAAATTGCAGAGGGGTCTGCCTGAACAGCCACTGCTCTGGGAACTGGCAGTGCTGCCCTTGGGATGTCATGTGTGTGGTGTGGATCCACAGCCTGGTCTCAGCTGAGGGCGTGGAGAGACTCAAACAGACCATTTGCACGGTTCAAATGTATTTAGAACATTAATTTCTCTAGTGTTGTGTGTAAGAGATTTCCCTATCCTGATCCTTTTAGTTTTTAAGCATAACTTTCCTAGAAGAGCTTACAGACATATAGCTTGGCTATGAGGATTCTAGGTTTCGTTTTCATTTGCTTCTATGTAGTGAAAATAATCCAATTCATATTCCTACAGAGAATTTCATCTGTTGTCCTCAGAGCACATTAATGAAACTCGGGCACACAGATCAAGCAGATAAAGGTGACTGTGCCCCTTTAGTCATGAACAAACTACAGCAAAGAGCCTCTGTCGTATCCTCAGTCAGTGGTAGAAAGAACAGAAAGCAGACGTGTGGTGGCCTCGTGTGTGTGTGTCACGCTCTTCAGGTCAGCACAGAGGATGTGGAGCACAAGCACCAATGCAAATGGAGCATGCTCCATTGCTGCAGCTTTGCAGACAGTGTGCAGGGTTTAACACATGATGATGATCTAGCAGGGTGTTTCCAGTTTATCACATTAATTGATTCATTACTTTATCACATCTTTCATATGATTTTCATGGCCTGGTTTCTTTCCACTCAGACATTTGTTGGTTCATATATCCAGTCTGGTTTTATTAGGACTATTCTCAATGCCTGTCTTCTTTTACAACTCGTAAGATGGAAATGCCTGTCTAGATGTTTCACTGCGTTGAATTACCTAGCTAAAGGATTAGTTTAAGTTAACTAACATGCAGCCTGGGTGTGGGGCTCTACACTGATTACTGATTTGCCATGTCTTGTCACATCACACATAGCAGGAATGACATGTTCAGCTGAGACTGGAGACATAACAGGTCTGCACTCTTTTGGTTTTGGGTGCAACCACTTGGTCTTAACTGGCTTTTGCGACTGTGCTGGGACAGCACATTGCTGTGATGTATTTTTTTAACTATAAGTTGCAGTAGTTAATGTTTTTAAGGCACTGACTTCAAGAATTCCATCCCTATATGGATTTGGATAGATGTGGCTTTCATTTCTAGCACTTTGTATGGCTAGCACAGACCCACGAAGATGATAGAGTGGAGCATCTCCCTGCTGAGGAAAGGCTGAGGGAGCTGGGGCTCTCGAGCTTGGAGGAGACTGAGGGGTGACGTCATTAATGTTGATAAATATGTGAAAGGTGGGTGTCAGGAGGATGGAGCCAGGCTCTGCTCAGGGGCATCTAATGATAGAAAAAGGGGCAATGGGCAATGCACGAGCTGGAACAGAGGAGATTCCTCATCAATCTGAGAAGGAACTTCTTCATAGTGTGGGTGACAAGAGTGCTGGAAGGGGCTGCCTTGGAGGGCTGTGGAGTCTCCTCTGGAGACATTTAAAACCCACCTGGATATGTTCCTGTGCAACTTGGTCTAAGTGATCCAGCTCTGGCAGAGGGATTTGACCAGATAATCTTGAGATCTCTTCCAATCCCTAATGTTCTGTGATGCTGTGAAAGGGTGGGTGTCAGGAGGATGGAGCCAGGCTCTGCTCAGGGGCACCCACTGATAGGACGAGGGGCAATGGGTGTGAGCTAGAACAGAAGAGGTTCCACATCAATATGAGAAGGAACCTCTTCATGGTGAGGGTGACAGAGCCTTGGCAGGGGCTGCCCAGGGAGGTGATGGAGTCCCCATCCCTGGAGGTGTGTAAAAACCAAGTAGCTAAAGCACTTGAGGCCACGGTCTAGGGGTCAGGGAGATGTTGGGATGCGGCCTGGACTTGACGATCCTGGAGATCCTTTCCAGCCATACCGATTCTAAGATTCAAGGAATCGACCGTGGGCCAAGCGATGCCGAGTGGCTGCCCGGCCCCCGGGGCCTCCCCGCCGCCGCCACCAGGGCGCTGCGGGCGGCAGCGGCGGAAGAGCGCCCGCGTGTGCCCGCCCCTGCGGGATGGCCGCTCGGATACTGCTGGAGATCAGGCGCGGGGCGCAGACCGCGCTGCTGGTTGTCCGGTACTGCGGGGCTGTGCGGGATGGCTGCGGGGGTGGCGGATGTGCAAACAGGGTGAGGTGCGGGAGGACAGAGAGAGAGGGAGGGAAAGAGAGAGAGAACCGCGTTGTGCGCCCGCATCAAGCGAGCCGCAGCCGCGCTCCGGTGCGTGAGCGCTCCAGTGCCTGAGCGCTCCGGTCCTTCTCCCCGCTCGGCTCGTCCCGGCACCCCGCACTAACCGCGCTCCTTCTCTCCGCAGCGAGGCGGCCCTGCCCGGCTCCCCCGAGGACGTGGTAGTGGCCGCGGACCGCGTGGAGGTGCGGAGCGGCGGCGGCGGCTGCGATGCGGCGGTGCTGCCGCCAGGGGTCAGGCTGGCCCCAGCCTCCTGTCGCGGCCTGCGCCGCCTCCCCGGCGACGGCCTCCACCTGCGCCTGCGCCTGCGCTGCCCCCTGCTCGGCCCGGCCCCGCGGCACGGTAAGGCGGGGCGAGGGGGAGAGGCCTTCGCGCTCCTCACTGAGGGGGGGAGGCTGTGCTGCTCCTTGGGGCCCTGCGGTACCTGATGTTGGTGATTCGCACTCTGCCTTTGCCTTGGCTTTCACCGAAAGGCTCCCTTCAGCTCTCCTTTGAGGAGCTGATGAGTGAAGTTGTTAGGTTTGGAAGTCAGAAGTGCAGGAATGTAGAATCTTCAAGATTGGAAAAGACCTTCAAGATCATCAAGTAAAACCATCTGCCCTACAAACCCCCAACCACTGCCCCATCTCCTGAAACACCCTGGCGGCCTGGTTGGTGAACCCCTCCAGGGACGGTGCCTCCACCCCCTCCCTGGGCAGCCTGTTCCAAGGCCGCCTCACTCTTCCTGGGAAGAAGTTTTTCCTAAAATCCCATCTGAACCTCATGGAACTGAGGGTCTCACAACCTTAGTTTGCACAGGTTAATGCTGTATCCTCAGCAGGGCTCCCACTTCATCCAGCAGTGGGTCCACATGTCCTCTAGTTTTCCTTTTCTCTCCAGTCTACTTGAAAAATCCCTTCTAGTTATCCCTGACCTCCCTTGCCACGTTTGATTCCAAGGAGACCTTAGCTTTCCTCCTCTCTTCCATCGGTCTTGGAATCATAGAATCACAGAATGGCCGGGGTGGGAAGGGACCTTAAACTTAGCCTTCCTCCTCTCTTGCCTCTGTCATGGGACTTGGTCTAGGCAATCCTGCTGTGGCAGGGGGATTGGACTGAATGATCTTTTGAGGTTCCTTTCAATCCCTGATGTGCTGTGATTCTGTATGTGTGTGAATCATAGAATGGCCAGAGTGGGAAGGGACCTTAAAGATCATCTAGTTCCAACTCCCCCTGCAAAGTCAGGGACATCTTCACTAGAGCAGGTTACTGGGGGCCCCATCCAACCCATCCTCTGACAACACTCCTGTCTTCCTCCAACGAGGTCAATCCCTGCTTCCATGTTTTATAAACTTCCTTCTTTCACTTGTATGTTAGATGATCCTGCTATGGTGGGGGGATTGGACTAGATGATCTTTCGAGGTCCCATCCAGTCCCTAATGTTCAGTATGTTCAGTGATTTTGTGTTTTCAGAAGCTTCCTGCTCAGCCACGCAGGTATCCTGCTGCCCTTGCCTTGAATTCTTGCTACTCAGGAGGGATTCCAAAGCTGTGTAAATAAGGCCCTAGGAAACAGGGTTTAGCCAGCATGGTGGGGTTGGGTTGATAGTTAGACTGGATGATGAACCTTAATGATTCTGTAGCTAACATCTGCAAAATTACCCATTTATTTCCATGATGCTGATAATTCAGGCCTAGGATGTGTTTGCATCGCATTGTGTTATAGCTGCTGCTTGCATTCATTTTAGCATCTTAGTTCAGTGTGTTTAGGTTCATTTCAAAGTCTGTGACACAGAAAGGTGTTAAGTAATTCAAAGTCTTCACTCTGTGGTTGTAAAGTAGAAACGTCTAATAATGTGTGTGATGTACAGTAGTGGATCCAGCACCGGCAACACAGAATCACAGAACATTAGGGATTGGAAGAGACCTTGAAAGATCATCCAGTCCAGTTCCCCTGCCACAGCAGGATCCCCTAGCTCTAGTCACACAGGAACATGGCCAGGTGGGTTTGAAATGTCTGCGGAGAAGGAGACGCCACAACCTGCCCTGGGCAGCCCTTCCAGTGCTCTGTCACCCTCACTGGGAAGAAGTTGCTTCTCATATTGGCGTGGAACCTCCTCTGTTCCAGCTCACACTCGTTGCCCCTTGTCCTATCGTTGGGTGCCCCTGAGCAGAGCCTGGCTCCATCCTCCTGAGACCCACCCTTCACATATTGATTAACATTCATGGGGTCACCCCTCAGCTTCCTTTTTTCCAAGCTCAAGAGACCCAGCTCCCTCAGCCTTTCCTCAGCAGGGAGATGTTCCATGTGCTGGAATACTTTTGATGCTATAGTGTGCTGAGGTTGCTTCTCTACATTAACCGCTAATTATGCACGTGCTTTGACGATTTAGTTATACAAAATCTACTTAGTGTGCCTTATTAATGAGGCATGCTGCAGAAGATCAGGGATCAAGGTTTAAGAAGTTACCTCTGAATGCTGTGCCCGTGAAAAACATGTATGTGAAGACTGAAACAAGCCAAAGCCCCATCGTGTTCCCTTTTAGAGTCCAGAGGTATAATTAAAGATGGAGCAGCTGAGAGAACTGTAGCTGATTAATCTGGAGAAAAGGAGGCTGAGGGGAGACTTTCTTGATCTTTACAGCTACCTGAAAGGAGGTTGGAGAGAGATGGTGGTCAATCTCGTCTCCGCAGTTACCAGTGATAGGACAAGAGGAAACAGCCTCAAGCTGCCCCAGGGGAGGGTTAGGCTGGACATCTTCCCTGGCAGTGTGGTGGGGGGTTGGAACTGGCTGCCCAGGTTTGGGGGGAGACACCATTCCTGGAGGGGTTTAAACAACGAGTGGTTGCGTCCCTGGGGAAGAACATTTAACGATCATGGTGGGATTGGGTTGACAGTTGGACTGGATGATCTTGGAGATCTCTTCCAACCTTAACATGATTCTGATTCTCTATGTGAACCAGATGGCAATCAGCATAGGATAACTTAGTCTTGCATACCAGACTAGTTGTTTTGTAGGTGAACTTCAGGAACCTTTTGAAATACTTTAATGCCTGCAAGCTAAGTCTGAAATATCAAATGCCAGTGCTAAGAATACACTTTGATGCTGGAGGAAGTGGGCAGTGCAAAACTTACTCATACATAGAGCTGGGCTTGCAGGTTTAGTTTTCTTCCGCCTAATGTTATTTGATAAATTGTGTAGGATTTATAGTTCCTTTTTAAACTGGAAAAGTCATCTGAGTTGGCTTTTGTGAGACTGTTTTGCTTTGCTGGCCTGCAGAGGGTGTTGCTCACTCTCTGTTCCAGTCTGGAAATGTACAGCTAGTGCCCTCTTTCCCCTTGCCAGCCCCAACTACTCCATGTTAACTATTGGGATGAACCCTCATATTGCAGAGACACTAATTAACAGGAAAACCATTACAAAAGGGTGGCATTTAATTCATACTATTTCCATAATGATATTGCAGCTCCCCCTGTGGAGATGATTTGCATCTTTAAAATAGGAGGAGACTCGGAGGGGACCTTCTCCCTCTCTTCAACTCCCTGAAGGGAGGCTGTAGTCAGATGGGGGTCAGGATCTTCTCCCAGGCAACCAGTGCCAGGACAAGAGGACAGAGCCTGAAGTTGCCATCGGAGGGTTAGGTTGGATGTCAGGAAGCCCTCCCTCATGGAGAAGGTGATAATAGCCTGTATTGGACTGCCCAGGGCAGTGGAGGGTTCCCCATGCCTGGAGGTGTTGAAGGCCAGCCTGGCTGTGACCCTTAGTGCCCTGGTCTGTCTGCTGTGGTGATGTTAGGTCCTGGGCTGGGCTGGATGATCTTAGACATCTTTTCCAGCCTCAATGATTCTGTGATTCTGTAATAATTATTCACATACACGATGTCAGTGTGTGGCATGAGATGAAGTTAGTGAGTTTTCCCTACATCTGAGTCCCTACTTCTAAGGGTAAATAAAATAAGAGTGAGTTAAATATGTTAGATTTTGCTTTAGGATCATAGAGTCATCATCCTGGCTGGAGAGGACCTCCAGGGTCATCAAGTCCAGCCCTCAGCCCAACGTCTCTCTAAACCATAGTCCATGGCCTCAAGTGCTCCAGCTACTCGGATTTCAAACACCTCCAGGGATGGGAACTCCACCACTCCCTTGGCAGCCTGTTTGATTCTTTGCTGGACCGAGGTGTTTGCCAGGATTTTTCTGTACAGGTGACTGAAAATTTCACATATCTTCTTCTGTCTATAGATCTGATTTTTAATTTGAGGGAAAGCCTGAAACCCCAGAAGAATTACGTCTTTTACTGCCAGTCCTGTGGTGACATCATCGTAAAAGACCGGTGAGTACTGCACCCTCTTGTATTTACAGCAAATGTTCCTTAGTGGTGAGGATTCAGGCTACTTTGTGTAGTTAGAGAGACAGCTCAAAGGTATTTATTTTGAAATTGATAGAGCATCTAAGATGATGCTTGTGAAGCACTACAGATGAGCAAAAGAGCACTATGTTATCAGCATTTATCCTTTTACTTCTTGATTTCATTCTGGCTGGAAAGTAAAAGCACCTTACAATGAGAGTTTGGTGCTTTGTTGTAGAAGCTGGGAAATCTGGGTTCTTTTCCTGCTTCTCTGCTATGCTTGGAACAAGACATTTCCTTTCATAGCTGGAGCGAGGGCAGAGGAGGGCAATGAAGCTGGTGTGGGGCGTGGAGAATAAATCTCATGAGGAGAGATTGAGAGACTTGGGGCTGTTTAGTTTGATGAAGAGGCAAGGGGACACCTCATCACTCTCTGCAACTACCTGAAAGGACACTGTAGAGAAGTTGGTGCTGGGCTCTTCTCACAGGTCATTAGTGACGGAAGCAGAGCCTGAATGTGTTCCTGTGTGACTTGGTCTAGGTGATCCTGCTCTGGCAGGGGAATTGGACTAGATGATCTTTAAAGCTTCCTTCCAATCCCTACTGTTCTGTGATTCTGTGAAGGGCTTCAAGCTTCAACAGGGACACCAGGAAGAAATTCTTGACGGAGAGAGTGGTCAGGCACTGAAATCGGCTGTTGGTAGTTGAGTCCCTATCCATGGATGGGTTTAAAAGACACTGAAATGTAGTGTTGGGGGATCTGGTTTAGGGGTGAACTTGTAGAGTAGAGTTGATGGTTGGACTCGATAACCCTAAAGATCTTTTCCAACCTGAATGATTCTATGATTCTATGATTACGTAAGTGTAAAGTTTCTTTGAGATCTGTGCTTTTCCGTCATACAGAATCTCTTTGCACTCATTTTAATACCTTCAAGTTTTGCTGCACAAACAAAAAGCTCTATCATTTTGGCCTGGAAGTCTTGCAAGGCTCATACTTTCCACTCATTTTTCACCTGTGTTCTAACAGAAGTGACATCTTTGCTGTGTTCAAGGGAATAACCTGAAAATGTTAGCCCAGACTACTTTTTTCCTCTGTACTTCAGGGATCCTCTTCAGTTCTGCTCAGAATCTCATTAATTACTTTTAGTCATCGTGCTGGAGCAATAGAGGGGCTGCTTTGATTTGGGATGTTGACCACAGTTCCCTTCTGTCTATTAAGCAAAGCCAACCTCCACACTGTTCAGGGATGCTGAATTTGGGACACATGGGATTTGTTTTGTAGCTGTGTGACTCAGCATTGTCTCTGTTCTTTACAAAATCTGCAGAGTGAATGAGAATTCTAATAAACAGCCGGGCAGAGAGGGACCTGGCAGTGCTGGTTGACAACCAGCTGAACAGGAGCCAGCAGGGTGCCCAGGTGGCACAAAAGGCCAATGGCATCCTGGCTTGGATCAGCACTAGTGTGGCCAG
>JAOXOE010000405.1:21980510-22026176 GCA_028565055.1 Phoeniculus purpureus | reverse complement strand
CACCGTCGCTCTGCTGTTTAATCTCTTTTATCAACAAAATGGTGACATGAAGCAGAGATGCGGGGCGGGGCGGGGTGGGAGGGAAGAAATTATTTGTGTGGGTTATAGTAGTCTTGAGTCTAGACTTTTCCATACGGGTCTGAATTGCGAGGGAGACTAACGAGGCTGGTCACCATCTGAACACGGGCACTTGGGTACCGGCAGGGAACTTTCCTGAGAAGCAGTTCTAAGAGGGTGGTGTTGAGTGGTACCCAGAGTGACAGCTTCTGTCAGGGTGCTCCCCAGAGGCTCTGTGACAACCTGTCACAACACAGTGACTGCTCCTTCTGGGCCAGTCGGTGACTTGCATTGAAACTCTTTGTTACTCCTGCTTTTAGATCATGAAGTTGGAAATAGAAGAGATCGCAGCCCCCAGGTCATTTGTGTTTCTGTGGTGCGGCTCAGGCGAGGGTCTGGATCTTGGCCGAGTGGTAAGATGATGTTTTAATTCAATTTATCGGGGGGGGCTTAAGGCTTTATTTTTATCCTTGACTTTTTCTGTGTCGAATTCTCAGCGGGAACTGCTGAGAGCTGTTTGTTACTGCGGTAAAGAACACATCATTTAAAGGGGATTAAGGAAGTTTAAGTGTCTCTGGCATTAACCAGTTAAGTGCTGCTGGCTGGTTGCTGAGCTGCTGTGAAGAACACGGTTTTGTGGGCTCTAGAGAGCTGTGCTGCTGCCCTGGGTTTGATACGTGTAGGCTGCCCCCGGAGCGGTTGCTGTGGTCAGGGCATTTCCAAGGTTATTTTGTTTAACAAAAGCCTGAAATAATCCTCTGTCAGAAGTACCCCTGCTAGCAGAAAGGTGCTGCTGTCTCAGAGAGAGAGACAGAGGATTGAGAGCCTGGCACTGTGGGTGTCCAGAAAACACCCGCAAGTGTAAGCAGGTTTACTCTTAGGGAGCTTGGCCGAGTTTCGCTTCCCTACGAGATCTTGGAGTCTGAACATTTCCACACGCCAGGGGAGCACTGCTTGTGTTGGCAGCGGTGCAGTAAGACTCTCCCTTGGCTTGTGCTGCGCTCAAGCATTCTGCACTTTGTTTGCGCGGCGCTGTCTGTTAGAAGAGTGCGACAGTTGTTAAAGGACAGCATGTGGCTAGGGTCTGCCCGCTTTGGCTGCTCTTCATCCTGAGAGAGGCTAAAGCAGCTCTTCTGGGTGGATTGCGACTGGTCGTGGACATGCTGGTAGTAGCTGGACAGTTGTTGCACACAGCTGGGAGGGACCTGCGGGTGTTCACTGACAGCAGTCAACAGGAGCCAGCAGGGTGCCCAGGTGGCCAAGAAGGCCAGTGGCATCCTGGCCTGTGTCAGCAGTAGTGTGGCCAGCAAGACCAGGGAGAGGATCCTGCCCTCTGTACTCAGTCCTGGTGAGGCTGCATCCTGAGTACTAGGGGCAGCTTGAGCACCACAGTACAGGAAGGACATTGAGGTGCTGGAGAGGGGGCAGAGAAGGGCAGCTGGGCTGGTTAGGGGTCTGGAGAACAGGTCTGATGGGGAGAGGCCAGAGGACACTATTAGTGGAGTCGGGGCCAAGGCAGCTGATCACTGTGGTGCTCTGGTGGATGTTGGTTCAATGTTAAATGTCACTAGGTAAAAGTGAGCGTGGAGCTCCACGGAGGAGCAGGGCAGCGCTTAGGGCTTAGAGAAAAGAGATTAGATGATAGTAGAGGGGGAAGAAAAAGGGGCTGTGTGTGTGATGTGTGGACAGGTCAGTGCGCACCGAAACCTCTTCTTTTTGGGGGCAGCCTGACAAACCCAGGTGCAGTCCTGCCAGTAAGCAGGTTCATTCCTCTGTGACCAGTTTCCCTGCCAGCTTTGTGTGAAGTCATCACCCACGAGCAGTCAGCTGAGGGTACTGGAGGTTTTGCTGCGGTGTCAACTCTTGTGTCTGTCTGCAATGTTTAGTGCCTGCGCAAGTGGGGTTACAGAAGATGTGAGGACATCTGTTGGATTAAAACCAATAAGAATAATCCTGGAAAGACCAAGACTCTAGACCCAAAGGCTGTTTTCCAAAGAACCAAGGTAAGGGCTCAGCTCAGTTTCTCCTCTGTTCCCGTCCTGTCTCTCTGTGCTAATGCAATGCTCGGGGCTTCAGGGCTGTGGGTAGATGCGCTGTCAGGAGAGCAGGCTTGTGGACCGCAGAGAACGTGTTCGTACGGTGAGAGGGGAACTGCTGTCTCTTGTGACTTGAGTCCCATGTGGGTGCTGCTGTGGCAATTTCAGACACACTCAGCTCTCTCACATTTGCTGATTTTAGGAGAAGAAACTTCCTTTTAAGATACCTGGAATCTTGACTTGCATTGACGTGAAGCTGAAGTTGTTTGGAAGTTGCCTTTAGCATTGCAGATAGGTGTAGCTCATGCACGAGGAAGAGGCTAAAGCTAATGGGAGGGACGTGGTCTTTGTGTAATGATGGAGAGTGCTGTCTGGTGTAGAGAGTTTCTCTGTTTGCTGAGCAAGGGTTGGGCTGAGGTTGCTATTTGTAATAAACACTGAAAACAGCTTGCTGCTTCTGACTAAATAGTCTGCTGTGCCAGCTGTACTCACCCGTGACTGCACCGCGGGCAAGTGCTGTCCTGATACAGTTAGCTGAGGCGTCTCTGGGTCTTCTGTTCCTGTTTGTGCTTCAGGCTTCTTTCTCTGCTGGAGCAGGATTTACTCTGCCCACAACTTGTGTCTCACCCTGCTCAAACCATGGACGTACGTGCGTGCTGTAAGCGGTGCTGTTGTGTGTTGTGTGTGTGTGCAGGAGCACTGCCTCATGGGCATTAAAGGGACCGTGCGCCGCAGTACCGACGGTGACTTCATCCACGCCAACGTAGACATCGACCTCATCATCACGGAGGAGCCTGAAATCGGCAACATAGAGAAACCCGTCGAGATTTTTCACATCATTGAGCACTTCTGCCTCGGGCGGCGGCGGCTGCATCTGTTTGGAAGGGACAGCACCATTCGACCAGGTGACTCTTGGGTTTATTTCTGTCAAATAGTTACTCTGGTTTGTTAAAAGAGCTTTTTTCCATCCCTTGAGGCCACTCGATGGGTTCCAGAAGCTGAAGTGATCACGGTTAGTTGTAGTGATTGTTCAGCCAGCACTTGGACCGGCTGAGCAGCTGTGTAATCCTGTGGTGGGGGAGGAGAGTTAAGGCACCATGGAGGGCTGAATGAGCTTTCATGGGGACTTCTCTGTAGACTGCGAGCTAGTGCTGAGTGAGAAAATCTGCAGGGTGGGGATAGTCCCTGTTTCTCTCCCTCCCACTCAGACAGTTAACCAGTCTAATGTTCATCATCAGAGCGACTGTGAGCTCTTCAGCACTGTGACAACGTCCTGTCTTTCATGAGCAGAAAGTTTAGCTACAGCTGAAGGCCATGCGCGCGCACGGCGGCTGTCTGCTTGGAGAATAAACCTGATGGGGAGAGATGGAGAGAGTTGGGGCTGGTTAGGTTGGGGAAGAGGAGGCTGAGGGGAGACCTCATGGCTCTCTGCAGCTCTCTGAAAGGACACTGTAGAGATGTTGGTGCTGGTCCCTTCTCACAGGTCATTAGTGACAGAAGCAGGGGGAAGGGCTTCAAGCTTCAACAGGGGAGGGTTAGATTGGACATCAGGAAGAAATTCTTCGCAGAGAGAGTGGTCAGGGACTGGAATGGGCTGCCCAGGGTGGGGGTTGACTCCCCATCCCTGGATGAGTTTAAAAGATGCTTAGATGTGGTGTTGGGGGATCTGGTTTCGGGGTGAACGTGTAGAGTGGGGTTGATGGTTGTTAGGACTGGATGATGCCAGGGGTCTTTAGAACCCTGAGGGACTCTTTGAGCCTGCGTTGTTGGTTTTTTTGCACAAAGACGTGGCTACTTCAGGGCTGTTGCAGGCGCATGCTTACACCTGAACACCGCCCCCCAGGGTTGTTGGTTTGATTCAGTACTCTTTACATCTGCTGAGTCTGAAGTGCCCACAGAATGTCTGGGCATAAAGGCCTGAGTGAAACGTGTTGAGCTCTTTTTTAATCTCCTGTGGGCATGAACAGCATTAGTGTTGTGCTGTGTGCGGCGGGCCTTGCTCTTAGCTACTGCTACCCTGTGGAGACTCACTCACCGACTTGGAGTTCAAGTGCCTTTTAAAAAGGGGAGAAGGGAGTGGTTGGGGATTTATTTTTGTAAAACTAGATGAATTTACTGACCTGGTTTAGCCTGGTTCCAGAAGGGCAGGAAACAGGGTTTCGCTGAAAGAACAAATAGCGTGGGGAAGGGCTGGCGTGAGCGCCCAGCGTGATGTTCCTGGAGCTGCAGGTAACTTAAAAAACACAAGGAAAAAGCCCTCAAATATCCACCTGACCTATGACCTTCCCAACAACTCCAGCCTCCCTAGCAGTGCCCTTTCCATGCTGGTCAGTACAGGTGACCTTGCAGGTGGGTGTTGGGTGGCCAAGGGAGAAAGACAGCCCTGGCCTGGAGCTTTGTGGTTGCTTTTGCTGACTCCGGTTCTGTTCCCTAGGTTGGCTGACTGTAGGCCCCACCCTCACAAACAGCAACTTCAACGCGGAAACATACTCCTCATATTTCACAGCTCCAAACTCCCACCTCACCGGCTGTACCGAAGAGATTGAGAGACTGCGGCCCAAGTCACCGCCACCTAAGTCCAAGTCTGACCGGGGAGGTGGTGCTCCGAGGGGAGGAGGAAGAGGAGGGACTTCTGCAGGCCGAGGAGAAAGGGGTAGAGAGAGGAACAGAACAAATTTTCGGGGTGAGAGGGGTGGCTTCAGAGGGGGACGTGGAGGTACCCATCGAGGAGGCTTCCCTACCCGCTGATGACTGTTAGGAGGTTCCTTCCCCTTCCTGTGCCTCACCGGTGAATCTTTTCCTTAGTCTTGTTTTTGCTGAAGGGAATCTTTCTGGGGACTCAAGGTTAGTTGGTGCAAATGGTGACAGTTGGCCCTCCAGCGAGCAGCCTGGCCCAGCTCCTGCACCTGCCAGCACTTGCTCCACCTCCTGACGACAGAGCAACACTGCTGCATCTTCCCTCTTTGGAACCTGAGGTTTGGGTCGGGGCTGACTGGCATTAATACGACAGGGTGAGTGTGAAATGCAGTCCTGAACTCCGGGAAGGGAAGGGAAGTGCTGGGCCTGTGCTGACACCGATCTTGACCTCATCCGAAACCCAGCAGCGATGGAATAAATAGAATTCTGTTATTTTTTTATTTGGTTTAAGTGTCTGAAATGATTCCTGGGGACAGGAACCAAGTGCCTCTTTCCCTGTGGCGTAGATGCACTCAGTGCTCATGTCTGCGGTGTGCGCGCAGGTGTGCCGGGCATGCTCAGGGCCCTAGGCACTGAGAGCCGTGCTGGCAGCAGGCTCTGCTGTGCCAGTGCATTTCCCTAGCCTGGTGTCACATGTGAGAGGCCGCTGCTCTGGTCAATCAGCTCCGTGTCATGGGATTGGTTCTGAGCAGCCTTGAAGTCAGTGGGACAGACTTTCCCCGCTGTCTTGCTGTGCTGGCAGGGAAAAGCCTGAAGCCAGGGTCTGCTCTTCCCTGTCCTAAACCTCAGCTGGCAGAGACCCGGGGTACTGCTTGCAGGTCCTGTTTTTGAGGAGGCAGAGGCTGATCACATCTACGTAGAGAGGTGGTTAGATCAAAGAGTAACAGACGTGATGATTACAGTTAATACTTATTTCTTTACACACAACGTTGCTGGTGTCATTTTATACAGCACCCTGGTCTGGAACAGCAACAACTACTTTGTAGAGGGTCAGTCTTCAGCTCCAGAGTGCTTGTCCTGGCAGCTGGCTGCAGTTGAGGAACCTTTTGTCACACAGCCGCTTCCTTCGGTGAGCACAAAGGATACAAATCGAGCAACAGGCAGCCTGCTGCTCTTGGCCGCGGACAGGTAGCACAACTGACTGACTGCGAGGCTGGAGCGCCACCACCGCGTTTAAAGGCACTTGGCTGTCCTAATGAGGCCCAACTCTTCTAACCGGAGACACGTCTGCTCCGTCTGAAACCGGTTTCTGCAAGAGTTGCTTTTCAAGTGTGGAATGGTTTGACCCTCACGCGTGGAAGGGTTGGTCCTGGAGGGGCCTCCACACCGGGGAAGTACGGGAGGGCCTGGCTTTCAAAACTCTGCCTGAAATATCACTGGTAGCAGAGGCCTGTTAGCAAAGCAGTGACTGTTGAGTCAGTCAGTCGCAGGGGGCCCTCCCTGTACAAGCAGTGGTAGTAAACAAGCATCTTTCTGTTCATAGCACCACAACCACCCTTTGGTTAATGTGCCGGCTGAGCGCCAGCTCCCCTGCCACTGCACTGGTGACGGACAGCTGCTGCTCCACTGTACTGGCAGTGCTGCAGTCAGCAGCTGGTTTAACAGTCTCAGAGGTGCGGTTGTTAAAGTGAGTCTGCTAAAGCCCCCGGCTAGTTGCACCGTCACAGGGCGACAGTGGCGCTCCGACTTCTACCAAAAGGACTGAGCTGCTCTTCCTGTGCTGCTCCACTGCTGAGTCCAGTTCTAACAGGATGACCCTAGGAGTGTGGCTGGTGTCCCAGCACTCTGTTGCTGCAGGAGGGAACCCCTGGTCCTTCCTGGGAAGGCAGGTTACTTTTTAGGGATGAGCTGTACATGAAGGAAGCATTGGGAGCACTTGGACTCGTACCCCCTGCCTCAGCTGTCCACCTGGGCCTAGGAAGAGCAGCTGTGTGGCCAGGGTTGTTCCCTTTTCCATGTAGGGTTTTTCCTGCCCCTGGTACAAGCTGTGACTAGCAAAAGGCGTAACTAAAGAGCTGGCTAAGTGCTACTTTAGTAAGTGCAGACCCATGTACTCTTACGCTCAGACGCTTGGAAGTTTGGCAACCATGCAGAGGAAGAGCCACGGCTCCCAGGTCATCACTACTTGCGTGCGGCACCACCTACTCTACTGCTGAACGAGGAAGCAAAGCACTTAGCAGACAGGTAATTGCTCGGTGGCAAATGGAACTGTACAAGAAGAGCCTTCAGGCACCGCTGACCGTCCCTCTTGCAAATCAGAAAGCAGCAGACAGATTCTAGTCCAGTCTCTAACTGAGCAGCTGGCAGATCTCCTTGTGAACGCAGCATAAGAACTCCACGTAAGAGGCGCCTCCAAACACGCTCTTGTCTTCTACCAGGTGCTGCTGGAAAAGCATCTCTGGCTGCTCCCGCTGTTTCACAATCATCAGCTGAAGAGAGACACATCACATCGTTAGGGTTCAGGCAGAGCAAGGGGCTGTGTGTTTCCTCTTTCTAGTGCTGTGTGCTGCTGGGGGGCAGGGAAATCCCAAAGCTAAATCATCTCCACACTCCCAGAGCTGTGTTTGTGAACAGAGCAGGGAGAGGGGCTACAGGGGGTTGAAGTTTGCGGGACAAGTTGGTACCCGCTAGGCTTGCCTGCCTCTGAATAGCATCTTGTACAAGGAATCGAGCCGCTCGCAGATGCTTGTGCGGGCAGCAGGTGCTGCACCTCACTGATGTGTAAAAGTGCTCACAGCTACCGCCAGGCGTGGTCAAAGCCAGCAGTGCTCTGGTGATCAGGCAGGAGCGGGGGCAGAGGGAAGTTACCTTCATGGTGTAGGGCTTCTGGCTCTGGATGCGCTCCAGTATCGACCTCAGCCTCTTAGAAAACGGGTTGTCCAGGTCAGGCAGGGAGGTCTGTTGGAACAACAGCAGGGCAGGGTCTTACGGTGCAGTCACATCTCTGAGTTCATCCAAGATGAGCTGCTGCTACGCAGGGCGCAAGTTACTGCGCATCTCCTGCCCAGAACCGAGCGTCTCCAAGCCTCCTCCTAGGCTGCTTTTCAGTTTAAAACAGTCACCGTGTGCAAACTCAGGAGAACCCTGTCACCACTGCCAAGTGTTCTGTTCAAACCTCACAGCACTTCAGCATTTGCAACAAAAAGTGCTCAAGAGGATTTCAGAACGTCGAGAAAGCCTCTCTGCAGGCGAGTGTTCAGAGAGCAAAAGCCCGTGACCATCTTAATTACATGTTAAGACAGTTCTGGTGTCCAGACGCATCCTCTGGCCCCTGTTTCTGCCTTTAGGTAGGTGCTGAAGAAACAAATGAGGCAGATGTTGAGCGCTCTGGCCTTACTGACTGGTAAAGGGTCAAATGTCCATCTACTCACCGCCTCGGAGCTGATGTGTGCGAAGGACGGGACGTTGAAGAGCCCTTGGATGATCTCTGGGGGAGCACTGACTCCCAGCCACAGGAACGTCCTCAGACCGTTGGCCAGAAGGAAGGCCCCTCCTTCTGAGAGCCGTTCTCCAGAGCAGCGGACTGCGGCTGGGACAGCGTCGCTCTTCAGATCCAGGCTGTGCTGTGGGCAGAAATACACACAAGGTGGGCATTTCTGTTGGGAGACTGAAAAGCAGCTGTTGGAAGGTTCCTTCCCAGTTGTGAGGACTTAGACTTTAAACCTCTCTGTCCAGCGTTTAACACCCTGCGTGCCCAGCAAGAGCTGCCGGAAGCAAGGAGACAGGTGCACCCCAGCACTGCTCTTGAGTGAAGCCAGCATCTTCAATCAGCCTGGACAGAAACCTGCTACGAGTATTGGGAGACCCTGCAGAGGGGGCTGGTGTCAGTGACATCATCACTTCCCTCCTCAGATGAGCTTCTAGCCTCCCTCCTCAATCTAGTTGAAGGGACAGCTCCATCTCCGAATGAAATCCAGTGCTGGCAGTTAACACCTGCTCTCGCAGACAGGACCGTTCCTGCCCAATTACACGATCTCCGCACACTGGAACCAGTTGTACCAGGAAGGGTAACGTGGGCAGGCAGAACACTCACGATGGGCAAGAGCTGGGGGTAGAACAGCAGCTGCGTGTCGGCCACCCCCATGGACATGACCAGCTGTCTGTGGTGAGCTCTCTCATCGGTGGGGATCTCTGGCCTGCCCACCAGCACGCAGCTCTTCAGCAGGCAGTTCACATACACCGGCAGCACCTTCATCGTGTCTGGAAGGATGAGCTGAGAGGCAGAGAGAGCTTGTTACTGTCGAACACTGAAATGACGCACCACTGTTTTGGGTGGGTTGGCTGCAGAGGAAAAAGAAAACCTACTCGGAAAGCCCCAAACTAGGAAGTGTTTTTGAACGCTGCTTCAAAGCAGCTCTGACTCCTCTGCGTGGTACACTGAGTTTTAAGTCCTGTCGTTAGGAAGTGCTCATCGTTTCATCTGCACGACATAGTCAAGAGGAGACAACTGGGGAAAACGGTTTAGGAGGAGATGACAAGAACTAATGAAGTCAGGTGCCTCCAGCATCACCAGTCCTTTGTCTTCCCCAGTAACTTGACCGTTACTGGACAGAACTACTAACTGTCACTCAAAGAAGCCACAGAGCCAACTGCTGCTGCTGCCTTCTCAGGCGCCTCAAAGTGTGAAGAAAAGGAGGAGGAAAACAAACACTCCGAGTTGCACGAAAACCAGAAGTTCACTTCAAATGTTTGCAGGTTTAGGATTTCCTTCAGCCATCTGTGGGTGTCTGTTTGGACCTGAGAGAGACTGCCACAAACAGCTTCGAAAAGGACATGAAAACTGCTGGCTCAGTTAGACTTCCCACGTGTTCTGAACAGATAAAAGGATGGGCTGGAAAGAACAGAGATGCCTGAAGTCGTGGAGTATGAACCACGGTGTTCCTGCCCTGGGGAAAGTCAGTGACTCAACAGGGGGATGATTCCGCCCACAAGCATTTGGCCTCACCAAGACATCAGGTCTCAGGGCTCCAGCACGCGGGAGACACCTCCACACAGTCAGACCCCTTCCTAAGGCATCACGTTAGCTTCATGGTTTGGACAGTGACGTTGTAATAACTGACGATTAAAGAATTACTAGATGATCATCAGTTCCCTCTGTGTGTTGTAGCTGCTGCAGTGGAGCCCTGCCTGTTACTGGTTGATGCGAAAGGGAAGGAAGAGCCCGCTCTGCAGTTTTCTTTTCTGGCGCAGCTGATGGGGTCGGGGCAGCAGTTCACACGCTGCCAAGCCTGGCTGGGGAGAACCAAGTTCGTTTTACCTGGCTGACCGGCGCTGGGCTGGCGCAGCTCTTCCTGTAGCACGCTAGCATGTGAGCAGTCTGATTCACCAGGATGTCTCTGACTGCCTTCAGTGGCTGGCTGAGAACGGCCGCAAAAGCTGCAAACACCAAAGAGCCTGTCAGCACTGGGGACACAGGTCCTCTTCAAGCACCTCCATTCTGCTACCCTTGCAGGCAGCATCCTGAATAAAGTTCATTCACCCCCCCACTCCACGATGTCCCTCTCCGTTCCTGTGCTGCCAGAGTTCCGTGCGCCACGCGCGTCCAGCTCCCTTGCCGAGCGCTACCGTCGCAGCAGGGTGTCTGCAACACGGACTCTGCCGGCCTTTTCCATCTCGTAAGACTTCAGGAGTGGCCCAGCCTTAGAGCAGCGAGGTACCAACCCTGATTTCCCCTGGGGTAATCGCTGCAGCTCCCTTCCCATTCCTCCACCCCCAGGTGCAAAAAGGAAACCAAAAGCATTGACCGAGCGTCACCGTACCTGACTTTGCAAAGAAGTTGATCAGAGCATCCGTCTCGCAGCTCTTGTAGACATCAGCTAACTGGGAGCTGCAGTTCAGCCCTATGTTGTGTACGCGAAGCCGTCTCTGCCCACTGATCGACGTGTAGAGGACCGCACACTGCCACACAGGAGAGAAGGCGCTCGCGTTACCCCTTCCTTTGATGGCTCTGGCATGTCTGAAAGCCTGGCCTCGCACTGCTGCTGCAGTGCTGCTGTCGGCCGCAGGACCTACGCGGGGTGTAGCTTCCGTGGACATTTATGAGTCTACAAGTTAAAGCGGTAACAAGTAACGTGCCTGATGGAAAGGCCCATTGTTACAGGCAGGTGGCGGCACCAGCCCCTGTCTGTCCATGGTACTGACGGGTTCAAATTCCCGGGTCTGAAGGGCTGCCAGACAAACGAGCCGAGAGGCTCGGTACGAAGTGCTGGGACTGGCATTGTCTCTTGGCTAAAGCAACACAGAAAACATTGCTCATCCTGTCAAGCCGAGTGGTTCTTTTCACATGAACAACCGTGAGTGTATGGAACGAAACAGGAGGTGCTGCTGGCCCCCAGGGCCTGCAGCTAGCCATGCCCTGTGCCACTGGACCTAGGGGATCCTGCTGTGGCAGGGGGATTGGACTGGACAATCTTTCGAGGTCCCTTCCAATCCCTGATGTCCTGGGATTCTGTGATGGGCTGAGGCACTGAGAACTGGCAGTGGCATCCAGCAGTTTCCTCACAAGCGTTACTTCTGCTTGCATTTTCCCTTGGCGATGCCACACTGCTGGCCCCAGTGCAAGCCGGGCCTCGTGCCCATCAGCCCTACACCAAGCCACCTTCTCTCTGGCAGCTGCCGCAGCTCTTGCTCACAGTGCGATGAGGTTACGTGTAGTTAAGGTTTTCTACCTGAATTAAGGCTCCGCTGTCTTCATTCAGTTTGTCGTCGTGTTTGAACTCCACTGTCACTGCCTTGTCACAGTCAACCGCTGCCATCTCCACGTCTGTGGTGTTGTTCATGTAAATCGCACCAAAGAAGTCCGTTGCCCTGAAGCCTGTAAGCAGACCAAAACGAGACAAACACCCTGACTTTACGTTGGGCCTTCAGTTTCACTGCCAGGGGTTTTCCTTACTGAAACAGGAGCGCTGCTCCCTCGGGGGTCCCACCAGCTGTCCTTGCTGATGGCATTTTGGGTGAGAGGGCAAAGCTGAGGGGCTGCACTGCTGCTCGGTGACTCCGAGACCACCCGGAACCTTTTGTGCTGGTGACCTGGCCGCTGTGTGTGTGTTTCTCAAGTACCTGCGTTTGAGGTTAAGAGCGAATGCTGAACGCAGACAGCAGGGCCACCTGGAGCAGGAAACAACAGAACGCACCAGGGTCCAGCAGCAGCAGCACCTCTGTGCAGCTCTTCCTCGCAACCCGAGGTGCACGCAGAGCGATCACAAGCCTTACTTGTATTTGAAGCCTGATTGCTGCGGGGCTGCACAGGGTAAGGGTGTCCTCAGGCGACGGATCAGCCTGCCCAGTTCCTTCTCAAGAGGCCCCCACGGCAGGGCAAGGAGCCCGATGCTCACAGGCACACGCTGCCACCCACAGTCACGTTTGCTTTCAGTCCCTACAGGGGCCTGCACTGACCTGTACTGGTCCGAACCCGCATTATCGCGTCAAACCCGGGCGTTTTTCTCAAGTCCTTCCTGAGGTCGCTCAGGAACTGCGGGCTGTCCACATCCAGCTGGAAATTCAAAGCAGACGTGGTGGTTTCCCCACGGGGTGGCAGCAGCCCAGCACAAAGCCAGCCCTGGCTCCCTCCCCACGGCCCCCCCAGCACGGCATCTGCTCCGCTCACATCTCTTCACATCTAATCCTTCCTTTCAAAAGTGGTGAGTGATGTCAGCTGTTGCTGGAACAGGCATGTGGCACAGGCGAGCGCCCAGCAGCACGGCACGGGCTTGGACTCTCCTGACACAGAGGATGTCCCCAGCTCCCAAGCGTTTGGGTCTGGCTCTACAGGAGTGACTGACTCCCTCGCTCAGGTGCCAAGGTGCTTCAGCAAGTGGATTTCGCTTTAAGACCCCAGCCAGCTTGTTCACAGAATCCCAGAACACGAGGGATTGGAAGGGCCCTCGAAAGATCACCCGGTCCAGTCCCCAGCCGTTACTGCCCGAAATCTCTCACCTGGAAATTGCTGTACTTGTAGAGCGTCCCCCCCGTGTACATGGGGACTAGACCCATGGAGGCCACGTCCACGTACTGATTTGGGAAGAGGAACAAATTCACGCAGCAGCCGTTGGCCACACAGTCCCGGGCTAAGGCCTCGTAGGAGTTCACCTGGGGCTGGAAGAGTGTCTGCACAGAATTGAAAAACCCCGCTGTCACAACATCAGCCGCCGCTGGCAGCCAGCCGCAGCCCAAGGGCCTGCTGAGGAAAATCAACATACAAACGAAGCGGAGGTCTGCAGCCACGTGTGGATTTGATGACAACCCTGCAGACCCCGTGTGGGAAACAACCCGGTGTGGGCTGGCAGAACTACATCGCTGAATGGGCAGGTAACAAAGGCCCTCGCTGGGTGCAGTTAACTGCTGCAGGGGCGGGGGTTCCCTGTAGCCGGGCACGGCTGCTCTGCTGTCATTTGACTTCGGTGGGCCTGCAGGGCTGACACCTACGCAGTCAGGGCACTGTGAGGACTATCCCATAGTTAAGTAACACGGCTCTGTAAAAAGGATCCCGGCTCTGTTAGAGAAACTCAGCCATTAGCAGCCCCAGAGTAGAACAAACCTTTTCTTTATCTGTGTTGAGTAGCTTCTTGTCATCTCTGTTTCTCAGCTTCCCTGGTGCTTCTGCCGTCGGCAGTGAAGAGTGGAAGATAAATAACTTTCCAGCACGTTCTGCAGCCTGTTCCAAAGACATCGCATCGGCACATTTATTACTGCTAAGAGAAACGAGCCTGACAGAAGTCACCGCATCTCGGAGAGCCCCTTCAACTTTCTGCAGCTTCCTCACAGCTCAATCACTCAGCTAAGGACTCAACACTTGATGGAAGCAAGTCCCAACAGAAACTGGGAGTTTCTGTCCGTAACTAACAGTCCAGCAGACAGATGCATCAGCTCCTGCACTGCTGCTGAAATCTCTCCATGGGGATCTGAAGTCTTGATCAGCAAGTCTAGGAGGACCTCTCTTGGAGACTTCCCAGTTGGATACAAGCACTAAGCCACAAGCATCATGCATCTTGATCTAGGGGACCCTGCTGTGGTGGGGGATTGGACTGGATGATCTTTCAAGGTCCCTCCCAATCCCTGATGTTCTGTGACTCTGGGATCCAAAGCACAAACACGAGCTCCGAAGAACCGAAAGGGACTGTAACTCAGAGGTCACCGCGCTTGCACAGCCAGGTGGCAAGTACATTCCTGTACCACTTGCACACTCAACACGGCATTTCTGACATGACAAACTACTGACAGAAAAGCCTGAGCTCCAAAGCTGACAGTAGCAGTAGCACCACCGCAGGCACCTCTCTGCTGTTACAGAGCCTTTGCCCCAAAGCTCAGAAAACCCAGTTTATTGGGACAGCAAAGGGGAATGAACAGACCAGACTGCTGCAGCTGGAAGGGGTCCGTGCTGTCAGAGCTGAAATGTCCCCCCCCAGCTCTCTCTAACCACAGGTGCCCATTTCCTCAGTCCTGTGCATCAGCACTCTGCTCAAGACCAAGAGACTTCCCAGTGCCTCTTCGTGACGATCCACACCGGCAATTCCTGACAGTGTTCCTCACCAGTCACACGGACTTGCTACAGACACGCAAAGCTACAAATACTTCGAGCCATAAATTGTAGCTCTAAAATACTGAGCTTAGTAAGAAGCTTAATGAAGAGCTTTAAGTAAGAGCCACTTTCATTTCTAGCCGATTTCAAGAATCACAGAATCACTGTGGTCAGAAAAGACCCCTGGGACCACCGAGTCCAACCGCCCACCCCACGTTACCAGGTCACCCTGATTCTACGGCTTGTACTTTTACGATTACAGCCCTGAGAGTCTCCTCAGGGAAGAGCACTCTGGCAGACGCGGCAAGCAAACGCGTTCTGGGCACGTACCCTCAGCGCGATGAGCAAGAAAAGGGTACGAGGGTACGAGGGAACCTTCTAAGTAGCCAACAGGAGAAACGCTGTGCCTTTGTGGTTCAGCAGATGTGTCTGCTCAGGGTTCATGTTTTACTTACACACAGCCTGCAGCTAAATGAACGGTTTTAACGCACCAGCGGCCGTTCTCTGCCCCTACAAATCCTGTGCTGAACCCTGGTGGCATTCTTTTAACTGGCAGCTCTCCACAGAAGTGTCAGCACTCTAGAGGATGTCCTGGACACACAGAAAGCGACTGGGGAAGCATCTTGACCTGTGCATTCATTTTCCGCTGTGTTCAAGCTGTGAGAATCCCCAACCCCCTACCTGATTCTGTCAGAACGGTCACCAACAGCGTTTTGCACAAGAGGTCAAAAGGCAGAGAGAAGCAGCAGGGAAGAGAGGCAGCCTTACACTGACTCCTTTCCTGCCCTTCACACGGGCAGGGCCTGGACATCTGTGCAAACACCCCGAGTGTCCGACAGTTCTGCTGCAGTAACTAAACACCTTTTTATTCCTCTCAGATGCTGACCAAGAAAACAACTCCTGCTCCTCCTCATCTCCTAAACGTCCATTTGACGGGGAGGAGACTCTAGGGGCTGCTTTCCCTCACTAAGCAGAATCTGGAACCAGATGTTACACTTCTCATTTGGAGTGGAGCATTTCCAAGACGCTGCTGGAACACAAGTGCTGGAAGCAATCGGTGACCTTTTTCCCCCTCATTTCCCATTGTGATTTGTAGGAGACTTGGGACTGGCTTTCAGCAAACAGACTTTCTGGAGCTTATTGAGTCTCAGTGTGATTGAAGAGCTGCTTCCCCTAAAGAAGAACATTCTGTCTAACCTTCAGTGCTTCCATGCCAGCCTGGATAACTGGAGCGAAGATGGTCTCACTCTCGTTGGTGTCTGCAAACATCTCTGGAATCTGGTCCAACAAGCTGTGTGAGAGAGAGGAAAGGCTCAGGGCTGCAGCTGGTTAGTGTATGTGGATACCCTCCCTACCCTGGAACTCGGCACTGCTGCACACAGGAAGGTGTTCTTCATGCAAACTTACATTAAAAGCAATCGATTGTGATCGCCGAGTTTCTGAGGATCCCAGCCAGAGCACAACAAGGGGTGAACACTGAAACTCTGCGGGATGCACTGGTTCACACCCGGTAACGAAAGGGAACACGCCACAAATCACAAAAGGAGCCACAAACCGGAGAGCTCCGGGGGGCTGCAAGGACTCCAGAGTCCTTAGAGCATATCCAGGTGTGCTCCATACGCATGGCAGCAGGAGAAGCACTCGCTGTGGCGCACAGCCATGACCCGCATCCTTCTCCGAGCAGCACAGCTGAGGCTGCACGGTTGCACCTGGCCTTCCCATTCAGCACCACGCCGGGCTGACACTGCTTTGTCTTTGCCTCAGAGGAGGAAATGTATGACTTGAAGCACCTGCTGGCTTCTGAAGTACTGCAAGAAATACCTGTCCCCGCAAGTCCCAAGAACACACCCAGCCGCAAAGGCCTGACGCACATCTCGAGCATCAGACCTCACTGATGTACGGAGTAACGATACTTTACTTCAGAATGACGGATCGCGACTCCTCAAAACTAACAAGGAAACCATCCAGCAACGGCACGAAGACTTCTCCAACATCTGAGACCACCATCATCTGAGGCTGAGCCAAGCTGCTTTTTACATTGAAGAAGTGCAGGACCTTGTTGTAAGTGACAAAACCAACTTGAATTGCTGAGGATTCCTCTTGTTCCTCTCTGTAAGAGAAACAGAAACAGTTGGTTGTAACTCTGTATCCTGACCTCAGGGTAAAAGGTTCCTTTGAAACTGCCTCCAGATCATTATCTGTGCTGGGAGCAACAAAGCAAACAACAAGCAGATGGCCTCAATCCTTCCCTTAGGTCAAACTAAACCACCCTTACCCAAACCGGCTGTACTAGTCCGTTACATCACACCTTACTGTGCCTGGCAGCCCAACACCCCAAAGTCCCTAAGAATTAACCACAAGCAGGGAGGAGAACAGGACAGTCAGTTCACAAGTTGCCATCGGAACAGCAGCTTTACTTGGAATACACCAAACTCAGTGACACTAATGGCTGCTGTTTCCAACTGCCAGGCAAACATCTACTCCTTATCCGGCACTCTGGCCTCTGAAGAAACAACGGGGTGTTAACAGTCACCCTGAGCCTTCAGGGTTTGAGGGTATTTATCCACCTAAGGAGTGGGCAGCACTGGTCTCACCAAAACCAATGGAAAGGCCTCCATCCCATCCACCTCAGCCCTTGCGCTTCCACTAACAATTGGGGAAGTGAAAGTCAAACTGAAGAGGGGAGACAGCACTCCCCCCGCAATTCTGGTTTAGAGTGTCTTACAGCAAGCAAAAACCTGTCAGCCTTCTTCCTGGCTGTTACCCCCAGTTGTCCTCAGAGAGTAAAAGCCACACGCTTGCCTTCAGCACAAGCTTGATCTAAAGCCTTGAGCTTGGGAGAGAACAACTTTTCTTGCCTACAAGCTTCAGTTCTCCCATCAGGGAAGAATGTCACTCTAGCATTCATGTTGTATGGGAGCAGCGGGATGAGAAAGGGGCTACTTCGATCTGAACCCAATCAATGGGCTGCGTTGGACACACTCCGGAAAGCAGCATCTTCAGTAATTCCTCCCCGAGACGCCGAGGCAAACAGCTGCCTCATTTCCCAGGGTCAACTGCTCCTCCTTGCCGGGCTCACACACCACCTTCTTAGGGACAAGATCAAGGGGGAGCTTTCGGGACGTTGATGAGGACAAGGTATTGTTAACGCTCTGTACACACAGCCCTTTCCTACTTCAAAGCGGAGCGTCCACATCACCCTCAGTAGTCCCAAAGCTGCTGCCCAGCAGGCGCTTGGGACAGTTCTGTTAGACACCACTGCCGCGCTGCGCCCCATCTCTTCCGACCTCTGCTAGCAGTCTCAGAAGGAGGCGCTGGAACAGCAGCACAGGAACGCGTCAGCACGCTTTTTACAGTCGTGCCCACTCGGCACAACAGGTCAGCCTGCTCGCCTGGGCTCGGCAGCACAACTGCCAGAGACACGTCTCAGGGTTCCTCTGAATGCGGGCTGGGGGTCCTGGTTTGGAACACAGGTTTGACAGCCTCTGCTCCAAAACTGCAAGCAAGCAAACCGTGCCTTTTCTGTCTGCAAAGAACCCGCCGGGTTATTAACAGCAGGTCCTGAGCCCCCTACCTCGAGCCCTTCTCTGCCACCCCTTCAGTTCTCACCTGGTGGCACCGGCCTTTAGCCAGCAGGCTCTTCCTGAACATGTATTTGCTTTGCAGCCCCAGGTACGTCCTCCTGCAGGCACGAGCCCAGGGTGAACTCTCAGCACAGGGCCGTCACCCCGTGTGGTAACAGCAGAGTATTTTTGCAGGTGTCTTTGTCCGGCAACAGAAAGTGAACAGAGTGGCCTTTGTGTCTCAGAACTAAAAGAGCAGTTCAACTACAGATGTGGGGGAATGCTTCATGGTTTGCTGTTCTGGGGTTTTTTAAAAAGAATCCGTATTGCTTAAAGGCAACAGACAGGTCTGAAGAAACCAAAGGCCCTGCCCTTTATTTTAATCGCTTTAAACAGTGGACAGGAAAACTTGGGCCCTGCCAACAAACGGTGCTGTTGCAGATCCCTGCAGAGAGCTGGTGAGGATAGTTAGAGTCTCTTCTCTGTGACACAGACACACTTGCCTTCCTGTCTGTTCAGCTCTCCCAGCTCAAGCCTAGGTGCTGCTAGACTACCACCGCCCTCATGCCTTCTATTGTCTTTACAGTCACGACCAACCCTGACGGACAGCTCGGAGATGTGCTCAGGCTAAGAGCGCACACTTGGCTCTTCAGCGGCAAAGCGGTTGCGAGACGGCCTTACGCGGGCATCTAACAAACGACCCCCTGCTCCGCACTGGAACTTCTCTCATGCGCAGAGATCCCATCAGGATGTGGGATAAAGATTTGTAACGTATCCCACATTAGCTCAACGGTCTCATCTCCTACTCTTCCTCATTGCTCTCTCGTTTTTAAGCCTGTTCTCCATCTTAGTTTCACTAATTAGCAACAGCAGCAGGAGACACAAGGCGGCAGCACCATGGCCTGGACAGGCTTCCCACTCGTGAGTAAGTCTGGGCTGGGCACTTTCCAGCCGTCACTCGCTGCAGATCTGTTCAGTGCAGAGATAACCACAAGCTGAGGCTCAGCTGAGTAGCACCACTAGAGTTCACTGCAACAAAGGAAAAGAGCGCCAGCTACACACGCAGTTAGCACGAGAGATTCTTCCCCTTCGTGCAGCACATCCAGACATGGAAGTGCAAAGAACTGCCGGCACTGTGGCAGGAGTCTGTCACTTATCCCAAACCAGCCTGTGCTGCACTGTTCGACATTGTCTGTCGTTTGGTTGGAATCACAGGATTATTCAGGGTGCTAAAGACCCCTGGGATCAGCGAGTCCAACCATCAACCTTGCTCTACACGGTCACCCCTAAACCTGATCCCCCAACACTGCAGCTAAGCAACTTTTAAACTCATCCAGGGATGGGGACTCAACCACCACCCTGGGCAGCCCAGTCCAGGGACTGGCCACTCTCTCTGTGAAGAAGTTCTTCCTGATGTCCAGTCTGACCCTCCCATGTTGGAGCTGGAAGCCCTTCCCTCTGCTTCTGTCACTCATCACCTGTGAGAAGAGCCCAGCACCAGCGTCTCCACAGTGTCCTTTCAGAGAGCTGTAGAGTTGATTCTCTCTCCCAACATGCACAACTGCAAGCTGCTGCAGTGCGGCGAGTTTGATGAAGCACACTGGTGTTTCCTTACCTTGGAAGTTTATCCAGTAGAGTCTTCAGTTCATCACAAATGAGTTTAACTAGGCCACTGGTGATGTTTCGGTAGGACACATCGATCATGAAGATATAAGCTGGTGGCTTTGGAGGTTTGTTGTTCTACAGGAATAAAAAGAAAGAGTGTTCGCAGCGAAAAATCCAGCGGCACTGAAAGGCGCACAGGGTGAACAGGTGGTAGCACGAGGCAGTCCAGATACAGCGTTCCGCGGTACGAGAAACGCTCTGGGTCCCAGACAGTAATTGCTGCAGAAAGCTGGCATGGCCGGGTAACGTCCGCCCCGGAATAAAACATTAGTGCTGGCAAACAGCACTGTGGTGGGATAAACCACAGACGACTCCTGCTAGAAGTGAAGTGCTGAACCAGCTTTGCCTTTGGGCTCTTTCCCTGATCCCTACTGGTTCTGCACTCCCTATATCCGTGGGCAATGCTCCACCCAGTTAACCCCAATGCTCACGTGTGGGTTTTGTTACTGACAGCTGTTAGGTGATTTCTAACCTGTCTGCAAGCGGGAAACACAACCCAGACACTGAACTGGAATTAAAAGACCTCATTCTTAGCAGTATGAAGTGATGGTGACCTGCACCTTTGTGCCCTGGAGCACGTCAGACAGCTGAGTGTACTTTTAGGAAGAAGCTGACTCTCTGTAAGAGCGCCACGGGACGAGAGTGGAACATTCCACGCACGGGCCACTACAGCCTGCTCAGGGAATTCCTCTTGTTACTACGGTGCGAGGCTCACAGACCGTCGCTTACCTTCCTGACACAAGTCTCCAAGTAAGAAAAGGAAAGACGAAGGTTTTTCGTTGCCGCATAAAGCGACGTAGCGGTCAGAGATGCACCAGGAAGCAGGTAATTTCAAGTGAACACAGCGACCGTGATCATCCCACTCCCTCAGATCAGTTTCCCTAATTCTCATTAAGATGAGCAGTGGTCATTACTGGGTGTCACATTCAGGACAGCTTTTCCATTATACCATTTCACTGCCTTTGTAAACAGAGTGTGACCCCTCAACCAAATTATACTTGTTAAACTCAACTTCAAAATGCCATTTCAGAAAAAATACCCATAAAAAACCCACAGAGTCCCTTGGACACTTCAAACCGAACATTACACACGGGATCTCACTTCACTGTATCTCATCCTGTAAATCAGGGTTAATTCCTGCACACCAACACCAGGCAGCTTTTCTGGAAGTTGTTGTGATGAGGGAACTTGGATTCCAGTTTCAAAGACTGACCTCCACACTCTTGAATCGCGTCACCCTTTGTAAAGCATCCCCACACAGCTCCTGACAAATACACGGGACAAGAGAGGACTGGTGCTCTCACCACACCCGCTTAGCGGGAGCCTCGTACCGCCCACACGGCTGCACACCGGCAGTCACAGGAACACAGCACTTTTGGGATTGGAAGGGACGTCGAGAGACCATCTAACCTCCTGCACTGCAATTCTGTTAGGCCCCACTACGACTCTCCCCTGTTTTGGGGTTTAACCCAGATTTCAACAAAATCTACACAGGTCATCTCGGTGATTTCACTGGATCTTGGACCAGTTTCCTAATGAGAAAGTGGAATAAACTTGTCCGTAGTTGTCATAACAGCAGTGATGCTGATGATGGTCACAGGAAGCTTTGGGTAGCTACCCAAAAGGTGTAGGATGCCATTCCTGACCTTAGTGTGACCTCCATTCCACGTGCAGGGAGACAATTCTGCCCGATTCAGCACGAACACAGAAGCACACCATAGAATCATTTAGGTTGGAGAAGAGCTTTAACAGCATCGAGTCCAACTGTTAACTCAGCACTGCCGTATCACTCCTAAAACCATGACCCTCAGCACCACATCTTCAGACCTCTCAAATCCCCCCACATCCTGCAGGCAGATGAAGACACACCTGCAGTTTTGCAAAACAAGCTCAAGTCTGAGCAGATGAAGTAACTGATACTCTGGGAAGTGTCACATACCGCTCCCTAATAAAGTCAACTCAAATAGTGACAGGGGCTTGAGCGGCCTTTGGACTGAGCTCTTCAGTGCAGTCAACGTTAGAAGAGAGATCCCACTCCACTGGAACGTACTTTCTGGTCAGAATACTGAAGCCACTCTTGCCAGGGCAAGATCGCAGGGTCCAGTTCCCTTGCTAAGGCTTTCAGCACTGGAAGGCAATGCCGGTGTGCACCTGCCTTCTGAATCCACAGAGGCATGGAGCTGAAGTGCAGCGCTGCGTCTGAGCCTCAGCTACAGCCTCTATGCACTGCAGCAGGCCCAGACCAACACCCAGCAAACACTGCTGACCCACGACTTCATTGCTGCACTACTGTTGGCTGCTACTCACCAGTCTCCTGCTCTCCAGCACAAAAGGACAAGACACCTTATGCTCCAATTCTCCACATCTGTCTGTGTCTTCGAGATTGTTCCTGGACTCTCACACTCACCTCACAGGGCGTTTACGGAGTTTTGTTCTGACAAACCCTTACATGAGGTCGCGCACTGAAAATACTCACTCGGCAGTACTCCAAAGTAGCAACGTACTCATAGGAGCCCAGGGACAGCTCAGGCCTTTCACAGTGGTCCACCCGACGGCCAATGTGGTCCAGATGTTGAAAGAAGAACGGAGGGACTGATAAACCAACATGAGAGCAGGAAATAAATCAATACATTCAAGAAATAGTCAATACATAATAGACATAAACATATTTCTATTTTGTATAAATATGTGCTTATAACATGAAGACATAAATTCATACATATTCAGCGAATAAATCAATACATTCCAAGAGTAGGGGAACAACCCCACAGCAGCTTCCTTCAACGAACCAACAAAGTACTAATGTAGGGTCTTCCGTTACTGATCAGTGAGAGAGTTTAAACACTTGTCCAGGTTGCAGTGGCCACCTCTGGGCTTTAGCTCCTCTTTCTTCACTCTGTATAGACACTAAACGCTCACTTTGGCTTCTGAAAAGCGTTGGGGGGCAGGGGTGGGTGTGAGAGAGAAGTGGTACCTACTTTGCTGGCCCATTTTTAGAGCTCATTAAAGCCTTTGGGTTTTTAGGTGGTTTCTGCCTTGGGTAAGAGACCCTGCGGTAGCACAGAGCAGGATTTCAAAGGACACCAGTTTAAGCATCTTTCTGAAAACATTGAAATGCCCTTAGATTTCACTTTGAGAGTTTAAGCCGCAGCCAAACTGTGGAAGCCGTTATCTGCTGTGTTGCACCAACATCTGCGAGTCAGGCAGAGGAGAAGCTACAGCGAGCCTGTCAAGGTTCACGTTTCACAGCTGAAAAGATGACTGTATTAGGGAAAGTACTGACACGCGGCTGAGCCCCAGCTGAGGAGATCCGACTGGATACAGACGTCTCCAAAGGCTAGTTCTGGCAAAGACTGGGGACGTAGCCAAGAGCACGAGCACGGTTATGAGTCACACGCAGTGCGCTTGGACAAATATGGGCTGGTATCGTCTGTGAAAACCAGCGCTTGTGACAGCAAGATTCATAGGTTCTTTAACCCCTGCGCCCACAGGCACGGACACAACCGGGCTAATGTGGCACTAAAGGTCTGGTTCTTGCTGGACACTTAGAGTTCTCGAAGGCCTTTTTCCACACAAAAGGTGCCTTCAGCTAGCAGCAAAAACAGTTTTATAGTCTGTGGTGACACAAGCATTTCTAACGAAGTTCTGATCCTATTCGAGTGGACTTCACGAGTCAGCACTACTGTCTGTACTGCTTTTGAGCTTTTACATACTCGTGTGTGGAGTTTATGTGTGCAATAGCCTGGTAACCACGTCTCACTGAACTGCTTTCTCAAAGAGTCAGTGACATGGCTTTAGGGACAGCTTCCTCCTCGTTGTATGGAACGTGTGTGTATCACAGGACAGAGACACGTCACGTACCGTCATTTATGCAGCTGCAAAACCCACACTGGTATCTTCTTCCACCTTCAATGAACTGCATGAAGGGAGACATGTAGGCTTTGCACCGGTTGCAGCGGATTGGTCCAGTCTCACCGTGGTTTACAAGATACAGAGGTGTCTAGAGGAAGAGGTACAGGAAGTAATCAAAGCGATGCAAAGTGAGTCAAGTGAGCTAGAAAGTTACCACTCAGCTGTTCCCACGAAACCTATTGCTGCTCCTCTATTGCACAAGCTCTCTCAACGGGTATGGGCTAAGAAAGCTTAAAACACCCTGTCCTAAGCGCTGGCCCCGCCACGCTGCCATGTTACACACTGCCCTGACGTTCAGATGCTGTCAGAGGCACCAGCTAGAGGAGACTGAGAAGAAATACCACTATTGCAGGAAAGTAAGTACAGAGAGAAAAGCAAACACACACAGGCTCTTGAGCACTTATCAGTTTCCTTACACTGACCGTGTAAGGGGCCTCCAGCCCCTGCCAGACCCCACAGCTAATGGGTGACATTGTCCAGATGCCTCTCTCCGTACCAACGGCACAGCCACTGACAGATCCCTGTGATCATACCCACCATCAGAGAAGTCATACCTGAAACCACTGCAAAAACTGAGCTTTGCTCAATTACCTGCGCGACTCTGTTTTGCGTCTCTCTTACTTCCTTCAATCTCAGTTACAAATCTGTGAAGAGAATAAGAGAAGCCCAAGGCCTGGGCACGCAGCAGGTCTCTGCAAGAGGAGGAATGCTGACGGCTTTGACTGCTAAGACAGTACCACCGGCAAACTCCCTTCTAAAACAAATTGTTCTGTTCTTCGTACAGAAAGGCCGTAGTCCATCCATTACGCACTCCGGCTGCTACCTAGGGCAGGAGAGTCTCCGAACACCTGGAGAGCAACCCGAGTCCTTCTAGCAGACACTGTTTGTGTCCGGTTTGCTGTTTGCTTCTATTTTACGGAGACGACTTTACTCACTCCCTTCTCCAAAGGGCTTTATGCTTTTTGCCAGGGACTTGACATGTCTCTGTAGCTACAGCTATGAGCAGTTCACATACATTTATATATATCTATACAGACGAGTAGTTTTACACTTCTGTAAGTAGATCTTAACTACATGGGCTTTAAGGGCTCCCTCCCTCTCTGCCTTCTTTCTTCTACCAAAACTGAGTTCAACACAAATGAACCAATAATGTCAGCTGGCAAACTCTTAGGGTCACTTCTCAGCCACAAAAGCCTTGGCTCATCAGCCACGAGCGCTTGAGTAAGTTTTCAGACGTCAGGCTGCTGTTCATTACTTGGCAGCATTCTGATTCTCATGCTGCTGGCTTAGTTTAATGAGGCCTGGATCTGGTCTCCCATTAATATTCCGACAGGCTCTGAGCTGATGGGGAGAAACCCAGGACAAGAACAACTCCTGATGCACTCACCCAAGCTGATTTGGCAATTTCAGCCCTCACCTCGATACACTTCATGTTAGCCAGTGAGAAATTACCCCCACACCGTATTTTGAAGTATCAAAACTAAAACCTTTACATAAAAAGCACCATAACAAATGAATGCCATGACATTGACAGCCCAGGTGTCTGCATCCTTACACATACCTCATAAACTGTCCTTTAAAAGATGCAGAAATAAAAATCAAGACATTTGTTCCTTGTCTCTTCATATTTATTTTTTCCTTTGTCTAGCAGCTCACATGCTCAGAGGGCTGGAGCACCTCCCCTGTGAGGCCAGGCTGAGCAACTTGTTCAGCCTGGAGAAGAGAAGGCTCCCAGGTGAGGAGCCCCCTTCCAGTATCTGAAGGGGGCTACAAGAAAGCTGGGGGAGGGCTTTTGACATGGGTGGTATTAAGAGGCCAAGGGGAAAGGGTTCCAGACTTGAAGAGGGGAGATTGAGGTTGGACATGAGGAACAAAATCTTTGCTGTGAGGGTGGGGAGATGCTGGAACAGGTTGTCCAAGGCAGTGGTGGCTGCCCCATCCCTGACAGTGTTGAAGACCAGGCTGGCTGGGCCCTGAGTAACCTGCTCTAGTGAAGGTGTCTCTGCCTCTGCAGGGGAGCTGGAACTGGATGGCCTGTAAGGTCCCCTCCAACCCTGGCCAGTCTATGATATTTGGAGAAGAGGTTTTCCCTCCCTTGAAGTTTCTTTTTGAAAAAAGTGACTCATCACAAATTCCTTTCTAAACTGTGGGGTTAGAGCCTCAGCAGCCTGAGCATTACATTGCACAGGCTGCCATTCATGGCCAACCTTGTGCCTTAAACACTGGTCTCCGGGACTGTGCGCAGTGCATGAGGGTAGGGCACATGCTCAAGTCTTCAGAAAACAGTATCCACTGGCAAAACCATCAACCACACTAACACTTGGTAGCCTAAACCTGAACATACCTAGCGATCCTTTGTCTCTCCACTCCTGCAGCTCAGTAGTGCTGGGTGGTAGAACACTCTAGTTTTACACTAAAGCAAAGAAGGACTGCGCAGAAGAGATGGGAAATGCTGCAAGGGATGCACATCAACTTTGCCTTCTCTGGAAGCCCAGGGCCCTGCTGTAGTGCAAGTTCTGAAAGCCGATCTGATAAACCACAACTTACCCACTTATCAGTCCAAATATAGCTTTATTTTGGAAGCATTTCAGCACGAACATCTTGCAGGCAGCAGAACAGCATCACAAAGCAACAGACAGGCAGTGGTGGCAGACCCTCAAGATTAAACACATCCATAAAAGTTTCCAAAGGGGCTGTAACTTTCATGCCTGAAGAATCTACATTACTTGCCATCAAACTGCAGTCCTGACACACTCCTGAGGCTGCCTGCGAAGCATCACCAGCAGCACTGCTGCAGCATCGGGGCCACAGCTGGAAATTAAAAGTGCAGGAGTACAGACTGTGATGATGCTAAAGACTGTGCAGGGAAAATTCTAAGAGAGACTCTCTGGAGAACAAGAGAGGCACAGGCAAGTGTGGAGGACAACCAGCCCTCTCTCACAGCACAAATAAAGCCCATGCAGTACCTGTTCCCATCGGCAGCCTGGCACACCGACTGGGCTGCAAGAAAGCAGCCCATGGCTGTGCTGCAAGACACAGCTCTACACGCGATGGACACTGCACCCTGGCTGGACCTTCTCTATCTACTGCAGCCAGGGTGGTCTCCGATCCCCCCTTGACAGAGACCTACCAGGGCAGTGACAGGCCTACTGCAGAGGCTACGGTTTTGCCCTCAGTTTGCCTCCACCATCATTTAGGCGCGTTTGACAGCCCAGCATGGAAACAGGAGCACTGCAGTACCAAGAAGGGGCCCGCACGACCTGCTAGGTCTGGCTGCATCCAAGAGAAACACAACTTTCCATGAGGGTGGGTAGAGCACTGCCTGTTGCACCCTTACTCATCCCCCCAAGAAAAGGAGCTTGTCACCAGAGGCACTCTACACAACGGAACACACACGACTAGCCGCCTTTTCCACCGTAAATGATCTCAGGACAGGCAATGCTAAAGCATGGCCCATGCAAACTCCGGATTAAGGTGATCTAAGATTTCAGGTCATGCTTATGCGGGGGCAATGTTTTCAGAAGGCAGAGTATCACACAGATTTGGAGAGCTGCACAGACACATAACTCTTGGTGATGTCTAACATGACAGCTCCTTAAAACTGTACTCCATCAGGATAATCAGCGGGAAAGTATTTGATACTTCACATGCACAGTGAACACCAAGTGCTGTGTTAACAGAAAACACACAAATCAGCCACTCCAGGCAGTTCTCTGAACAAACCACCTCTGCAGTTTCTCAGGGCAACAAGAGGAGGAAGGCAGTCTAGAAAGAGTTGTTCTTCACACTGACATCGATTCAAATACTAGCACGAGAATTTTAAGATACCCTCTACAATAAAACTTTCTAATGAACGGAGGGAAGGCTGTTGGCTCACTGTGGTATCACTACCAAATCAGTCTTGTGCTTAGTAAGAGATGAGGAAAAACTCCTCTGGATCACCAGAGAATTTTGAAACACTGATGTTGTTGGAAAAAAGCCCCTAGGTCGTGAACCAAACCGTCTCCGTTTCCTAGGACTGTTGAAGGGGTTTGTTTTCTTTTACTATATCATCACAGATTGCCTCTGAGAAAGATTAACCACTCTACAAACAACGCCTAGGTTTTGAGTTGCTTTACAGATCCGCACTGGAACACAGGAAAGCATCTCCCTTGGTGATGTTCACGCTGTCTTTTAGCGGCAGCGATTCCTTCTGAAGACAGAGATTATTTTGCCTATTCTTGGCTTTAAGACGTTGATCATTATCGGCCTCCTGAGCTGATGACTCAAGCCAGCGCGGACCCTTTGCAGGGTTCACAGTAGGTTCAAGTATTTTCCACACCGCAGCTCTTTTTCATCTGTTGCCTTCTTTGCGTAACTGCCGCAGGGCTAAAGCGTCAGCCACATTATGCGCCTTCTCCTGGCTCTACCCTGATTTTCACAGGCCACCTAAAACCACAAGAGGCATGTTCAAGCCTTCTTGCTCAAAACCCCTCCAGTCCCAGGCTGAACCTTCACCTGCACACAGTGCCCAGCGTACCGTGGTGTGGCAGCCAGCACCGAACACGGGGTACGATCCAGTGTGTACTCAGATGAACAGAGAGCTAGGTGCTGATCTCAGTGGATCATCCCTCAGCCTGTCTTTGCCGCTCTTACCCGGCTTTGTTTTTTTGAGGAGAGTACTGCAGCTCCCTGAACATATTTGGCAATGTCAAGTGTAAACACAGGCTGCTCTATTCGGCCTGAAAGGAAGGAAGGGGTTTTGAAAGTTTGAAGACGGCTGGGGGAAGCCCACAGAATAAACAACATTTGATATGCAGAAACACCAAGGTTAGTTATCTTGCTTGTTTCAACGTTCTGTATAACAGAGGTGACAGAGGAGCAGGGCAGGGGGAGGACAAAAAAGAAGCAAAGTTTACCACCCATGCTCAAGAGAGGCACCACAGGCTCTGCTGGTCATGATCCCAGACCAGGAACACCCAGCGTTAACCCGTCTGGGCTCTCCAGCACTTCTCAGCTTTGAAGTGCTGCCTGTTATTTGGATGTACGGACATGCTGTATCTCAAGTGAAGGTCAGCAGCCAGCATTAACCGATGATATAAGCAGGAGCGCGAAATTGGATAATCACGAAACTGTGCCGAACAAGGGACTTCCAAAATGTTAGCACTTGAGAGCAACTGGATCTCAAGCACCCCTGCCTCCGTGCAGTCTACACTCAGATGCACACGAGTGGGACTTGGTGTAGAAGCACGCACACAGGAGAACAAGGGAAGGAGGAAGAGACAAACTAGCCGAGGACAGCACTGTTGTCGTGTCGGTTCCCTGTTAGCACCCCTGCGGGTGATACACACATGTCAATCACAGGAGCGCACGGGCTCCTGTCTGGACTAGCCCACAGCTCCGCTTCCCACACATGGTATCGCAGGCCTGCAGTGCTTGTCTGAGACTTTTAGGCATGATCGTCACACCAGCTGTGAAACCACTGAAAAAATCAGACAGGCCAGTTTCTGGAAGCTGCAGTGGTGAGTAACGATTACAAGGGAGGGGTCCCGGCTCTACTGATCACAGGAATGTCACGATCAAATAACAACTCTGACTCTCAGTGGTTTGTTCTCTCTCTTTACATTCACACAGCACAGAAGAAAGCAAACAAATACCTAAGTGTAAAAACACATAAGTAATCACTTGTCTTTAAGACTTCTGTTTCCATAAGTAACTAGAATTCGTGAAGACATCTCATGAAGGCATCGTTTTTAATTGTAGCAGATCACTGCAGAAGGCTCTAAAGGAATCTGGGCTCCAAACACCATCACCGCTGCCTTCCCAACAAGATCAGTCTCCTCCATGTGCTCGATGGCCACACCAGTGTTTACCCCCACGGAAAGTTTCTCAAGAGGGCCACGGGAATGACAAGTCTAACAGCGCAGACTGAAGCCCAGGCACAGTGTAAACACACAGAGAGGACAGCCCCGGAGGTCAAAGGCCATTTAACAGGAGCACAGCTGTGGCCATTTCTAACATGCTCTGGGGCAGCCCTAGGACAGCCAGTCGAGCAGCGCTCCACAGCGCTTGTGCCGTGCAGTTGTGCTCAACAAAGAGCAGCCCCCTCCACCAACCTCCTGCCCCGCAAGAGGAGCTTCTCCTTGCACAGAACAAACGAAGGACATTCTGCTAAAGAAGGTTCAGTCCCTGCTATGTGTCTGCAGGACAGCACCAGAGCCTGCTGTGATTAGGCCCCTAGACGTAACCAGTGCAACATCTGTTTGAAAGGAAAAACCCACAAAACCAAACCATGCAACCACAACACCTCCCCCAACCACCAAATCAACTTCCCAACGTTAAAAACCACTTTGAAAACGTTATTGCACCCTTTACATGGCTATAGAAACACGCTGCTGCACTAACATGCACAGACAAATACCACGGAAACTGAAAACACAGTGACTACTTCAGTTTACAAGGTAACCCCACGGTCTTCCTCCTGAACTTGCTAAATCCCAACTCTTCTAACTCTCTGAGGTTTCCAAGGCAGCTGAGTAACATCTCTGACAGCTTAAGGTTAGAGCTTGCACAGTCTTCTACTGTTTGATTTACTGCTGTTGCTACAGCCAGTTTGGGTTAGTGGGCACCAGAAGACAGACACCATTTCAGGAGAGCAACGTGCAGCCTGCAGAGGGAAACACACACACAGAACGGCAGACACCGCTCAAGCAGCTACCGAATAGCCAAAACAATTTTACACTGCAGCGTCACCTTTGTGGGCAAAACAGTTTCTGAATAAGCAGGTATGAATCACAGAACCGTTAGCGACTGGAAGGGACCTCAAAAGATCATCTAGTCCAATCCCCCTGCCGCAGTAGGACCACCCAGACCAAGTCGCACAGGAACACGTCCAAATGTTGCTTTTTATTTCTCTTCTTCTATTCTGAAGTAGAGCCACAGTCTCCCACTTAGCTGAAAATAGTTACAACAACTTCATGGAGGTATTTTTCCAGTCTAAGTTCGAAAATTTGGGGGAGACTAATCAGGACCTCTTAGTACAATGCAAACAAGGTTTATGTAAGACTCACATGTTAAGGGACCCTCCCCACCTCTTCCAGCACTGTATGGGCACACTAAAGCAGTGTTCCAAAAGCACGCTGTAAGAGCCCCACAAACCTTACTCCCAAAGCAGAAAGGCAGGTGAAACTACATCAGGAAATTTGTTTGAATTGGGAAAAGTTCTGCTGCCAAAGCCTTTAACACATTTGTCTCTGAAAGTTCATTCTAGTTAAGAGCAGTTACAGCCCAACAGGCTGACAAAACCCTTCGAGATGATGAAGCTGCGGGAAGCACTCCAATTCCAAATGCAGACTAGCACGGGACATACTCCACTGAGAAAGCTCCATCTAATACAGGATTTATGCACCTCTAAATTAGGCATTGTGAAGCTTGGCTTACAGGCACTGGCCTCCAGAGTGACATAAAGCTTCCTGGATGAGGCACCTGGAGGTGCTCAAGAGTTCTGGGCTCTCCACAGCACACACGAGAGAGTCAGGCATCCCACACAAAAACCCCAAACATTAACCAGTTGAAAACACTACAGCAGACTAGCACTGACAGTGCAGCAAAGACTGGCAAACACCCACGCTGTGCCGTCCAGGCAGACTCTGAACTATGAGACCAGAGTCTCACAGTGCCTTCCCAAAAGAAGCATCAACAAGGATGCTTCACAATGAGTTTTACTATCTAGAAAATGGAAGAAATAGCAGTGCTCAGGATCCTGCTTAGCAGCACAGGACACAGCAATGTGTTTGGGATGCAAGGACTGCTACCTGAATTGTCTGCACAGACCGACTTTTCCAAAGAGCTCAACAGTGTAACAGCTGTAAAAATACCAATGCAGTTAGTTCTAAGAACAAGGAGGAACATCTACTAGCCATGGCTCAGCCCCAAGTCTAACCGGCCTACTTCTCATCTACAGCCTGGTACTGGTGTATGTGCTCTTTCAGGTCATATGAAGGTCATGCAAAGCAGAAAGGTCATTAAAACATTCAATAAGGCCTGACGTTTCTTTTACAGTAGTTCTGAGTATGAAGAACAACCTCACTCATGTCAAGCCCCAAGTGCATATGGGGATTACAAAGTTAGAAGCCAACACTGAGATGGTGAGGCATTTCAAGTCAGGCAGCAGGGCCAAACTGTTGCCAGTCTCTCTTTCAGACCCTTTTCTTCAGAAACTTTTCCTAGAACTATCATCTTTTGGTCAGTTTTCAAAAGCTGACTAGGCGTATGGCCTGTCTAACCGTCCAATACCTGCCTAACCATACAGTACCTGCCTGAAAAGACTCAGCGAGTGAAACTGCTGAACTGCACACAAAACCAGTTGCTTACACTCGGCAGCCAAATGGAACAATCAAAAAACTTTATGAAGAACTGGGTGATGCCAGAGCCACAGACCAGCAAGTCCTGCTTCACAGACAGCAGACTGCTAGGTAGTACAATGGAGGAAAACTTAAAGAGATACACAGATAAATAGGATATAGAGAGGAAGAGCTGATGTGGCTTTTGTGGAGGGATGTCACGACACACAGTTCTGTCAAGAGCAGCCTCTGTGCAGAGACGCAAACAACCTAGTAGACAGAACACAAGCCTTTTGCAAAAAGCTGTTTGATAGAATCACTCATCAAAAGCCCTTTAACTAGCTAAGCTGTCATGCAATATAGGGGAAGGGCCTCCTGTGGACAAGTAACTAGAAGATTGAAATCAAAGGGTAAAAGAAAAAGGATGTTTTTTACAGTGGGTAGATGCTATCAGCCAGATACCTGCAGTACCTGCTTTTAAATACATCCCTAACAAAAAGCAGCAGTCGGTAAGGTCCACATTGCCTGCCAAACAAGCATTCCTCAGCCTGCTCAAACTAAAGTTCTGTAGGAGCTTATAATCACCAATAAACGCATTGCCAATATAGAAATATGCTTCCAACCAAAGCTACAGCCTGCTCACCCTTCTCACAAGCTAAAGAATGTTGGCATCCCGTCATTAGATGACACTGAGTAGAGCCTGGCCCCATCGTCTTGACACCCACCCTTCACATATTTATAAACATTAATATTTATTTAACATTTGAATGACTTACTGAAAACACTAAGGAGTAGACTTGGGGTCTAAAAGGAAATACACACTCGGGTGCTTGACACAAAATACCTCCCGTCTTTAACATCCTATCATGTCCTAATTATTCACCTCACTCAATGCTCAGGTTCTGCTAACCTTACTGCTCTAGCTCGGAACCCATACTTCCATCCCTGCAAAACACTTGGCTCTCCAGACTGCTCAGCTGCACTGGTCATCAGCAAAGTTTGCTTTTCTGCAACGGTTAAGTGGCTTTTGGCTCGTGAACACCAGCATTTCTGAGAAGTAATTCCATTCCAATTTTACCTTTTAACTACTTAATTGAGGAGAAAATGAAACCTGAAATATTAGATTCCCACCAATGTTTATTTCTCAAAAAAGCTAATGTTCAAATAAATAGGAAATAACATGGTGGAGATTGATGACACAAAACCACTGAGGAGCTAAGAAGAAAGTAATTTAGATATTTAAATATTTTAAACTCTATTTAATTATTTGGAACTGTTTGTATTTTCTTGTACAACTCCTTTAACTACTTCTAGCAAGCAGTTTTAAATGTTAAAGCAAGATTAGAAGGCTTATTCAGGCTCTGGAAACATTCATACATCTCCAGAACTAATTTAATTCAGGGCTCAGACTACAATGATAACAGTGAGAGCTGGTTTATTTTTACAGACTGTTGCTAAAGCACTGCTGGACTAAAAATAAGGTCTGTCAAACAATGGCACTGTATTCTCCCTCTGTAACAAACAAATACTTTCCACAGATCATTCAAATCAGAAGAGTGAACATGAACTGTGGAGAAATAAGGAAGCACCTGGTCAAGATTCAGAAATATCTGGAGCTGTTAAGATTCTGAAGCAGAGGGGGGCAGTAAGGCACGAAGGTTTGAGGAGCTATGTTTATAAATATGGGAAGGGTGGGTGTCAGGGGGATGGGGCCAGGCTCTGCACAGGGGCATCTAATGATAGAACAAGGGGCAATGGGTGTGAGCTGGAACACAGGAGGTTCCACATCAATGTGAGATGGACCTTCTTCCCCATGAGGGTGACAGAACACTGGAAGGGGCTGCCCAGGCGGTTGTGGAGTCTCCTGCTCTGGAGACATTTAAAACCTGCCTGGCCATGTTCCTGTGTGACTGGATCTAGGGGATCCTGCTGTGGTAGGGGGATTGGACTGGGGGATCTTTCAAGGTCCCTTCCAACCCCTCATGTTCTGTGATTCTGTGAAATGGTACAGAGCAGACATGAAACGTTCACCAGGTGATAATTTTCTAGATTGGCTGTAGGGGTTGTTAGCAATCTCCCAAGCCTGTGTGCCCTCCACAGATCTGTCCCTTTCACCTTGAAGGTTTTTGTGAGTAAATCTGTTTAACTCATTCCCCTCTTCTGAAGTTCAGTGCCTTTACATCAGGTGTTGCTAACTGAGCTGCTCTTGGGATATCAAACACAACCTGCAACCACCTCTACTACATGGTGTCTCTTAAATTCACTCTGACTTGTGGTTTACGAAAGTAAGGTCGTCTTTGGGAACTGCTCAGTGTGGCCAGTTGTACAAACCCCCACCTCAGCACACTGAATGGATAAGATCTTTCCATGTAACATTCTTGTCTAGTATGGTTTTACTTTGTGTACTTCTCTCCTAAAGGGACAATTTGAATGCCATCATCTCACTTCTCAGTAAAGAATACCTGCTGCACACTCCCCTGTTGGAGCTTGCATGTTTCTCAGCACCTGACAGTCTACCGGAGTCGCAAGCAGTGTTTTAATTCACTTTGCAAGCTAACACTGCCGCTTCACACTTGCAGTCAGGACACCAGCCCCCACATACAGACACTCCACCTTCCCAAAAGAGCCCACACAAAATTAAATCTGCCTTTCAGCAGAAACAGACGCATTTCGATGGCTGAAACGGCATCAAAGACAAACGTAGGGCAGCTGTTCATTACAAGGGTAAGTGAACAGAAATGAACTCCCTTAAACAGCGCCGAGGTACAACACGCAAGAGTTAATTAGCCAGATTCCTGCTGCAGCGCACGATGAGCATCACCTGCAGGCACTGTTTGAAGACATTATCCATAAGACAGGCCTGATACCCTTGAAATGAAGAACATTCCGTGCCTTGCAGCCACTAGTGCCAAGCAGAATTCACCATACTAGGAAACTCAGAAACACAAGTAAGCCTCTGCCTGAATGTATTTTACCTCTATAAACAGCCTGGTTCTTTCAAATTAAGTGACTTTTCGGAATGGAAGTCGTTACAAATCCCATATGGAAGACAGTTTTTATTAGAAGGTCTTACTTTGGCAGGAACAGCGAGACAAAGGGCACAGGCAAGTCTTGAACAAAAAGCCTCAGCTAAGACCGCCCTAAGCTTTCTACTGTAACACCACCTCTTCAGTTCTTAAAACTTCACCAAGCTATAATCGTTCAGTCTGAAATTTTCCACGCTAGACTTTGGCCAATTTTGTGGGACTTTTCTTGAGGGGAAAAACCAGCCTGCTCTCTCCAGATTAATGAATTCCACTGACCTTTCCAAGAGCTGGAAAGCTCTAACGCTTCAGAACGGCTGGGTCACCAAGTACCTCAGCTTCGCCAGCCCTGGGAAAACCCCTCCTGCTCTTGGCCCCGCGCGAGTGTTTGTACACACTCCTAATTTATGTAGGCACAAGAGATTTAGATTTTTAGCAACTCGTTGACCACCCTGCCCAGACACTCTGCAGGAGACAGGGAAGCGCTGCACGGGGGGCAGAAATGACTAGAGGCAGACTGAAAGTGAAAGATGCACACACTAAGAGCCAGCAAGAAAGAACCGCTAAGTGCCACGTGGCCACAGAAACCAGGAGTAGTAAAGGCTGGTAAAATGAAGCTGGGGGAAGCAACAGCAGTTTCATCTAGGAGAAAATGCAGGGGGCAACAAGCCAAGTCTGCACATTCCCCTTAAGAACTGGAATGAAACCCCAAATCAATGTCTTGCAGACAACTGGTGAGACGCAGTATCTGCAGAACTGTAACACATCCATTACCTGAGGGCCATAGACAAGACAACTAGGTAGGCACCCTGCTAAGAGAATACCCTCTAAGGCAAACTACAGAGGCCCGTCAGATTGGAAGGGATCCATCCTGACAAAGAACATCACATTTTTCCCAACATATTTTTTCACAAAACCCCTAAGAATTTATAAATAATTAACCAAAGAAAAATTAAAGACTGCAAAACCAAGCAGTGAGAAGCTTTGCAGCTTTAATTAGGCTGTCTGTGCAAAATGTTTTAGGAGTTTTTGAAGACATAATCACATACTACAACTTTCATGAAAGCCCTGTGGGTTTTTTTCAGCAGCAAACAGTTCTCTGAAAGTAGATCAGTGCAGCATATAAAAGGAAATGCGTTCTGCAGACCCCCACTGCAGAATTTAGAAGCTGTGCAATGGCAGGAGTTGAACAAGAAAGATGGTTGTACACATGATGCAGCTAAACGCTGCACTTCAACGCTGGTTTTATTTCTGCTACTGACAAAGACCTTCAGGGATGCCAGGAAAGCTGGCTAACTGTCTAAGACAGCAGAAACGCTTTGCAGAAACACTACAGCTATGGTCGGACTATGAAAGGATAGAGAGGGCACTGTGAGAAAACCAGTTGATTTGGTTAGTGCCAAAAACGAGTGACTACGCTTCCCTTCTTCCTATGACTCATCTCATTCAAGCACAAAATCTTCTCAACTTGTGATAGCAAACCATTTTCTGAAGAACTCAACGGCATAACGACATTCTTCGTGTCAGAACTGTGCACATCTTCAATCAAGCTGATGGAGTTTATGGCTGGCCTCTTTTAGCATCTTCCTATACCTACGCAGTTCCAGCAAACCCAGTAACCAACAAAGCAGTCACAAAACAGGTGGCTGGGGGAACACTTTGGTAGCTTTCCTAAACAAAGATTTGTACCCCTCAATGTTGCATCATCATGACCCATGTGCATCTCTCAGTCACTCTAGTGCCTTACTGCTTCACAGTCAGAGGTAAAACACGCTGCCCCCCAACCCAATCAGAGAAAACAAGGCTGCAACATTTAGGAGACAAAGCCACAGAGAACTCACTGAATGTGAGTCCTTACCTCATTTGGTGGGACGATCGCGAAAGGCTGGATGATGGCTGCCAGCGGAATGCGAGCCTGTTTGGCCATGTCTGAGGATGACGGGAAGCAGTAGGTAGTACATCGGATGTAGCGAGGGCTGGCGTGGCCTAGAACGAAAGAAAAGCTGTTAAAAGGAATTTGCCTGTCCCAAACCCAGACCACAAAACCCGTATCATCATCAAGCACAACTGCATGTGCTAAGTTAAAGATGGGCTTTTTTCCTTCTCACACAAGCTTCTGCCCATCTGTCCTCTTTACATGTCAGCCCACTGCCCTCCCCACGGCTAAACCTTTCCTTGCTGTTTGAGTTTAAAGCACAGTTTTCAAAAACTCAAGAAAATCCTCTTTTTTTAAATCAAGCTGCAGCTCTGCTCGGTTTCTTGAAAGGAATTTCTTTGTTCATCAGAACTGCATCACCCCGTTCTCAGATTTTGCCAAAAAACCTCGCCTCGTTTGTATGTTTCCTACACGACTGCAAGCGCTGACAAACTAATGCTGCACAGAATGGTGCCATCAGGCTAATCTGTACTGAAACACAGAGCCTGTTGTCAGGAGCAGCACATGGAACAGTGTACTTCCAGGCTGCAGGCAGACACAGTGGCCAAAGGAAAAGCATCACATCAACCAGAGTGCTTGTATGCTGCTGCCCTGTACCTTGAACAGAACTGTCCAGAACTTGTACCTCAACACATAACAGTGCCGGTGTCATTGCTTCTTCTAGTGCCCATCTTTTACAACTTCAGAAGAATCCAAAAAGGATTCTCTGCTTGAAATGCAAGACCTTGCAGAATTCTGAAGTTAAAAAGCCAACAGCTGTCTCAACTATTCACATTTTAAAGGTCCAGGAGGGTAGAGGAGGTGTTAGGCCAACATGTAAGAATGAAACTCTCACTTCCCTCCACCCCACCTTGCTTTTTTTGTTCAAGGAACTTTCCCATTCCACATCCAATGTAGAGTAAGTAGCATCATTTTCAGATAAGATGTTTGAGAATTTCGGTTTGGTTTTTCTTTCATTAAATCCCAGGTGTTTTCCACATGGGAAGACTTGCAAATCAGTAACAAGGAGAGTTACCTTGGTCTTGGATTACACAGTCTGTGGTGACGAGAGGAGGAATCTGTCCTCTTGTGTTCGTAGCATAGATCTGTCCTCCCCTAGAGGCCTTATCATTTTCAATGACTTGGATCTGACGAGTGAGAAGCAAGGAGCGTGTGAGAGTTCTGTCACAGTCACACACAGCTGTGCAGTAACACCACTGACATGGCCTTAGAGAGAAGTGCTAGAAATCTCAGTACGGGCTTCTGGGACACCGAGGCATTGCCTCACAAGGATGCCACACAGAGCAGTTATCGTCTGCACAATCACAGCTGCACCAGCTGCTGGTTTTAATAAACGAACATATGGGTAAACGACCAGATTGCAATGTGGGAGGAATTGGCCCTCATTCCTCCCGACCAGGCTCCGTGCACAGGGTGGTCAAGTAATAAACAAAACTTCACACAGTAGATCACCTTCCTAGCTGAGCTGTATTTCCACACTGCAGCTGCATCTTTCCTCTACACATGAATTGCTGATAGTGGCTAGAGAAGTTCAGAAACCTCTGTTGGAAAGTAAACTGAGAACTAAAAACTAGTCACATAGAGCCTACTGGTCATTGTCCAAGAGGTATTTCCTAGCACACTGGCAATAATCTGGGGCCTGTAACTCCTCCCACCTCCAACAAAGATTTTTATTGCAGCTCAAATACACAATACATTCCTCAGAAAGCTTGTTGTATCTTCTGCTTGATTACTTTCCCCTGCCTCCCTGATTTGTACACTGCTACCTCTCGCATTAGACGGGAAAGGGCTTTGCTCTGAAGAGGTCCACTGGCTGAAGAAAGCCAACCACGTGAAGAAAGCCTTAGCTCTGCAAAGGCTCAGTGTTCCGTGGCACTCTGCAGTGTACTGACCTAAAAATGCCATTGTTCTTGGAAATCGCTGTCGACAAAACCCAGACGCTACTTCTCATAGATGTTGTCAGAGCATGTATCAGCCTCTAACATGTGTAAGAGCAATATAAATCTGCAGCAGCTACAGATAAGAAGCACATTTATCTGGCAACACTACTGCAATTAGATAATGTAAATAAAGCCAGAGAAATACACATGGCCATACTTATTCCTCATCCTGAATTAGCTCTTTGCCCCTTACAGACATTGGCCCAGATCGTGTTTCTTTTAAACATGCCATCTTGATCCTCTCTGTACTGCTTAAACAAACCTTTTAGCCTATTTTAACGTCACTGTTGTAGTGAGGGCTGTTTATTCTACACATGTAATCGAAACAAAGACATCAGTCTATGCTTTCACACCAGCTCTCATTCTCCATCCCTTCCAGCCTCTCCTCTTTTTGGTGAGATGCTGTTCCCACTCATGCATGTTCAGGCGTGCTTCGATAGCTGAGCCTCTTCAATCTGTACCAAGTTCAAGCATTAAGTATACTCCAGGGTACCAAAATCTTTACAAGGCTGCAGCAGCTGGAAGGATGTTCAGGCAAGTCATTCTAGGTGATGGGGAAACTCCTGAAATCCAACAGTGAGGTGGCTTTTGAGCACAGGACTTCTCAGCACGCCCAGGAGTGCAGTTTCAGAGTTCACATACTTGCACTCTGCACAAATCCTACTTTACGTGTCTATTTGCTAACAGTTTGGGCCTTCCGACTTTCTGGAGTGAGAAGGAAAGGTGATTAGCTGCAGTGAACGCAAGCAATCCTTCAGTACTGCTCGCTGTCGTGCTACGAACCCTGCTGAGAATTCCTGTCTAAGTATTTGGAGTCACGGGTCTGTCCCCACATGGAAGCTCCAAAGCCTCTTTGGTACGGAAAGTGTGCCCTAACTTATCCAAGCTCCCAGCGGAGCACAAAACTGCGTGGATTTGAGAAACCTGAAAACAGGGGGATGTGTTTTGTGAACCAAGCCACACAAGTGCAATCTTATGCCATCAAAACCCCCTAAAAAAACAACTAAAAGAAATGTAATATTAGCGTGATTATTCCTTTACCTTAAATACAGCATAAATTTACTTTTATAAAAACATTAGCATCTTGTTACTTACTGGGCTTGGAATAGATTCAGGATCAAGCTGCTTCTGCTGTGGACCTGCTGGACCACCAGGAAAAGCACCAGGATAAGACAGCTGAGATCCTGCCATCTGAGGACCATAGTTTGCTGCAGAGTTAAAAATGAAAGCTGAAGTATTTAAGCTGCATTAGCAATTTGCATCAGCTTTTGTCATACAATTCTTTCTTCCTCAGCTAAACGTATCTTCTTCCCATCTGCTCTCTGCAACTAGGAAATGGCCTAGGACGAGAGGAAATGACTTCAGGTTGAGTCAGGGGAGGTTTAGATTGGATCTTAGGAAGAAGTTTTCTCCGAAGAGACTGGTTGGGCAGTGGAACAGGATGCCCAGGGAGCTGGTGGAGTCCCCATCCCTGGAGGTGTTTAAAAACCGAGTAGCTAGAGCACTTAAGGCCATGGTCTAGGGGTTAGGGAGCTGTTGGGATGAGGGCTGGGCTTGATGATCCTGTAGGTCCTTTCCAGCCAGGATGATTCTATGATTCTGAGTAACAGAAATGGATTAATTTGGCTCATGAAGTCTGTGTGTCCAAGGTGAGCATAAGACAAGGAGTGACACCTGTGGCTCTGAAGCTTTTAAGCGTATGTCAAGTAGGATAGTCCACAGAGATCAGCACAGCTACTCAAACTAGACCATCACATTAGTGAGACTCTCTCCCTTAGCATCAATCACTGCAAACTGGTCTGGTGGAGCCATCTTTTTAGCTTTACTCACCCCTGTCAGGTGAAATAATTGCACTGTTCCAACTCTTTATTACTGCAGTAAAGCATTCCTGACAGCTGCTTGTGACAGACTCCTGGAGCATTGTGCCTTTATCCCTTATTAACCAAGTGATTCTGTTCCCAATCCAAATGATCTCATTTTTCTTGTTAGACTCTTGACCCAATGCTAAACTTTGGCGTGACAGCACAGCCTGCCCTGAGCGCAGCAGCCGACGGCGCCAGTCCCTGCACTCTACCAAAAGGGGACTAGATCCTTATTTTTCCAAGTCAGCAGAACATCAGCCACGAGTGGGCACAGTTCCACCAGGGATTCTCCGTGAGTGTTTTGTTTTCAATTCTGTAAGAAACATCCCTCTTACCTTGCTGAGGATGACAGCCAGGACCTGGAGGCTGTCCTGAAAGGTGCTGCAAGCTAGGATTTGGAGGGAGAGGTCCAGGGATCCCGTCTTGTCTGGCCACAGAAGGCAACGATGCTTGAGCGCAAAGGCCGTTAACATTACTTGCAGGCGGAGGAAGCTGCGATCCAGGTGGCAAAGCGATTTGCTGATGGACTGGTGGTGGTGATTGTGGACCTTGAAAAGGTGCCAGATGCCCAGAAGCAGTGAGGGAGCTTGGAGCAGTGTCAGGACCTGAAAAAGAAACTCTGTCAGCTCAGTCAAAAGTCCTAACCCCCTAACTCTGTGTGCGGTTGTTCACTTCTGCTCCACACAACTCCCACAGACAGGCAACGCTGCGTCCCTTCTGACAGTGCTGTGCTTACGGGAATGCTGAACACCTGTTTCCACACCAAATCTGACCTCGCAGTTCGAGTCTGAATTCATTCAGACATTCAATTTTATTTCTTTTGGCTCCATATTCAATACTGCAGCTGGGGTGTATGGGGAAAGAGAGAGGAAAGCAGCCTTTGACAGTCTGGATGAGAACACACAACAATCACTGGTTGCTCTGAAATAACATTTAATTTCATAACGAGAAGCAACAGTTTTTTGGATTAACAATAAACTTCTCTGATGGGGTGTGTTTTGGTTAGTCTGTTATTTGCATTTCACCGTGACAGCTTTGATGTCTGGTTTACAACCGTCTTCAGGTTTTGATGCTGAAAGACGAAAACATGTGGGAATTATTTTGAGTGCACTGGTGAAGAGCAGTTTGTTGTTTGCGAGATCCACATTCCAATCAGAATTCAAAGCACCCTGGAAATAGCAGGGGCTTTTTTTTTTTGAGCCTGAGAATCTGCAAACACTTACTGCTTTACAAAAACTACCCCCTTTTAGTCAAACGTCTCAAAGACATAGGGCAAAACAATGTTCAAGAGACCTAAGAAACCCCAAAAGCCCAAGTTCTGCTGGTTAATGTGTTAATACACAAACACTGAATGCATCTTCCATCAAATATGTTAACTGCGAAAGCCCCAGCAATTAACATGCAAAGCACAGGCTCAGGTTTCTTAGCTGCTAGGAGCATCACTCCAGTAGCTTTACAAGCTGTGAATGTCAGCACTCTTGTCAAAGTTACAGTTAGACTTACAGCTGAGGGAAAATCAGGAGAACAAAACCAACAGCAGAGCTTAAAGAATCCTTTTCTTCAGCGGTCTGAAGGGTATCTCAATGGTATCCAAGACCATTATAGTCTACATAATTGTACTGCTGAAGGCAAGAGAATGAAAACATGAAGCAAAAAAAGAAATGTTGCTATAAGTAAGTTGTTCTATATGAAGAACTCTAGAGGTGCTGAGTCATACTTCATCCTGTACAAAAGAAGGTCTGAGTTAACAGGACACCTGCGGTTCAGTGCCTCAAGCTTGAAAATGAGTCTAAATTCACCGGTCTAAGATGAAGAAGGTGTTAATTTCTCACAAGCAATTGTACAAACAGAGGGTCAGCCCCATGGCAGTTATGCAGGTTTCAGCCAAGTCAAATCAGTGACTCACAAAACCAGGGTAGGAGCAGCGATTCAGTACCAGGGCAGCCTGAGCAGAGAAATCCACCTGAGCACATCTAACAACCAACCACAGTGACCCTTGCTTTAAAAACTGATCCTCCTAAACACAATGGCCTCAGCAAAACAAGGCGCTAACTAAACTCCATGCCTCTGCAACCAAATGGCAAACGTCACCAGGAAATACTCAGGAGAAGCGGCTATAACCACATGGAAAATGCATGCTCAGAAGGCACTTCACAGCAGACAATCACACGATCAAGTAGTTATGACTCAGGTATGAGAAGTTCTAACCCCCAGGTGAATGTAAATAAATGTAGAGCAAAGCCGAAAGAGCTGGACATGAACAAGACACTTTCACCACAGAGAGAACCTCTAAAAAGCTGAGACATACGCGATCCTGTCTCGTACACTACTGCTCACGTCCTGGCTGTTACGGACAGGGTCGCCAAGTACTCTGAGAAACAACTGGTAAGACAGCCGGCTTTTACAGAAGACTGATAAAACTTCAGTTCAGAATCGGCTCAAGAATCTTGATTTAATGAACCAAAAAAAAATCTAAGCATCTGAGCAAACGATGCTGGTCAAACACTTCTTTTTGTTTGATTATACAGAAGTTCCACCAGTTTCGAATTACTGTTAAAGGGAGAAACCCAGCGAGACGAGATAAAACCCATTACCATAGCTATTTATCTGCATGCTGTTGAGCTGGTTAGCAAGCTGTGTTGCAGATGAAGTGGATGCACTATTTGGGTAGGCTGGTTGTGACTGATGACTGTAGGGAGGATAGGAAGGTCCTGTATTGCTTGGAGGTGGAGGGCCTTGAAACCTAAAGGGAAAAATGAGCGCAGTTACGCCAGAGATCACAGCAGTCAATCACAATTCTAGAAGACGTCATACCTTCCCCGGGTGGTGCTGAAACAATTCGAGAGGACAGCCAAACTCTTTTGAGTTTGCTCTCGTTCTGCTCAAAACTCGCATACTTGTATTGAAACAGTCAGGAAGCACAGAAAGTTGCACGCCTGCTTGAAAAAAGACAGCCTGTTCGTTCGCTTAGCTGTTAGCTCCACAGAAGAGCAAGCATGCCACAGCAAAGACAGAGCGGCAAGAACTACGTGAAAGTCCGGAGATTAAGAAACACAGGTTTCTGAACATAGCGTATCCTTCTAGCCCCTTTCCACACTTATAAAGGAGGATTCCCTTCTGGGAATGTGTGAAGATTAGGAAAAGAATCTGTGAAGAGATGAAAATAAAGTGAGAAACTGTTAAGGAGCTCCCTGTAGTAGAGAGAAAAAGACGCGGGTAGGGAGAAAGTGCTTCATAGTTATCACACGTGGAAAAACACTAACACAAGGAGAAAAAAAGAGAAACAGAAGTGGTAACACACATGCGGCTTCAAAAGATACCATTCCAGAGGGAAACAGGCTGTCAGAAAGTAACATCTCAGGGTATCTCCCAGAGAAGACCTACACTGATTTTCCTGTGACCACACTTTCCTTGAAATTTTGATGTGGAAACTTCCCGGCCTAGAACAGCACCTCTCAGCAACTTGGGAATAACACGAGGTGAAAAACAGCTCAAGTGCAGCTGTCAATGCAATCACTGGAAGCTACGAACAAGGATCAGTGCTTTGCTGGCTTGGGCATGTCAACCTGACTCTGTTAACCTTGTTTTTTCCTCTTCAGGACAACCACCCCTTCTTCTCCTGCATCAGTACATTGTCCTTGACAACACATCACCAGTGTCTCCGAGTCCTCTTTTACGCAGTGAGAACACATAGCCCCCATTTTGATGCCTGATAAAACATGTGCATGGCTTTATCTGAACACAAATAACTGTACAATGACTGAAAGGCAGAGGAGCTGATTAAAACCGCAGCCCACTAAAATGGGAACGTTGGTAGCGTCAAATTCACCAGAACTAAAACAGCTACAGGCACAGAAACTGATTTTGCCTCTCCAGGGAGTTGAGCAAAACAATTAACATTTGACAGAATTAAATAAACGAGCTGAGCATACTTAGCCACTTATACCTACACAACATGCATCCTCCTGCGTGATCATTTTGCCAAGATTTCTTTTAACAGCTTCCACCTGCCCCTGTTTTCCTAGAATCATTCAGGTTGGAAAAGACCCCTAGGATCATCCAGTCCAACCATCAACCCTACTCTACAAGGTCACTCCTAAAACAGATTCCCCCAACCCTACATCTAAGCGACTTTCAAACTCATCCAGAGATGGAGACTCAACCACCACCCTGGGCAGCCCATTCCAGTGTCTGACCACTCTCTGCGTGAAGAATCTCTTCCTGATGGCCAGTCTAACCCTCTCCTGTTGGAGCTTGAAGCCCTTCCCTCTGCTTCTGTCACTAATGACCTGAGAGAAGAGCCCAGCACCAACATCTCTACAGTGTCCTTTCAGATAGCTGTAGAAAACGATGAAGTCTCCCCTCAGCCTCCTCTGCCTCAAACTAACCAGCCCCAGCTCTCTCCATCTCTTCTCATCAGACTGATTCTCCAGCCCTTCCCCAGTGTCGTTGCCCTCCTCTGCCCTCCCTCCAGCACTGCTTGGCGTGCCTGGACATAAGCAAAGCCCTGCTCTCTCACTAGGATGCCACCATGGTTTTTCCAAGCAGAGTGAAATCAGATGAGATTCTCCTATGAAATGGAAATGCAGACGAGGGAAATAGTCACCAGAAGGTCATCATGGATGGAGTCTTTAAAGAGAGAAATGAAATTTGGCTTCAATAAAATTTTCTTTAGCCTTGGTTTTACCCAACAAAGAGGTAAAAATATTTTCAGGCTACAAATATATTGTCATAGCCGAGAAAAATCTGCTTGGAGATTTCCTTTAGTCCACAACTCTGTAGTAATTCCTGTGCAATAGAGAGAAAGGCATGTTTGTGCAGGGCTTGGCTCTCGTTCAGGTCTGCAAATGAGCAGGAGACCAGCGGAGCACGAGATGCTACTTCTCCCAGCTTGGTGTGCTCACCCTGCTAGTGGGTGTGTGGTTCCATTCACATCCTTTTAATTAAGGCACTTATGTTAAACTAGAGGAGAGGGAAGTTGTTTGCAGGACAGAAAGGATCAATCCAGAGAAAGCAAATCAAGTTACCAAGTGAGATGGGCTGAATCAAAAACCTTTATTTGAGCCTCTGTACGTTAGGATTGGGGATATTAATGAACTCAGGGCTTAACCATTTCCTGGCTTTGTATTTGCAGGAG
>JAOXOE010000405.1:21966085-21980410 GCA_028565055.1 Phoeniculus purpureus | reverse complement strand
TGACTTGGTCTAGGTGATCCTGCTGTGGCAGGGGGATTGGACTGGATGATCTTTCAAGGTCCCTTCCAATCCCTGATATTCTGCAAATTGAGGCTGGAAAAGGTCACTAAGGTCATCAAGTTAATCCTATGATTTGAAATCAATAGGAAATCAAAGAGGAAATCAGTGTTTCCAATGGAGTCTTTCCAAAATAAGTTATCACTCACAGACACATTTTTAAATTAAATTTAGAAAAAGGGAGAGATTCTTTAGGTTTTGCCTGTCATGCAAAAACCTTGTGAAACTGCTTGATAAATCACGTCCCTACTTAAACAAGCACTTGTCAGATCCAGGCAATTTGGCGTGTGTTCTGTTTATAAAATAGAACCTTGAAAAGCTTCTCCTGTTTTTGTAATTACATGGTGAAATAAAAGAAGGATTTCTTTTTCCTGAGCGTTGTCTCTCTCCTCTGCTTCATAGTTTACTGTAGGGAACAAAAAAGGCTCAGTGCTTTTGTCTCTAAACAGATGAGACCTCAGTCCCCATGACTTTCTGAGTTTCTTCAGCTTCCCTTCATAACAAAGGGTTCAATACCTCAAACAAATTCACTTACAAGACAGTGGTCATCTCTGACATGTCTTAAGGGTTTCCTTAAAGGCCAGTTCACTGCTCCAAGGCGCACAGGAACATGTCCAGGCAGGTTTTAAATGTCTCCAGAGAAGGAACCCCCCCTGGGCATCCCCTTCCAGTGCTCAGTCATCCTCACTATGAAGAGGTCCCTTCTGATATTTATATGGAACCTCCTCTGTTCCAGCTCACACCCACTCCTCCTTGTCCTATCATTAGGAGACACTGAGCAGAGCCTGGTTTCATCCTCCTGACACCCACCCTTCACATATTTATCAATATTAATGAGGTCACCCCTTAGTATTGAGATGTGCCTTGGTGAGTTGAACAAGAGCCTAATGTACCAGGTGTGTTACAGCACAGACCCCATTTGTCTCCACATCGTGTGTATTCATGTTCCTGTGTGACTTGGTCTAGATGATCCTCCTCTGGCAGGGGGATTGGACTGGATGATCTTTTGAGGTCCTTTCCAATCCCTAATGTTCTGTGATGGCTTTCATGAGGGAGGAGATCAGGACTCACTCCAGACTTGCCATGAAAGCTGTGAGCTAAAGCAGTGAAGTCCAGATGAACATAGGGTGATGAAAGACCATGAACCAAATGCAACAGCTGCTAGTAACATAAGGAATTGCAAAATAAATAGCAAGAAAACCAGAAAGGAGCAGAGCTGCTGTGGTTTCCAGTGGTCAGAGTGCTACTGAGAGGAGGAAGAGCTTTCTGTTTTCTTACCTTCCTCCAGGTGATTCTACTGCAGCAGGGGGATTGGACTAGATGATCTTTTGAGGTCCCTTCCAATCCCTGATGTTCTGTGATAAACGTCCATCCTTTCATCCCAGGATATATATATAGGTCTCCCAATAAACTTGTCAGGTTGCTGCTCAGGCAGACTATGAACACACAGTCATGGAGGCAGAGTTAATTAGGGTAGTGCCCAAAAACACATGCAGAAGAGAGAGCCTAATGCATCTCCTTTAAATAGCTCAGACATCCTCTGCAGGTGCAAGTGATTGCTCCTACAAAATCATGACTAAGTACTCAATGGCTGCGTTTTCAAACAGGTGCCAGTAAAGACCAAGCTAATGTATTCACTCTAATCACAGACAGATGCAAAGAGAGGGTAAACATCATATATCCCAAACGAAAAACCTAATGTTTCCATGACTCAGGGAATTGCTAGTGTATTTTAGCAGCTAGAAGTAGCCAGACAACACTCTTTTGAGGTCCCTTCCAATTCCTAATCTTCTGTGATTCTGTGAATACTTTTATCTTTAAAAAAAAATAAAAAAAACTTTTTTACAAAAATTTGAAATTTAAACATTTTGTGGGTATTCAGAGAATCACAGAACATCAGGGATTGGAAGGGACCTCGAAAGATCATCCAGTCCAATCCCCCTGCCACAACAGGATCACCTAGATCCAGTGGAGCAGGAACATATCCAGGTGGGTTTTAAACGTCTCCAGAGAAGGAGACTCCACTAACCCCCTGGGCAGCCCATGCCACCTTCACCATTAAAAAGTTCCTCCTGATATTTACATGGAACCTCCTATGTTCCAGGTATGCTTTAAAAGTCTCCAGGACATGACAGTCCACATCCTGTCTGGGCAGCCTGCACCAGGGCTCTGTCATTCTCACTGTGAAGAAATTTCTCCTCAAGTCGAAGGGGAACTATGTTCTAGCTTATTCCCTTGTTATTCCTTATTGGGCACCCCTGAAAAGATAGTGGTCCCTTCCTCTTGGCCCCCATCCCTCAGGTGTTTAGAGACATTAATAAGACTATGGGAAATCAAAGTAGCTGTCAAAGTTAATAATGGCAGATGTTCATGGCAGCACTTCTATAAACTCTTGCACTTCACAACCTGCCCAGGGGGGTTGTGGAGTCTCCTTCTCTGGAGATGTTTAAAGCCTGCCTGGAGATGTTCCTGTGCAACTGGATCTAGGTGATCCTGCTGTGGCAGGGGCATTGGACTAGACGATCTTTGGAGGTCCCTTTGCATCCCTAACCTTCTTTGATTCTGTGAAAACTGGTGAGTTTTGAATCCCGGCCAGTCTCACGGACAATGCCCTCTCTTTCATTCACCTGACAACATCAGGGTGTTTGAAAAGGGAATCCTTTCACTCGCCTAAAGAATATCGAGCTGTGTTTACTGGCAGCCTGAGTTGGAAAATATTCTCTATTGTTAACTAATTTAATGAGATAAATGGAAATTTATTACCTAAGTCAAGCTAGGATTAGCCACTTGGCTATAAATAGTGAGCATTACAGTGCCGCTGGCATACTTACTCTCCATGACTTCACTGTAAATTATGAGAAGGTCATCCTTAGTTAAAGCCATCTCTGCTGTCTCCTTCATAATTACATTAGGCAAAATTTAACCAGAGTTGGAGTCCATCACCAAAGTCTCTGTTTACTCCTTTTTCAGAAGGAAACATCCCCACTGCGATGATTTTATTATGCTGAACGTCATTAATGAGGAGAAGTATATTCCCTGCAAGCAAACAGTAGCTTCCACTTTGGAGAAGGCATCAATGTGTTGAGGATCAGGTCACAGTGTGCAAGCACCACTTCCTTACTTCACAGACAGAAACCTGCTGACACCCCAAAAATCCCTCATATGGAAAACCATCATGTGTTTTTTTCTTGAAGATACACACTCAGCAGACAGATCCTCTCCTCAAGGGTTGTTCTCACAGAACTACACAACATTAGGGATTGGAAGGGATCTCCAAAGACCATCTAGTCCGATCCTTCTGTTAGAGCAGGATCCCCTGGATCCAGTCACAACAGGAAGTTCTCAGGTGCTTTTGAGCTGTTGCCTCTGTTTAGAAACCTAAATTCTCTGTCCCTTGTTAGGAAATATTTAGACCACTAGCAATTTTAAGGAGGGAAAGGGTTTACACTGTGCCTGCCAAATATGAGGCTTAATTCATAATTCATTGTGTTCTACACTATGTGTCAGTCTTCTAGCACTTCAAAATGTGGTCCCTTGATTACCTTGATGTTTTCTTGGCAAGAGTACATAAAATACATTCTTTTGCTGCAGGAGGGCACGTGAAAGTATGGAACTGCTCCTTGAGATGATGGAGCAGGGGATCCTGCTGTGGCAGGGGGATTGGACTAGATAATCTTTGGAGGTCCCTTCCAATCCCTAAAGTTCTGAGTTCCACTCGATGCCTGCACCTGTGAATACACTCCTGCTTCTACCAAAATGCCTGAAAAGGATCAGTTCACAACCAAGCTTGTGCCTGTGCTCAAAAGAGGCTGCTCACACAGCCTGAAATGCTCTGTGTGCTTTCTCTATCGTTTTAGTCCTTAATCTTCTTCCACGCCCTCTGAACCAGAAGAAACACCAACAAAACCCCAAATTGCTGTCTTCTGGAGCTGAAACCCTGAGCCTCTACACCAAGACCCACCCATTACACAACAATTTCCACCAGGCAGAGCAATGCCTCCAAGCTGTTGGGAAAATGTGAGAGCTCATCTGGGACAGAATTAAAGGCTTTGTTTTGCAAAGAAGGGGTCAGAGAGTAGGTTGGGAAGGGAGCTCCCACCGAAAGTCAATGGAAGTTGAGACTTGAAGTAATTCTGACCCTTTGAAATTCTCAGTGCACTTCAGGACCCAAAAACACTTAATAAATCACAAGACCAGTAAGGGAAAGGGAAGAAGGGGAAAACCCATCCCACATTAAAGTAATTTCTACTAATTTCTGTGTAGGAAAATCTACTATTACTCATTTCTCCTGTAAGAAGAAAAACCCTTTTAAAACAAAAAAGAAATTGTAATTATAGCTTAAAAAATGGTTTCTTCAGTTTCCACACTGGGATTGCAAATCACATTGTGATTACAAACAGCATCTCTGCTCCTGAAAATAAAGCAGGGGATCGCCAAGTGCGAAGGCAACATGGGAAAGGAGAGCTAAGGCATCTGAGGATTGTATTTAACATTCACTTACCAGTGGGAAGGTGAGAATAAAAGCTAAACCACTCTTTCAAGCTGCCTTAATCCATTTTATATAATCTTCAAATGCCAAGTGATGAGAAGTTACAACTAGTCCTCACACTAGGTTTTATCATCTCCTTCTCTGGAGACATTTAAAACCCACCTGAACATGTTCCTGAGTGACTTGGTCTAGGTGATGCTGCTGTGGCAGGGGGATTGGGCTGGATGATCTTTCAAGGTCTCTTCCAACCCCTAATGTCCTATGATTGTGGGTGACACATGGAATCCACTCCAGAAAAGCCACATTTTCAATCTCAAAAGCACTGATAAAGTAATCTCTGCCCAGAAAAACTTATCTAGACTTGCAGAGGAGCTCCTTGCACTTCCAGCCTGGCAAGGAAGTTTAAGTCAATCTCCTTAAAACAAACTGCTCCCTGAAGAGTTCACAGAATCACAGAACCAGGGATTGAAAGGGACCTTGAAAGATCATCCAGTCCAATCCCCCTGCCACAGCAGGATCATCTAGACCAAGTCACCCAGGGACATATCCAGGTGGGTTTTAAACATCTCTGGAGCAGCAGACTCCACAACTCTCCTGAGCAGCCCCTTCCAGTGCTCCACCATCCTCACTGGGAAGAAGTTCCTTCTCACATTCACATGGAGCCTCCTATGTTCCAGCTCACACCCATTGCCCTTTGTCCTATCATGAGATGACAGTGAGAAGAGCCTGGCTCCATCCTCTGACACCCACCCTTCCCATGTTTATCAACATTAATGAGGTCATCCCTCAGTCTTCTTTTCCCAAGCTCAAGAGACCCAGCTCCATCAGCTTTTCCTCATCAGGGAGATGCTCCACTCCCTTCATCATCTCTGTGGCTCTGCGCTTGGATTCTCTCCAGCAGCTCTGTGTCCTTCTGGAACTAAGGGGCCCAGAACTGGACACAATACTCCAGATGTGGTTCTGACCAGGACAGAGTACAGGGGGAGAAGAACCTCTCTCGCTCTCCTAACCACCCTTCTTCTGATCCACCCCAGGATGCCGTTGGCCTTCTTGGCCACAAGGGCCCATTGCTGGCTCCTGGCCATCCTGCTGGCCACCAGGACCCCCAGGTCCCTTTGTCCTGAACCTCCTGTCCTGCTGATTTTCTACGTTTTCCATGAACGCTTTTGCGTCGCGGAGCTGACTGGAAACGTCAGGCTTCCAGCTCTCTGTTAAAACTGGCGCGGGACTCTCACGGGGATGCGACAGGTAACGCACACAGAAACGTCTCCCTGCAGCCCTGCTGCTGGCTGTGCTGATAGCCCTCCCATGGCCACCGCAGGGGACTGCTCCTGGCCTTGCAGAACGACCCCACCAACGCCTTTCACAAGGACCTGGAACCCCCAGAGCTCGGTGGAAGCATGAAACGAGGGCTGTCAGAAGCGACTGCCGTCTTATCTCGGAGCGTCTTCCCCGCGGATTAGTTGATTTTCTCAAGCCTAGCAGAATTTCAGTACAATCCTTGGCCAAAAGACAAGGCGGGTTCTGTGCCAGAGTAGCCCAGTACAGGGGGTCAGAACCTATTTTCATCTCCTTATTTAAGTCCTCCAGAAGAGCCCTTCCCTCTGCCACCAGCAGAACTCTGCCTGCCTTGCAGGGGTTGTTCACTTGCGCCGGGCACAGCCCAGCAACACGCGGGCAGCAACTGCCCGGGACCTAGCAGGACTGCACTCTTCTGAGCTGCCCGTGTCCAGCTTCTTCGGGGGGTGGACTAGCTGACCTCCAGAGGTCCCTTCCAACCCCTGCCAGCCTGACTCTTTGTTTCAGATGGAATTGAATGCAAAAGCTAGACCCAACCCCTGGATTTGGGCTTTCTCATGTTATCTTCATCTCTTTTTTCAAAAAATTACTGTCACTGCTGTCCAGCACCACTGGCGGGAACCACGGTAGCTCTATCTTCTGACCCCACTCCTGCAGACCCTGGCACACCTAAGGCATGAGTGCTTCTGTTAGTGTCGGCTGAAGGTTTGGCTGACTGAATTTCATAAACGTCTATCAGCTCCCTGTCAGAACACACTGAGAGCAACGACCACGACCGATTGGCCACATAAAGCGAGCTCTTGCCAGAGGATGTGTGTGCTGCCACAGAGTCACAGAGTCATCCAGGTTGGAGCAGACCCTCGGGATCATCGAGTCCAACCATCAACCCCACTCTACAAGGTCACCCCTAAACCAGATCCCCTGGCACTACAACCAAGCAACTTTTAAACTCACCCAGGGATTGAGCCTCAACCCCCACCCTGGGCAGCCCATCCCAGTGCCTGACCACTCTCTCCGGGAAGAATTTCTTCCTGGTGTGTCTTACAAAGGCAGGTACACCAGGGAGCCCTGTGGTGTGACGTCTAACAGGACGTGCACCTCAGTGTCAGGGCGGTTCATCTGCCCCTGTACCACAGCCCTGGAGCTGGGAGTGCTGGGGAGCACACTGGAGGGATAGAGGAGCCACGGAGACACGTTCAGCCAGGTGGAACCAGACATTGTAGCCCCAGCGTGGTGCTGTGGCTGCAGTCAGCAGAGGCAGGGAGGATGCTGCAGGGAGCAGGGCGAAGGGGATGGAACAGCGAACAAATCTTGCCAGTGTTTTCCAGCCTGGCTTGGCCACAGAGCTGTTGGGAATCGCTGCCGTGAAATGCATTAGATGTGCTTGAACACGTTCAGTTTCTTGTTTTCTTGGACAGTGGAACGATCTCCCTTCTCCAGTGGGCTATAAATGACTGTGAAATAGAAATGGAGATATCCTGTTGATGTGTGGGTTTTCTGCCTGGCTGGGGTGTTCTGCCTGGCTTCTAGCAGAGCAGGACTTTCAGTCCGTGCTCGAGTCAGCAACGGCCTTATTTGAAACAGCAGTTCTTCTCAAGGTGCCTCACAGGGCGGTGACCCTTAATTCCAGACATCCCAGATTTGATTAAAGCCACATGAAACGAGCTCATCTTTGCAGCCCTGCACTGCTCTCCTCACACACACAAAAAGCCTCTGCTAAGACTACGCTCACTCGTCTCTGTGTCAGTCACGCTGCCATAAGCTTGGTCTTGCTGTCGCAGTTCAAGCCCCAGGCTGTGAAGGCCACTGGCAGCTGGATCACAAATAACATCAGGGAAGAAGGACGGAGTGACCAGTGACTCCAACCAGGAGCCCCTTTGTGAGACACTTGCTGTAGCTGTGCACTGCACCTCTTCTGTCTGCTTAGTGTTCAGCAAAACAGGAAAGTCCTAGAGCTCACACCGAGGGAATCTCAGTATCCCCAGAAGGATGAGTCCCCACTTTGCTCCTTCTTGATTAACTTCACAAACAAGATCATCACACAGAGGAGACAGCACGCAGCCCCCGCAAAGCTTTGTCTGACTAGTGACTCGAAAGCCAGAGAAGGAGGAACCTTTCAGTGTTGTCTCGCTAAAAGCAGGCTCCTTCCTCTGTGCTCTCCCACAGCCTCAAAAATCTGTGCTGTCAACAAGGACAACTATTACAAGCACCAGCATTCCTCCTGAAAGAGGATCAGAGTCACTTCTGGTTTAAATCCAAGAAGAAAACTATCTTCTCCTATAAGATGTGATTTCCCACTCTCTTCTTCCGAAGCAGACTGCTGCTTCTGTTCCCTAGGGCTACAAGGAGATGAAATCATCTACTGCAAGTCAGGGGCTACTCGTGACCCTCCCGAAAGGAGCTGGCTACAACAGAGAGCAGCGAAATAAAAAGCAGGAGAGGATGCAAGAGCAAACCTGCAGAGCTCCTTAGGGAATGGGACAAGCTGGAAAAGAAACAAAAAGGCATCACACAACTGCAGCCCCTTGTAACTGTGCGATCAGTAAGGAACCCTCTGGACTTGCTACCCATTCCAAGACAACACCGAGTGCTCCTCAGCGTAAGACAAACCATGGCCCCAGCCACATCGTCATGGTGGTACTGAGCACCTCATCCTCTGGTGGTGAATATGAAGATGATGGAGGGAGGGGAGCATCTCCCTGCTGAGGAAAGGCTGAGGGAGCTGGGTCTTTTTAGCTTAGAGAAAAGGAGACTGAGGGGTGGCCCCATTAATGTCTACAAATATGTGCAGGGTGGGTGTCAGGAGGACGGAGCCAGGCTCTGCTCAGCATCATCTAATGATAGGACAGGGGGCAGCGGGTGTGAGCTGGAACACAGGAGGTTCTACATCAATCTGAGAAGGACCTTCTTCCCGGTGAGAGTGACAGAGCCCTGGCAGGGGCTGCCCAGGGGGGTTGTGGAGTCTCCTTCTCTGGAGACGTTTCAAACACACCTGGCCATGTTCCTCAGTCCAATGGGATAATCGTGGAAATGAATTAATAACGGCAGCTTCCATTTTCAGACCCACATTAACCTCCTCTTATCCATCTTTTCTTACCTGGGAAAAAAGAGAGTGTGCTGCTGGGCACGGAGCTTCTCAGCAGCTAAAGAAATCAAACTTCAAAGATACCACTGCTAAAACACTCACTGAAGCGCAGGTCTGCTGCCCTAGCTGCTGTCCCAAGGGTGTTTAAGTTTGCTCAGGGCTGTGAAGTGCATCTGATTATGCCCAAGGCTCAAGCAAATTCTTCACACAATGAACCCTAACCAGAATGCAGCCACCGTGGTTGCAGTAGGTGGGCAACACCAGTCGCTTCTCTAACAGGTCCAATTCTGGCTGCAAAACCACCTCTGCTCTCTGAGCGATGGGACAGGAACACATTACAAGCCCTGGAAAGCCCCTCAATCCGCTGAGTGTCCATCAGCGTGCGGAGCCTGTAATCCTGCCCGAACGTTCAACTCGAGATTTAAGAAACTACGTGAAAACCACTGTGAAAACAGCGAAGTCCCTGACCACTGTTTTCCTTTATAACTGTGGTTTCACTTCGCGCAGGAAGCCAGCGCTCCTGGGGGGTCACCTGAAGGAATGCCAACACCCCCCAGCACCCCGGCAGCACAGAGCTCTGCACTAACAGGCGGGCCGGGGGAACCTCAGATCAGCCTGAAAGCGCTCTGCTCTCCTCGGCCTTCGTGTGGAACCGCGCGAAGCAGAGGGACTGCGACTGAGTTTTGCCAAGAGATTTGCTGGGGTCCCCCGTGCCAGGGCGGGTTCCCAAGCACACGATGTGTTTGCGTGGCCCCGTGCGCAAAAGGCCAAGCTCGAGCTCTCGCAGCCGCGGGGCTTTCAAACGCCAGGCTACCGAAACCACCGCCTCGAGAGTTCGGAACCACAGGAAAGACAAGGCCAGCCCTGCCCTCTAAACACAGGACAAGGCAAGTGTGGAGTCTGGCATCTGGGCAAGAACAAGCCCAGGGACCAGTAAGGGCTGCAGACTGACCTGTTGGAGAGCAGCGGAGCAGAAACGGACCTGGGGGCCCCGGTGGCCAGCAGGATGGCCAGGAGCCAGCAGTGTCGCCCTCTGGTGGCCAAGCAGGCAAACAGCATCCTGGGGTGAATCAGAACGGGGGTGCTTTGCAGATCGAGAGGGTTCTCCTCCCCCTCTACTGTGCCCTAGTGAGACCACAGCTGGAATCTTGTGTCCAGTGCTGGGTGTCTCAGCTCCAGAGGGACACAGAGCTGCTGGAAAGAGCCCAGCACAGAGCCACAGAGATGATGGAGGCAGTGGAGCATCTCCCTGCTGAGGAAAGGCTGAGGGAGCTGGGGCTCTTGAGCCTGGAGAAAAGGAGGCTGAGGGGTGACCCCATGAATGTTGATAAAGATGTGAAGGCTGGGTGTCAGGAGGATGGAGCCAGGCTCTGCTCAGGGGCACCCAAGGATAGGACAAGGGGCAGTGGGTGTGAGCTGGAACACAGGAGGTTCCACATCAATCTGAGAAGGACCTTCTTCATGATAAAGGTGACAGAGCCCTGGAAAGGGCTGCCCAAGGGGGTCGTGGAGTCTCCTTCTCTGGAGACTTTTGAAACCCGCCTGGCCATGTTCCTGTGTGACAGGATCTGGGGGATCCTGCTGTGGCAGGAGGATGGGACTGGACGATCTCCCGAGGTCCCGATGTTCTGTGAGTCTGCGATTCAGTGACACGTCAAACACAAAGCCGCAGGCAGCCATTTACCATAGTACTTGACTCCTCAGACACTAGCACTCGTTGTTTCGAGAGCATCCTCGCAAAGGCTACACAACGGCGATACACGCAGCGATTTCTGTGCTTGCACTGTGGAAATATGACGAAGTAATCAAGAAGCCACAGGGTGCCATACAAGTAGGAAAGAGCACTTGTCTCAAAACTTGTGAAGAACTCATAAATACTGACTCCTCTCTGGCTTCTCAGCCAGAAGCAGTATCTGACACGCACTAACAACAGTCATACCCCCCAGGGAGCTGAAGCCCCTCGTTGGTACCAATATACAAGGTCTAGTTAATACAGAGGCTATCTGCCTGGGATTGGATCCGTGTTGACCTGGCTGGCTGAACCGCTGCACATACAGCTGTCAGCCAGGACACAACTACATTCCTGTGAACAGTAAACCAGAGCCCACAGAAGTGAAAATGCCTTTATATGGATTGTGCTGCACGGAACGGAACAATTCCACGCGCCCACATGAGACCCTGCGGCCTAATGCTGGAGACAGTTGTTACAGCACTTCATAGAGAACATCCTCCCAGCCCCTAACGTACGGGGCTCTTGATTCCCTTTTGCAAGAGACTCCTAACAGGAGCTCTAAATTTACTCTTCTGAAGTGATTTCAAGTGTTAACCTTCTCTAGGCACTGAGAAAGGACAGAGTAAAAGGTACGTGAGAGCCTCACAGAGACCATGGGGGAAAAGCCAGGTCCCCGCGACAGCACAACAGCAAAGTGGGATTTCTGCAGCGAAAACGTGGAGCCACTCAGGTACAGATGCTCAGTTGCCACTGACATGAGTTTAGGTTCCCACTCAGAAGGTTTAGAAATGGCAAAAAGATGTTGTAAAGAATCACAACAGTTATTTCATGTAGACTGCGTGTCAGGACGAGAGCAGGAAGGTTTTACCATGTCCAGAGATGGAATCATGTCCAGAGCTCCAGGCCACAAAGTTTCCTTAGGAGACTCTGAAACTTAAAAGTCACCTTACTCCTTCCTTACCTTCAGCCAAGGGGCAGCGCTGCTGCAGACCTTTGTGGACTGGGAAACTCCAAGAAATCCCGGCTTCTACCAGGACTAGTAAACAGCAAAAGGCCACTCACTTTAGGGTTTCCCTGAAGCAGCTACTTCAGTACAGCCGTGCCCGTGGCTGTCGCCACGTCTGCAGCACGCTCACACCGGCTACGCTTCTTGTGCAGACGTGCTTGTAGCTACGATAAATCAACTACCTAGAGATCCTGTGAGCAGGGCCCTGGCAGACCACAGTAGCCACGAGTGCTTGCTTGTCTCCTTTCGAGGAGACACAGCAAAGAGCCCATGTGGAACATGCAAACAGATAGCAAGGTATCTTGGGAAGGAATGAACCACAGAAAGGACAAACACGTGAAACGAGGGGAAAGGGGCGGAGCGAAGGACTTTCTAGCAGCAGGAGAGCCGAGCGAGTGAGCAAAAATGGTAGAATCGATAAATTGGCAAGAGTTAACGACTGGAGCCTTACACAGGGAACGTGGCTCGACATCAGAGGAAAAGAGAGAGAGAAAACCTGAGTCTTGTTAAACTTTCAAAGAGTCACGTCGCTGTAACCCCGTAAAAACGGCTGCCTGATCCTGGCCACGAACCGCTCTCGACATCAAAGGCGACTGGGACCAGGCCTTGCTGTCTGGCAGCCTGCTCTGACTCAGCCGTGGTTCCCCGTGGATTTACACGCGTGCTGCACCCCAGGGCCTGGGCCAGCGCGCTCTAGGTCCCGGTCATAAGTTTGTCTTTCGCAGCAGCGATGATGGAAGCTCAAAGGTCTGGAGCTGAGCTGAAGCTCAGAAGTCCCTTGCACACACAAACAGCATCACTGAGTTGAGGCTGGAAAAGACCTCTGTGATCACCAAGTCCAGCTACACTCTGGCCACAGGAACCCTCTGCAGCTACAGACTAGGGGATAAGTGGCTGGAGAGGGACCTGGCAGCACTGGGTGACAAATGGCTGAACAGGAGCCAGCAGGGTGCCCAGGTGGCCCAGAAGGCCAAAGGCACCCTGGCTTGGATCAGCACTAGTGTGGCCAGCAGCACTACGGATGTCATTCTGCCCCTGTACTCAGCACTGGGGAGGCCCCCCCTCGAGTACTGGGGGCAGTGTTGGGCCCCTCACTTCAAGCAAGAGATTGAGGGGCTGGAGCGGGTCCAGAAGAGCAACAAGGCTGGGGAAGGGACTGGAGTGAAGGGCTGATGTGGAGAGGCTGAGGGAGCTGGGGGTGTTTAGCCTGGAGAAGACTCAGAGGGGACTTGCTCCCTCTCTCCAACTCCCTGAAGGGGTACTGTAGTCAGGTGGCAGTCAGGCTCTTATCCCGGGCAACCAGCACCAGGATGAAAGAACAGGGCCTGAAGCTGGACCAGGGGAGGATTAGGCTGGATGTTAGGAAGCCCTTCCTCAGGGAAAGGGCAATCAGAGCCTGGCCTGGACTGCCCAGGGCAGTGGGGGAGTCCCCATCCCTGGAGGAGTTGAAGGGCAGCCTGGCTGTGGCCCTGAGTGCCCTGGTCTGGCTGATTAACCCTTCCAGAGGACCTCACAGGGATGCCATTTCTGATGCTGACTCCCAAAAGAGCAGACCTGTGGGACAGAGGAGGCAACAAATAACGTTAACGCCACTGCTTTAGCACTGACAGTTGTCAGAATGGAAGGGTATACAAACGTTTGCCAGGTTTATAGCCTCTAAATGGAAGGCGAAGCCGCTGAACGCCGGCGGCCTGTGCGCGAGCCGCAGCCACGGCACGCTTTGCTCTGCACTGCATGTCTACTCGCATCTGATTGATCAGAGAGGAAGAACCCCGCCAGCCCCAACACAAAACCCCTCGCGAGCTAATGAGCATTTTTGCACACAAAGGCTGTAACGTTTTCCAGCTTGCTTTACGCCTCGGCGTGATTTATGGGGTCAGCTCCTGCTGTTCAGCTCCAGCGCACCACGAGAAACAAACCGAGCCCCGCTTGTTGGCGACCTATGTAGACAACGGTTTCCCAGGGAGCTTCTTTCCCTTGTGCGCTTTCCCGCTTTGCTAAACTTTGCCCAGGCACTACTGAGATGCGTCCAGCACAGCTCTCCTGCTGGAGGAATGGGCGGCTTCCATCAGCTTGCACAGCTATTTTACAACAGCTAGCCCCACTCTCACAGCACAAGATGAGTCACTCTGGCTGGAATTAGTATCTGGTTCTGTTTATTCTTTGGAAGCAGAATTAGCACTGAGGCAGGTCCAATTATGAGCAGATTTGTTGGAAGCATTTTCTTTTCAGCAACAACTGTAGTCGTCTAAAAATATAGGGGGGTGCCCATGCGCTTCCGTGTCTCTGTGCGCCCCCCGATACGTTAAGCAGTGCTACACACACAAAGAAGTCAATAAATGCCTTTAGTGCGAGGGGTTGTTGTCTGCTGGATGCCGGGGGGATCTGAGCACGTTCCCTGACAACAGAATTCTGAAGGACAGGCAGCGCTGCCAAGAGCATCTTGTGCCCTGGTGGCCAAGAAGGCCAACGGAATCCTGGGGTGGATCAGAACAGGGGGTGGTCAGCAGATCAAGAGAGGTTCTCCTTCACCTCTGCTCTGCCCTGGGGAGACCCCATCTGGAATATGGTGCCCAGTTGTGGGCCCCTCAGCTCCAGAAGGACACAGAGGTGCTGGAGAGAGCCCAGCACAGAGCCACAGAGATGATGGAGGGAGG
>JAOXOE010000405.1:21930808-21965985 GCA_028565055.1 Phoeniculus purpureus | reverse complement strand
ATGAGAAGGAACTTCTTCCCAGTGAGGGTGACAGAGCACTGGAAAGGGCTGCCCAGGGGAGTTGTGGAGTCTCCTTCACTGGAGATGTTTAAGACCCACCTGGCCATGTTCCTCTGTGACTTGGTCTAGGCGATCCTGCTGTGGCAGGGGGATTGGACTGGATGATCTTTCGAAGCCCCTTCCAATCCCTAATGATTCTATGATTCTATAAGAAGGGCAAGAAGAGGGGAATGGAAATACAACAGTGCACAGCCACAGTATCGAGCGGCAACAGCATCATTGCTCTCCTTGTCAAACGTTCACCAATTCACCAGCAGCTCTTGTTCAGAAGAAAATCAGCACAACCCTTTAGTTTTGATGCATCAACTACAAGTTCGCAGCAGTTCATCCCCAAACAAGGGAGAACCATAGCCAGGCTAGATGGTACACTGCTATGTTAGGCAAAGGCTTGGGGAACTTGAGCAGGCTTTTCTTTTCACTGAGACCAGCCTGCTCTCCGGTTCCAAACGGCACAAGTGCTCTCTCTCAAAATATAAATGGCCAAACCTGTTCTTTAAGCCTCCCACGACAATAGGGCAAGAGGGTGTACCCTAACACACTTGTCAAATACACTCTGAACCCTTGTGATCATGCTTTCATTGTGGGAAGAAGACAACAGCTATCCAAGCGGGCAGTGGGATTTCACACGGGCAGAGCAACAGCAGGACTGGCTGGAGACAGAGTTAAACAATAAGTAAACCAGTAACTAGGTGGTAGCGTCACCTCTCTGCAAGGATGAAGTCTTACATGAGAAAAACATGAATAACATCTTGCTTTAGTGGGGAAGTAAATCACAGCGTCACAGAACATAAGGGATTAGAAGGGACCTCGGAAGACCATCCAGTCCAGTCTCCCTGCCACAGCAGGATCCCCTAGATCCAGTCACACAGGAACATGGCCAGGAGGGTTTGAAACGTCTCCAGAGAAGGAGACTCCACAACCCCCTGGGCAGCCCCTGCCAGGGCTCTGGCATCCTCACTGGGAAGAAGGTCCTTCTCACAGTGATGTGGAACCTCCTGTGTTCCAGCTCACACCCACTGCCCCTTGTCCTATCATTAGATGCCCCTGATCAGAGCCTGGCTCCATCCTCCTGACACCCACCCTTCACATACTGATCAACATCCATGGGGGTCACCTCTCAGGCTCCTTTTTCCCAGCTCCAGAGCCCCATCTCCCTCAGCATTTCCTCAGCAGGGAGATGCTCCACTCCCTCCATCATCTCTGTGGCTCTGTGCTGGGCTCTCTTCAGCAGCTCTGTGCCCTTCTGGAACTGAGGGGCCCACAACTGGACACAATACTCCAGATGCAGTGTCACCAGGGCAGAGTAGAGAGGGATGAGAACCTCGATCTCCTAACCACCACCCTTCTGATCTACCCCAGGATGCCACTGGCATTCTTGGCCACCAGGGCCCATTGCTGGCTCATGATCATCCTGCTGGCCACCAGGACCCCCAGGTCCCCTTCTCTTATGCTGCTCTCCAACAGGTCAGTTCCCAACCTATCCTGGTCCCTGGGGCTGTTCCTGCCCAGATGCCAGGCTCCACACCGCCCTGGTTCTAGTTCATTACATGTGGGCAACTGGCTGAATGGTGAAAAGGACCTTCACTTTCTGTGGCTCAGCATCGTCTGTCACGCACTCTGCCACAAGCTCCCGTAACACCGCACCAGTGTTTCCCTTTTCTGTCTGGGTGATAACCAACGACAGCACTCATGTCCACTGAAAGAGCAGCACCCTGCTTTACCTTCCGGAGACACTTCTCCGATTTACTCCAGCAGCTGGAGGCCTGTATCAGACACTAAACGTAAGTACCCAAAACATGTCTGAACGTACTCTCTTCTCCTTTGATATGTCCAGTGTTGCATTTTCTCATTTAGAGATGTAATTAGCTTTACAGACAGACTTGAAAGCCATTTCTACCACAGTGAACGTGTCTAGGAGCCCTCCCCTAAGACCAGAAGCAGACAACTGCCAAATTCCCAGTACCATTATCCTGCTACAAGGGAGCATACTGGTGGCAGGAAATATTTCTGCGCTTACCTTAGAAGCCAAACCCCCCTCTTTATTCAAAGCTTTCTCTCAGGCAAAGCCTTCAGGGGACAGCTTAGAAGCATCTTTGTTCAACCCAATTAACTAGCAGACATTTGCATGGTCTTCCTGTGAAAATTCTACGTCCTCTTCCCCAAGGATGGGACACGGGGACGGCAGAAGTAAACTGCAGCCATCTGCACTGCAGGACAATGATACTGTCTGTATTTGCCCCTGCTGCAGACACAGGGCCCCAGCTTCATCATCTGGCGTGTTCTAAGGACAAGGGTCCTTCCTGCACGCCCATCCGCTTGGAGGAGCTAGGGAGGCGTCGAATCTCACACGCGTCATGAATTTACCCTGTCTGAAGGTTTTACATCATGGTTTTCACTGAGGTTGGGTCTGAAGGAAACTAGCTTGTCTGGTGGAGAAGCTCAGTGCACACAGGACAGGAACTAGCATCGGCCTGATGCAAACTCACCTCGCGGCAGCACAGATGCAAATAGCTTGAGCCACATCATGCAGCAGACTCACACTCAAGTACAGGCACGGCTGATGAAAACAGACAGGAATTTGGCAAATAGCAGCTCCGGAGGTGACCTTGAAATAAGTGAAACAGAGACAGGCTTCATGGGTTTTGAGAATACTCCTGCACGGGTAAGTTATCCCCCCACATCCCAGTGTGTGACAGTGCGTGACCTCAGAGGTACACAACCCAGGTTGCTTAAAATTGAATCCCTGACCGCAGCCAACACATTTGAGACTCACAAACACTAGATCTGCGTTCAGGGTGTCCACTATTGTACTGGAGCTGGATTCAAGAAAACAAATGCTAGTGAAAGCAGTGCATCACACGCTTGTTCTGTTAACACTAGCGAGAGCAAAGAAAGTAAAGGCAGTGTCTCCTGCTCCTGGCCCCACTCCACATTTCCCGCATACTGATACCTCTTATCTCTGCTTCTTTCTCCTTTTTATCTCTCTGACAACAAAACAGACTGGTTGTATTTGAGGAAACTGGCATCCTGCTCTAAGCTCAGAGCTGTGTTTGATCAGTCAGTGTTTCGGGAAAGCTAACCCCGCTTGCAGCAGCGGTGTCATTCACCACATACCTCCGCACCCAGGTGCAGAGACACTTCCCAGCGTGGAGGCACAATCGCTGCGTGTGTCTGCAAGTGTGAAACAGCGTCCTGACACCAAGTGGGGAGTTGTAGTTGTGCTCCCCACCAAGCTGCACATTCCTGCTGTAAGGCTCACGCACCATAACTTGGGGACAGAAAAAACCCCAAGCCTTTAGAAACCTCCTTACGCTGAAAAATCACTAGTGGCTACTCAGTCATCTGCCAGGCGATCCCTGAAGAGACACACCCACATCCTAGTGTCACGTGCAGAAAGTCACACCAAACAGCAGGAGGACAGAAAGAACCTGCCTAGGGAATAAAACAACCTCTCACACTGCTTCTGAACAAAGGAGGACCCAGACTGATTATATGGTCTAAGCAGAAAATAGGCCACCACTGTTCTGAGGAAAAATAAAACTTGGAGAGGGGAGACTGAGGCTGGCAATGAGGAACCAATACTTTGCTGTGAGGCTGCTGAGATGCTGGAACAGGTTGCCCAGGGAAGCTGTGGCTGCCCCATCCCTGGCAGTGTTGAAGGCCAGGCTGGCTGGGGCCCTGAGTGACCTGCTCTAGCGAAGGTGTCCCTGCCCGTGCAGGGGGCTTGGAACTGGGTGATCAACCCTACTATAGAAAGAGGTGACGATTTCTACCCCGGCAGCAACCCGCTATCATTTCCTGCCCAGCCTGCCCTCGCTGATTTCTGTCAGTGCTCTCTCCTCCCTTTTATCCCCCCAACAGGATTGCTGCCTACGTGGCTTTTTCAAAGGGGTCTCTCGATCCTCCCTAGCACCCAGGTCACATATTTACGTCTAGGCCTAAGCTGTCCTGTAAGACTAAGAGCAGACCCTCCGACTAGAGAAGCACCAACAAAACCCGAGGCGAAGCCAAGCGCATCCGTGAAGCAAAGCCCTCTAAACCCCGCGCAGCGTGTCACTCCTTCCCACAGAACAAGGGTGTTTATGCTCTTGCCCAGGGGACGTAAGCAGAGCAGCATACCACTCCATATTTGTAAATGTTCGCTCTGCAAGGTAGGAACTGGCTTCTGCACGCACCCGGCTTCTGTTTGTTCGCCGCTCCGAGAGCCGCGATGGGACGTGTGGGTGTGTGGAAATGGAAGCCCCGAGGTTACGTGGCCCCACCACACAAGAACGTGCAGTCTCACTCCTTGTCCCACGTAGCCTGACCCCAAGGCTCTTTCCGAAAGTGCCCCCACAGCGTGTCTGAGTCACTAGCCCAGGGGCCTAACGGGATAATTCCAGGAGGCTGAGGGATGTTTGCGTCCCACCCCATTCCATCTGGCGTGTGTCGGGGGTAACTTCCCTCAAGTCAGTGGGTACAGACTCTGCTGCTGTGAGTGCGGAACCACTGCCCCCCTTCTTTAAAAGCTGTCGAGAAATTGCTCTGAGAATGGGTAAGGATAGAGGATCAAGCACCGACTGAGTGTTGCACGAGGCCACAGTACTTCCACCACCAGGCAGAAGACCTGAGAGCAAAGAACCCCAGGAAGCCCTTCTGTGTGTTAGAGTCATTCTGAAACAACTTCCTGTAAGCATCCTGGTTAATGCAACATCCTGTCTCCCAGCCTGTGTCCTTGTAAAAATAGCAGTCAGCTGTGGGAAACTCCTTGAGTGCCCTTAAAGATGTCCAGGCTTTGTTCGTCCTGGGTCTCAGGCAAGTTGTAATTGGGCTGCTGGTGGAGAAAGAAGGGAAACAGCAGAACCTGAGCTGCGTAGCGTTCTTGCATGAGTTCTTACCAGGGAAGGGTAAAACATAACGGGTGGGTCTTAGCTGTAATAGATCACAGCACTTACTCAGATGACTAAACATGGGTTTAGGATCTCCACTGATTCAGATGTTTATAGTTTGGCAACTCAACCTACAGCTGGGCTTCTAAGGAAGACTGTTCAGCATCCCAGAAGCCTGTATAGGTGCAGCTCGAACAGCATGGAGATACTGACACGCTGCCCAGCCTAAAATTAGACACGCTGCTTTCAGACTCTCAGGGCAGACTTCAGCTCTAGTAGTCTCTGATCTGGGGAGAAACGGGGAGGTTTTTTGCTGCATTTCTGCTAAACTGTGACCAATTGATTCTTGTCCAAACTTCTACGTCTCTCTATTTAAAAAACCTTAATCTGTCTGGCTCAGAAGCTCAGGAAAGCAAAAGCTTCTGTATTTGCTAAGGTTGGCCAAACCAGTATGAACTTAAACTGGGCACTCACTTCTCTGACTAGAAGTCTCTTCTCGGTAACACTGACGTTTTGGTACAAACAGAAGGTGAGGACAGGGTTGCTGCTGTTTTCCAGTGAACACTAACTGCACACCTTGGAATTTGTTCTTTTGACTCATTGTAGGTTCGCAGCAAGAGCAAAGCAGCTAAGGCTGGGCTGTGCGAGGGAGATGAGGTGGTGTCTATCAATGGCAAGCCTTGCGGAGACTTAACCTACGCTGAAGTAATCGTTCTGATGGAAAGCCTGACGGACGTCCTGCAGATGCTTATCAAGAGGTACAGGAATGCTCAGAATGCTTTGGTGCGCTGCTGCTCAGTGAACCACGAGGAGAGGGCTGCTTGAGAATGCCCTCATTTTGCAGACCTGTACCCCTGAGGGTCCTCTTATTAACGTCTGCTTGTCTGCATGGAACGGGAAGAGAGAGTGTTTGGTCGGAGGGAATGCATGTACATAATCTGATTCTGTACATAATCTGTACCTGGCTCAGGTACAGAACTAAGGCTAAAGTCTCCAAGTGTAATCATCTCCCTTCTCATTAGATATCCTTGACACTTACAAGGCCCTGAGTTCAGAGTTTTGAGTTCAATTACTCCTTCCACCCTGACGAAGTAGTGAGGTGCTGTTATTCCCCACAGACAGGGAGGTGAGGCTTACAGCAAGCAAAGGAGAAAGTGTGCGGCACAGACAGACCTCGACGATGACATGAAACCGAGTCTCCTTGGGTGGCAAAGTGTGTTACAAGTCGGGGGGGACAGGGTCTGGAAATCACAAGTTCTATTTCTGTAGCTGTTATCACTTCACTAGATGGGGGGGGCAAGTTCCTCACAGCTCTCGGGGCCACAGCATCTCCATGTCTAGAGCAGCAGTAGTGAATTTGGGTTTCCTTTGAAAACGGTGTGAGCTTAATGGGCATTTGCAAGCCAGCGGCCTTGCTGCTCACTGGACACCACTCTGTTCACACGGCTCTTCTCTAGTCGTCGTTGGCGTAATGGGTGAAACCTCAGGTCCAGAACCACCTACAGCAAGCACAGCCTCCCCAGACTCTGTGAGTCCAGACAAGATGGACTTGGAATTGCCTTCACTCTGGGTAAGAAGGGGAGGAAAAGGCCTAAGATTGCCACGCTCCGTGTAAGGGATTATGTGTCCCCCACTACCTCCCAAGCTTCTGCAGTTCCTTGTGTCCACAGGCAGGACCTGGAGGACAGCAGAGGTCGGGATCCATCACAACAGCCACCAGAGCAATGGCACTGGAAAGGCTGAAAGGACTTTGGGGGCAAAAGGCACTTCTCTCTGGTTACCGGGGATGTCTGAAGGGTGTTTGAATTTCCTCTGTGGTTTCTGCAGCCCGTGCAAAGGAACGTTCCCAAAGTGCCCAGCAGTCCCAAGTTACATTCTCTCTTCCAAACGAGATGCTCCCGAGGCGCTTTGATGTTGTTTACAGCAGATTCTGCACGGCCTGTCTGCACATGAGCCATGGATCGATGTGCTGAGATCAGGGGAGCACTGGTAGCTGAGCACTGCAGCTTCACCGTCTCCGCAGCGCAGAAATCTCCTTTCTGGTTCAGCAGGGTACCATCCGAGCACTCCTCATGGGATAGCAGCGTTCTGATGTTTTTGATTCACAGCATGACTACGGGAGCTGCCCCGTAAGTGTGATACTTGTGGCTGACCAGCTGTCTCCTTTGCAGCCGTAGAAACAGCTCCATGTGCTTCCCCTCCTGCCGGCTGCCGCTCTGTCACTGGTATTTCAGTTGGTCTGAAGGCCACGCTATGTTCTAGCTGCAAGGGACAGCACATCTCCCATTCCCACACCATTCAGTGTCTCATGGAATGAACTCGTGTCTGTTAGAGCCTCGAAGGAAACCGCAGTTGCTCAGCACTCTGAAAATGTCTGAAATGTTCTAAAGGAATCCAGCGTGAGACTCTCTGAGATTCTTCTTCTTTCCCCCAACTCCCAGCCCCTGCTGCAGGACCTTTCAGGGTGTGAAGAATCAACGGAATCACTTATGTCACTGCGACACCTCCATTGTGCTTTGTGGGTAGTAGCCCCTGCAGCATGACCACCATGAGGGTTTTCCAGGTAGCGTCTTGGCATCCTCTGAGAGCAGTCAGAAGCAAATCCTTCCTTTCCTGAGTAGCCACTCGTTAGCAGCTGTCTCAAGAGAACCCTGGAAACGCCCAGGAAAGAACAATGTCTAATTAAAGTGGCGTTGCAATGATGATCTCTACACACACGTGTCTTTTGCTGGCAGAGAAGGAATAGCTGAAGCTTCTGACTCTTCCTAGACTATTTGCATGAAGGATGAGCTTTTCACTGGTCTTACGAAGCTTACTGTGAGGAAAAGGAGCCTTTTAAAACACTACTTGGCCTTTGATGTCTACAAAGTTTTCCCAGTCCCCTGCAAACCACCGTTAGTCACCGACCAGCAGTGCCCACTGAATCGCTGGTTTACAGGATGAGACAAAAGAGATACCCTGCAGGGTGGGCACTCTCCGGATGCCATGTGGGGAGCATCTTACTGACCTTCCCGACAAATGCTGAGCAGATGCATCAGGGAAACGCTGAGAGCAGGGGCAGTGACAGCCGTGCCTGGCTGCCCTTTCCACACCAGTGTTAGCAGCTCGGGGTCTACTGCTGAGCCTGGAAGGAAAAGTTCTAGCCGGAAGTAGGGAGAGCGCTCAGTGCATGCCAAACCCAAATGCGCCATGCAGGGAGTAAATCATGACTCTGAGACAGACCCTGCCGTGCTGACTCCATGAGTTCTGCTTCCTTCCAGGAATGACTGCAGGGGTGTTGCTCCTGCAGTGAGCTGGAAAGACCCGAAACAAAACTAATAGTTTGACAAAAGAGAATCTTAAATGGCAGAGAATTAATGGAGATCGGACCCAGTGTTCTGCCTCTTGACACACGGATCCACGTTGATGTCCGTGTAGAGTAGAAGTATATCCATAAGCAGCAAGGGCCTTTTAAGGTGGAAGTTTCTCTCTCTCTCTCACATGCACAAAATCACTCAGCTACCAATAAAGGCCAACATGTAGCTGGCCCAGCCCCCAGTCTCATTATCTTACAAGGAAATGTTTACGGGTTTCTTTAACATGTCTGTACTTCAGAGCAGGGCAATTGATCATCCAAATAGCACAATGCAACGGAATCCAGCAGCACTCACACGGAGCTCCCTGCAGTAAAAGCTATCCCACCTCCATGGAACTCCACATGTGGTTGAGTGGACATCACACACCGTGTGCCGGTGGAGGCAGACCCGGACTGCGACGAGCCGCACGTGCCACGGCCAGACAAGCAAGTGGTACTGAGGTTTTGTCAAGCCACTGGCAGATTTATTTCTTCCGCTGTGTCATGTCCCAGTCAATCGGAGAAGGGAGTGACTCGCGTTCATGGACTCCCTTGGGGTTCATGGACTCACCTGGGTTACAGCAGCTTATTTTATGCCACAGGTCTGCATAACACTCCATGTTCACTAAAGCTATTAGATGCTGAACTCAGAGAACGCAGCAATCACTACAGTTACTAGATGCCCAGCTCAGAGAGTAGAGGAGAGAAGAAAAGGGGAAAGAAGACAGGTAAGAGATCACCACACTCTAGGCTGCAGCAGTGTCTGACAGGCTCTGGCCTTCGCCCACCCCACCTGCTCTTCAGCTCCACAGACCTCTGGAGAACCTCCCTGGTTTCTCTGGCCATCTTCTCAGTCAGTTTGTCAGCACAGTCAGCTTCATGGACGGGGGGCTGGGTGTGGTGTAGTGATGGGTGATCAGCCCCTTCTTGTTTCTTCAGCTATGCAGGTTCCTTGATGTCTCTGGCAGTCGCCACCATCTGTCTGTCCCTCAGCATGGCCACAGGCTGGGGCTGGTGGCAAAGGCCCACCGCACCGCTCGAATCCTTCCTTTTGTACCTGCTGCCAGCAGGTCTTTTCCTTTACCCCAACAGCATGGGGGACTGCGTTCTCAGGGTCTTAGACAAAGCACCAGCCAGTCAACCCTTGAAAAATGAAAACTCACTGTGTTCTCACTGCTTAAGAGCCCCAGAGCTGCTTGTTCTGCTCGCTCTGCAGAGCACCCACATCTTTGCCAAGTGCAGGCCTCTCCCATTACCCTGCTCACAAATTATCTTCCATTTGCTTACAACTGTTTGAACCATCTCGTTTGTTGCTCATCAGTCTGACGAGCTGCCTCTTCCAGACTTTCCTTGCAGGGGGTTCCCAAGTTTCAGAGTACCTGGGACTCACTTTTGATTTCAGAAACCTCCATGCTATTTGATAGCAACACCTCACTGAGGGCACCTACCCCTTCCCTCATTTGAGAAAGCACTGCAGGAGAAAGATGCAGTCTTGCTGTGCAGAAGAGGTTTCTTCTCGAATTCACAGTATGCCCAACAGTACTGAAAGGGGAGCTGAGAAAGTGCACTGGGAGTCCTAACACCAGTAAGACAGCCTCGCTCAGCCTGCGGAGTGAACAGCTTCAAGAAAGGAGCTTCACTGATGTGCATCGCAGACTTCAGAAGTCATTTACCAGCTAGAAACATCTATTTTTTAATGATTAGGAAAGACTGTTTGGGTTGCTACTCTTTCACCTGGGATGCCCGAAGTAGGTCCAGAATGTTTTAAGTATTCCATTGTCTGTGCGGATTAGGATCCTCACAGGAGTTCTCTGACTGTATTTAAAGTATGCATTACCCTCCCTCTGATCCTCACCAAGTACTTATTCCTTAGGGAGTAAACTCCTTGGGACACAAACTGTACGTGAGGATGGCACCTAAAACAGTTGCAGCAGCAGCCACAGAGCCAAAGTCCTGCCACTCCTCTGGTGCCGCGCAAAGCTCGTTTTCTCAAGCGCGGGTGAAAGCTGAAGACGTATTGTTCCACAGTTCTCAGCAGTGTCTGTCTGGAAACTCTAGAACAGCAATGAATGCGTCTGTGAACGCACACCGGCGTTGGGAATGTGCAAGGGTGGCAGGAGGATCTGCGTTCTGCCGCAGTCGTGTAACTTCCCTCTTGCTGAGCTATGAAGCCTGGCAGGTGCAAAGATGCTCCGTATTCTGGGAGCGTTCTTCTACTGAGGTGGACCTGCTAGCAGGTACCACAGTTAGCACGGAGGACAACTGCTCTACAGACATTGCTTTCGTAACTGTACTTACAATTGCTGTGCTTACAGCAGCTGACTGTCTTGGTTTACTTGTTTATGTGTGTGCAGATCCTCCGCTGGGATAAACGAAACCGTGACTGCTGAAAGAGAAAATGGACAGCACAACCACATGAGAAATGAGGACTACAGGGAGAGCACTACACTGCAAATTCACACAGCCAAAGAGCTGCCCCGGGGAGATTTGTGCATCACAGAGGTATACAGTGAGACTCACCAAAGGGCACGAGAAAGCAAAATACACCGCTCTGAAACGAAACAAGAGACCACACAAAGCCACAGAATTTCCCCTAAAGTGACAGGCACCTCCAAAGTGCTTGTGACAGGTGAGGCTACCCTCAGAGGGAAGACAGAAGAAAGAAGGCCAGGCACTACAGTTGAGCTGCAGCTGAACCTCTCCCATGATGCATACAAGGGCACTAGCGCTCCTGCAGTGACTCTCTTAGGGGCAGAAAAAGGCAGCCCTTTGGGCAAAGGACCCAATGTGCAACAACATGGGACTGGCCCTGTGATTGCAATTCCCCTGGACGTGAAAGAGAGCAACATCCAGTGGTCAAGCAAAGTAGTCCAGTTTTCCAGTGGCAAAGAGGTCAAGAGGATCCAAGGTGCAGCTCCATCTCTCCCCAGGGTGGAGGTGATCCTAGACTGTTCAGACAGGGAGAAGGAAGCACCCAGGTCTCTGGCTGAAAGGGGGTGTGTTGATTCTCAAGTGGAAGGAGGGCAGTCAGAAGCACCTCCTTCCCTCCTCTCCTTTGCAATCTCACCAGAAGGCACAGAGCAGGGAGAAGATAACCAGCACTCGGAAAAGGATCACAGACCTCTCAAGCACAGGGCGAGGCACGCAAGTAAGTCTGTCCCACCTAATCGTTCGCACTGCCTGAGGGCTCTTTTGTGACTGTCAGTGCAATTGCAGACTGTAGGCTGCATTAGAAAAGAAGGGTTAGAGGTTTGTTTCCTGCAGTTCTCTAACTTGCCCTCTCTTTTTCTTTTAAATGGTGTCTCTGGCTTTTTGCTTTATGTATTCTTCGGGGCAATGCAGTGCTCCTGGGGCTAAGCCAGGAGCATACCCATGCCTTAACTGTGCTGAATAATTTTGCTTAGAAGACTTCCACTTTGAAATTAACTCATGACTCGGTCCACCTAAAAATACCTCCATCTACAGAGGACTGAGTCCCGCAGATCTGCTAACGCGCGTTGAGAGGCACTCTGTAGAACATTAACAACAAGAAAAGGCCAGTTGCTTGCAAGTGGATTCTGTGGGTCTGTCCTTTTATAGCCAAACCTTTGTGTTGCCACTTGCACCATCTAGAATCAAAGCCTGGCCAGTGCTCTTAGAAGTGAATAGAAAGGGCTAAGGAGAAAAGCTTGACGGTGCCTGCAGACGAGGGTTTGACAGACACCAGCATGTGTGCGAGTGTTACGTGATCCTTTGGGTTTTGTTAGTCTTCTCCAGACTGCAAAGCGAACATGCTCTTTCTCCCGACTCCCATACCCAGAGGTCAGCTGCAAAATGCATCCAAGAAGTTCACATGAAAGCAAAGCTCACGACTGGGACCATTATTAATTGAGTGTAGATCCACGCGATTGACTGATTTATCTGTTTATTTATTTATTATTTGGCTCATTTGGGACCTTTCTGCTGGCCGCTTGCTCTTTCCCAGCAATGCTAAGAATCCTGTCTGGGGATTTAGTAGCAGTATGTCAAAGGTGCTTGAATGTGCGCAGTGATATACTGGAGCAACAAGCTATTTCATACGCAGCGCTGGAATTAGTCTGCTAACCCACTGCTAATTCCTCAGGAAGCATATTTTTAGCATGATGGCCACTGCTATCTCACTGGCAAGTGGATGAAGCCGTTACTTATGCCTGAGTGTCTGTATGCGAGCTGCATGTTTGGGGCACACGAAATGAGGCTCCAGGGAAAAGTGCGCATGCTTTGCATTTCGGCTGCAAAGTTGGGACCAGCTGTGAGGCTGCGCCTGCCCTTCTTAGAGAATTACTTGCAGGACTTGTCTAATGAGGCAAAAGCACAGAGGACCACAGAGTCACAGAATCACAGATCATTAGGGATTGGAAAGGACCTCGAAAGATCATCCAGTCCCATCCCCTGCCACAGCAGGATCCCCTAGATCTAGTCATTAGGGATTGGAAGGGACCTCAAAATATCACCCAGTCCAATCCCCTGCCACAGCAGGATCCCCTAGATCCAGTCAGAAAGGAACATATCCAGCTGGGTTTGAAACATCTGCAGACAAGGAGACTCCACAACCCCCCTGGCCAGACCCTTCCAGGGCTCTCTCACCCTCACCATGAATAAGCTCCTTCTCAGATTGATGTGGAACCTCCCAACAATGTATTTCAGCTAGGATGTAGGTTCTGTGCTTTTCCCATCTCCGCTACGACAAACTCTATTCCTTCAGATCTACTGGTAGGTAGAAACCAGTGATCTAACGTGTTGAAAAGTTTGCTTTTGGTATTAGGATTATGTGCAAAAGCCAAGCAAGCAGTCAAGCCTAGGGGAACCAGCTCTGGTTTTTGTGCATCGATGTGTGTTTTTCATCAAACTGTAATGCAGCATTAAAGCCCAAACTAGAGAAGAACATTTATTGCAGGTGATTGATGTCTTTAGCAGAAACTTTCTCTGCACGTAAATAGCCAGATTATATTTCCCTGAGCAGGTAACATTTCTTCTGCCATCTTTTGAAACCACTGACTACGTAGTTACCTAGCTAGCTGAGTTAACAGAAAAATACGCCAGCAAGATGAAAAGTTTCGGGGTTTCCTTTCTGCAGAGGTGCATCCCCTTCCCAGAGTAACACTCACTGCTGTTGCAAGCAGCTTATCCAGAAGCACAGAACTTAGGTGCTTGGTGCTCACAGAGGCACTCAAACACAAAGAGTTCCCATACCGTCGCAAAACGTCTTCAGAGACTGTTGCAAACATTTGGGGTGTCCAAGGACTGAGCCAAGGACTCTGTGATGTCCCTCTCTCACAACAGAACGTTACAAATTGCTGGTGTGGGTGCCAGGATCTTTTCTGTTTTGTAGGTCCTTGTTAGACCCACTGTTGCAGCCCCAGTGTCACCTGGCATAGTGGCAAACCTCCAGTTGTCTTTAATAGGAGACGTAATCAGACTGTGTCTACTGACAGAGCGAAAGCGATCACTAACAGAAAATCCATCACACGGCTTTCTTAAAAGAGTTCTCTTGGTGCTAGCAAAAGACACCAAATAACTTAGTGTTCCATTTCCATATATCACAGACAGGCTGTTTCCTTTTGAAATGAAGTGGAAGGGGACCAGTGGTTTAGGCTGGAACAGCCTGAAATTCTAGCAGTTCAAAAGGGAGAAGCTACTGAGTTGTGCTGGTAGGATGTAAGGGAGGGAAAGAAACCTGGACATGACCTGCTCAGCGGTGCCCCGCAAGGCACATTCTCTGTGTCACATAACAGGGAAGCGGTCATGCTGATGCGCAGTGCATCTGCCAGTCTTACAGCTGCATCTGTTCCTGTTCCACATCACCTGTTGGAAACAAGCAATTTGTGCTTTAAGGATAAATGTGATTGCTACCTGCTAGCAAATACACTTGAGAAGTTAGTTGAGCCTCCTTGGTTCAGTTCTTAAATGTGTCCTTCCTAGTGCCACACCTTCGAAACGCTGGCTTTTAGCAACCCTTCACATTCTGTAGTTCGTAGGAGTACAAGAAGCATCAACAGCAGCAGCTGCCATCACACAGAACACACTCAGTCTCATTTGGGCTCAGATCTCACAGGCCTGGCTGGCTAGGAATGTCTGCTGTAAGCTCAGGAGCTGTGGTCAGACTCTTGGTAAATACCAGACCACAGAAATGGAGTAAATGAGGAAACATCGCCTGCCTGTTACTTATGGGAATAAAACCAAAGAATGCTCGAAACAAAGGCACGCGTCATGTTCCTGTTGGACTAAGAAAGTCAGAACCACAGCGATGTAGCCTTTGAACCTGCAGGGTGTGACTCTGAGGAATGCTGGCTGTGGGATTTACAGCACTGCTGATACGGTGGGGAAAGCATAACAACCTCTCCATGCAGAAGAAGAGAAAAGTTTCAGTAAGGGGCAAGGGCACAGTGGCTAAATTTCAGCACAGACAAATGCAGATCTATCTGTCGTGAAGTCTCTGTGTAATTAACAGGCACTTTGGTTCCTTCCACAGGGCTCCGGCGGAGTGAGAGTCTGTCAGAGAAGCAGGTCAAAGAAGCCAAGTCTAAATGTAAAAGCATTGCACTGCTGCTGACAGCAGCTCCTAATCCCAATTCCAAGGGGGTGTTGATGTTCAAGAAGCGTCGCCAAAGGGCAAGGAAGTACACTTTAGTCAGCTACGGTACTGGGGAGTTGGAGCGTGACGAAGACGAGGGGGAAGAAGGAGAAGGTGAAGAGGGGAACAAAGAAAACACCTTGGAAGTGAGTTTGCTTGCAACAAGCGAGTCAGAAATAGATGAAGATTTCTTCTCTGACCTTGACGGCGACGGTAAAATCGTGACGTTTGACTGGGACAGCGGTCTACCCGAGGTTGAAAAGAAGGCAAAAAGTGGAGAGGAGATGCAGATGCTTCCCGAGAGCACAGGTAAAGGGGCCCTCATGTTTGCCAAGAGACGGCAGAGGATGGATCAGATCTCAGCGGAGCAAGAGGAGATGAAGGCACGCACAGTGCACACCGAGGAACGGCAGGAAACCACCATGTCAGACAACTTCCAGAAAGTGAGCTCCTCAGTCTATCAAACAAAAGAGGAGGAAGTGTCGAGACAGGAGACCTGTGTGAGCAAAAGCTACACAAACCTGAGCCAGAGTCACAGCAAGACACTACAGCAGAATGGCTTTGGCTTAGCACCAGACACAAACCTCTCTTTTCAGTCCTCTGAATCTCAAAAAGCACCGTCTTTGAATAAAACAGCTAAGCCCTTCCCTTCTGGCACTCAAAACCGAGCAGCTGTTCCATTTTCACCCACAAGAAACGTTACTAGTCCTCTTTCTGACATCCCAGCACCACCTCCTTACTGCTCCGTTAGCCCGCCACCTGAAGCTTTGTACCGACCTGTTTCAGCTCCCGTAGCCAACAGAGCTGCCCCAAGCATGTGGTTGCCCATCGAACCAACAGAACACATTGCATCCAGGGATGAAAGGATTGCAGTGCCAGCCAAAAGAACGGGGATACTGCAAGAGGCAAAGAGAAGAAGCACTTCAAAACCTATGTTCACTTTCAAAGAAGCGCCCAAAGTCAGTCCTAATCCCGCCCTGTTGTCCCTTCTGCACAATGCAGAGGGCAAAAAAGGTGCTGGAGCTGGCTTTGAGTCAGGACCTGAGGAAGACTACCTCAGTTTGGGAGCAGAAGCTTGCAATTTCATGCAGACTCAGGCATCTAAGCAAAAGGCCCCTCCTCCTGTTGCTCCAAAGCCTTCACTCAAAGTCTCTCCTACTGCTGGCACTCCAGTGTCACCAGTTTGGTCACCTTCAGCTGTGGATTCTAACAAGGCTCCTTCTTTCCCAGCACCAGCCTCACCACAGGCAGCATATCCTGCACCACCTAAATCTCCACAGTATCCTCAGTCTCCAGTTCATCCCCCAAGCAGTCTCAACCTAGCTGGTCCTTTCAAAGGGCCTCAGGCAACCCTAGCGAGCCCAAGTCATACACCCAAGACACCAGTCCCACCAGGTGCCGGAGAAACAAAGCCGCCCTTTGAGATGCCACCAGCTATGAGTGGAAAAGGAGCCCAGCTTTTTGCCAGAAGGCACTCTCGAATGGAGAAGTACGTAGTGGATTCAGAGACTGTGCAAGCAAACACGGCACGAGCCCCATCTCCAACTCCTTCTTTACCAGCTTCTTGGAAATACTCACCCAATGTCCGAGCACCTCCACCTGTTGCTTATAATCCCATCCACTGCCCATCTTATCCTCCTGGCGCTACCAAGGCTTCCTCTAAGGCTGCTGCTGCTACCAAAAACACAAAAAGAAAACCAAAGAAAGGTCTCAATGCCTTGGATATTATGAAACACCAACCTTACCAACTCGATCCATCTCTGTTTACTTTTCAACCTCCAAGCACTAAGGAAAACCTTGCGATGAAGCAGACACTGAAGCTGCCCACTTCCAAGCAAGCTGTACCTTTGAGACCACCCAGCGCTGGCTCTCCTCCTGCCGCCCGGGCATCTTCAGTGTACTCCGTGCCTGCCTACAGCACCCAACCTTCGTTCCAGTCAAACGCCTCTCTCCCAGCAAATAAACCATATTCGCCTGCAGGCTACTCTGCGTTTTCTAAGCCAGAAGCCACCACGTCCTCTTTGTGTACTGCTCCGAGGCCCAAATTTTCAGCAAAGAAAGCTGGCGTCACTGTACAGGTGTGGAAGCCATCAGCTACTGCCAAGTAAACCTTAGGGCTGAAACCTAGTGTCCGCTTTGCTTGCAGTGAATGGTGTGCAGAGGTGAAGCCTGGCCTGCAAGGAGTGCCGCCACCGGCAGTCCTGAGCTCGCTCGCTCAGTAACTCCAGATGTGTCGCCTCAAGTCTGGGTCCAAACTATTGGAAGGTTTTTAAGGAATCCAAACAGATACAAATTCTGACTCAGCTCTGCACACAGCAAGCGCTTTACTCATAGAACACCCTGCAGTGACCGGGCACCCCTGTACTCAGCAGGACACTAGGTTTTTGCTTTAGGACTGCTTCGACAGGAGCAGCAGTGAGCAATGTTCTCTCTTGGTCAGATTAATAGTGATGTGCTTTCCTTCTGCCCTCCTCCCCGCTGTGTTCTGAGCACTGAGGGACTTGAGGACTTGTTTTTCTAAAGAAGTGCCTTATGACATGATATTAGGAGTAAGATAAATACTGACGTAGTGTAAAATAGGTGCAGTATTAGGCTCTGGCTGATCACTAGCAGAACACAACTGGATAGACCCTTGGCCTGCTCGGAGCCCCAGAGAATGCAGTCAGAATCTGTCCCGGCTTGGAGGTCCTTCCACAGGAACCCAATTGATCGGCCAGGGGCTTAGTTTGTAAGCTACGTGGATCAGCTCTGATCCAAATACATGCACTGCCTCTGTGATTTCACAGAGAATGTGCTGCAAGGGGATGCTGCAGTGTTCCAGAGGCTAAAAGAGGTGGAAAGGCGGCTGGAGAAATTGTTCAAGATTTCCCATTTTGGGGGAGTTTGACATCCCAAGGGCAGAGAGATTTTAGCCAAAGTTTGTCTTGAATCCAAGGAGTGAGGCAGAAGCCAGCAAAGCGAAATGATTGAGGAGTCGGAGAGGCGAGCTGGGTTGTGCAGCCTTGTTCATTGTGCAAGGACAGTGATTGGAACCGAAGGGACGCGTAGATCCAAGAGGACTGATTCTTGCAGCCAGAGTAGAAATTAGCACTGACCAGTAAATCATGACTATGACCAGCTCTTCCTATTGGTCTCTAGTGCACAGTTTCTTATTTTAACTTACGGTGCTTCTTCCCACTACTTTTTTGACTCTGGTCTTATCCTTCACCTTTTACTTGTGACACTGGGGACTAAGGATTGAAATACTGCTACTGCCGATCATTTCTAAGAGCCTGTGGTCCTGACTCCCACTGTATAACAGTGCAGTGAACACAGTCTGGCTGAGATCACGGAGCTATATTTGAACATGTTTTTCAGTAAGCCATCAGGTGCTTTTCACCCTCCTCAGCGGTGCTAGGTCTGACACAAGGTGTCGTTTCACACAACCAGGGGTATGGAACCCCATGCCAAGTGTGAAGCTAAAGATTAAATCATCTCTCTCTGAATAGAGGTGGCAGGATACACTGGTAAATTTGTTTACCACTCAATTAGCTGGATTACGGATATTTTATATCACTGGATTACAGATATTTCATGTAATAGGGCCTTAGTAGTAGAACTACCTATGCAGAGGAAGAAAACATTCCCCACTGTGAATGAGCTCTCTTTGGTTTGGTCCCATGGTGGTCACTTGAACTGCAGTCAAAGCTGAGAAGAACACATTGGGTTGTACAGGCAGAGAGCAGACTGGTCTCAAACTCGAACCAAGCCAGTCAAAAGTCACAAGCCACTCCTTTGGATTCGGGAAGTACAAAACCCAAACTGCCCCCGTTACATTTTGGACAGGGATACTGGTAGCAGTAGGAGAAAAGATCAAGTGACCCAACTCCCTCTTAACATCCAGGGAAATTGTGGGGAAAAAGAAACGTTTGGAGAACCCAAGACTGCGGCTGCATTTACCTGGCAAGAGAAAGTAGCAATATTTGAATCCTTCTTTCTGTCTGTTTTCCACTGTCAATATCTGTATTTTTCTTCTATCATTAAACTCGTCCCTCTCCTCTCTGCCTGTCTGGGCTTTTTGCTTTGGTTCAGTTGCTCTCTCTTTTGTTCCACTTACACGCACAGACTGCGTATTTTGGGGGAAATCTGTTCTATCCTACCTTGTTCATAGGAAACCTCCTCTCTCCCCTTCCCTTTCCCCTTCCCTTTCTGCTCCCCTTTCCTCTTTGCTTCCTTCCCCTCTAGTGAAAGTTTGATTTGAAGTTACATACACATTTTAGGGAGAAGTTGAAGATACTAGAATGTACTTGGAATAAAGACACCCCACCAGAGATGAAGTGTGCTGCTAGAGAGATGCACAGAAATACAGCTGTCCTCTAATGCCTCACGTGTTTTAGCCAGTCTCCTCCAGTAAAGCCCATCTGTAAATGATGAGAGAGGAGATTTTTGGCAGGCTTTTTTCATCACAACTGCTGATATAGATGCAGTACAACCACCAGTTAAGGCTCAGGCAATTCATCACCAGTGTCCTGTGTGAAATATGAGGGTTACTGTCTCCTCTGGAGAGGTTTCAAACCTGCCTGGCCATGTTCCTGTGTGACTGGATCTAGGGGATCCTGCTGTGGCAGAGGGATTGGACTGGATGAGCTTTCGAGGTCCCTAATGTTCTGTGAGTCTATAATACGATACTGCCATTTTCTAGCACATATGTGTGTGTGTGTGTGTGTGTGTGTGTGTGTATATATATATATATATATTTGCCCACGTACTTTCCACGTAAGAAAGAAGAACCATTATTATTCTAACTATCAGCACAAGAACAAGAGGGAAATCTGAGCTATACTCTCAAGCAAATGGGAATCAGTCTCCAGAGGGACATTCCAAGTCCTTCTGAATGGAGCTAGAGGAAAGTTGTGGAAACAGAACACTTCAGTTTCCTGAGTCATCTGTCTAGAACTAAATTTGCCTGGAAGACAGAAGTCTCTAACGGCCTTCTTTAAAATAATTTCATCATTTCTTTCATGTTTGGCACTTAGGAAGCCTACTACCACGTGGCTGTGAGCAGTCAGCATCTCTGCTAGCAACGTAAATCAGAGCTATTAGCCTATCTCTTATCTTCTCCTCACTTTGTCCAAAAGAAAAGGACATGCATTTAGGCTGACAGGGGGGATTTTGACCACATGTGGAGATTTTGCTGTGTTCAAGTACAAGTATTTTATGTGGCCTACAGCATTGACTGAAAGATTTTGTAGAGCACCAATAACAATGAACGGCAGAAGCCCTGGTGATACTGCTCCTCTTAACTCAGCTAGGATCTGTTAAAGCTCCTGTGTGAGGTCCAACTCGGAATTCCATTTCAATTTGTCTGTCATTCTTCATGCACAGTGCTTGGATCCAACCTGGTGTCAAGGGTTCACCACTCAGGTAAGTCCGTTGTTCTTACCGGTATTTCAGAAGACCTACTTCAAGTGATGGTTTTGTCTAAAAGGGAATCCCCTGTGATGCAGGTACTTAGAGGAGCTGCTCATTGCACTGGGTCCAAAGGAGACACTAATAATGATGTCAGCATGGCTGAAATGGCAAGAACGTGGTTTGTGCAGAGAGCAGCCATCTGAAACGTCGTTTGGGAAGGACATGGAGCTTTTGCAAACGGTTGTCTGAAAAAGCTGTGAGAATGATTTTAACGGAGTAGGCCAAGGCTGCCGAGGTGCAGCTGCTGTCTTTACTGTGCAAGCAAACTTAGCAGTGACTTTGAAGCCAGCCCTAGTAATATACTTGCAGCAGGTTCACACTGAAAGAGGAATCTTAGTGTTTTCTGTTGGCTTTAGAGCATTTAATTGCAGCTCATGCTGGAGGAGTCATCGCACTGCACCAGTTCAGCTCTCACATTCTAGACAGCCTTTTCCTGAGAACAGCTGCCTCAGTCAAGGCTTCCGTCATTTTCTGATTCAGTCACAAACCTGTCGTTATGAAACCTGCCTCGCAAAGGTTTGGTTTGGCCATGGACAGCCTGTAGGCAAAGAGTGAAACTTCTGTGGCAAAGCTAAAAGACAGAAGCCTGCTCGACTTCTCCCCCCTTCCCCAGGGGCTTGCTCGCACCATGATTCCTGCTCAGCAGCAGACAATATGTTGTGACACAAACAGAAAGGTCAATACCTTTTCCTGTAGGGACATTTACAGAGTCAAGACTATCGTCTCTCACAGATAAGCCTCATCCTTTTGCTTTATGGTCCCTGATGGAAGAAATAATTTTGCCCCTGTCCTAAGACATGGGATACTACCCAAGGACAAGGAGCTGCTCGGCTCCAAAAGCACCTGGCTGATGGTGTGGGTCTTTAGAACAAACTGATATGGAGCCTTGCAGTAGGGATTCCTCGCTTCTCTTCCAGACACACTGAGAGTTCACTTTGAGATGAAGCCAATGCCATCCCAAGATTGGCCAGCAAAAGGAGATGTCAGGTTTGTTGAAATTGTCTAGATGGTTCTTGGAGGACAGAGAGTTCACATCACCGGGCAGGGGTTTTTCTCCTCTACTATTCACAAAAAGAGACACTGTGAAAGAAAGGAAATGCAAGAAGGAAAGCAGGAGCTTTAGAACAAGCGTGTCCTGTTGCTAGCCTATTGCTCTGAGAACTGTTCTGCAAAGAGGTCATCCCTGATAGCTCCAACATACGATTTCAATGAGAAGCTGGCACCAGATGATGTGATGGGGATGAGCACTGTTTGTCAAGTATCCAGGATGACACCTCAACCAAGCACCAGCCTTAGCATCATGCTCTGCTGCTCCAGCATCTCTGTGGGGAATCCCCTGTGCTTTATGAAGTAGGGAAATAAGACTGAAACAACAACAACTTTCGCAACTAACAATCTGAAAAATGTTTCTCCTTTGTTTTTCCAGGCTGCTTTTCCAGGTTGCGTAGCTTTCAGAATACATAACGGGTGGTTCTAAAAAGACCCACTCTCCCAGTCTTGCCTTTCTAACCAAATCTGACAGAACTTTCTTTGCCTGAAGTCAAGCACCCAGGACCCCACTGATGGCTTTGGCGGTTCGGCATGGCAAGTGCACATCTTAATTACACGGCTTGGCGTCACGCCGGTTTGAGATGATTCTGCTTGGCTCATAATAGAAGTGCTACACAACAAAGAAAATATGCAAGCTCTTCAAAACCCTGTGGATTGAGAAGCTCTGAGTTACTCACTGTTGATAGATTCCTTGGGAAAAGATGTGAGCCTGACAATGTCGTAGAGCACCGTCACAAGCTCCCAGTACCCACGACAAAGACTGTCCTTACTTTACGCAAGGAAACATTCCCTTTGCGTGGGGGTATGTAAGGGAGGACTTGGAATTACCTGAGAGCGATGTTTTTCAGAGCATTTGCTTCCTACAGGAGTCCCTTACAGCAGAGAAACCTGACTGAATTGAACCTGCGAGGGGAAGAGCACCAAAGCAGCACCCAGCACTGTGTGTATGCAGTTATGAACAACAAAGTGAAACACTACTGTTTGGATTGCAAACGAAGCACTTGGAATTCAAGGTGCCTGTATCAGCTTCATCCACCCACTGGAGGCATTTGCGTGGCCAAAACACTGTAATGGTGTCACCATCTGCTTTTCTTTTTCTGTAGGACTCCAGGCTCAATTCAGGGCACAGGATGGCACTGCTCACCTGACAAGTAGCTCTTTAGCGGTTTGCTTTGACATCCTACTGTGCATTTTCAGAGCCCAGCAGCGTATGAACAAGTCACTGCATTAAAGCACGTGAGCCTTGCATCCACCTGTGAGTGTGAAGAAATCACAGCTCTCCAGGTGGAAGCTAGGTTTCCCAGCCAGGAAACCCAACCAGCAAAAGGACCTTTTGCACAAGATTCCCCTTTGCTCTGTATCATTCTCATGCTTCCTAAATGAAGCTCTGAAATGCACTGGATGGGCCAGAAGTCCCAGTCCAAATGGGCACTGGTCAAAGATGAGTTGAATACTTGACCACCCAGGTTCATTAGCATTGCTCTGAGGTAACTTTGTGTGTAGAACAACAAACCAAGCCCCAGAATACTAGAGTGCCCCGTAGTGGACCCAGCAGGGTTCCTAAATAGACAACTGCCATCATGCTGCTTCGGTTACTGGCAGCAAACACCCTGCCTGTGAATCAGCACTGGGACAAAGACAGATTCCCAATGGCCTCCACAGTCTGACAGCAGAGAGACTGTGGAAGGACAAAGTCCATCCCCCCAGGGAAGAAATTTCCCTGAAACTCTGGAGGAAAATAAACAGGAGTGGGAACAGGTTGTTTTCTTCAAATGTACCCTCCTTCATCTATTTCTTCACCTTTTATGTTCCTGGTCTCCTCATTGTAGCCCCATTGTGAGCTGGCTACACAGGTCAGTTCCTTAAGCTTGATACCCAGCTCAGGCCCATTGTCCATCAGGTCCTGGTCTCATCATTCTCTAACCCAGTGATGAACACAGATCTTTCTTCTGTATCAAGTATTACCAGCTCCTGGTTTGCCCTGTCCAGTCTCCTTTCTGTCCTTCCCTTGTGTTTTACTTCTACCCCGTTGGAATTCAGCTCTTTGTTCCCACAGGCGCCTTGTTCTCCCTTCTGAGGCTGCTCAGGCCCCCTCAAGGGACAGCTGTGCTTGGCAGTGCATCTCCAGCCTTGGGCCTGGACACAGTGGCGGGGAGATACAGGTTTGGCGTGCAGGTATGGCAAAGACCTGCGCTACCTTTATGTGCAGGAAATCCCACCTGTGCAGCCGGCGCAGGACCTAGGGGATATCCCAGTGATTTGTCCAGCCTGGGGGAGCACAAAGACCACACAGTTTAGACAGACGGAGAAAGCATAAGACAGTCTCCTTGTTCTCCTGTGTGGTGTCCAAAGACATAACAGCCCCCAGCAGCTTAGACCTGTAACATGAATAAAATCCTGCTGCTTAACACAAAGTCATCACTGCTGACAGAGTTCACAGAAGCTGTGAAAAGCGAGGTGCTCCTGTGGAGCATCGGCACAAGGCTCTCAGCTCGAGTGTACATGGGCAAGTCTGCATGGAGGTAGGAGACACTTCAAGACAAGGATTAGTCTCAAATCAGCTGTAAAGCATGTTGTGGTGTCACTTTGCGAGGAAAAGGATGCAAGAATGCTTTGCCATTGACATTTATTGTCCCTCATCTCACTGTTTGGAACGGACGAACTACATCAATTCACTGCACTGAAAGGGATCTGAGATGGTTGGATCACGTAGGATGAAGTAAATAAGAGAAAACCAAACATCTGAGACTGGCAATTTCATTCTGATATGATCATCTAAGGAACTGGATAATCCCTCTGCTAGTTTGGATCTGTTCAGCAACAACTGATTGGCTGTGGCCCTTAGTGCCCTGGTCTGGCCTCTGTGGTGATGTTAGGGGCTGGGCTGGGCTGGATGAGCTCAGAGGGCTTCTCCAGCCTCAATCATTCTGTGAGTGTGTAACAGTTCCACCACCACCTTCGAGTATTACAACACAGTTAGTGTTTGTTTTCTTTGCTTTTAGGACAAAAATACCATTAGCCTTTACTTCACATAAAGTTAACGCTGTGTATACCAACACTGTTCATACAAACCACCAAGGTCAGAAACTAGGGCCAACTTCAAACTTGTTTGTCAAATGTTCCTTCTCAAGGCTGCATCCCCCAAGACCTTCCCCGAAGGAGAGCAATACACGAGTCCAGGAGGTGGCAGCAAACGTTCTTCCTTACAACTAACCAACCGTCTATGCCAAGGCCAGATACGGTGCCTACAGCCAGAAAAGCTTCAGCTTTTTAGAGGTGTAACTGCATTGCATGTTGGTAATTGGGTGCGGCTAAGGATGGAATGATAACGAGCAGGCAGATTAAAAACTCAGTGATGATGGTGAGCACTGACTACCTTTCACTCCCATGGGTGCAAACTGAGCCCCCCCGAGTTAGCTGGTTTGTGACAAGTTCCAGCGCGCTTGTGTTTCTTGAGGCACTACCCATTTTTGCAGTAGTGAGGGCATAATTCTAATTCCTTACTTAACTCTTCTGCCGGTACTCGGCAACTCAAAAGGACTTTCATTCTCAAAAGCAGAATGTGTCACAAAGTTTCTCTAAGAAGGGCAAGTCCTGATTAACCAACCTGACCTCCTTCTGCGATCAGATACCCACCTAGTGGGTGAGCGAGAAGCGGTGGGTGGCTGCTATCTACTTGGACTTCAGCCAGGCATTTGACACCATGTCCTACAGCCTTCTGCTGGAGAAGCCAGCAGGTCATGGCTCAGACAGGTGGACTCTTCGCTGGGTTAAAAACTGGCTGGATGGCCAAGCTCACAGAGCTGTGGTGAATGGGGTTAAATCCAATTGGCGACATGTCATGAGCAGTGTCTCTCAGGGCTCAGTATTGGGACCAGTCTTGCATAAACAGTATAAGAAGGACATTGAAGTGCTGGAGTGGGGCCACAGAAGGGCAACGAGGCTGGGGAGAGGGCTGGAGAACAGGTCCTGTGGAGAGTGGCTGAGGGAACTGGGGTTATTATTCTAGAGAACAGGAGGCTGAGAGGAGACCTCCTTGCTCTCTACAACTACCTAGAAGGAGGTTGTAGCCAGGCTGGTGCTGCTCTCTTCTCCCAAATTCCTAATGATAGGATGAGGGGAAATGGCCTCAGGTTGCATCAGCGGAGGGTTAGGTTGGATCTTAGGAAGAAGTTCTTTTCTGAGAGAGTGGCTGGGCACTGGACCAGGCTGCCCAGGGAGGTGGTGGAGTCCCCCTCCCTGAAGGGGTTTAAAAACCGAAAGAGAGAGCCTTTCCAGCTAGGATGAGTCTGTGATTCTATGATAAGATGGTTGGCAGTAACTGTTTCACTATTTTTCATACTAATGATGAAAACAAGGTTATCCTCACACCACAGTTACAAACCAGCTAAACCTGGAATAAACCGGGTGCCAGTTCTAGATTCCCCTACACACTTTTGAAAGACAAGACACCCCCGAGGCAGTGAGGATCCGACAAGGACTGCACGATTCCGATCTCTTAGCAGTTTCCCTCCTGACAAAGTTTTAATGGTCAGACAGGATTCCCTGCAATTTTAAACGACTATAAACTATATCCAGAATTTAAAACACATTCTTTTCCTGCTTCGTTTTAAAATGTCGGTGTTCCGATTGTAAAATAGCTGCAGCATTTAGAGTTGGCAGCTTTTCAGAGAGAAATTATGTTCTCATTGCATGAAGTTTGAATGGCAATCGGTTTGGGGGTGAAAGAAGCTATAACAAGATCAATAATGTGTCTCCCTTCCATGCACAGTTTGGTTTAAAAACCTCAAGTGCTTGATTTCTGTTTAAAAATGGGAAGAAAGAAAGAACTAAAAGACATAAGAGTCAAGTGTTAGTAACTTTGTTCCACCTTTCAGCGCTTCGGTCTCTAACTGCTTTAGCACTTCAAGCCCATTGAAAGCAAAAGAAGAAATGCATCACTCTGGGCTTTTCGTAACAAGAGTCCTTCTCCCAGAGAGCAGAGCTGCTCCACCTACTTCCTCCTCCTTTGTCCCCTTGTTGAGGATTTTAGAATTAAAAGCATTAAAACCTGAAGATATGAATCAATGGGTTCAAACCAGTGAGTTTAGGAACCAGATGTAGAGAAACTACAGGATAAGGAGAACGTGATTTGTCTGTGTCACACAGAGGACATGTCTGGCCCCGCTCTCTGCACTGCCAGCCGACTGCTGCTGCAGAACCTTCTCCTGAACCCAGGTTTTGTTTCTAAGTGCTGCATCACTAAGAAGATTAGGATTTGTCAAATATGAATGGATTGCTCCTACAAATGGGTCGGAATGTACTGAAACATTCAGGGCACTGCCTTGTAAAGAAGCCACGTTAAGTAGCGTCGTGTAAGGGCATTTAGTGAACGACTGCATTAGCATCTTTAATTTGTTGGATGTATTTCTGTGCCCTGAAAAGTGAAAACTAGGATAAGTCTAACAATTTTAGATTAAGAAATGCCTTTCTTAAGAGGAGATTGGCACAGATCTGTTTTCAGACAGATGTCCTAGACGGAGGCTGTTAGCAAACCAATTAGCCTGTGACTGCATGTTAGGTAAAATCTTGCAAACACACAGAGAGCTGTCACAACATGATTTCTTCGTCATTACTAAGCATGGCCTGTTCCGAACAGGACACATGAGCTGCACTGTGCAGCAACTGCACAGCTGCTGACGTAGTTGCACCTTCACAGAAAAAGACTCTTTTATCTACTTATTTTCCTCAAAAGTTCAGTTTGCTTTGTCTTTATTCCTGTTTCTTTCTTGCCTCTTTTTGAATGCCACCTCTCACTCCACTAAACTACAGTCTCTGAAAGCACCCAGAGATATAAAAAAGGATTCCAGGTCATGGTGGGCTTTCAGAGGCTGTTGCACCAGTTTGGACGTGAATAGAAGGAGCTTCCTTTGCTGATGTTTAATACCTGTACCGATATTTGCTGTTTTGTTTTCCTAGAGTGGACGCTCACTATCGCTTCCTGGGAGGCCTTCTTCATTCGTTCCTCGAGCCACATCTCCTTCTTCACCTCTTACATTTCAGCCTGCCCCTGACTACTTCAGCAAGCCAGACACAGCAGCCGACAGCAAGCCTGGCAAGAGACCGACTCCCTGGGAAGCAGCGGCGAGGTCGCCTCTTGGCCTGGTGGATGAAGCTTTTGGGCCCCAGAACATGCAGGAATCCATTGCTGCTAACGTGGTGTCCGCTGCTCGCAGGAAAACGCTTCCTGAGCCACCAGAGGAATGGAAACAAAAAGTCTCTTACGAGCCTCCAGCTCCAAGTGGTAGTTTAGCACTATTAGGGGGGAAGCAGTTGGGCACTGTATCGCCCCGCAAAAGCTCCCTGTCTGCCCCAAGTGCCACCCTGCAGGCTGGCTCTCAGCTGCGGTACCCTTACTGCACTCAGCGGTCCCAAACAGATCCTGATATCATGTCCATGGATTCCAGGTCTGACTACTGCTTGTCAACAGCTGATTCAAACTACAACCCACAGCCAAGGGGATGGAGGCGTCCAACATAAGCAGTGGAAGGGCCTGGTGTATTTTCCCTTCTTCCAGCTTTGCAAGCCTTAGATCTGAGTTGGAGAGGGGAAGTTTCTTGCCGGCCTGATGATTCCTGAACTAAAGAAATGAGGAGGCAATATCGAATGGAGCACAGCTTTCACAAGCAGGACTAGCAGCCGCTCGACTAGACTCAGTTTTAAACCTAAGATTGTTTCACTCATCAAAAAGCAAAAACACACACTTCTTGGGATGAGGGGTGGGATGACAGTGGGCCGACCAATGTGCTCGACACGTCTACCTAGAAACAATCTAGACGCAAACAGTACAAACGCTTGCTGTTGAGTTAATGTGAAAATCGTTAAAATAAGGGCATTTGAAAGGCAAGAGGCATTTTAACAGGATCTTGCAGGTTTTCTGGGCATGTTTGACATCCGGGTTCCGAGTACCAGACTTGAGAAAGTTCCCATGGAAGTGGAATACTTGGAAGCGCTGGTGTATTTGCTGTATGTTTTCTTTACTGCATTTTTAAAATGAGCTAAGAAAGTAAATCAACAAGGATTTCTACTGCGGCAACAGCTAAAAACCAGCTCTTGTCTTGGTAGCTGAATCCCTACAACATGCAGATCCATGCAGTTCTATGCAGTCATCCATTTCAGGTGGGGTTCAAGACAATTTTGATCAGGTTTTCCATGCTGTAATTAATCAAAGGACCTGAACACGCCAGGAAGAAAGGTGTTATTAATAGAGACCTCTATGATGATGCTTGGAGAACAAAGAGGACAAGGGAAGTATTTCGAGTGTGTTGTGTAGTACAAGGTCATTTTGTAACAAACGCTTGACCAAGCCAGAATAGCCTTTATTTCTCTGTGAGGTGCACTCCTTGCTGAAGCTTTGCGGCTACAGTGCCTGGTCACCTGACGGGCTGGGCAGTTGCTCTCAGTATCTAGGTAGCTCAGTGTTCAGAAAGCTTTTGATTTGGAAGACATAGAGACGTTGCTTATCCAGAATGATACCTGTTGCACATAGAAACTAGTACGTGACAGAGGGTGATGACATGTGTTACGCGGGGTGAGTCTAGAGCAGCAAAGACTTGGCGGGTTGGTTAATTAAATTACCTCGATGGATCTGAAGAGACGGCAGATAGTTTGTGCCAGCGATACGTATCTTGCATTACAGCTTATTTAAACGATAGAAATACATGGCTAAAATAGAGGTGTATTCCATGCTTACTGAGTAGTTTAGATGTGGTTAAAGCATTCAGGGGATGCCCCAAGTTTTTCAAGGCTCTCTGCATCCTCCTTATTTTGTGGGGCATCCTTCAAGGATCTGTCAAGCACAGCCAGCTGAAATTACTGCAGAAGCACTGCTAACTGTCCTTAGTTCCAGTAAGGCTGTCTGTCAAACGTGAGTCAAGTGATTAGAGTAGAAACTTCTCAGGCTTGAATGCATTGTGGCACAGTCCTAGGCTAATCCAAGTACAAGTCTCCCTGAAATCAACTGATCCTTTTGACCAATCGGGATATGAAGACATGGGAGCTGCAAACCTATAAAACATGGCCCCAGTGCTGCAGCAATGTAGTTCACAAAACAGGAGTTGGCAAAGAAAAGCTGATTTAGGAAGATCCCATGAAGGAGGCTGCTGTGATCTGCCTGAAAATCAGCTTGCCCTTCAGAATCAAACATGCACTTAAAAGGAATGAATGTTCCTTCTACACAGGCAAAACACGCACCAGACATGTCAGAACAGCAGCACCAGCATTTCAGATGGATCCACTGACTTGCTGTCAATGTCCCAAGGAAAACAAGACACAGCCTTATCATTTTCCTCTATTCACAAAAAGGACTTAATCCTTCAGGACTTCTGGGAATACAAGCATCAGTGACTTGGAGTGTCATGTGGCTTGGTATCTTATCTCAGATTAACGCGGATGGTTACCATGATCTTGTACATATCTTTTTGCCCTCCTACTGAAGATTTACTAGCTCGTTGTGATTCTCGTTCATACCATAGCATTTCACTCAGTAGCAACACTGGTAAGAGCATCTGTCCTGCACCCAGCCCTATGCTTTGGAAGCCTGCGGGATTGTCTTTGAGCTCTATTCCCCTGCCGCATAGACAAGAAACAAATAAACATTTTCAAAGTTATTAAGATGGAGACAATGGACTGATTTTGATGGCAGGAGCAGGCCCCAACTCCTAACTGCAACCTCAATGCGCACCGAGCTCTGTGAAGAGCCACATAGCATTTGTCTCTTCCTGTTTTTCACCCCATGCCTCCACCAGCAAAGTCTTTCTGTCAAGTAGTCGTGACCGTTGTGCATGGGGTTTTGAATATATTCATGCAAGTGTTTTGTACCTTTGTTTTGGAATGCACAGATCTGCTTAGTAAACGTGAGGGGAGACTCTCTTGATATTTTAACCAGGTTGGTTTTGTGCTCACCCTCAGAGGTGTCTCTGCTGAAGCACAGAGTACCTGCACAGTGTAGCTGCAAATCTACTTTAATGGTGTTAGATGGTGATGGTGTTCACAACTATTGTTCATGATTTGTTCTCGTTTTGGTTTGCTTTAACACAACCAAATATCTATTCACGTTGTGTTTCTGCCTAGTAGCAAAAGACTTTATTAGAAGGCTTTTAACTTCTAAAGACTTTCTGCTCACTGCAAAGGACACTTGATTGGACAGTGCATGCCAGAGCTGTAAATCGTGTCATTCAATAAAGTGATTTGTCCGACCAGCTCAGAACCACAGTTTTGTTTTCCCTAGATTCTTGTCTGTTTAAATAATCTGAACCCAAGCAAAGCCTGATCTCTTTTTTTTTTTTTCTGCACTATTTTCAGATTCAGTGACTTTGCCTGTCGGTGACCCCACGCTGATAGGAGCTTCTAGAAGCTTAAATCAGCATCAGGTCAAATGGCAACTTCTCAAATTCAGTAGAATTCCATGTTCCTAGTGACTAAGTAGAGGAAGCAAACACAGAGAAACACAACCTGCCCAGGTAAAGGGATACAGCTGGAGCAGTTGTTACTGCTTGAACATTAGTCTCCTTCTCTGGAGACATTTCAAACCTGCCTGGCCATGTTCCTGTGCGACTGGATCTAGGGGATCCTGCTATGGCAGGGGGACTGGACTAGATGATATTTTGACATCCCTTCCAATTCCTAATGTTCTGTGATTCTAACTTGTCTGGTTTCCAGGAAATCCTCCACTATCCATCCACATCGATCCACATCATTCCACATCTTGTGTTAAGTTCAGAATTACTTTCTCTGCTATTTCTGTAGAGTTCTCTACCATTCTTTATTTTCTCTGGTAGTTTACAGCTCCACCAGGTTTTCCTTAAGGTAATAAAAGCAAATGAAAAGATCAGTCTAGAAATGCCTGAATCTACCTCCTGCATCAGTACACCCTGAGAAAAACTGCACTTCAAACAACAAACCAAGGCAACAAAAATCCTTTGACCACCTGGAGCACAATCCTGATCCCAGCTAAGTGAACAGGAGCTTTACTGATTTACTGCCTACGTCAGCAGGGCAAGGGGTTCACCTCATGCAGAAATGTGCAGGGCCACCAACCACAACTGCCTGCGAATCCACGAGCACTGACTTTGTGTCAGCAGTTGAAGCCTGTTGTTTTGTTCAACAGAACAATAAGGCATTAACTGGATTTTCTAATGTCATCTTCTGTTAGGAACTTGCTCTTTACAAAGTGCAGAAGGTGAGACTTATGTTACTGTCTTGCTCCCTCATGTAATCAGCGTGGAGAGTCCTGAAAAGAGTAGACAGACTGGATGCTAAGTCTACAGAATATTTGGAGAGAAGAGTGAGAGAATGCTGTGGGCTGTGGACACAGTTCTGGATACCTCAAACTGACAGGAGTTTGAAATGGGGTCAGGCTGTGCCAGAGGAGGTTCAGGTTGGATCCTGAAACTTCTTTCCAGAAAGAGTGGGGAGGCCTTGGAACAGGCTGCCCACGGAGGGGGTGGAGGCGCTGTGCCTGGAGGGATTCAACAAACAGGCAGCCAGGCTGTTTCAGGAGATGGGTTAGTGGTTGGGAGTTGTAGGGCAGATGCTTGGACTTGATGATCTTGAAGGTCTTTTCCAACCTGGATGATTCTATGAAACAAGAGGATTAAAGAGTTTTTGACAGTGTGCCAGAAGACAGAGGACTACACACATACACCTCCCTCTCTCTTTCTCTATATGCAGGTGTCTCTTCAGTACAAGTGTTGCAGAATCTTAGGCACACAAATTATTTTTCAAAAAGGCTGAAGTGAGATTTTAATCTTGGTCACTTTGGGGTAAGTACAGGGTTAAGTTGCAAGTAGCTCTTTGTCAAGCTAGACAGTAAAATGAAAGCACTGAAAACAAAATAAAAGCACTAAAACCAAAATAAAAATCAAATCATAAGAATGAAAAGTATCCATGAGCAGCAATATCTGAAGTTATTTCATCTCTTCATTATCAGTGAAAACTAATCTTTGCTAATGGCTGTGGAAGAGCCTGAAATGCAGAAGTGCACAGCACTGGCAAAGTGATTGCTGTCCTCAAAGCTCAGGTTGCTGGAGGAACATTCTGCGTGCTCTTTCCGTGTCCAGCTCCCAAAGGCCAAACAAGACAAGCACGTTAGTATGGGTGGTGCTGTCCAACAGAGGGCAATGGTATACAATCCATACAAGCTAACGCGCTGTATGCTGGGGTGCACATAGAGGAGAACAGCCTGGACACCAGACACCGAACAACGCAGCCATCAGCCAGCCCACACATACATGCTGTAGCAGAAGGTACTCACAGAGCACTGCTTAATGACTGCCACACAGACACTGACCTCGGCACCGCAGGGTGGACAGATACCACTGCTTCATTCCACAACTGGAAGAAAAATATGAGGGTGAAAGAACACATGAACAGCCCAGGGCTGCTGAGACAATGGTACTGGTGACTTCAGCACAGGACTTCCTGGCTCTTCCCTTCACCTATAATCCACTAGCTATTTATGGTAGCAGTGCTCACCTAACAACCGGCACAACTGCAGTCTTACTGCTCAGAAAAGAAACAGCAAGGAAATTCCAAATCCTTTGCAGTAACCGCCTAGTAATTCAAAACACAAAGTCATGGCCTGGTCTGGCAGGCAGAAATCACCACATTCTATGACGGAGGTTGTAAGACTTTGGAGTTGTTTACTGACAGTAACCATAGCAGAGAGCAGGGATTAACCTCAAAGGGCAGTAGAAGGATTACTAGGCAAAAATGACAAGAAATAAAAGAGGATCCTGCATTTGTCCTATCACAATGGAAGCACCCGTCCTCTACATGTCACCACTCCAGCCTCACTTAAAGTCTATAACAAAGCAAACAAACCCCATCCAAATTGTCAGAGTCTTTGAGTTTCCCATGAGTGACTGCCAGATCATCCCTGGCAACACCCCTGCAGTCTTGGACAACTCAGATGGTCTTAATGAATTCTGTTGCTAAGAATCACATGAGGTTCTGTATCTCTCGTAACCCGCTGTGGCAGGAGATTGGACTAGACGATCTTTCGAGGTCCCTTCCAATCCCTAACGCTCTGTGATTCCATGATTCTGTGATTCAGAGGCACCAAAGGAGGTCACGTTCAAGCTGGGAAGCAGGTGATGTACGGGAAAACTGATGTCACTGTGGATGGTGCAAGATTTTCTTTTGTGACTCCTTCAGAAGTACTTTGTCAGAAATTGCATGACTAGTTTGAAAATGAGTGAGTAAAATCTGTCAGACTGGCCCCTTGAGAAACAACAACGAGTTAACAGTTAACCTCTGCGTCTAACCAGACGGCATAATAATAAACGTACATCAAATCGATTTGCTGGCAGAGTACCTTTGTAAACAAACAGCTTAAAAGAAGCAGCAATGTTAATTCCTGGAAACAGAAATCATCCAGAAAAATGAGGCAGAAAGCACATGAAAGGAAAATGACACACCCATGGCTCACAGATCTTCCTGGAAAGCCGAGTAGCTAGGACCATTGTGGGCATAACTACCACGTCCATTAAGTTTCTGTGAATACATGACCACAAATTGTGGCTGCTGCAGACACAACAGAAAATACCAGCCCCTTCACTCAAGGTACCAAGGGTAAGTGGCACAACACAGCCACAGAAAGAGAAGGAAGTCAGTACCACCAAACTGCATGAAGTGGACTGTCCGAAGTCATGCAGCCTTCTCTGCCATGCATGCCCAAGTTATCTTCCACTTCCCAATAGGAACATGACAGCATTACATAGATGCTTATTGTAATTCCATTTCTAACAGTAAATACAATATAGGGGAAAAAGCAAACCCATTGGCTCTGTTCTAAGGTATCACTCACCCACTCCTCTCCTGTTATGTGGCTACAGAACATGGCTGTTCATTCTAAATCAAAAACCACAGCATCAAGAGAAACACTTTCACAGAAAAAAAACCTTTCAGTTTCAACTTTGAAGAACAACATCTGTCAGAGTTCAAGTGAAAGGGAGCCCACACTTCTGGGGACATAAGCTTTGCACTCCTAGGTCTGCATTCAAAAAAGCCCCAAGACTTGCACTTTCATTTTTGCAGCATATCCTTCAAGGAGAATTGAACTACAAAGACAACTTGAAGTTCCAGACCTTTGCATTCAAGTTTCTTGAACCTTTTAGTTCTGTTCAGTATCCTAAGACAGAGAGGGACTTGGGAAAGTAAATAACTAGCAAATGCTGGCAGTTTCTATTTGATTTGGCAGAGAAGCTTTATCCGAATTAAGGAGTACAGCAGTGTTGGTGCAGGAAGTGTTATTCCACTGGGCACAGTGCCCACATTGGTGTGGCTAAAGTCACAGAGAAATGACTCAGTAAGGTCAAACACACATGTACCATCCCATGAGGCACTCCCTTACAGCATAATGAGTTTTAGCTCCACATCTGTAGGATATTAAGACTGAGAATGGAAAATATCTATGGCATGGCCAGACTCTTGTACAGTGGAAAATATGAGGCAGTAGGAGTCTTGCTTCCTGTTAATCACCTAGCAAGTGCATTAACTTTGGAATGTTTCTAAAGCAAGTGAATCTGTAAAGAAAGAACACTGAGCCAGCAATATGCTCTTGTGGCCAAGAAGGCCAACGGCATCCTGGGGTGGATCAGAAGGGGGTGGTTAGCAGATTGAGAGTGGCTCTCCTGCCCCTCTACTCTTCCCTGCTGAGACCACATCTGGAATCTTGTGTCCAGTTCTGGGCCCCTCAGCTCCACAAGGACACAGAGCTGCTGGAGAGAGCCCAGCGCAGAGCCACAGAGATGATGGAGGGAGGGGAGCATCTCCCTGATGA
>JAOXOE010000405.1:21906211-21930708 GCA_028565055.1 Phoeniculus purpureus | reverse complement strand
CAGTGAGGGTGACAGAGCCCTGGAAGGGGCTGCCCAGGGGGGTTGTGGAGTCTCCTTCTCTGGAGACATTTAAAACCAAGGATAAGGAAAGGGTAGAGTGACCCAATGTGCTGCTTTGTCCTTGCAGTGTCACTGGTTCTGTGCAGTAAGTCACTCCAGCTCATCACGCTTGCTTCCAGTTACAAGTTGGGTGGATGGCACCTAATTGCCCAGCGTGTCAGTAGGAATAAAAGGTAAGTGATGAATATAGCGAATCTGGAGCTTTAGAAGGATTGAAATGCATTTTATGATTTCCTCAGTCTGACTCAAGGTCAGGTTGGATGGGGCCCTGAGTCACCTGACCTAATGAAGGTGCCCTTGGCTATGCAGGGGCATTGGAATTACATGATCTTTAAGGTCCCTTCCAATCCTGGCCATCCTATGATTCTATGATCTTCGAATCACATTCCAACTGGAAGTGTGGATTATGGAATCACCATCCCCTGGGGGTGTTTAAAAACTGAGTAGATACAGCACTTTGAGGCTGTGGTCTAGTGGTTAGCGAGTTGATGGGATGAAGTTCGGACTTAACGATCCTGGAGGTCCTTTGCAGTCACAGTGATTCTACGATTGCTGGTTTGTTTTGAAGTGGAAATGCTGACAGCATGAGCCCAAAGCTTTGGAGGTAGCAGGAGGATGATAAGAATGCAAATGATATGGAGCCAGACTCTGCTCTGTGTCATCTAGTGATAGGACAAGGAGCAGTGGGTGTGAGCTGGAACAGGAGAGGTTCCACATCAATATGAGAAGGAACTTCTCCATGGTGAGGGTGACAGAGCACTGGAAGGGGCTGCCCAGGAGGGTTGTGGAGTCTCCTTCTCTGGAGATGTTTAAAACCCCCCGGCCATGTTCCTGTGTGACTGGATCTAGGTGATCCTGCTGTGTCAGGCAGATTGGACTGGGTGATCTTTGGAGGTCCCTTCCAATTGCTAATGTTCTGTGATTCTGTGATTGTTTGATAAAGGAATATTTGCACTGGCTGGCAAAGCAGAAGTCCACTGGAGCGCAATGCAGAGGTCCTAGGCAGGATGAGAAACTGTACAGAGTACCAAATGATGGACAAACAAATGGTACTAATGCTGAACAGCCAGATTTAGCAAAATAGCAAATAAAAATGGAGCTCCTGATACACTTTTCTTCAAATAAACTACTCTTCCTGCAACTGTTTTACACAATTTGTTTTTCTTCTCATCTTTCAAGATGGGTTTGCAATATGGTTCCACCCTTTTATTTGCACCCTCCGATTCAACAGTTTATTTTTTACCCTATAGCAAAGGTACTTGCTGGACATGTTTGTTTCAGGGAAAAGTGGTTAAAATAACTACAAGGCATCAGCAATAAAAGGGCTTCTGTGTTACCTTTCTGCAGACTTCTTGCTGGATGGTAATGGTTACCACAAAGTATTAGCATCAGCCACAGCAGTGTTTTCACAGCAGAGCTCCCTGTGGCTGCCAGCCAGACCTCCTGTTTTTGAAGCAAGTCAAAATGTTGATAACTGTTCTCCTTCTCAAGGGTGGGGAAAAAAGGAAGCACTAAAGTAAGCTTTTCTACCTTACTTGTACTGGGTTGTTTTTAATACAAGAGGCTTTTCCTGCCAACTTTCTCCTAAGAAAACACTTCGCCACCTGATTCCTCTTTCATTGTTTTTATTACTGACCGTTTCCTGCCAGCACAGCTCCTGTGAGCGAATGCCACAGCGCTCCTGCCCGGCCACAACTCCACCTCTACTTCTTTGCCTTCACACTCTGATGGTGATAGGTTGTTAGTTTAAAATTATTTCAGCATGAAAAGCTATAGAAACCACATTCAATAAACACAGGCTTGGTTTTGCTCATGGCTGCACCTAAGAAAAACAGTTCAAATGCTCTCTGTCCCAATTTGTTTCTAGCTCTAGAAGCTTTTACTTTATCCTGCAGACCACCTTCCCGCTGAAGTGGTTTTGAACTTGTGCTTCTGCTAGTTCTGTCTTGCTTTGGAACTGTAGCAATCAGGAGCCCCAACACTCATAAAGCTGAAGAGGTGGGATCAGGAGTTTGTCTTTCTTTAAACCACCAGTTATTTTCCCCGCTGATTATTCCCAGCTTGTTTACCAGCGGTAACAAACAATAGCAATCATTGTGGCTACCAATGAAACGAAGTACTGTAAAAGAAGAGAGTGGAACTTTCCTTCAGAAGGGAAACTCCTGCACCTCTTCTTTGGGCAATGCTTTATTGATCTCCAAGTCAAGCAGAGCAACGGACAGAAAAGGAGAGAAATGAGCTCCTTATGTGGATGACAGAATGTAGTTCAGGTTTTTTCCACTTGCCAGCCCAGGTCTCCTTTCTGGTCAGTTATGCAATTTAGAGGAAGCAGTGTGGCGAAAAAGTTCCCACAAGGTGCTGGAAAACACAGTACCAGCAGGAAAAGTCTTACTTGGTTAAATAACTGTGACCTGAAGGAAGAAGGCAGGGAAATGTCGTCCTTCTCTGCAGGCTGACTTCATCATCCCAGTTTTCTGCTTCCTAATAACACTTCTCATTGAAATGCAAGGCTTGATTTTGTTATGATATTGCAAGGTAGTTCAATGTTTTCACCCTCCTTAATCTTTTCTCTTTATTATGGATATTACAGAATCACAGAATTATTGAGGCTGGAGAAGCCCTCTGAGCTCAGCCAGCCCAGCCCAGCCCAGGACCACATCACCATCACCACAGCAGCCACACCAGGGCACTAAGGGCCACAGCCTGGCTGTCCCTTCAACACCTGCAGAGATGGGGACTCCACCACTGCCCTGGGCAGTCCAGTCCAGAATATTCTAACACAATCCCAGAACATTAGGGATTGGAAGGCACCTCAAAAGATCATCTAGTCCAATCCCCTCGCCACAGAAGAATCACCTCAATCAAGACACATGTCTATGCATCGATGATGCTTTAGCCATCTGGTATATTTTATGGGGCTCTGAACCTCTTTGAGCATTGAAAGAAAGTAGCATTCACCAGGATCAGTTCTAGTTTGGCAGCTCTAACAGTTCCTTATTGCACAGCTAACATTCTTCATTCCAGCTGCAGTGACACATGCACACTTCTATTTCAGTTAATGGCAGAACCCTAACACAGGAGGAAGCAGCAAATTAAATTCTAGGCTTTTAAAGTTCAGCTTCAGAATGATAACATTTATGGATGAAAGTATCTATCAGTAAAGTGTCAGGCTGGTTCAGCTGCAAGGTGGAATCAAATACACTTTTTCTTTGGAACAAAACCCACTTCTGAAGTTCAGCTCTGCAGTGACAACACCCAGAATGGAAAATTGTTCCAATATAATCAAAAGCACTCAGCCAACTGGACACCTCTAAGTCTATGGGGCTGGATGAGATCCACCTGAGAGTGCTGAGGGAGCTGGCGGTGGAACTTGCCAAGCCTCTCTGCATCATTCATCAGCATTCCTGGTTAATGGGGTACGTCCCAGATGACTAGAAACCTGCCAGTGTGATACTCATCTATAAGAAGGGAAGAAGGGAGGATCTGGGGAACAACAGGCCTGTCAGCCTGACCTCAATTCTGAGGAAGGCTGGGGTCATGAAGGGCAAGTCCTGTTTAACTAACTTGATCTCCTCCCATGATCCCAGTGGATGAGGGAAAAGCGGCAGGTGGCTGTTGTCTACCTGGACTTCAGTCAGGCATTGGACACCATGTCCCACAGCCTTCTGCTGGAGAAGCTGGGGGCGCGTGGCTCAAACAGGTGGACTCTGCTGGGTCACTGTCCCTTGGAGGTGTTAAAAAACCGAGTCGCTAGAGCACTTGAGGCCCTGGCCTAGGGGTTAGGGAACTATTGGGATGAGGGCTGGACTTGATGAGCCTGTAGGTCCTTTCCAGTAATGGTTATTCCATGATTCTATACTAAAAGCTGTACTGAGAAGCACTTTGCTGAACTGCAGATGTTGCCATGAACACGGGTACCTGTACCCAAATATTCACAAAACTTCCAAACACCTCAGTGTGTTCAGTTCTTGCTCAGGGCCAACAAATGCACCATCTGATACTCCTGTGGTATTTCCACTATTCAGATATTGAAATACTGCTAACAAACTCAGAGTAGGTCCTGGATGAGTAAGTGAATGCCTGTGACCATCTTACACACAAAGTAAACAAGTGTTTGTCAATCCATTCGGATAATCTGCTCACAAAGCTCAAAGCACTCGATTGTTGTACCTCACTAGCAACTGATTCACTACTTTGTGCTTCAATAGAATTCTTCTGCCATATTGCCTTTGGCACTTATCCCTCTGTTTCTTTCTCTGCTACTGATTTTTCCTTCTAATGTCCAACACCTTTGCATTTTATGTCTTTGTTTCATTGATTTTGAAGTAGTGCAGCAACTTTTCAGTGTAATTTGGAAAGGCAACCATTCCATACATCCAGGAGCAGCTGGCTGAACTGTACCTGCTGTTCTGAAGGTGCCAAAGCACAATGTCGCTTACCAGTGCATTTTCAGTCCATCAAATGATTAGCTAATGGAAATTGGAATAGACTAAGCACAAGACTATCTCATTTGGGATGCCCCTCGATGTTTTGTCCTGGATCAAAGATTCAAGTTAAAGGACAAGTTCAGTGTCAGCCAGTACCGTGCCCACTTTATGATTTCATCTGGATGGGGGTCTATTGAATTGCATTTCAGTTCTCTTATTTAAATTAACTTCATCCAGTTAATTTAACATTTTAATTCATCCCTACAGATTGCTTGTAATTTTCCTAGATTGGTCTTTAACTGACATTCTCTACTCCTTCACTGAAGCTGTAAATGAAAACACTGAGTAGTGTGAACTCGGGATAGCCTCCCACTTGAGAGCTTGGTGGTGAAACACTGAGAACAACCTTGGCCTTCAGCTGAATAGATAAGATGCAACCAGGACTTAGACAGGATGCAATCAAGTCTTTGTCATGCTTTTGTCATGCTGATACTGTTGGAAGTGGCTGATCTGAGCATAAAAACTAGAAAAGAATTACCATGAAGTAAGAGCAGCAGGTAAATTCTGAGAGTGAGGACTAAAACGAGCCCCTCCTTCCTTTGGTCACATCCGGATCCAATCATCCAAGCCAAACAAGACCATAACTTTCCATAAGAAAAAGAAACTTCCTTGAACAAAGCCAAACCCAAACCTGAAATAGAAAAGCTTCATCTTGCTTCTACTGCCCCACAGTTCAGCTAGCTGCATTCAGAGAGGAGGCCAAGGGGGAATGCTGCCTTCTGCCACTGTTTCTGTCTGAAGCTGGTTGCTGTCACGACATATCTGGGCTCTACATATCACACATCTCTTTGACAAACCGACACATCAGCGTCCTGGAACACTGAATATTACTAAGCTTCGTGTTACTGCAGGTGTCCGTTCCTAACGCACAAAGGAAATGAAGAGATTTTGAGTAACACTTCGTAGAGCACGTGCTCATTGGGGAATTGCTCCCAACCACATCTAACACTGAAAAAGCTCTCATTTCTTTTCCAGAACAGACTTTGCATGTCAGCCATCTGCCACTGCCTTTAGCCATCAGCTACTCCTGAAGCACAGTCTCATCTTTCACTAAAGGATTAGCCCATGCCATTCTCATCTCACAGAGTCTTGTCCATCCGTGTATTTAACACCTGATTTTTAAATGTCTCTTTCCCGGTTCTAACACGGAGATTATTATTCACAGAGGTGAGGAAGAGATGATATGTATGAGCACACGGAAAGCATTCCATTAAATCTTCAGTAAGTTCTGAAAGGGACATAAACTCTCTTTGTTGTGGGTGCAGTTGAATCTTATCCATTCTCTTCCTTCGCCAGGAAGATATGAGTGGCTGGAGTGTTTGTTTCTATATATAACTGGTTGATGTCAGCTGGATGCCAATCCCTTTGAAGAGGATCAGCCCCCAGTTTGTCTCAGCACTAGGTACCATGCAGACTCAAGCACAAGGGTAGAAACCATCCTGGACCAGGCAGGTCATCCCCATATGTAACTAAGTCCTGAGGCTTCAACTAAAGGGCTGGCATCGCTTTTGTTCTGCACAACAAAGCAGTAGGGTAAGTGTACTGTTTCCTGAAATATTTTGACATTGTCTGTCCTACCAACTGTCATGTAAAGGACATTTACAGAACCTCTTGGCTCTGCAATTACTAAGACGGTTATTTTTTACTTAGTAGGAAATGCGTTTTCTTTAAAGATGCCTAAGCATCTCGTTTAGTTCCTCTGAGTCTCTACTAGACAGCGAAATGTCAGAGTGCAACGTTTCTGAAACCAGAAACCGGGATGTTATGAAAATATTGGGTACAAATTTACATCTTTTAATATGCAGAAGTGAGAAGGCCTTGAGCACTGACACTCAATGTGCTACACAAAGTGTGCAGCCAACTCAGAGTCCAGTCCTTCGAATCTTCTGTCCATCACAGTGTGTCCTATCACCTGTCTGCAAGCGAGAACCGCCGGTGCGCTTTGCACAACTAGAAGCGCAGTATTTCTGTATCTGAACTAATTCTCTTTGCTGTCCAGCTGTGCTAAGCAGGCTGTAAGAAAGTCAAGTTGGCTGAATGGTGCAAACTGGCTCAACAACATAAAGAAATGTGTTGTTTTCTTTCAGCAAGGAAAAACCGTGTCAGCAGCTCACAATGTTATCACATTCTGCCATGGTCAAAGAGAGGAAACAACAAGCATCAGCCATTATGGATGAAATACAGAGAAATGGTATAGCACTGCACCCGGCTTACACTGTGCGCATTGTCCTGTAGCCCTCCCTAACGCGTTTGGTTAATCGCATAGAGTTTAGCTCTCTTGCAGCTTTGTCTCGGGGTGTTTTGCCATAAATAATCTTGTGGGAGTATCACGCTGCCTATGGTAACTAATCCTTTTGTAGTTGCCTCTTTTCATTTGAAAGCTATTTTCAGATGAACAACTGCTGTGGAGGAATGAAGTAATCTAACAGCTGATGTACATTCTGCTGGGATAGCCTTTCAGAACATTATTTGGGGTTAATAACATGACTTCATTCCATTTCAAAGGCTATCATCTAAGAAACGTGATGGACTGTATCTTCGCTATTTTTGCTCCGTTTCGCTCTGCTTTTGATAAGAATGATAAAAAGTTTTGGATCAAATGTTTACATCTCTGCTCCTTCCTCTCAGCCTTTATCTCTGTAACTAATTTTACTGGCATTTGGCAGCTCTCTCTAATGCACTCGCACTCGTTAATCTTAGATGAAGCAACTTCCCTTGTGGCACGGGTGAAAACGCAGACACTAATGAGAAGGTAGCTTGATTTTCTAGATCAGCTTCATAAAATTACACTTCTAGAATGACACCTTAAGAAGCAATTAACTCAGTCGGGAACACAAAGCTGCCTGGCTTTCAAGAGGCATGTGCTACACGCTTTTGGAGAACCTTCTAATCCTCCCTATGAAGCCTTTTTTTTACCATCTACGTAAAAGATCAATTTTTAAAAAGTGCTAAGCACCCCACAAGACTCACTGAAACAAACAAGGAGCTCCACAAATATTGAGAATTTATGAAAACGATGCCACTCACATAGGATAAAACACTGACTACCACATTTCAGTGTTGAAAAGCTCTCTTGAGGGCTTCTGCTCCAGAGAAGGGGATGGGTTTTGCACTCACTCACTGATCACTGTGATTGCATGAAAAGTAGAACAAGACATAAGGTTTATGAGTTTCTGTGCCTGGTCCTAGTCTTTCTGATATTTTCAGAGGGGTTTTTTTCCTACCATTTCTATTCCTGAACAAATATCTGTTCCCTCTTTCCATTCTCCACTGAACAGACACTCAAGTCTGAAAGCCAGGTTGCCCACACAGATTTCATTACAACTGTTTTTTTTGGGTATTGTTAAACCCAAGGACTATGGATGTGCCTGAAAAAGCCTGTAGAATCTTCAGGGCAAAAACCCCCAACTGTTTGTCATGTGTTTATTTGGAATCAGGCATTTCCCATGGTAAACGTTGCTCCTGTTGGTAGCAATACTAATAAATCTCCCATACAGCCCCTGAAATCCCTGCCATTACCACAAAGTCTATGCTGATATTGGGCATTTGCCTCATGTAAACGCTCCTATTGCTTATGTACTATCAGCTTTGCTGTCGAGTTCAGGTTCATACACATGAATCTACACATACCCTACAAGATATGCTGTGAGAGGAGGTCACAGATGGCAGTACAAACTCTTTAAGTGTACATTCTACTTGAGCATCTTCTTTGGCTGCCTGGGCTCCTGAACTGCTAAAAAAAGCAGCGAAATGACATGAAATGGGTGTGATGAGAGTTTGAAATGCATAACTGTACAAGATTGGAAAGAGCTTTCTCAGTTAAGAAAGAATATTGTGTCCAGTTCTGGGCCCCTCAGTTCCAGAAAGGACACAGTTCTGTTGGAGAGAGCCCAGCGCAGAGCCACAGAGATGATGAAGGGAGGGGAGCATCTCCCTGCTGAGGAGAGGCTGAGGGAGCTGGGGCTCTTGAGCTGGGAGAAAAAGGAGCCTGAGGGATGACCCCATGAATGTTGATCAGTATGTGAAGGGTGGGTGTCAGAAGGATGGAGCCAGGTTCTGCTCAGGGGCACCCAGTGCTAGGACAAGGGGCAGTGGGTGTGAGCTGGAGCAGAGGACGTTCCACATCAATGTGAGAAGGACCTTCTTGCCAGTGAGGGTGTCAGAGCCCTGTCAGGGTCTGCCCAAGGGGGTTGTGGAGTCTCCTCTGGAGACGTTTCAAACCCTCCTGGCCATGTTCTTGTGCGACTGGATCTAAGGGATCCTGCTGTGTCAGGGGGATTGGACTGGATGATCTTTTGAGATCCCTTCTGATCCCTCACACTCTGTGATCAGCTCCGAAGCAGCTGGGCTGCTCTCGGTGGGTTTATTTCTGCAGGTATCATTCAGAACTTTTCCAAGGGTGTAATTAAGTCAAAAAGCAGCATCTTAAAGTGTTTTCCACCACCCCCCACACTCCAGGTTGCAGCACGGCTCTGGTCAGTGCTGGATAGTGGTCAGGGTGCAGGTAGGGGCGTCACTCTTGCAGGACCGTCAGAAATGGTCTCAAGGCCACCAGCCAGGGAAGGGTCTTGTGCCAGGGAATAAACGATGCCTAGAACAGACACTGGGTGCCCAACGGAGCAGCAGGAGGAGGATGCTGGCTGGGTACAACAGCCCCTTAGCAGGGTTCCAGTGTCCGTGGTGGTGTGGATGGTGCTGCAGGTGAAAGCAGTTTGCACCCCAGTACCCTGGGCATCCACTGCGCAAGAGTTCAGCTGGTTAAGTGTGAGACAGAGCCTAGTTCTGACCCTAAAACCAGCTCGGGGAGAAAATGCAACCTCTCTCACAATGTGTTTTAGACCACAGTGCCTCACTGCAGCTCCTCGAGTCAGACATGACAGAGCTTCCCCCCTGCTCTCCCTGTGGTCTGTCCTGCCAAGGTGGAGCGAGTGAGTGCCGAGTCTCATCAGAGGAGAGATCCAGCAGCCAGGTGAGTTCTCAGAGGGCTCTTGGTGGCTCAGCTGCCTGGAAGAAGCATCATCCAGTGCCACAGATGTGCTCTCTACCCAGCTACTGAAACTCCACCTGCCCTGATGGCTAATGAGAAGTGAATCAGATGACGTGGGGAATCTGGGTGTTGTAGAGACGTTGGATCCATCTCCAGCTGGATTGATTCACTGCTGGTAGTTGGGAAAGTTAATCAAGTGCAGGTCTGGGTGATTGGCTGTAAAGCAGCAGCTAAGTCTCCGACCCACATGGGGCTTCATGTGCTGGACCGCTGGCGCACGTTGGAAAGGGGCTGGGAGGGTTGTCACAGATTCACAGAACATTAGGGATTGGAAGGGACCTCCAAGGACCATCCAGTCCAATCCCTCTGCCACAGCAGGATCCCCTAGACCAAGTCACACAGGAACATGGCCAGGTGGGTTTGAAACATCTCCAGAGAAGGAGACTCCGCACCATCGACTTCCAGCAGATAGTAGGGACAAGATGCATTGGAAAGGAGGGTAAGGGAAGAGCTTGATCCCCCAAAGCCAGTAGTTTCTCACTAGCACCAGTCTAACTTCCAACGTTAACTGTCCTTTCCTTTCAGGAAACTAAGCCAGATGAGTTGGGCTCTGGCTTTGCGATGCAGCAGGATGGGAATCCATGGAACGGAAATCCACGGACTGCCCTCCCGGTGAATCATTTCCTGTCTTGCGCTGGCCTGATCACCGATGAGGTTTGAATTTGGGCTGAAGAGCTGAAAAAACACCCAAGTGAAGCTTTTTGTTTTGCGCCTGGCAAAAGGAACAAGTCCAGGAGTTAAACTGGCCTTGGCTCCTGTTAAGAGGAGTTACCTGTGCCGGCCATAAATCGAACGGGGATGGCTTAATTGCTCGTCCGCAGTAAATAAAGCTATAACCGAGATGTCTACTCTCTAATACAGAGGGGATCTCCCGGGCTATGGGGGATGATAGCCAGCCAGAGAAATCCATTCCGAGGCTCTTTGGGATCGATAAGCAGTTAAGAGAGCTGCAGGAAGATGACATTGCCTGTCTTTGTGCACCGGCACCCCGCAGAGGTGTCGGGCTGTTAAAAGCACTGGGGGTAATGGTTGGGCTCAGATCCATCAACTTTAAAACACGGTGATTTCGAGCTGAGTTTCCACTCGGGGCCCAAGTACAAGGAGGTAAGAGCATCCCCTACGCCGGAGTAAGTGGCCAGTGGCCCTCCAGCTTTGGTAGCAGCGCTCTCACCCTCCCCCTGCTGTGGTGTCCTCAGCCACGGGTGATGCTTTACCCACCAGGTTTACTGATATTCGCAGGGGCTCTGTGGCTTAGAGGGCACTTCAGATGTGATGCAGCTCATGCTGGCAGCCAGTCCTGAGGTAAGTTAGCCCCGGTGAGTCCTCTGAATTAGGTCCTTTGGGAAAGAGGACAGTTCTCTCTGCTGGCTTCACCCAGCACCACGGATTGCCAGCTACTGCTTGGGAGGGTTTGGGGTCAGGTCAGGGTGGGTAAGATGTTATATCAGGTTTTTCACTAGTGAACTCGTGAGAAAATGAACTGGTTCACGATCACTTTGCAATGCCAACAGCATCCTGGCCTGCATCAGGAATGGGGTAACCAGCAGGGGTGGAGAGGTGATGGTGCCCCTGTACTCTGCACTTGTGAGACCGCACCTTGAGTACTGGGTCCAGTTTTAGGTGCCACAGGGTCAGAAGGACATTGAGGGGCTGCAGTGGGGCCAGAGAAGGGCAATGAGGCTGGGGAGAGGGGCTGGAGTACAGGAAGAGTCACTGAGGGAACTGGGGTTATTGAGTCTGGAGGAGGCTGAGAAGAGACCTCCTTGCTCTCCACAATGCCTCAAAGGAGGTTGTAGCGAATCTGCTGCAGCTCTCTTCTCCCAAATTCTTAATGATAGGATGAGGGGAACTGGCTTCACGTTGCATCAGAAGAGGTTTAGATTGGATCTTCAGAAGTTGTTCTTTTCTGAGACAGTGGTTGGGCACTGGAAGAGGCTGCCCAGGGAGGCGGTGGAGTCCCCATCCCTGCTGGTGCTTCAAAACCGAGTAGCTCGAGCACTTGAGGCCACCATGTAGGTGTTAAGGAGCTGTTGGGATGAGGGCTGGGCTTGCTGATCCTGGAGGTCCTTTCCAGCCAGGATCATTCTATGATTCTCTAACAGAGCAATGAGAGTCTCATCACCAGAGCTGTCCAGCGACTGCTTTGCTCAGCCCTAGTCAATTAGCTGTCCTTGAGCCAGGCTGCTTCAGCGGCAGCAAGTTCACCCCGATGCAAAGCCCAGACTTGGAGAACTAGGGTGAGGACAAAGCAGCCACTGTGCCAACGCTCCAACACCTTCTGCCTGGAGGAGAACCCATTTGATCCACACTCAGAAATGCTGACCATCATGGTTTTGGGAAGGACTGGGGAAGGTGGGGTCCACTCCCACCCCTGCTGGGTGCTGTAGGTCCGTATTTCAGCTGGATGTGCTTAAAGGTAGCGTTTGCCTAGTGCCCTCCGTGAGCTTGTCTGGGGTTTGGCCAGTTTGCTGCCCCAGTGGAAATAGTTTTAGTGGGTTTATTTTTCTATGAGGATGTGGTTTGGTCTAGGTGATCCTGCTGTGGCAGGGGGATTGGACTAGATGATCTTTCGAGGTCACTTCCAATCCCTAATGATTCTGTGATTCTGACATACATAAACTTTTCCCAGATAGAGCACGTGTAGTAATATCTCTCGGGGCGGGGGGAACATCTCATAGTGAATTCTTTATTCTTGTTGCTAATGTGTGCAAAGAAATTGTGTTGCTACTTATCTCAGGTTCCAAGCTCAGCGAGGCCAAAGCACTGCTCTGTTGTCTCAAACCTCAGTCAAATGGTTAGTTCTGTGCAGCAGAGCTAAATTTTGTACATCTGGCATTTTCTCCCAAAAAATGACTTCATGATTCTAAAAGCTAGAAAGGTTATGTATAAAAAAAGATGCTTGTAATATGACAAGATTAATATTCCTCTACACCAATAAGGAACATAAGGAACACCAGCCAGCTGGGACTCATGTCTGTGGGGTTTGTTCTGCCTAGGACAAGGAGCTAGGGTGGAGTCCAGTCTAACTGCAGTATAACTTTTTATCTGAAATGGGTGTACAAAGTCCTGTTGCTCTGACATAAAACAATACTGCGCAGTTTTCAAGTTCCTTCAAGTCAGCACTTTTCCCTCTAAGTAAGTACCTGCTCATTTCTCTTCCGTTTTCCAACTCCCTCTTTTTCTGGAGCTGCCTTGACTACCTCCCCTCTGTGCTCTCATGCTGTCCCTTCCTCGTATACATGTGCTCTCAGAAGCGATCAAAGCAACGGGCATTTCCTGGGGCTGAGTAATAAATGTCTCTGTAAAACTGTACCGATTCCTCACTGTAGTCTGACTTCTACCAGGTAATTATTCACTTTTTACTGTACAATTTTCTTAGTCTTTTGGTTTCTTTGTGAGTTCTTGCTGCACAAGCCACCATGGTGGGATTTTAACATTTCTGCAGATTTCCTCTTCTAACTCACTCTTCCATCTCGGTCTTCTACTGTGACCAGGAATTGTGATGACAACTGGTGATGACTCTCCATCACATCAGCATCCTCATACCCACTGGAAAGAACTGCTGAACTAGAGGCAGAGGCTGACTCTAGGCAACCACGTTACCATCCCTGCCAGATGACCACAACGCAGCAGTCCAAAGAGCTCAAGAGAGAAATGTGCCATCTACTTCCCAGCTGCAGATGTGAGGAATGACCTTGCCTGTAGCTTCTTAGAGGGGAATGTCTTCTCTCAGTGCTTTTCTTTGTGCCTTCTTAGCCCACCTGCAGGCTCAGCCATTTCAGCAAGACTCTTCCCTGATTCCCACTGGGAATGTCAGCTTCCAATGCGTCTCAGACATGCAAGGATTACCGCTTCAACCACCACTTGCTCCTGCCTGGCTATATATTGATATTCATTACAGGTTTGACACTGAATGTGGTGGCCCTATGGATATTCATCCGCTACCTGCGCCTGAAGTCTGTAGTTATGATCTACATGTTCAACTTGGCCATGAGTGACCTCACCTTTACGCTCCCTCTGCCGCTGCGACTCTTCTACTATTCCAACCACCACTGGCCCTTTGGAAACACCCTGTGCCAGGTCTCTGGCTCTGTTTTCCAGATCAATATGTATGGTAGCTGCCTCTTCCTCATGTGCATCAACCTGGATCGCTATGTTGCCATTGTCCACCCACTTCGTTGGCGGCATCTGCGGCGCCCCAAGACAGCCAAGATCCTCTGCCTAATTGTCTGGATTATGATCTTCATGGGCTCCATCCCTGCAGCCATAGTCCACAAGCAGAACCACTGTAATGTGCAGAACCTGACGGTTTATCTGTGCTTTGAAAGTTTTAGTGACAACATTTGGCAGAATAACCTCTTCCCTCTAGTTGTCCTGGCAGAAATCTTGGGTTTTCTTCTCCCTCTCAGCTCTGTGACATATTGCTCAATTCGGATCTTTCAGGAGCTCTGCCAGGACAGCCAGACAAAGACTCTGCGACAGCAGAAGACCATCCGTCTCCTCTTGGTCAATCTGATCATCTTCATCATCTGCTTTGTGCCCTACAACACTACCCTAGCAGTTTATGGGATGATAAAGGCACGGGTGATAAAGGTTGAACAAGAAACACAGGCCTCCGTGCGCCAGGTGTTAATTATGACAATGTTGTTGGCCAGTATGAACTGCATGTTGGACCCCTTGATCTACTACTTTAGTACTGAAGGTTTCCGTAACACCTTTAAGAAGCTGCGGCGGGGACAAGCCTGGGACTCAGATATAGGGACCCTTAGGAGTCAGGTTGTGGAGAACAAGTCAACCCGAGACAATACAATCTCAAAAGTTAAACAATTCCCAGATGAAAAGTTGATCCGTCCCAATGAATCTTTGCCATCACTCCCCACTGCATTATTTCTGAATGGCCCTATTGAGGACTCAGAAATATAACCACAGAAAGGTCAAACCATTGCAGAGCTGCTGAGTCATCCATTCAAAGACTGCAGCAAGACTGTGGCAAGCAGCTCAGGATAGCTTAGCAAACTGTTTGAGGGAGCACAGCAGACTGTATGTGGGTGAACATGATGATACAAACCTAAACGATGAAAGGCTGTTTTGAATAAACAGAGATTTCTTGGTGACATGGTTCCACCTAACATTTTTGGTATGGGAAACACAGTGGGGAACAAGGACTTGAAACAAACCAAGTGTGCTTAGTTCTGGTCAGCACAGAGTCCTTACAGCCAGTCCATCCTGCCTGAGCACCTTCTGCCTGCGCTGTAGCATCAAGCAGTTCAGAGGATAATCAGAATGCAGCTATGGTACTTAATGCTGACAGAGTGAATTTAGTACAAATGGCTGAGAAACTTGGTTGATTTTTAACAAGATGCTTCGCTTTGAGTCCTAAGTCCATCTTGGGGCACCTAAATAAGTGTCCTAATTTTCCAAAAGAGTTGAAGCATTTAGCAGCCCTTATCGGGGTCAGGAGTAGCCGAGTTGTTTACTACTCTTGCAGAAAATAGGTTCCTAATTGTGTAGTAAGTCACAAGCCCTAGTGAAACAATATTTAGGAGGTATGTCAAATGTGCTTGTGCAGCTGCACACACACAAGCAACACAATGGCTGTACATTTACCTAAACCAAAATGGCTTGGGAAACACTAGCATGCTTTAAAAATACATCTTGCATTCATAATGGCCCCAGAAAAAGGAGAAGATACCAGTCAGGCACCGGAATGGGCTTCCCAGGCGGGTGGTTGAGTTGCCATCCCTGGATGTGTTTAAAGTTCGTTTGGACGAGGTGTTGAGGGATCTGGTTTAGGGGTGAACTTGTAAGGTAAGGTAGATAGTTGGACTCGATGATGCCAGGGGTCTTTTCCAGCCAGAGTGATTCTGTGATTCTGCAATCTCGTTGCTTCTGTAGTTCATGTTGGCATTACTTTCTTGTCACTCAGCCACAGGAAGAGTGATTTCAGGTCTGAATGACTGTCACTGTTAAGAAAAGATGATGTCACAGAATGAAGTGGTGGTGAAATATGCTCACACTGTCTGTACATGCTGTTTCAGCCTACACTGTATGTGAAAGCCCTATAAATCTCCCCAGAAGTAAGAGATCCGGTGGTACGCAGGCAGTGCCAGAAACCTATTATTCACTCCTGCAGGGGACCAAGGGTTGCCTTTCCACTTGCAGTGTAAAACAGCCTCTCTGTGGCTTCCAGCAGGACTCAGGCTATCCCACAGTGAGTCCATTATAGTACATTTTAATTTTGGGGGTGGAAACAGTAAGGAAAGGTAAGGGAAAATGACAAGAAATGCAGTTAAAAGTAAGGTCCTGGTTCTTAGATATCTGACTTAGCAATACATTTATTTTCATAGATTTAAATAATATTAAATATTATTGCTATTATTACATACTAATAGATAATAAATAATAATAAATCTATTTCAAGTCCCTTCCTCGTGCCTGCTATGGGAATAAATGTATTGTAATGCACTGTGGCTTTGTGTTACAACACAGTTTAGGAGACACAGGGTTTTAAATCTATCTTTCAGGTCGCTCTTGAAAACCCTCTCTTTTTACTACAGGTAACTGTAGAAGCAGGTTTTTGAGAAGCCCTGTAGAAGATCCTGAGCCTCTGCGCATACAGATCCTTGTGTCACTGACTGCTTTTGAGAGACATATGCCCAAGGAACAGACCAGCTCTGTTCCCTTTCTCAGCCTGTGCATCACCAGCAGACCAGCCTTGAAATATCTCTGCAGATGAAGGATATTTAATGATTATCTAAGAGATGCAGTTAAAGAGGTGGAGGAGGGTTTGCAGTGCAGTGGGTATTTCTATTTTGAAAATTCAAGGCTGCCATATGAATGTGAACCACTTGTGCCATAGGGCAGCTTAAGAGGAAACAGAGCTGTGTGTGTATCTTCTGCTAGGGTCTAATGCTACTCTTTTCCACGGGGATTTATGGGGTAGTGGATACTACAGCAGCTGCACTGCTGTCCATTCCACATTTTCCTCCACCTTCCTCTTTCATAGACCCCTTTCCTTAGCCCTGTTCCTCTGATCCTTTCTCCATTCCTCACATCTAATACCTCACACACACCTGTGCATCAATTCATTGCCTTCACTGCTGTTTTCTTCCCCAGCCAGAAATACTGAAATTTTTTTTTCCATTCCTTTTAACTTGGCTAGAGCACTGTCATAAATTCACGGAAAGATCTGGGCATGAAGGCTTCTCCGGAGGTCTCTACCCTGACTCACTGCTCACAGCTGGTTGTTGGGGCAGCAAGAGCTCTCCAGAGGAAAAGCAGTTAAGAGTCAGGCGTGGTAACAGAGCAGGCAGGGGAAGGGCTTCCCTAGCAACAGGAAGAACCTGAGCAACAAAGTAAAGAACATGTAGTGATGATATCTGAGTTCACCTGAGAATCCAGATCATCAGACAAGCCTGTGGTGACAAGGCAGGTCCAAGGTCAAATAAGAAGTCAATTCAGCATCAGAATCAGGTTTGGAGTCAGTAACCAAGGTAAGCCACAGTCCAGCAACTGCCAGACAAGTCCAGCATGACAGGACACGTAGGAAGCGTCTAGATCATGAGTCTAGATCATGAGTCTAGATCAACAGTGCGTGGTCAGGCATAGGCAAGACTGCTCAGGCAGCAGCCAAAGCCAAGAGCACCAGTTACAAGCAGGTCTTAGGGCAGGGAATCAGCCTGGGATGTGGCTTCATCAGAGCTTTCTGGAAACTCTCCTCAAAGTCACCCAAGGGAAAGGGCAGCACTCAGCTGTGCTGTTTCCGACATGGCCCCAGGCTCACACAGCCAAAGCACAAGCTACACTTGGGACCCTGACCTAGTTCAGCTTGCTGAAGGCCTTGTCCAGATGTCTTCTGAGCACCTGCAAGGATGGAGATTCCTTAGCTTCTTGGGGAACCCATGCCAATGCTGAAACAGGGGAAGTTTTTCCTGAAGGAAACTCCTTTGTTGCAAGTCATGGCTGTCGCCTCTTGAGCCTTCTCAGAGCTACTTCAAGCAAAGTCTGGCTCTGCCTTCTCTTGGCAAGCTTGCCAAGCATGAATTAAATGTCAGGTGGCAGACACTGCTCTTTGGAAGAGGCTGCTCCTCTGGCAAAGGACTTCACAAAAGGAACATCAGAAAACATTGTATTTTCTTACCATTTAATTTTGGAAAAGCGTGGAACTATTTCATAAATAGTCCACCTCCAGCAGAGGAAATTTTAGCTTAAATGTTTTGACAAAGTTATAAATAACTGAAAAACTGATCTCTTAAGTGATTCCATCAACCATTCAGTAATAAAGGCAACTACTGGTCATGCAGCTGAAATGTTCCTGACTCTGGATTTCTGACAGCTTTTCTTATTTAATATATTACTATAACAATTCAATATTATATATAACTATATGTTATTTATTATATTAAATACATTAATTTCCTTAATGTAATTTTCTATACAGTGGCACTGGTGCGCCCAGTGTGGGCTGTGGCACTTAGCCCTTTTGTTTTTCAGTCTTCCTCAGCTTGCCCTGCTTTTATTTCACTTTTTGAGGATTTGAGTGAACTTTAATTGCTTTGGATTCTGGAGAGGATTTTGGATATTTTTCATGTCTATCAGAAAGAATCAGTGTTAGCTAGGTCTCCTGCTTCTGAGTTAGCCTGATTTTTTTATTCCATCACGTGGTGATAATGAAGAGAACATGCATGTCCTGGCTGTTCATGAAATGAGTCATTCACCCTATCTTGCTTTATAGCTTCAGTTCAACGAGTATGGATAAAAACACCCCAATCAAACAAATTTGAAGGCCCTAGGTTATGATGACATCAAACAATACTAATTGCTACCTGAAAGCAGGTTTAAAATAACAGGAACAAACCAGATGAAGAAATGTTATCCAAGAAAAAGAAGTTAAACAGGTATACAAGCTCAGCACAGCTTTTCAACCTGTATAATTGACCCCCTACATCCTACTGCAGTAAATCTTTGAATTGACATTCTTGCTAAATATGTCGGGGGTAAAAGGTGCATTCACAACTCCCCTGCACTTTGTGTTGTTCACAGATGTGAACACTAAACAAATGTCTTCCTATCAAGTAAGACCAAACAAGTGTAAGGTCAGAGAGATGGCAAAGGAGTACAGTACACTTACCCTGTATGGGTCAGACAGAGAATCTGCAAAAACACATAAATCTCAAGACTTTTGACTTTCAGAACAAACACACCAGTCACTTCTGGAAAAGGGTTCTTATTTAGATGACACACAAGTACATTATTATGACCTAAGTGTATTTTATACTTCGTAGAAACTCACTGACATCCTGAGTTCTGTAAGTCGGCTTGAAAAGACATTTCAGAAGTCCCAGAATTAATCTTCAAATTGTTTTTATTACTAATGTGCTTCCACCACATACTGGCTGTATGCCTCCCACCACTTTGTGTTTACCTCCAATGAAACACTTATCTTGCATCACAAACGCCCAGAGCAACATCAGCTGTGCTCCTCTGAGCTCTGGAATTTATTCCCCCCACCCCCTCCCCCTCTTCACTCCCTCTCAGTAGCTGGGAGTTGAAACAGATGTCCTCCAGAGGTCCTTCCAACCTAAAGAATCGTATCATTCTCTGCCCTTGTGATTAGATACTGCTCTGATATCCCAAGCATTTTTTTCGGCTTCTTCATCATCATTCTCTCCTAGAGTTGCTCTCACTTGGGTTACACTTTGTGTACTCTGCCTGCCTTGCAGCTGCAGCAAATTCTTGATCCTGCAGCTGAGAGTGGTCAATCACAACGTCACATTTCACCAGCTCCTTTTGAAGCCTATCTTTCAAACCCTTGTCTTCTGCAATGCTAACAGCATCTCAGCCACTGCACTGACACCATTGTACATCCTGCTGACCAAATCACCTCAGCATTTACTTGTGGTTTCCCATATATCTCTGTAAGAGCTTTCTCTGCTCTTACATTCACGGAGATGTTGGAGTGTGGATCATTTTTTGTTTGGCTTGTATAGCACCTTGCACAGTGAGACAGTGGCCTCTAAGGGCTCCCAAATGAAATAAGAAGAATCAGCATAGTACCACTGAAGGACCTGCTGTGATGATAATTTTGTTTGAGAACATTTGAGTTCTGGATGCACTAAAGCCAGGCGTTGCTATCACTGCTTTAACCTACTTCACTCTGACAGTAACAGTGACAAGGCAGCAGTGATCCGTCTTCTATGCCAGCTGTAAAACCTCCCTCCCTGCAAATGCTACTCTCTGAAGAACAGTCACCCTCCACTTCTGTCCCTGTCATACAAAGGGAACAAGAAAGTACTTTCCTCCGGAACAGCAAGAGGCAGAGAGAAAGGATCAACCTTTTCACCACAAAGTGATGATGAAAGACCTTTCCTGAGTGGGGAAATAAAATAATAGGAACAAAGAAACGGAGAAAAACAGTACAGACATTGCTCATCTATAAAGCAACCTGTCACTGCATCAGGAACAGATGCAGATGACAGGACCAAACACCCAGCACAGTTTGACACCTGGAACAGCCTGTCCCAGCTTCAGAAGGATCCCTGCAGACTTCTTGATCTCTTATTCTTTGCCCTCTTCAGGAGCCCAGGAGTGCCTGTGTGTGTAAAGGGCCCTGAACCAGAAATGAGGGAGCTGCTTTCACCAAAATGAATGTTGTGCAACAAAAATTGCATTTTGATGATTTTTTGTATTTTGCATTTGCTTTCTGATTTGGGTTGGTTGGGATTTTTTTTTTTTATCTGAAACAAAAGAATTTCCACATCCAAATCCACAGCAATGTGACCACAGCTACCCCATCCTTCAGTGACCATACAGGAGCACTCACACCCACTAAGCTGGACAGTACAGCCACAGAACCACAGAGTATGGCTGGAAGAGACCTTGAAGATCATCAGGTCTAACCTTCAACCCAGCACTGCCCGGACACTACAAAATCACGTCTCTAAGCACCACGGCCACACATCCTTTAAGTAGTTCCAGGGATGATGACTCCAGCACTGCTCTGGGCAGCCTTTTTGAAGGTTCTTGTCCTTCTGTGTTGGGGGCTCCAGAGCTGGACACAGGACTCCAGGTGAGGTCTCACCAGGGCAGAGCAGAGGGGATTCCTCCCCTCTCTCTATCTGTGGGACACACTTCTTTTGATGCAGCCCAGGATGCAGTTGGCCTTCCGTGCTGCAATTGCACATTCGTAGCTCACGTCCAGCCTTTCATCCACTAGTACCTCCAGGTCCTTTTCCAGAGGAAAAACTCTTTAAATGAAGAAACTCCTCTTAACATCCACCCTAAAACTACCCTGGTGCAGCTCCCAGCCGACCCTCCCGCTTGCCACCGGGAAGCAGCGGCTGTCCCTCTCCTCACTCCAACCTCCTTTCAGATAGTTGTAGAGAGGGGAAAGATCGCCCCTCAGCCTCCTTTCTCTCCGAGCTAAACAGAACCCGCTGCGGGGAACGGGCGGCCCTCAGCCGGCGGCCGCCACCGCCCCGCGACGCTCCCACCGCCCCGCCCGCATCGCTCTCTCCGCGCGGCCAACAGCGCCCCTTGGTGGCCGCTCCTCGGGGCCGAAGCGCGGGCTGCCTCTTCCCGCGGTGGGCCGTCGGCCCCACCGCCACGGGGAAGGCGCCATGGGGCAGTCTGGGCGGCCGGGGGTCGGAGGGGACCTGGTGCCCGCGGGGTGTCAGCCGGGGCTCGTTCCCTGCGCTGCGGCCATCGTGGCCGCCGGCCTTGCGTTACGCTGTGGCGGGGCGCGGCGCCACACTCCCCTCCTCACGGCCCTTGGGCAAAAGGACAAAAAATGGTCACAAAGGAAAGAATCACAGAATCAGTTTGGTTGGAAGAGACCTTTAAAATCATCAAGTGTAGCCTTAGACCCAGCACTGCCAGGTGACCGCTAAACCATGTTCCTGAGCACCACGGCCACACATCCTTTAACTAGCTCCAGGGATGGTGACTCCACCAGTGCCCTGGGCAGCCTGTTCCCGGGTTCGATAGCCCTTTCGGTAAAGAATTCTTTCTAACATCCATCCTAACCCTCCCCTGTCTCAGCTTGCATGTCAAACAGAGAGGTAAAGGTGTGAGAGCTTCTTCCCCAGACCAGGATGTGACAGCAACACCCCAGACCAGGATGAAGAGCGGAGTACAGCAATAAAAGCACTCGAAGGTTCTGTTGCACATCAGTGTCTCTCGTGACGGTTTCACCTCATCAAAGCCCATCAATTGAGGGAGCGCTGCCATAAATGAAAGCACACACGCACAAAAAAGAAGTTTCATAGCCCTGCATTTTGGGTTCAGAAATTACAAACTTCCTTTTCTCCTGATGGGCTTCATGCGGATAGGTGTCACAGTTGTCCTTGGTTACACAATGACAGATTGTTTTCTCCACAAAGTCCTTTCTTGATTCCCCGTGTAGGAAGAGCATTGCTCACCAAAAGGGGAGGAAAAAGCTAGCTATTTGCTGGGGTTTTTTTCTTTTTTTTTTCCCACATATATACATATATACATATATACAAATCCACCAGCTATTTACTGCACGTAGCCAAATTCTATTCTGCCAACAGGGCTACTGATCTCACTCTCTTCTGTAGCATTTGTCACCCCTGCATCTAACTGCTTCAGAAAGAAGTACTTTCTTTCACAAGAGGCCCACAAGCCAATATGGAGTTAATACTGTTTTATATTTTAGGTGTATTCTGTGTGACTTTGGATGTCACATTTTGGACTGCTGTACTGCTCATATGTGTTCCTCTGACGTAGTCACAAACATAGGCTATTCTGCAAATGAAATGCCAAAGTCTCAAGCCAAGGGCCTTTACAAGCAGGGGCAAACGAGTGGTGGCTTTTGGGTGCGAGTGCTGAGCACAGGCAGGGGTTGCAATGGTGGCCACAGGGGTTCAGGAGCACTGTATTGTGAGATAATTTTTTTCAGATGCTTCTATATGTGTGCAACATCTAGATAATGAGCAAGGGGATTTGATGAACATGCATTTGATATAATTAGCATTACAATAAAACTGAATGATTTGCATGATTGCAGTGCTCAGGTCCCCAGAGGGACCTAAGTACTCAGAGGGGACAGCAAGGTTTAAAAATAAAAGAGATGTTGGGGAAACATGCAGCTATGGCTTAGGGACAGCAAAAGCTGCTGTGCAGCCACTGAAAGCTTTATGGTGTGGCCAGGCTGCTGTGGGAGACCTGAATCTTGGACACACGGAGGAGACTCCCGCAGCCATGGTGAGGATGCCTTGTTAGCACTTGCCAAACTTATTGGTGACAATTTGTAAGTAGGGGAAGGATCAGCACTGCCACAAGCTGGCTTTGTTTTGGGGTGCATTGTGATGGGTAGTGAGGCATTGGGTGTTGGCCTGGGAATTAGAGGTTGTCTTTCTGACTTTGTTTCCTTTTTTGCATAATCTGGAGTGTATCCTGAACCACTGACATACATGCACAGGGCTTCAAAAGGACCTGCCTCCAGAGGAAGAAGCAATATGGGAAATTTGTCAGGAACAGTGTCAGAAAATTACCAGTGAGATCTGGTGACGAGTTGCATAAAGCTGAATACCTAGCCAAAGAGCCTATGACTATAATCAACAGGAAAATGCCATCTTAGTTCAGAGGTAATATAAATGAGAAATGTAAGTAAAAGGGTAAGACAGACAAAAAGGTAGCACGGGTCATTCTGTCATTCTGCACTTTGTGCTTTCTTGTGGTGAGGGAAAGTAAAGCCAATGGGTGACACACCATGATTTGTTGGACAAGGAAGAATTAAATATAGCAGAAGCAGTAGGAAAATTCTCTGTCCACTTAATTTAGAAATGGTATTTATTGGCTTTAGCTGTTTCAGAGTAACTGCCAGTGGCAATATATCATCAATTGGATAGTAGATCATTGCCACAGGCAGAGTGACACTGAAACTTCAAAGGGAAATGGTCAGGCTCATCACTTGAGCTATTTTTGAAGCTTGGGAGAATACTGTCATACTGTTCTTCAGTTTACTTTCTTCAAACCTGTTCCCTCCATGCCTTCTTTCCTCATGTCATTCCCTAAACAAGCAGTCTGAAAGTGCTTAGAAAAACTACTCTTCCAAAAACCTGAGGCACTTTGCACTGAAAACAACATTCAGCTGAAAGAGCAAGTTCTCAGGTACATCAAAGTCCAGGATGTGCCTGCCTTTTCCACCATTTCTATTTCTGTCCTTGGTTTGACTTCCACAGTGCTCTGTAGGGGGTAGTCTTCACCAATTTAAAAGATAAAACAGAATTTTAAAAAAAAATTCCTACTGGCTTAGGTGTAGCAGGGAGACGGTGTTAGCAGTTCTGAGAAATAACCATCTCAGTGTGGATCATTTGATCCATCTGAGCTTTGTACCACTTTTCCTGCCTGTTGGGCTGAGCAGGGTGGTGGGTGGGGATCTCAGAGTCTGACAGATAGCTTTTCCCCATGCGATTTCTGGCAGCAGCTGAGAGCTGAGGTAGTTGTGCTGCTTTATGTTTCAAATTGCCAGAGCTGCCTGTAAAATGTCAGACACTGCAGTGCAACCAAGCCTGAAAGGAAGGGCTCAAAGACCTACTGGAGTAGATGTTTGTGCTACTCACCAGAGGAACATTTTGAGATGCAGACAGCACAGAGACCCTACTGTCGTATGTCGGAGTGGTCAGAAAGCAAACAGCATAGACCAAAGTTTAAGAAAAAGAGAGCTAGAGAGGGAGAGATACTTTATTGATGCAGTTAGTTCACTTGTATATCCTTTCTACACACAGGCGTCCTCATTTTACTGGTACAATCAACTATAAGCAAGTGGCAATTGGTGCTTTAGCTTCATATGCTCCTTGCTCATCTCTGTACCAAGTTTCTCCCAGCATGATCAGTTGTTTACATTCTTCAGATATCTCTGACTCCTTGTTCTCAAGGCT